>OX402071.1:8686584-9286584 GCA_947859365.1 Archips crataeganus
CTGCGTCTTCCGGTCCGCGGACGCCACTCGAGAACCTTTCGCTGCCATCAGTTCTAAGAGCGATGTGCCCTGCCCACTACCACTTAAGTCTAGCTATTCTTTGAGCTATGTCAGTGACTTTAGTTCTTGCGCGGATTTCATCATTTCTAATGCGATCCCGCTGAGAAACTCCAAGCATAGCCCTCTCCATCGCCCTCTGAGTCACTGAGTTTAACACTTTCCAACGAGGCGCCATATTCGTTGGTGCCCAAAAACCCCGAATGCCCTAAGACGGCACTAAAATACGACCTTATAATTAAAAATACGGCTTATTGAAAGTGTATTTTCATACAAAAACCACGGGAATCAAAATCAAAACCTAAAACATTGACTTGTTTTCTTGTTCTCCGAATTAATTCACTAAATCCGTATTATTCACAATATGCTATAATCGGAATAATAAAGATATACAGGGTTATTTGTAATTCACTGACATCCTCTTAACCCTGAATTCCTATCACTCAAACAAATGTTTTTTGTTTTACGACTTTTTAAAATGAAGCACTTTCTTCCCATACAAATACACAGAGTATCGTAAAAATAAGATGTAATCTCAAATTTTCAAAACGTTATTACACCAAAAATATTAAGTTATGACAAAAGCCGCTAGTGAATTACAAATAACCCTGAATAATAATGTACTAGTACTACATGATGGTATAAATTATTGTTTTAGGCATAGGCCCAGTGTGGAAATGAAATATGAAAGAAACTTTGTTTTTCACAGAAATAAGTAAACTTATTTTGCTGGTTTGGAAATCTATAGCTTAGTGCGCGAGTCCGACTCACACTTGACCTATTTTTTTTCCTTTTGACGTAGTGTCCTAAAAATAAAACACTGCAATAATATATTAGCATTCTGTGCAGTATTTTATTTCGGACCATGGCAGTTAGCCTCAAAACCCCCGCGACCTTAGAAGTTAATATATTCTCTTATTTATATTCACCGATACATGTGGCTACGTTTCGGACATAATATATTAGATTAGATGATAGAAGTGACCTTCACACCCTTTCAATAAGAAAACAAAAGTTGACCGAAAAAATTTCGCTTTCATAAAGGAGGCGTTTTCAAAAAAATTATACATAATTAAGGGGTTTAATTGAAACAAAACTTAATTGATTCCTTTAAATTACCGGGACATTAAGTATGCTATGTCTTAGTCAAGATCTTTTTCCATCTGTACGCCAAGTTTCATCTAAATCCGTTCTGTCGTTATAGCGTGATTGACTAATAAACATTCAAACATCCAAACATCTTCACAGACTTTCTCATTTATAATATTAGTAGGATTCTGTGACTTTTACACTAACCTTGCACCAAAAGCAGTAGCCACAGCCGTCGCCGTTGCTCCGCCATCTTCATTCTCATCCTTCTCTTCATTCTCAACGCTGTTGCCTTGCTGATTCACGTTGAAGCCACTCTGCAGCGCATCTTGACCCTGGCTCTGCTGAGGTTCAGCAAACTGCTGCTGGTAGTACTGGCCCAAGTTCTGACCAGGGAAGGCGACTAGTTGCCCTTGAGCAAAGTTCTGCTCTTGAGGAAACTGCTGGTAAACCTGCTGATCAGCCTGGGGTTGGTAAGAAGTTTGTGGTTGGAAAGCCTGAGGTTGCGTCTGGTAAACTGTTTGCGGCTGCTGATAAGCTACTTGGGGCTGTGGGAAAACTGCTTGTTGGTAAACTCCTTCGGCTTGCGGCTGATAAGCCACTTGTGGTTGCTGTAGAGCATCGGCTTGTTGATAAACCGTTTGAGGCTGCTGATAAACTGCTTGCTGCTGGTAAACATTTTCTGCTTGTGGCTGATACTGAGGCTGGGCTTGATAGATCAGCTGTGGCTGTGGCTGGAAATCCTGTGGCTGTGGCTGGAACGGCTGTGGCTGGAACACCTGTGGCTGTGGCTGGAACGCCTGGGGCTGTGGCTGATAACCGGCTTGTGGTTGTGGAAGCAATTCACTCTGTGGCTGTTCAGACTGGCCATTACGCTCCTCATCAGTGTCCTCTTGCTTTGGTTGAGGGAACGCATTTGGCTGAAGCTGATTAGCACCTTGCGGCTGTAATACAACATTCTGTCCTTGGATAGGAGCAAGAGGTTGAATCAGAGGCTCGTACTGGCCGTTCACGAATGGCTGAAACTGTGGGCTTTGGATAAGGAAACCAGCACCAGAAGTCTGTCCCCGGATCACATAAGCTTGGCTTTGTGGGAGCTGACTTTGAATAAGCGCCTGCTGTTTAGCCAATTGTTGCTGGGCTATAATTGAGGGTAGAGCAGCGAAGTGCGCCTGGGCATCGAAACCGGAAACCTGCTTCTGCGAAGCTTCTTGTCCGACGAAGAAGGGGGACTTAAATTGTCCAAGTTGCACAGGCTGCAGTCTTAACTGAGCCAGCGGATTCAAGAATAACTCTGGAGGGTATTCCTGAATGTTCTGTCTAGAAACTTCGACGGAAACCTTCTGTTTCTCAGCAACTGCTGGTGGTGCAGCCTCATTTGTTTCTCCCTCGTTTAAGTCAGATTCGGTGGTTGGTGTCTGGGTGGTCCTGAACTCCGGTCGTGGTGTGAACGTTTGATCAGCGGGGTTCACAGTGGTGCTTGGTACGAATTGTCGTGGCACGTTGCTGCTAGGAAGCCTGTTAGCTTCGTTCTCTTGTCTTTGACGGGCGAATTCTCGGGCCTTTTGTTGTTGTATCTGAAACTGAAATATATGAGATCATAATGTAATTAATTACACCATAAAAACGGTCAACAAATAGGATAAAAAGAAGAAGAAAGAGGTCACCTTACCTGGGTCTGCTGCAAACTTTGGTCCAGATTCTTTATGTCAGCGTTAAGAGTGGGTCCCACATACTGCTGCCCACTGATGGGTGAGGGGTGGAAGATTGGCTGCTGCTCCTGGCGTGGTGGCAATCCCTGGACGCTCACGTCGACGTCAGCATCTGGGGCGAATGCTGGGTTGCGGGGATCCAGTGGTGGAAGGTAATTTGGGTTCTGTTAACGAAAATAAATTATAAAATGGCTATTAAAAACAAAATTAATCAACCAAACTGATGTTAAGTCGATACCCCTTAATTTCTTATAATTTACTTTATAATATAATTAATAATTTAATTTCTCATAATTTCGACGGCCTTAATAAATATGAAACTGCAGTGTGCGGTTTTAAAAGGGTTTTAAGGATTTCTTGAAATATCTTTTTATACTTAGAATGTAATCGCCAATGTGGATCGTAATTATTTCCAAACATACAGTCGACGAAACTGAATTGCGTACCAGGGTGGAAACCTTTTTTTTTATGTTAGAGAAGCCAGACACGAACTAGTGGGTCACCTGATGTTAAATGATCACCACTGTCCATAGACACCCGCAGCGCTTTACGCGATGTCAGTGCGTTGTCGGCCCTAAAGGGAAAGGAAAACGGAGAGGGAATAGGGGAGGGGAGAGGTATTGGGCCCCCGGCGCTCTCACTGACCGTACGAAACGCAGCAGGAGTACTGCTACTTCACGCCGGTGTTCTGTGAGAGGGTGGTACTGCCCCGGACGAGCCGGCCCATTCGTGATGCAGCGGCTAGCTTCAACATGGCTCTACCACTACTTTGTCTTTTGTTGCAAATGTCATTTTGACGTTCCCTACATCTGTCGAAGACGAAGAAATCATCGGGAAAATGACCCCGAAGAGGTTCCACCCTGGTAGGCGATTTAGTTTCCTTGCCTGTAACTGTAGATAATATACTTAATCATTAATTTTATATTACGCCTTACATATTAATATTTCGTAACTTAGATAGTAATGATCGGTCCTTTTAACATCCAAAGTGCTGCGATCCGCAACTCTTTGACAGGCCTTCAATTTTTTTTTATACAGGCTGAATTGAAATTGGTGATACAAAATTAGTGTTTCGCACTCAGTTAATGCTGGACAATATAATGCGCTAACTCATTTGTTTTAATTAGTCTTATAAAATTTGGGGCGTCCAGTCCATACACTGAGTTTGTGTAAGCAGCAAATTTTCATATTTTCAGTATTTTGAGTACTTTCCTTGGAGGTGGCATTACAAAATTCCACCCTGTATATTACGTACCTGTCCTCTTTGCGGTAACTCGAAGGCGGGCCCATCAGGCCTCCAGCCACTGGGCTGGTAGGGCGCCGGGGGCTCCGCCATCACGCAAACGACCAAACATAGCACTGCCAATAGTCCCTAAAGACAAGTAATTATTAATTACCACAAATTTTATTTAATTTAAATTAATTTTATTGTTTGTATCTTTCCTGTAGACATGGCAAAAATTAAGGGTCATCACCATCATCCCAGCCTATATATGTCCCACTGCAGGGCACAAGCTTCACTCTATGAAAATTTCTAGTGCCTGTCTATTGTGGTTAAAAAAGATAGAGCCCTGTGAAAGACAGACAAATAGAAAGGGGAGGCGTAACACACGGTCTCTGGGTAAAGTATCCTAAAATGCAATGTTTTTAAAATATATGAGTCGATTTTGATGAAATATGACTCTACTTGGTCTATTTCATTTTGTATTGTATTTTTGAGTTTTGTATATTGTTTTAGGCTGTTACTGTATATTAGGGGCTAGCTTGAAGAAAAAAAAGAACAATGGGTTTGCTTCATTTGTTTCAATTCTGCGCCGATATAGCTCAAAAACACACACGAAAAAGTCTCTAATATTATTTATTACGTTCTCAAAAAACGAGCGACACTTTTCTACACAACACAACACTTCTCTATCAATTAATATAACAGGTATTTCTGCAAGCTATTATTTTTCTAATTGAATAAAAAATATTAAACGTATAAAAGCACATAGAATTAATAAATTTTAGCACAACACAAAACAAAAGACGTGTTATCACCTTCATTTTCGTCCACTTTCGCTTGCAAATCCCATGCGCACGCAAGTTTTATAGACAAGTATCAATACTTATCATTCCTGTCTCGCACATAACCGACCTTACCGACATAACCTTAACACAACACCTTTATACCTCAACAGTCAAGTATCAACCTTCTTCCTTTAGCTATAAGGTACTGTCCAATTTACTAAAGTATCAACTTATGTTGGGCGTAGTAAAAGGTCTTTTATGATGACGCGATTGGTCAGGATGACACCTTTAGATTGATTTGTATTCTGTGGTCGATTTTGATTGGTCGGAGTGCATGTTTAGCACGCTGTTTGTCTGATTTGTGTCTGTCTTATGTCATAATCATTGTAATATGACAGTGACTGCGTTTACATCGTTCAAGTACCTTTTTCAGCGCGGATCGCTATCATTACGTCATCCAAACCAAATAGCTCGAAGAATTTGTCAGACTCAGAAAGGGCAGGGCCCATCGCTCGTATATAACTGATGGCCGATGGGCTCAACAGGTTCTCGAATGGCGTCCACGGACAGGGAGACGCGGTCAGTGTAGATAGGTCTTCAACACGGTTTTGCATGGCGCAGGACCGATCTGTTCGACGAACCTTGGGGTAGGCCTATGTTCAGCAGTGGACGTCTTTCAGCTGAAATAATGATAACAGCGTGTCGCAATAACGGCTTCAAATATTATTCTAACGATGATTTATTAAGCTTAAGGTAGGTACCTACCTCCCACATTTCCTCGGTAAAGTTCGCCGTAACTTTATGCAAGCTTCCGAAGTTTTTGTAAAATATATGTTAACGTTTGTTTGATGCCCTGAGTTTGTTACAATCGGCCGCTAGGGGGCCGTAAAGTTTAGGGGTTAGGAATTATGGTCAGATATTTTAACATGGACGTTTTGAAGCTAATAACGGGGAACATGCTTAAACATACACAGAGTACAGATGTAGTGCAAAATAATTTTCCATCGAGAAAACTCGGATCTCAATCGGAATACGATGGCACCCGAACTGTCAGTCAATGACTGTATTAAATTAGTGACGTTTTCATATCCATTAATATGGAACTTTATTGATTAGTGTCAAAAGTCAAAGTGAAAAATGTAAGATGGCTACACGGCTGTAAGATGGGTACTGAAGCTAATTGAGAGAGCACGATAAATACGAACTTTTCCGATAAAATACGAAGGAAAATCATTTTGCACCACATCTGTAACAGGTAGTTTGAAATAATACTCTCTGTTAATCTTCTAATTATATAAAAAACTCGTGTCGCACGGTATTTGTTACCGAACTCCTCCGAAACGGCTTGGCCGATTTTTATGAAACTTTTTTTTCTACACTCGGTAGGTTTGAGAATAGGTCGTAGGCTATTTTTTATCCCCCCCCCCCCATTCTTCGCGGACGGAGTCGCGGGCAACAGCTAGTAAAAATATAATAACTATAGTAAGGATAGTCGACCAAGCATGTAGTATATCAAACTGCGGTGGCCTAGTGGTTTTTTGGAATTTACGTATGACCTAATTAACACGTTGGCTGCCATGAGCACATCACCGGTGGCTTCACGAAATTTTTAACCCCCGACACGAAAAGAGAGATGTTATAAGCTTAATTTAATTTGTTTGTAACAATGCTTATTGTATGTACCTACTTAGGTATGTATGTAAACTCTTTATTGTACAAAAATAAGGAAAAAAAGCATTATTGACAACCGTAAATAACTATAAATTGAAAATTTTATAAACTCCCAACACAATTTATGCCACACGTATGTTTGAACATAAAGTAGATGCCCATTATGCATCTAAGATCCCTGCCGCAGCTAACAAGAGCTGATAACTTTGAAATGGCTGAACCGATTTTGATGAAACATATCTAAGAACCATTGCCAAGAAACCTGCTTTCGAATAAATAAAAACCGTATATAAATCGGTCCACCCGTTTAAGAGTTATGATCTTATGATGCCACAGACAGACACACACACATAACGGTCAAACTTATAACACCCCTCTTTTTGTCTGGGGATTAAAAAAAAAGTTGCATGGCGTGTTGGTCCATTGGCGTCAATCGTCCCCTGATTTATTATTATTACTAAGCTTCTACCGTTTTTTCCCAATGCATGAACCTAAATATAATCTCCAGTCCTCAAGCAACCTTGAGCCAAAAAAACCTTCGTGTATATTAACAGCCCTGCCAACTGTTACAAATGAATTCTCCTGGAGTGTTGCCAGGCGTTTGAGTCATGACTGGCAGAGCTAGCAACACCATAAAAGGCATAAGTTTCCTACGAATAGTGTGGACATACGCCTTTTTAGATTTGTGGGTAAAGCCGTGAGCCTAATGCAGACTATTTTGAACGG
The DNA here is from genome assembly GCA_947859365.1 of Archips crataeganus. Taxonomy (NCBI): domain Eukaryota; kingdom Metazoa; phylum Arthropoda; class Insecta; order Lepidoptera; family Tortricidae; genus Archips; species Archips crataeganus. Next base: position 8,693,850 of record OX402071.1, read on the forward strand.
CAAACTTAGTGTACGTACGTGATAGTTGTATTTAGGTGAATCAATTTTTTTGTGTTGTTTACTCTGTCCCCGGTTGTCCAAGTGACATTTTCATACTGTTTCATACAAAAATGCTTAGGTTGTCCAAGGGACAAAATTTGTGTAACCATAGCAACGGGTGGCACTGAATAGTTGATTTACCCATTTACGCAAAAGTAGGTAAGCTACCACATAGCCTAGTGGTTTGACCTATGGCAGCTCAAGCAGAGGGTCGTGGGTTCGAACCCGGGCTCGCATCGGAATTTACGTGCCAAATTACATTAGAAATTTACAATGAGCTTTGCGGTGAAGGAAAACACTGTGTGGAAACCAGCACACACCTGCGAAGAAGTCAATGGTGCGTGTGAAGATCCGAATCCGCACTGAGCCTGCGTGGCAACTACGGTTCAAGCCCTTTCATTCGGAGAGGAGGCCTGTGCCCTGCAGTGGGGCGCATATAGGCTGGGATGATGATTATGAGCTAAGCTTATACTTTTTTTACTGAAGAAATAAATAAATAAATAAATAAATATTAGGGGGACAATCTTACACAAATCGACCTAGTCCCAAACTAAGCAAAGCTTGTACTATGGGTACTAGACGACGATAAACATGCTAATATATATAAATAAATACTTAAATACATAGAAAACATCCATAACTCAGGAACAAATATTCGTGCTCATCACACAAATAAATGCCCTTAGTGGGATTCGAACCCAGGACCTCTCGCTTCGTAGGCAGGGTCACTACCAACTAGGCTAAAGCGGTCGTTAAACAAACGTAAAACAAATCACGGGCTAATTGACACCAGGGAACCTATCGTTGTTTAGAAAAATTTATTTCCGAAGGTTTAGAATCCCGAAAACTTCATTTGTCCGAATGCATTTTTTTCTGAAACTGTAAATATTTCAGGATTTATTTCAGGACCATCGTGTAGAACCCTTTAGGTTAGGTTAGGGTTGTTTTATAAAAATCCTGAAATATTAACAGTTTCAGAAAAAAATGCATTCGGATAAATGAAGCATTCGGGATTTTAAATACTCGAAAAAAAAATCTAAATTTTGATAGGTAACCCTGCCCCGACCGGGAATCGAACCCGAGACCTCTAGCATTGTAGTCAGGTTCTCTAACAACTAGACTATCCGATCGTCAAAAAAAAACTATTGTTGTTAAAAGAAGACTTGGTGAATAAAGACATATTTTTTGGTATTTGCAGTGGTAACGTTTAGCTATGTAGCAACAACGCCAGCTAGGTATACATATACATCGTTCATCATCATCAACATTTCAGCCGAAAGACGTCCACTGAACATGGGCCTGCCGTAAGGCTCGCCAAACAGATCGGTCCCATGCCATCCGCATCCAACACGATTCCACCAGATCGTCGCTCCAGCTATATACACATGTAATCCATTCCGCCCAACCATATCAGCATGAAAGAGCAACAAACACACACGCACACACGCACATACTCTCAAACTTTCGGATCTTATAATATTGATAGGAAGGATCTAGCTAAAGGATTAAACTACTTTTACCCTGATTGAGCATATGCAGGAGATGTTTTTTCCCAGTGACCTTTGATCAAATATTTTCGCAGGATGCTGCCAAAAGCAGTGACATCCCAAACTGAGGCCGCATGCAAATCGTCGCACGCGCCGGCCCCGATGGACGGAGCATCGTAATAGACGTAGGGCTGGATGAAATATATCGATAATTCTTAAAAAGTCATGTTTTTATTCAATGTTCTAAAAATTATGTTCATTTAGATTTCCGCAATCCACAACCTTAGTACCTTACCTTGCATAAATAAATACATCTTCTAATATAATAAAAATCTCGTGTCACGGTGTTTGTTATCGAACTCCTCCGAAACGGCTTCACCGATTTTTATGAAACTTTTTTCTCCATATTCGGTAGGTCTGAGAATAGGTCGAAGGCTATTTTTTTATACCTACCCCTATTCTTCGCAGACGGAGTCGCGGGCAACAAGCTAGTCTAATCTACTTCTAATATATAAAAATCTCAAGTCACGGTATTTGTCATCGATCTCCTCCGAAGCGGCTTGACCGATTTTTATGAAACTTTTTTCTCACTATTCGGTAGGCCTGAGAATAGATCGTAGGCTATTTATTATACCCCTATTCTGCGCGGACGGAGTCGCGGGCAACAGCTGGTAATTCAATAAAATAATAAAAGCACATAAGATGTGGTCTAAGTTAGAACATGTTTGCTTTGTAAAAGCCCATATACCTCTGATTTGAAAGCGGCTAAATTGTAACGTTCAAGGATTAGAAACAACGAAGCATTCCAAGATGAATTTTTGTTACCTAACCTCTACGTTTTTAGGGTTCCGTAGTCAACTAGGAACCCTTATAGTTTCGCCATGTCTGTCCGTCTGTCTGTCTGTCCGCGGCTAAGCTCAGAGATCGTAAGTACTAGGAAGCTGTAATTTGGCATGAATATACATATCAGTCACGTCAACAAACTGGTAAAATAAAAAATAAAAAAATATTTTTTTTTAGGGTACCGCCCATAGACGTAAAGGGGGGGTGATTTTTTTTTTATCGACTAATCCTATAGTGTGGGGTATTGTTGGATAGGTCTTTTAAAACCATTGCGGGGTTGCTAGCATGATTTTTCTATTCAGTGATCTGTTTGCGAAATATTCAACTTTAAAGTGAAAATTTTCATTAAAATCGAGCGTCCCCCCCCTCTAAAATCTAAACTGTTCGGTGGAAAAATTTGAAAAAATTCAGAATGGTAGTAAATATATCAAATTTACTAGGAAAATTATAGCGGCTAAGATTGCTTGGAAATTATTTGTAGTTTAAAAGTAAATAGTAGCCTAAGGTATAAAACATACCGAAACTTGGATGATTCCGTACACATACGAAATCCTTAGAAAAATATTACTTGATTTTTTTGTAATGGCTACGGAACCCTACCTTGTGCGTGTCCGACACGCTCTTGGCCGGTTTTATTTTTATATATCTTTGTTTATACGATCCCTTCTAGAGTTATTATTATAAGAATTTAAATTATTTTTAATATAAAGCACCGATGAAACTATAAGCTACCTATTACTTGATTGGTGTCTTATACTAGTACTTTACTTACAGCACTTAAACTTTCAAACTAAGTTTAAAAAATTCACCCTCCATTTCTCAGCTGTGTGTGCTCGTATGTTTGTTATTTTTTCAGGCTACAACGGCTGGACGGATTCAGATGAAATTTAAAAAGAAGATACCTTAAAAATAAATAGGTATCTTGAATTAACACATTAGCTACCTTTTGATACAAATACTTTATTCTACACGGACTTGGTCGTGGATAGGAGCAAAATAGTATTTACCTTATTACTTACCTAAAATGTGATTAATTTACACTTTGGTAATTTCAACGTAATATTTTTATTTCCATTTAGTTTACAAAATCAAATTCATAACATGATGAAAATTATCATCAGATTATCGATATAACGAAAAAAATTTACATCGAAACTATCGATACTTTTTCTAATCGACAATATATCAAACTTACACATGCCTAAGTAGATCGGGCGGCTAGCACGTTTTTTTGCTCGTCGATCAATCCATCTCTTTTCTGTCGGCTTCATTAGACAAAGACGCACACAGCGGCGAAGCTAGAATCTTAATAAAACTGACCTTAGATTTAGTGAGCCCTTCGAGGAATTTTAAAGTAATAATTGTAATGCGCAAACGATTCTGTTTGTTACAAATTGAAGGCTAAATTGAGCCATAGAATTGGATACAGGAAAAATGAATTAAAACTACAAAATATAACTTAATTTGGGACTATTTGGGACTGGACCAGGCACGTCGCCTGATGCACCCGTAAAGATCACGGGACTATTCACACCAATTGACCTAATTCCCAAAGGAAGCAAAGCTTGTGTTAAGGGTACTTAAATACATATTGAACACCCAAGACCCGTTTAGACGACCAGATGGCCTAGTGGTTAGAGACCCTGACTATGAAGCTTGAGGTCCCGGGTTCGATTCCCGTGTCGGGGCAGATATTTGTATGAAAAATACGAATGTTTGTTCTCGAGTCTTGGGTGTTTAATATGTATTTAAGTATGTATCTATCTATATAAGTATGTTTATCCGTTGCCTAGTACCCATAACACAAGCTTTGCCTAGCTTACTTTGGGACTAGGTCAATTGGTGTGAATTGTCCCGTGATATTTATTTATTTATATTTATTTAAGACCCGAGAACAAACATTGGTATTTTTCAAACAAATATCTCCCCCAACGCGGGAATCGAACTCGGGCCTCAAGCTTTATAGTCAGCTTAGGTTCTCTAGCCACTAGGCCATTTGGTCGATAAAGATGGGGGCACTCAGCTTTTGGTGGATGCCGCTCGACGGCCACCGACGGCAAGGCAGGCCGAGATGGAGATGGCGAGACGACCTGGACGCGGAATTAATGGAGTGGCCAAATATAGTTCCGGATAGGGAGATGTGAAGGTCAAGAGGAGAGGTCTTTGCTCAGCAGTGGAACACTAATTGGGAATGTCTAAAAAAATTACCAGTGGTTTTTATATTTTTATTGTATAGAAAAGTCAATTATAAGAAACTAATTTCAATATTTTGTCATTTAGGTCTCTACTTTTTTCAAAATTAATTATTGAAACTATTTTAGTTGATGACGTAAGATTATAATTGAGGGCTCCCACAATGCCAAATTTCTAAATCTATCTAAATGCGTACGATAAGGCAACCCCTTTATTTATTTTTTGCGTAGTGGTACACTTTACTGGCACTGACAAAGTGCTAGATGTCAGACAGCGGGTCCAAATCAAACTCCGTAGTATAATCCACGCGTAAATTGTTAAGAATTTTACCACACAGAATAAAGTACGACTTGAACCGGTCACGCAATTTACTCCAATGTCAAATGAAGGTCATTGCTTATTTGTTATATAATAAATTCATTACATAATATTAAAATTAAATAACTACAGAAAACGATTTAAAAAGCATTTATCTCGAAATGGTTTTCGATTTTCTATACATTGCAAAAAAATAGACATCCCCAATTATAGCGTCATCATCTCAGCTTATATAGGTCCCACTGCAGGGCACAGGCCTCTCGGAATGAGAGGTCATGGGCTGTAGTTAGTAAGGCGGGTCCAATGCGGATGGGGAACCACACACGCACCATAGAATTTATTCTCACGTGTGTGGAGATTTCTTCTCGAAGTTTTCGTTCACCGTAAAGCTCATGGAAAATTTCAAATGCAATTTTGCAAAAAACTCAGAGGTGCGAGCCCGGGGTCGAATCCACGATCCTTTGCTTGAGAGGCCAAATATAATACTTACTGGCTAAGAGAAAAAACTTAAATATAGAGTAAGGGGATATGGTATAGGAAATATTAACATGAGCTTTACGGTCAAGGAAATAATTTTGAGGAATGCACACGTTTACGAAGCAAATGGCGTGTGAAGTTCGCACTCCGCATTGAGCGATTCTCAACACAAAGCAACGCGAAGCAAAGGAAGCAACGCGAGTATTCCATAACAGGAAACAAAATAACTTCATTGTGGACAGCATTTTCATGGTTCCTTTAAAACGGGTACTACACCATTACGAATATTAAAAGGTACCTATACTTACCTACCTATTAAATATCTAGACGTTTTTGGTCTTCTTTGATATTGCATTTAAGTTGGTCCTATTCTTTGCTTGTTTCTTACACTGTCTTGTGTTTGTTCACAGGGTAACATCGGAGACGTAATCTGAAGTGATACGACTTAATTAAACATTAAAGTGGGATCATAATAAACATGTAGGTGATTAAATGCAGTCGCCCCAGTCTATATCTCTCAGATTTAGAGGGACTGGGCCGTAGTTCCCACGCGAGCCCAATGCGGAATGGGAACTTCACGCATACCATTGAATTTGTTCGCAGGTGAGAGCTGGTTTGCCTTCATCGCAATGCAAATTTCAAATGTAATTTCACACATAAATTAACCATATTGTTAACCAATGTGTCACGAAACTTAGACTAAATTATTATGTGTTACGATAATAAAAACAAACAATATACGATAATTAAGCGATATTTGAAGAACGCCTTCGTCGATTCCTTAAAAAGACGGAACACCACACTCTCCGGCCAGAAGTCGGAGCGCAGGAACATGCTGGTGCTTGGCAGGCACTTGGAGTCTAAATGAGCTGTAGTTGTTAGCCCTTTGTTTGAGACTCGAGCGGGTAGATGAACAGCTGGGATCCCTGTAACCGACCCCGTGGCGCCTAAGAACGGGTAAGAACTCATCATCATCATCATTTCAGCCGTAGGACGTCCACTGCTGGAAATAGGCCTCCCTAATTGACGCCCAATCATTACGGTTGGAAACGACTTGCATCCACCCTGAAGCATCCATCCCGTTGGTGGACGTCCCACGCTGCGCTTGCCAGTCCGTGGTCTCCATTCGAGAACTTTTGGGCCCCAACGGCCATCTGTTCTCTGTTGTTGGGGTAAGGACTATTGATTGTAAATGGCTACCAATTTAATCTGAAAGGTTTCTTACGTCCAATGTATTTTGGTTTTATTATAAACACGGAACTCTGGGTGCAGAGTCGATTCGCACTTGACATTACCACGTCAGGCGGGTCGTCGGGTGTCGATTGACTGTTCTTTGAGCATTGGTACACCACCTACATGGATCTAATGGTAAATATTTAATTTAATATCGTTTTAATTATTGATTATTTATTTATTATAGCCCCCAGGGGTGGACGAAAACTTTTTTTCTATGGACCCTTCATCTAAAATCACAAGATCTTAACTTTTTAGGGCTCAGGCCTGAAATGTCTGTTTTCCTAAAATATTTTTTTCCAAAATGTCTGCTTTTCCATTATGTCAGCACTCTTTTGAATAATGTCAGCTTCTCAAAATATCAGCTTTCGTATAATGTTTGCTTTTCAGAAAGTGCTTATTCTCAAAATGTCTGCAACCTCAAAGTATCAACTTTCTTACAATTTTGACATTCCAGAAAAGTCTTACCTGTTCCCAAAATGTCTGTAATCATGAACATGCAACATTTACCTAAAATATCTTTATCTTTTAAAGCGAAAATCCTACGTCCTTCCCAGGGTCTTAAACCATCTAGCCATTAAGCCTTCTACATTTAGGAACATTGATTTGATTGATTTTTTCTTTCTTTCTTTCTATTTGAAAATAAGGCAGACATTATGAGAAAATTAACTAAAACAATTACTTTGCTCACCCGCGACCTTTCAAAAAAAAAGGTCGCGGGTGAGCAAAGTAATTGTTTTAGTTCATTAATATGGACCTCCGCAAAGTAACGCCTGATTCAATAAATTATTATGAGAAAACAAACATAATAAGACGATAGCCTATATAAAAAAGTGAACATAACAGAAAAGCAAAACTTATGGTAATGCTAATATTGTAGGAATATAAACATTATGAATATACGACTTCCTGAGATTGTACACATTTTAAATAGCCGACATTTTTAGATAGCTGACAAAATAGAAGTGCTATTGTGAAAACGTAGAGGTTTTGAGAATCGTACATTTTAGGAAAACAGATATTTCAGGCCTGAATCCTTTTTAGGCTAGACATACTACTTATTAAATTTTGCACGGGTGCTCGTCACACAGTGAAAATGAATTATGAACGGGATTTTTTGCGATATCCCGGAATTACAATTATTTTAGCTAGTAAATTATTTTTTGGTTCGCAGGCCACGCTAGAGGTGATGATTGCCTTGGCCATCGCCGCCGCCCATGCTAGGCTCTCCGAGTACTATTCAGAAGTAAGTCTCAAGCCATGCCCGGTTTAAACTGCCAAGGGGGCTTTCTCTATTGTGTCACACTATAGCGTGAACGGAATAGAACGATAAGAAGTTCGAAAATCGAATGTACCTAAGGCCTGTCCACTGAAGAGGAGCGAGGCAGCGGCAGAAGGTTTCACTCCGCAGTTTAGGCATGTTCGGCCGGCACGGTTGTATTTAGGTACTTACAACTTTTCGTGTTGTTGAGCCCGTTTGTTTATTGTAATCATGTGTAATACTAAGGAATTAAATAGATATTTCTTGGCATTTCACACACACCGCCGGTACCGCGGCTTTTTAGCACAATATAAAACCTCATTTTATCTACATTTCGTACTAAATACAAACTGAAATATAGATGCACAGAAAAAACCCCAGAAAAAAGACCAATGCTGGGAATCGAACCCAGGTCCTCAGCATTCCGTGCCGCGTGCCATACCCCTACACCACCACTGGTCTAGAGATTAGACACGAATCTTTCCTATACATCATACATTTCAATCTGCTAAATCATCACCTTATGCAGTGACAAACGCACATCTATGTTACACCCTCATCGAGAGATTTTAACACTCCTTCGGAACTAACCGCTCACCTGGACAAGAGATGGCGCTACTGTGCAACTTTAAACAAGTTAGCTATGAAGTATCTTTTTTTTTTTTTTTGTACTTATTTTTTCAACTTCATTTTTTTTATTACTTTTACGGTCATCCCGTGAAATCATACATTTCGTACTAAATACAAACTGAAATATAGATGCACAGAAAAAACCCCAGAAAAAAGACCAATGCTGGGAATCGAACCCAGGTCCTCAGCATTCCGTGCCGCGTGCCATACCCCTACACCACCACTGGTCTAGAGATTAGACACGAATCTTTCCTATACATCATACATTTCAATCTGCTAAATCATCACCTTATGCAGTGACAAACGCACATCTATGTTACACCCTCATCGAGAGATTTTAACACTCCTTCTTCTCTTCTGTTGAAAAAATAAGTACAAAAAAAAAAAAAAAAGATACTTCATAGCTAACTCATTTTATCTAATTTTACAGCCATATGAATTTGGGTTAGCTCGTCGCGAGTACGAATCGGTCCTACCCGATCAGCTGTCCAGTCTAGAGAGCGACGCGGGACAGGGACAGGACCACAAGGACCCTAAGAGCGAGAGCGAGACCGAGCGAGTATTCTACAACTTCAAAACTAAAAACGACGACGACGATGTCGTGGACAGGGAAGACCACGTCACGCAGTACTTGTCGGAACTGTTGGTCAATACTGACAGTGAGATAACCAGTTTACAGGTAAGGGTCTCCCCGTATCTTTCGACGCGGAATCAGCTTCAGCCGATCGGTAAGACCTTTATATCAACGTAATAAGAGCGAAAAACACGTCGATTGGCTCGGCTACGTGGGCCGAAATCGCCAAGATCGGCTTTCAAATAAAAAACCGCATCCAAACCGGTTCACCCGTTTAAGAGCTATGATTCCACAGGACTCAGTTAAACGGTTTAGCTATAGTTAACTAACTAAGCTTAAGCTAACACAGGAATCAATTATGTTTTTGAAAACGACTCGGATCTATGCCTTCGATTAAGTATAGGGTGTCTAATTTAATGAAAGCCTTCTCTCTGATGTAATTAATTTGTTTCCAGGTCAGCGAGTATGACGAAAGTTAGTGTCAGCAGGGTTATTATAGGTGTAATATTTAACGTTATTTCTATATTTTACCCACGACAGAACGGAGACGCTATAATGCATTTAGTGATGGGAGTGGCTGTTTGTGAAGAAAACGAATGTTCCCATTTTTATCGAAAACGGTTTGACGGGTTTAGATACGATATTCTATAATTCTAGTGATTTAACGGCGATGACTTTCAGACATATGGGTCACCGCGACGTAAGAAGCAAAAGTTGTCTCTCCTGTGGGCATAAAATTAGCGACTTCGAGTCAGCAAACTTAAGATTTATTAATTGGGCTGAAAGTTAGCCAGGCGTCCCACATGCCGATGTAGACTTATCTAAAAAATATTGGCTATAGGCCCCTAATTTAAGGCCACAACTAACCGAGAGCGCGGGGCGCCGACGGTGCGTGCCCACCACGGTCAATAACACTGAATCAAATACGGTGTGCCGCGCTGCCGGTGCGTGTCACCGTATATTTGATTCAGTGTTATACTTAGGCTTGTTGTGGCCTATAAGCCATGTCTACCGGAGAGAATAAAACAAAAAAACGTGAATGACTGATTTGCCCACGATTTACAAAAAAATCTCGTACCTATCTCAAATTTGATAATCTGACCAAGTAAACTTTATTCAGTGTACTTCAAGGTACAATTTAGTTTGCACCTTAATAATAGATACTTACGAACTTTATTCCAAGTAGTGACGAAATGTCATGGTCAATGCCGTATATAATATAAGGGCAGACGGGCCCCGTGCCCAAGGCCCCGAGATTTTGGTTTGGAACCACTGGTATAATATGATCGCAACAAAATTGTTTCTCTGCAGCTGAAAGGTTAAAACACGACCTGTAATTGTCGACAGTAATTATGCACGACCTGGGGCCTGTTGCATAACAAAGTACAACTAATATTACAAGCAGAACTCTCGCTTCAGTTCTAAGTATTAACTAGAAAGGGAGTTCCGCTTGTAATGTAAGTTGTGTTGTAGTTTGTTATGCAACGGGCCCCTGATAATTCAAACGGGTCCGGCTTGTAAAGCTCACTTTCCTATGGGTATATATTTTCTCAAAAAGTGCCTTTTTACAGATAAAACACATTCTCGGAAGATACATTTTTTCAGAAGGTGAACTATAATAAATCTCTAAATTTTAAAAAGCATCTTCATCTGACAAAAATTCGCGTGCACTTTGTGGTAAACATGAAAATAGTGCATCTTTCGAGAAAGTGCCCCATTTGGGGAAGTGTACCTTTTGGGAAAGTGTGCGTTTTGCAAAAGTGCATTTTTTTAAAACAATTCCCCTTTCGAAAATGTGCCCCAGTTGCGCAAGTGTACCTTTTGGGAGTGTACATTTAGCAGAAATTGGACTTTTAGAGAAAGGGCACATTATGGGGAAGTGAGCTTTACAAGCCGGACCCATTCAAACCCTCACGTACCTATTCCATAAATGTTTGAATTATTAGATCGTAGGAGCATCCCGGGTCGACAAATACTGAGTCGTATATTAACCGCACCTCAGCTGACTACGTAATTTGGTCCAAAAATAAGTAGTCAGCTGCAAAGTCAAAGTCAGTGTTGAAGAATCCACCACCGGTTCGGAAAAACGGTGTTGAAAAAAATCCGGCAAGAAACTCGACAAGTTAGCTGAGAAACGATTTTGATACGGCCTTTCTTCTCATATATAAGGGGGGATTAGATAATAATTTAGCCTTGATTTGTTATTATCAGAATGTTACAGCTAATAAAATACATGAAAACATATTATGTGTTGACCTTTTATTCGTTACAACTGACCATTGACCCTAGCATGCGATACGATTCCCACGAAATGAACTCTTGCAATATTTAATCAGTGTTGTACAAACTTTTGTGCGATTCGGACAGGGTAAGTTAGCGTTCACCTATAACTTAAATTAGGAGAAAGAGAAACTTAACGCGAGCGAAAAACTATGGTTAAAAGGGGTATCCCTCATCTGGCATAATCTTGTTTGTCTTATACTCACTTAGCTAGCATTAGCTAACACGCACCTATCGCATTTAATTATTTCGCATAAAATATAGGTATTCGGCATAAGAGTTATTTCGCATAATTTTGGATCGCCGAAGATTCGTTACCCCGAACATAATTTTGTATAACCTTATTTTCCATGATAATAAAACAAATACTTATATAAAATAAAAATTTAACCAGCTCCTGTTTAAAGGCGGTGCCTCAGCGCGAGCCAGCAGGGGTGGTAGAACACCAATATAATATGTAAGTAGTTTGTAGGTAAGGTAGGTAGATGACTAGTTCCCCTCCTGCTGGCTCGTGCTGAGGCACCGACTTCAATCAAACAGACTAGTAGAAAGTTGTTTACTTACATGGTTTTTAGTAGTCAGTCTTTTTTTTATGAGCTCTCAAAACGAGATCCCCTATACTTACATAGATTTTGAATGGCAATAATGAGCTGCGACTTCACTCTTTTGCCAACTTAACCCTTAAAAAAGCCGTTTGCCGTCAAAAAGAAATGAAAGCCGATTCAAATTAGCAACATTTACGGTCCAAAATCGAACGTCTTGACAGGGTTGTCAAATGGTTTAAGTCTAATTTTACAATTAAGGGCAAAAAATTGTAGTTCATTGAAATGAAGCTCCGCAAACTAACGCCTGAATCATTCAATTACTGCACTAAAATAAAGCGTTAATATCAGTTGCGAGTTTTAATTAAGTATAGTTCAATGATGTCAATTACCCTATTGGATAGGTACAAACAATATCGTAATTTTTCAGAGTCAAATATGAAGTTCATCCTGATTCTCTGCCTAACCTCGTTGGTGGCAAGCACACCAGAATGCCACAGCTGTTTCTTCGGAGTCTGCTACAGCCGCATAAAATTCTTCGGAGACTATAAAATATCAGGCCAGCTAGCTGTCGATCGGAGCCAAAACATCGTTCATTTCCACTACTCAAACAACCAAAATAAAGACTACACTGGCATGTTTTATTTAGATGATATGTCCTACTCGGAGACACCAGGAGTTTCCTTCACGTTTGCCCGCGCTGTCGACCAGAACAATCAAGACGTATACATGTCAGGAACTAAAGGCATATACAGATATTCGCACAAATTAAACACAACAGAGCTACACTGCTTAGCAGATAAGACTATATGGCACATGCAATACACAAATAAGCTGTATTACAGTGTTTTTTCTGTAGCAGGCCTGAACACTTTCGAAAACCGACGCTCGAGCCCCATCGCTGCATTAGCGAACTACAACATCGAAGATTTCGTCATAGATAAATTCGGTGACATATATTTTTTGAGCGACGCATCCATCTACAGATTGAAGAATGGCACCGTAGCGAAACTAAGCGATGGAATGTATTCATTGTCTACTGATATACGTGGTAATGTTTATTTCGCCCAGTCGGCGACGAACGGTATGTATAAGATGGATTATGGAAGTGATAAAATAAGGGGGGCTGGTGCGTTTGGCGCTGGGACGCCATTGAACTTCGTGTTTGATAGAAGCAACAAGGTTATCTACCATGACAGTGACAGTGATGTGTTGTATTATTTGTCACCGAATTACGGTAAATGTAGGGTGACTGCTAAGAAGACCAAGAAGGCGGGGACGGTGGAGCGATTGAGGGTAACAGTCACTCAGGATAGTTCTAATAAGAGTAATGATGGCGTATCAGCCGGGCAAGAAAACGACGATTTAATATCCATGCAGATGATTACGTTAGAATCTGACAATAAAGATTAGATTAAATAAATGAGAACAGCACTTCCTTCGAAACTGTATATTCTCGAAGTAGACCTTGAAATTGGCTACAGAGCTTTTATTCGAGCGTTTCAACCGCCTCATTTATCTGGACACATTCTTTAAGAAATGGCTGAAGATTCTGATACAGTTTCCAGTTATATGGTAGCGTTCATGAGCTCTAAAATATAACCGAAAGCCCATCAAAATATACAGCCATTTCTTAAAGATATGTGACCCGATAAATTAAGTGGTTGAAACGCTGGAACGAACGCCTTACAATACGATAGAGCAAGACACGCGGCAACGTATCAAGCCAAGTTCAAGCAAAACGAACTGGCGAAGCAGCGCTGTGTGCAATATTACCATGGTCTTAATACCTAACCAGGACTGAGTACTAACTTTTATTAGTCAATCAAAAGTGACCCATATTACCAAGCCATACAGTTTAATAATGGCAACTAGAGACAGCGGTCCGAGAGATTACATACAAACTAGAGAAATTAGAGAATTGTGTCCCACTCGCACCAGTACGTGATCACCCTAATTAGAACGAGATGCAATTCTCTGGTTATTTTTTTTTATCGGCCTCACTTTTTTGTCGCAGTACTCAGTCCTGGTTAGGTATTAAGTCCATGAATATTACGAACCATTTGGAGCCACTTTTGACCCCCTCATAACTCAAAATCTAATCTAATTTGGTTTATTTATTGATTACATCATTACAAATGGGTAATCTTCTTAATTGTCTGTTACATCATATTTTATACCCGTTATCACAATAAATATTATTATTATTATTAAAAACAATTACAAGACACAATACTAGCGAGTTCAAAAACTTGGGCACCTTAACGACTGTAGTTTTTGTATAAAAGTTTTCCGTTGCCACACGAAAATTAGCCTATTTACTTTGAAACAAGTAAATAGTCGTTTAGACGCACTATGTATGACCAATACGCATTGTCCAAGCATGTTACTCCCACAATAGGAGATAATCCGGCAGCCTTGAGGTTGGCAACATTGCCTTGCCTCCCGCGCTTTTAACGCGACAGTGGCGCCGTGGCAGAACAACAAACCGGGAGCGCGGGGCGCCGACGGAGCGTGCCTAGCGCGCTCTATAACAATAAATCAAATATACGGTGACACACACCGGCAGCGCGGCACACCGTATTTAATTCAGTGTTATTGACCGCACTGGGCACGCTCCGTCGGCGCCCCGCGCTCCCGGTTTGTTGTGCCCTTAAGTGAACTAAGGCGGACTATTTTACTATTCCTGTTCCTTGACGAAGCATGTTGCGGATTTTTATTTCTGTTTTTGTTAAGTGTTTGACCATGCGTGTTGCAGATAATATTTTCTTGTATTTGGATGACTAGATTTATTATTAGGTTGACGAAGCCTGTGCAAATTGTTTTCATGTCTGATAATGTTTCCTTTTTTTTTAATAAATTTTTTTTTGTTACTATTTATCTCAGAGTTAAATGCTAATCAATGGTTAAGTAGTGTCAAAATGTATGAAACCGATGACCGTGCAAGCGGCTCTAAAGGGTTTACTAAAAAACGTGTGTTTGTCCTTATTTACGGATAGGTTTTTATTATAAAACATACATTGCGATATACTTTTCTAAATATAGCAATAGGATAAAATAGAGGAAATTATATGTATATTTTTTATCAAGCTTGTACAGTAATAATAATAACCATAATATAAAAACATTCGATATAATAAAGGGCGTATTTAAATGAATTTGTGATTAATTAACAGAACAGAATAGATATATTCTATTTATAATTGTTACAACATTCCTGAGATAGCACTGCGATTCCATTTCTTATCTGTGATTGGCTGAAATTGACAGCGCCATTTCGGGATAATTTACAAAATTAATTAATTACTTACTTTATTAACTCTTTAAAAATAACGGAAGCATAATAGTTTTATAACAACATTAATATTTTATTAAAAAGGAATATTATACCAGTCTTCTGTTGCTTTATCTTTATATCCATCCTATCACATGTTACCAATTTTGCCGTATTTTTTTTAAACAAACAAAATTCAGTCTATGTTAAGTAATAAAAAAACATATACCAAAGAGAACATTATTTGAATATACATGTCATGGCTAATTATTTGGGATTATTATCATAACTATTAATTTTTATTCAACAAACATTTGTTTAAAATGGCACTTACATTTTTGACATCAGAAACAAATGTGTACCATTAGAATAATTTTTAATCGACAGCAAAAGTAAAGAGACAAAGGGATGAAACGTAAAATTGCATAAAAAATACAGTCTTAAAAAATAAAACATTATCTATCTAAAATTATCAGACACATTCCGACACCACACAAATACCCTACCCCAAAATATAACTATAAAAAATATCCTAAGATGGAAGATATAATTTCATTCGATTCAATACATTACTAATTTAGCAATTTCTAACCATGTCATTCCACACTGTGTGAATTTCTCTGGCCTTTTACAAAAGGGGCTAAACTTATACTAGTTTACTAACACAGATTTTTTAAATACCGCGCGCGCGCGCGTTTTAACGCGTTTTTAACAATCCGCAATTTAAAAAAAAACTTCCAATAGGTACTCATACAGTCTTCAGAACAACGTGCCAATATTTTTAATTGGTGATCAAGTACCAATTTTTCTGTTTCAGCAATCGATGACAATCACGTTGAAGGCGCAGTTACTTGGAACCAAACTTTTTTCTATAATAATACTGTGTCCAAAGCTTATCCTTTTAAAGTTTAAATTAAACAGTGAGGTGACTTAAGGGCGTTTTTCCACTATGTCACTGCTTCCACTAATGCTAAGAGCCCGCGCAGACAGAGAGCGGTCTAGAGTTCAGAGTTCCGCTTTCATAGTTCTGCGTTCTTTGGAATGTACAGAGTCCCTTTCGATAACGCACACAGCAGGCGGTCAGACCGCGGCGGTCACCGCGATGTCTGAAGTTGTAAATACAGAAAATTTTATTGAATTTGTTAGAAAGGAGACTTATTACATGATTTACGTCATGTACACTACAGAAATCGTGACAAAAAAAGCAGCTAAGCTGTCTTGAAATTGCCGCGGCAAGGGATTCTTCTCGTGCTGTGTTAATTGGGTACACAGTACTATATTTATTCTTCTTTTTTTACAAGTGTCTAGGCTCCACAAAAGCAATGCTTCTTCTTCAGATGATAAACTTTCTAGCGAAATGTTGCACGTACCTACAAAGACATGGCCGAAAATGGAACGCAAAAATTTGAACGCCTCTTATGTGCGTTGGAACTCTCGATCGGTCGAAACGCAAAACTCTGAACGCAGAACTCGAAACTCCATACAGCTCTGTCTGTGCGGGCCCTTACTTATGTAGCCATTCGAGGAAGATCTAGAACACGCGTCTTTTCATATAAAAACATAGCTTAGTTGCACCTGTCTCCATGAATGAGGATTCGTGGATGTCAAACGCATCCATAGCAAAGTGGAAAGACACCCTAAGACCTCCCCTATCAACTCCTGCAGGCTTATTGTCTAACGTTTCTGACGCTTGCTTTCGCATTCACTATTTCTTTCTGTCAAACGGTATAAGATGGTGACAGAAAGAGATAGTGAAAGCGAAGGCAAGCGTCAGAAGCGTTAGACAATACGGCCTCTGATCACCAATTAAAAATCATCGGTAAAATGGTCAACAATGAGCAACACCATGCCTTTTCGGTGAAAGGCTCAAGGGCGTCGCTCGGTCGGCCCCTTTGCTTTCAAACTACGCAAGTAATGTCTTGAATCACACTCTCGTCTGCTTACAGCGCCGCTCCGTCCATATCGTGTGTATGGGGGCGAGGGCGCGATCCTTAAGCGTCACCAACCACGGCCTAGGGCTTAGCGTCTGGCTGGAAAATGGAATGTTTGTGACACCGGCATTAATTTGTTGCTAACTACTGTAAAAAATGGGTGACAAATGAGTTTTGAAGTGGATATATCGTCCACAGCATGCTTCGTCAAATCAACTAAAAAAGGGGTAATGTTTTTAAAAGGGGATTCAGGGGACAGCGCCCCACTTTGACAAGTGCGACTCGAACTCGCGCACGAAGGTTTCCGTACCATTATCTATAAAAAACGGCAAAAAAATCACGTTTGTTGTATGGGAGCCCCCTTAAATATATTTTTTTTTTTATTTAATTATATATTTTTAAAGTGAATATAATGTATAACTAAATATTCTGTGAATATTTCAAGCGTCTACCTGTTGCCGTTATCAATATAAAGCAAAAACGACCAAAAAAAATCACGTTTGTTGTATGGGAGCCCCCTTAAATATTAATTTTATTCTGTTTATTAGTATTTGGTCCGGCGGTATTTTTAACGGCAACCGAAATACTGTCCCGTTTTTACCCTTTGGATACAGAACCCTAAAAAAAAAATTAGACCACATGCATGGTTTCATGAGTACTTTGTATTTTATCCAACCGGCACGCTGCGTACTCGTCTCGCTTTTAATACGTTCGCAAATCGCCAGAATGATAAGGCTCTAGGCGGCCATATTCTCAAAATTATATTCGTGGGGGTTTATTTATCGGCAGACATAGGAATGTAAGGGGCAAAATTTTATGATAAGCAGGAAGTTCCTTTATCGATAAACTCAATTATCGACGCTTTTACATATACCAGTGATCGGCTCCAACTTTGTAAGTCTGTATTTTTTGTAGGGAAGTATTATTTTGGAAATGATGATAAAGTTTACACAAAGCGTATTTCAAATGATAGCTGGGTACCATTGCAGTATAAAAAATAATAATAAAGATGAGAATTGAGTTATTATTTTGTTTAATTTTTATACTTTCTACGAATTTGTATTTTTACAAACAAAACTTGTAGCGATCACTAGCGCATGGGAATCGATAATTGAGTTTATCGATGTAGAAATAATATTTACGGGTAAATTACCACAAAATAATTCTTTGTTTTTTTTTTTGTCCCATAACATGTACCTATAATTAACAATAAATTATTTGAATTTGAATTTGAATTTGAATTTAAATGTGAGAAACGCTGCGACCGCCCATCCTCACAGGGACCATTTTTAGGGTTCCGTAGTCAACTAGGAACCCTTATAGTTTCGCCATGTCTGTCCGTCTGTTTGTCTGTCCGCGGCTAAGCTCAGAGATCGTTAGTACTAGAAAGCTGTAATTTGGCATGAATATACATATCAGTCACGCCAACAAAGTGGTAAAATAAAAAATAATAAAATAATTTTTTTTAGGGTACCTCCCATAGACGTAAAGGGGGGGTGATTTTTTTTTCTCGACTAATCCTATAGTGTGGGGTATCGTTGGATAGGTCTTTTAAAACCATTGCGGGGTTGCTAACATAATTTTTCTATTCAGTGATCTGTTTGCGAAATATTCAACTTTAAAGTGAAAACTTTCATTAAAATCGAGCGTCCCCCCCCCTCTAAAATCTAAACTGCTAGGTGCAAAAATTTGAAAAAATTCGGAATGGTAGTAAATATATCAAATTTACTAGGAAAATTATAGCGGCTAAGATTGCTTGGAAATTATTTGTAGTTTAAAAGTAAATAGTAGCCTAAGGTATAAAACATACCGAAACTTGGATGATTCCGTACACATACGAAATCCTTAGAAAAATATTACTTGATTTTTTCGTAATGGCGGCTACGGAACCCTACCTTGGGCGTGTCCGACACGCTCTTGGCCGGTTTTTTTTTATGTTAGAAAGGCCAGACAAACGAACTAGTGGGTCACCTGATGTTAAATGACCACTGTCCATAGACACCCGCAGCGCTTTACGCGATGCCAGTGCGTTGTCGGCCCTAAAGGAAAGGGAACAGGGGAAGGGGGTGAGGAGGGAAGAGGTGAGGTATTGGGCCCCCGGCACTCTCACTGACCGTACGAAACGCAAGCAGGATTACTGCTGCTTCACGCCGGTGTTCTGTGAGAGGGTGGTACTGCCCCGGACGAGCCGGCCCATTCGTGATGCAACGGCTAGCTACAACATGGCTCTACCACTACTAAACCATTCAGAAAATCAGCGCCGGGCAACCAAGCCCAGCACATGCTGAGACGGGGCCCATTGTCATTACTTGAATTTGAAATGTTTAATATACCCGGCGTCAAAAATATCAGCCCTCCTATTTGTGCACTTTTTTCCGAAACGCTCTGATTCGTTTAAATTAAACATTGTTAATTTAAAACACATTAAATGTGTTCTTAATTGATACTACATAATATTAATTAGGTAACATAATTTCGCTAAGGTCTAGGATTAGCTTGAATCTGATTTCCGTGGAGGGGCGATATTTTTGACGCAGAGTATAGTTTTCATCAATGTTTAATTTTTAAGTAATGGCAATAAAGATTTTTATTATTAAATAATAAAATAATAATTAAATATCACGGGACAATTCACACCAATTGACCTAGTCCCAAAGTAAGCTACCCAAAGCTTGTGTTATGGCTACTAGGCAACGGATAAACATACTTATATGTTATAGATAGATACATACTTAAATACATATTGAACACCCAGAACAAACATTCATATTTTTCATACAAATATCTGCCCCAATCTGTTTTTATCAATTTATCAGGATCTAGTTATACATGAAAAATAGAGATACGTACGGTGCATTCCTTCTCTTCCGGCTTCTTATTCGCCATAGTATCGGCGTCGTATTCATGATCCAGGCCAAAAGTCTGAAAATTTAATTTTATATTATTTATCTATGAAACTAACGCAAGATTACCTATCTAAATATACAGATTATGAGTATTTTAAATTAAGTTTTGGCGGACACGTTTCGGAACACAACATGACCCTTTTTACCCGACTGGCGAAGGTGGGTTATGTTTATCGAGCGTATCTGTTTACAGCTTAAACGGTTCGATGGATTTTAAAGTGAGGTGTCATTCATTAGATTCGTCTCGGTTGCAAGAGTGGCATACCTACGTTGTATATTTTCCCGGAATTCCCGTGGAAACGGGAATTACACAGGAAACACAGATTTCCGATACTATTTATACTTACAATTTCAAAACTTCCTATTGAATTTGAGTGGAAATTTGGTACTCATATTGATACCTTAGTTCACACTCATATTAATTACAATGAACTGCACATACAAATTAGACACACTGTATGTACAAAACTACTACTACTTAATTGTGCAGTTCATTGTTGTTGTGTGTGAACTAAGATATTGATATGTAAGTCGATGATTAAAATGCCATAACAAATCAGTGGTACAGAGTTCTCTGTACAGCTATAGAAAGTTTATTATTTTATAGGATTTTGCATAGACTTGCACAGTCCTCTTAATTTAATCATCATTGACATAACTATACCATGATATATGTATTGGTTTAATGTCAATTATTAATTAAAATTTCTACGATATAATACCAACCTTCAGTATATCCTTGTTAGAATAATGGTCTCCCGGGCCAGTCTGAACGAAATGCTTTAACACATTCCCCCCCTTTTCCACCAACAAGGCGCCTCCGGTTTGCACCCAATCACCCTTCAGATCACCGCCGAGCCCTAAACAACAAAACATCTACTAAAAAAACTTTCAATTTTTAACCTGTAGAATGTCCGTATTGGGCCAACGATCGGCCGGTCCGAATTGCACGAAGTGATGCGACAGTCGGCCATTTTGTATAACAAAAGCTCCGCCATTTTGTAGACCGTCGCCGACACAGTCGGTTTGTATACCTGGAGGCGTCCCAGATGTTAGCCAATGTAATCTACTTACCTATCTGTTGTTAGCCTAATATATATTTCAAAAAAGTCCGGACTTATTGACTGACTTAGACAGAGTACGCACTACGCGGCTAGCGGCGGCGGTTCACCATCTCTTTCTCAACCGATACTCTAAAAAGGGACGGCGCCAGAAACTGTGCAGCTAACAGCGTAGTGCGTTCTTGAACAGTCACCAGCATCAACGTCGGAACATTCAAGGTGGACAAAAACATCTGAACACGACCGTACCGTCAATCGCGTAAGTGCTTGTTCAGAATTTTTGAGCACCTTAATGCTCTGGTGTTTATGATGGCGACTGTATTTATACAGCTGAAATTTGACATAGACGTATCCTTTGATATAAACAAGGAATAAGGCAGATTTTTATGGATATAACAAGGAAGGAAACGGAGTAAGAGGTCAGCTGACGATAAATGACTACTGCTGCCCATAAACACCTGCAATACCAGATGGATATTGCTGATGCGTTAGGGACCCAGCCTACTACTACTACTACTAAGGCTTCGCTTTCTATTCATCCGTCTGTCACAGGGCTGTATCATTTGAACCGTAATAGCTAGGCACTAGAATTTTACAAACAGCAACTTTAAGATTTAAATAAGTTAAAAAATAAAGCGGGAATAATGCTAATGACACTTCTTGTGTTGGTCCGATTCTCACTTGGACAGTTTTTTAGGTTCATAAACCAACTACATTTAACACTATAGACTTTATAGCTTTACTTATCAAACGGTCACGGACTTACCCATGCCCCGCCCTTTAAAGATGGCGTCTCGAGACTGCTTCCAGAACAGAGAGGTTATGATGCTGACAGTGTTGAACCTCTTGAAGCCCAGCTTCTGGTATGTTGCCAAGTCTTCAACGTAGAAAAGGTCTGGAAATGAATAACAATGGTTAAAGAATTTAAAATAAATGTGTTATAAAGCTGATCTGGAATATTTCAATATATAATTGAGTTAGCTTGACTGGTCACACTTACAAAAGTTTGTCAAGAAATTTCTGTGATTCTAGATGTAGGTATGCCTTAAACGTTGACACACTATATTCTGAACACTGACCAATGTTTTGAAATGCTTGACATACAGTTCTAATCTGCTATGAGTGCCAGAGAATGTATATGTATACTTTCCTACTAATGCTACAATATACAACGGATAAACATACTTAAAATAGATACATACTAAAAACCCAATACTTGAGGACTAATATTCGTGTAAAGTAACCGATAAATACAGAAACAAATGAGGTCATACCTCCGTCAAAGTACTTTCCATCGATGAACTCCTTGGAACCTGCATCCTCTACACCAACTCCGACTAACTTTATATTGTTCTTTTTCAGTACTGGAGCTATTTCAGCCAACTGTAACATAAGACAATGTTGATTTGATACATCATCCCAGCCCATATATTATTATGTCCCGCTGTAGGGCACAGGCCTCCTCTCAGAATGATTAGTTAGAATTTCTTTGCAGGTGTCTGCAGGCTTCCTCACAAAGTTTTCCTCTACTGTAAAGCTCATGGTAAATCTCAAATGTAACTTTGCACGTAAATTCCGAAAAACTGACAGATGCAAACCTGGACTCAAACCTAAAGCCCTCTGCTTGAGAGAGATAAACAAAATGGCCAAGTGCAAGTCGGACTCACCCAGTGAGGATTCCGTACACTTGTATGTCAAAATATATTCTATAACCAGGCATATTATTATATATTATATTTATTATTTATTATTTATATCTATAAAAGCCCAAAGTTAGCAGAGCCCTGCTTCTAAGTAACATGTATGCAGAGTGGGATCATTTTATATGGTTGGTTGAGACGCCCCTTAATTTTTAATTTTATTTTATTTAAGATTTGACTTGGCTATTTGATTTGATGGTGGCTTCTCCAGTTCCTTTAGCATGCACTTGGCTGGACACACCACCGCATATCTAGTTCTTTTTATTTTAAATAACATAGCTACCTCCTTAGCCCAGAGGCGGCACAGCATACAGCCCCACCGGCGGAAGAAGATAACCAGCACATTCTGATCTTGCCACAAGCTCTTCAACTCCAAGGACTGAAAACATGTAGAACATATGTTCCTTTATTCTAAGACTTATTAGTTTGCGGTTCTTTGGACAGCACCATCTCCCCCATAAGGGAGGTCCAAATTAATGAACTGAAACAATTGCGGTTGAGCAAAGTAATTGTTTCAGTTCATTGAACCTAGACAGCTAATATTTTACATAGAGGTTCACTAATTATGATTTACACCAGACAAGAATGAAGAATAGATTTATTAACCTTTTGAATGTTACACATTGAATTTGTTCATATTGTTGTCTATAGCCGACGCTGGCATTCAAAGGGTTAAATTGCATAAAAGGAATGACAGAGAATTTTTTTACCTAGATATTGTCTCCTTTTATCTATGTAAATTGATTATGTCAGATGTCAGATAAAAAGTCTCCGCAAATTGACATAAAAGATAATCACTACATGTAGAAAGATAAAAGTTGATAAAAGTAATTAGTCTCACTTCACTATTAAATTATGATTTAATCTACTCTTTGGACTCTGATTTTAATAATCAGATATTACACAAAATGGTTTAGTAACAAAAGTTACTACAAAAAAAGATGATTGATTACATATTTCATATGCCAGCCAGTATGTCTGTAGGTAGACTACGAAATTAAAAACTTGTATCAAATTATAATTCATTTCCACTCACCGTGCAATGTGCATCAATAATTACAAAGTACTAGCATAGAAGAACAATAGTTACCTACCAAGTGCATCCGGTTAATTAATGCTCAGATAAAAAATAAATAAAGGGAATAGCTCGAAAATCAATCTAAAGAGCATTTCATTTTGCTAAATATAATAGTTTAATTTTATTGCAAGTGAAAGTTCAAAAATAAATGAAATATTACCTCCCCGTTAGGAATTCCTTTAACTTTCTGAGCACCGATTGTTGCGACGTCTATAGACATTTTTTTTAACAAATGCAGTAATATTGTTACTATAAATCAATTTACAACGCTTCAAAAGCAACTGCATATAATATTATCCGAATAATATCGTTTACATCCGGGTCTAACCAAAATAAGAACGTTTCCCTGATCCGCTTGAAGAACTTCTGCACGAAAAATTTTGTTATTCTGTCAAACTAACAGCACGTCAACAATCGAGTCCGAATTGAAATAGTGTCCAACAATACGAGTAATAAAATTTGTTAAATCTTGCAATTAGGACTTAAAATAGAAGTACTTTGAATTTTCGCTATCATTTTTATTTTATTCCTCTTTCAAAATGTGTTGTATCTGAAATATTTTAATACAGTTATAATTAGCAGCGTTATATCACAGCGAAATATTCACGTATTTTGAAAAACGCCTTTATCTCGATAACCATAGGTTTTTCATGCCAAAAGATTAAGAAAATTTTATTTTTCATTGGTAGTTAAACATTGAATAGAAAAACTAACCAATAAAAATACGAATTTAGTTGTTATCATATTTATTGCGTTGTTCTTCCGCCCGTTCAATTTTTTTTTCGTTTGACACTTCCTGTCCCGTCCCGAGCGAGTGCCGATTGTGTCACCGCGTGCTTTGGTGTGAATTTAATTACTCTCCTCTTACGTCCACAACTTACCCGTAAGTATTATTTTTGCTGTATTTAGTAGCTAAAGTTGTTTCTCTGACATCAAATGCCCACGTTATCGTTGTTTTACTCGTTAACCATTATTATAGAAGTATACCGATGACGGCAATGAATGACCAAGTCGCGTTGATTTTTTTCCTGTTTTCCACGCTCCTTGGTTATTCAAGCGTTTAATAGCTCATTCAATTACTTACTCATTTGCATTTGAATCTTAAAAAGCTTTAGTCTTCATTCGCACACGTAATTTGAAGCGAGTGATTGATTATCTTTAATTAATATTCTTCTAACGCTATGTAAAACAATATCCTTTAATTGGACCTACTGAAGGCTCTACGATCGAAGCGGCGTATATCGCAGCTTTATTAACATCTTACAACCTTGCTATAAGAAAACCACAGGCAATAAAAATACCAATTTTTATTTCAAATGGAAATATGGTTAAATTTAATGAATGTAGATGTTTCTTAAGTTATCTTAGGCTATTATGATTGTCTAATGACCCATTGTTGGTGGTTCTCACGTGTGAATGTTCTGTTACTAGTGGGTAATGTTAATGCTAGAATTAACTTAGTTTAAATACCAGTGGATGTTTTCTTATCAGGAGATAACATTACGCGTCATTCGAAGGCACTTAAGATTCTTGAAGAGTAGGTTAAATATTGCAAGTAATTCTGCCTTGGTATAATCGAGTTCTCTTAATATCTGTACAACGAAACATTCGTAAATATCTAAACTCTCAAAATATCTGACTCAATTGTAAAAAAATGATGCTATGAAATTCTTTTTGTTGATGGTACTGAGTCCTGTTGTCGTACTCTATAAAAGGCCCCTCTAAAGAAGTTGTAGCTGTACTGTAATTCATAACTAAAACTTTTTTTACTCCACAAGATGACAAACAATTTTGGTTGAGGACTAGTAAAATAAAAAGTTGTGTTTCATTGATATGGATCTCTAGAAAGTACTGCCTAAAATTTTACTTTTTTTTTTTTTTATTTAGGGCCTAAATCAATCAATAATTTGGTGCGGTTAAAGTATGACTTGTAATTGTTTACCAGTTTTTTTTTTAACTGTAATGTACAAACTGATAATCAAGGGGCAGAATTTTCATAGCAGAAATCAAACATGAGGAGGGATGATCATTGTGTTTTATCAACTATCAATGATTAATTGTCACTTATCACAACATGTTATAGGTACCTAATTAAATTAGACCTGGGAATTTTCATAGCATTAATCAAATGTCCATAGGGATTGACCATAGTTACTGTTTTATTAATTGATATTTTGTTAACCTTCATACAGGTCTTTTTTTTGGTAGCCTATAGTGTCCCACTGCAGGGCAAAGGTCTCCCCCATTACTGGTCTAATTTCAATAGCTGGATCCCCATTGAGCGAGCTGCCTTGCGAGGCTAGCACATGAGGCATAATTTTGTTTGACACAAGGTTCAAACTTGCGCGCTCAGTAAAGACCCGGCTATTACTTAAAACATGTTGTACTAAGTGACAATTATTCATTGATAGTCATTAAAACACAATGGTTAAACCCTCTTGACTGTTGATTATTGCTGATAATTCAAATGCTCATGTTATTGTCATAATGGTTTGAATTATCAGGTATTATTGTTGTTCATTCGGGGCAATAAATATGGGGTTGTACACTATATTATGCTTCTTTGATATTTTTGTTAATGTGAACAAAATAATTCACCACTTTTTTTACTAATATCATTTGATTATTTAAAAGCGAAAAAGTTTTTCGGGTGCGCCGGTGGGATTCGAACCCACGTCTCCTGGGTATGCGCCCCAACGGGTGTTCTACCAATTGAACCACGTCGCATCCAACCGACTCCCCCGAAATTCTTAATCGCTTACATACACCAACAGTGGCGTGTGGTAAATATCACAGGGCAATTCACACCAATTGACCTAGTCCCAAAGACTATTATTATTATTATTATAAGCTAAGCATAGCTTGTGTTATGGGTACAAGGCAACGGATAAACATAATTATATAAAATAATAAATAA
The DNA here is from genome assembly GCA_947859365.1 of Archips crataeganus. NCBI lineage: Eukaryota > Metazoa > Arthropoda > Insecta > Lepidoptera > Tortricidae > Archips > Archips crataeganus. The sequence continues at coordinate 8,720,594 of OX402071.1, forward strand.
ATATCACGCGACAATTCACACCACAATTGACCTAGTCCCAAACTAAGCAAATAGTCTAGTCGAAATGTTCAAACTGGTGTTAATTCTTGATAAAGGTCCTAAAAATATGTGTGATAGCTCATTGGATTCGGAATGACGTCTAGAAAAATGTATTCGAAGGATTTTACTGCAGGATAAAAATGCAAAAGTTATTAACAAATTAAGATGAAAAAAAAAAGGTATTTCGTTTTTTGGCAATATCTCAAAAACCATTAATATTTAAGAAATTTAAAAAAAAGATTCTTAAAGAGGAGAAAATTTCCAAAAAAAAAGTCCTACTTCCCGGAACTCTACCTCCATTATTTATAATTTTAATTTAGCGCTGAAAATAGGGCCCTGCGCGGCCGATTCAGCATGGCCGCGCTGCCGCTCAACAGAGTCTATGACATAAAATATTGTTTTTATAGAATTAAATATCAATCGAAAAATTTAAAAAAATTATCGTGTCATCAGAACACTTCAAGGAAGAAAGTCCCGTTGGAAAAAAAATTTTTGTTGATTTTTCAAAAAGTTATACTATTGTTAATTAAATAATTTTTCGTGGGCTTTAATTTTTACAAAAGACAGTATAAAAGTTTAAATAATTGGCCTATAAATTTTTGGCTTCTTGGAGCTCTTCTTATATATATACTTAACAAGACCACGTTATAAAAAAATCTTAAATTAGTATATTTTGTTTATTATAATTTTTTTAAGTTAACAAAAAATGAAAATCATCAAAAATGTTGTTAAAAAATTTTTTTCAATGTAATGTTGAGTCTTTGTCTAACATCGAAAAATATTTATTTGCGGCATTTGTTAGTAAATTGTTTATAAACAAATAGACTAGTTTAATATTTTAAATTTTTTTTTTTTACCATATTGTTGTCATGGGAAAATAAAGATTTTTAAAATAAAATTTTTTTCTTAAAAAAAATTTTTAATTGTGTAAAACCGTTTTTTACATATTTGCATTGTTTAAATAATTAGTTAAGAAATTATTTCCTCTTTAAAAATCATAATTACCATTTCTCAATAGACTGACCGAAAAAAATTTTTTTTTTATAAATAATTTAATTGTTTATTTACATTACAATTGTTTATAAAGAAATTCAGATGACCATAGTATTTTTTTTTAAATTAAAAAAAAAATACAAAACAACCATGTATAACAAAGTGGTAAAATATATTTTTTTGTATTTTTTACAATAATTTCTAAAACTCCACGATACCAAAGTTAGATCGGTCACACAATTTGTCAAGTAACAAATTACCATAACTCATAAACTATTAGGGATACGATAATCAACATTCAGGTCATTTTTATAGAGGATTAACTACTTGTTAAAATGAGCTCAAAACGAAGTTTGTAACTATTGTAAATTAACAATTACATGCTATTGTTTAAAAAAAATAAGATTTTTTGACATTTTTGCCTCTTTTATGACTTATAAACTTGTTAAATAACGCAAATACGCTTATGGACCTTCAAGACAATTTTGTTTATCGATAAAATATCTACCTCATGATCTTTTCATTAAATCAATATCTCTTATATTTTTATTTATTTTATAGATGATTTTATAAATAAAGAAGAGCAGAATCTTCAGATTAAAGCCAATATAAAAAATTATAATATGTAGAATGTAAAGTCGTGGCAAAATATAAATAATTTATGCAAAAAGAAAGTTATTTTATTATTATTATTAACGACCGCTTTAGCCTAGTTGGTAGTGACCCTGCCTACGAAGCAAGAGGTCCTGGGTTCAAATCCCGGTAAGGGCATTTATTTGTGTGATGAGCACGAATATTTGTTCCTGAGTTATGGATGTTTTCTATGTATTTAAGTATTTATTTATCTATATAAGTATGTTTATCGTCGTCTAGTACCCATAGTACAAGCTTTGCTTACTTTGGGACTAGGTCGATTTGTGTAAGATTGTCCCCTAATATTTTTTTTATTTTTTTTTAAATTGACCATCAACAAAGCACTTCTCCTACTGCTGATAAGTAGTTAATAATGACAACATTTACAGTAATTTACTCAAATTATTGGGAAAGTATTTCCTTATTAAAACTATGATATCATTTCTATGAATGACTAAGTGTTTTCAGTAGCCATTGCACACGAAAATTTATCAGAACACAAATTAAATTCATTGGATTTTCCTATGCTTCATCAAAGTAGTTATAAATAATGTTCTTTAGCTTCTGGACTGTTAATAATGTGAAATTAGTAATGCCCATGGCTCCGAAAGTAGGTACATAGTTAGATTATGACCTGTTTCTATTCAACTTCGATGGATTGGTGTGGTAGGCTTTGGTGTAGTAGAAACTGTTGATTATCATATCATCATCTTCCTCTCAGCCTATAATTACGTCCCAGTGCAGGGCACAGGCCTCCTCTCAGAATGAGAGGGCTTGGGCTGTAGGTTGTACGCTGGCCCAGTGCGGATCTGGAACTTCACACACACCATTGGATTTCTTCTCAGGTGTGTGCGGGTTTCCTCACGTTTTCCTTCACCTAAACAAATTTAATTTCGCATATAAATACCGAAAAACACATAATGTAAAGGTGCGAGCGCGGGCTCGAATCCACGACCGCTTGAAAGGCAAAGAGGTCAAACCACTAGGCCACCACGGCGTTGCACAACTTTATAAAAAAAACACATTCAACCAACTAATTCATGGACGCGATAATGTCGTTTCCAGCCAGATAACTATAAATTAGCTGCACCCAGAGTTCCGTGTTTATAATAATTAAAACCATAATACAGGGTGAGATCAGACAGACGTACGAAACCTTTCAAATTAAATTGGTAGCCATTTACAATCAATAGCCCTTACCCGAACAACAGAGAACAGATGGCCGTCGGGGCCCAAAAGATCGAATGGAGACCACGGACTGGCAAGCGCAGCGTGGGACGTCCACCAACGACATGGACGGATGATTTGGTGAAGGCCGCAGGTTCAGGGTGGATGCAAGTCGTATCTAACCGTAATGATTGGGCGTCAATGATAGGCCTATGTCCAGCAGTGGACGTCCTACGGCTGAAATAATGATGAAGATGATGAAAAACCCCCCACGCAATTTGGTCGCACATACGTTTGAAAATAAAGTAAATGCCCATTATGCGTCTAAGATCCCTTCCGCAGCTAACAAAAGAGCTGATAACCTTGAAACGACTGAACTAATTTTGATGAAGCACGTCGCCAAGAAACCTGTTTTCATATAAAGAAAACTGCATCCAAATCGGTTCATCCGTTTATGAGGGTGATCCATTGGCGAGCAAACGAACCCGCGAGCCAAAGGTCTAAACCGCCAATGGAGCACTTAAAAGTCTGCGGACTTTAGAATTTCAAGTATGCAACAGCGAGCCAGCGAGCAAATCCGACGGTTTTTAAGTCCGCAAGTGGATCACCCCCTTTAAGAGCTATGATGCCACAGAGAGACACATACAGCGGTCAAAATTATAACACCCATCTTTTTATGTCGGGGGTAAAAAATGGAAAATATCAACGCGTAAGCGACGTGGCACATACTCGTAATTCAGGACATCGGAACAAAGTACCAGAAAGCGGGACGTATGGCCACGGCAGCCATAATCCTCTTTTATAAATCGCTATAGTCCGTAGTCTGGTAAAAGTCATTAAAAAAAAACCACAGACAAAGCAGTTGACATTGACATTGACCCTGACATTGATTTTTGTCACAGCCTTGCTTTTTGCTTACGTTTTTTCCATGTTAGCAGTTTTTTTGCGCTTGTTTACTATTTTTAACACATGAGTGTTTGGGGTAGAATTTCTGCCAAGTCCGCCTTTCATTTGATGTACAATGCCCGTCCGTTCACTTGGCAAGGAAGACGAGATAAAGAAGTTCGAATAACACCCGTACAGTAGGTATCTGCAGTGGTGGCCGTGGTGGCCTAGTGGAGAGTCGTGGGTTCGAGATTATAAATTTACAATGAGCTCTACGGTGAAGGAATACATCGTGATGAACCCCAACGCCCAAGCTGTCTTATTCTGAGAGGAGGCCTGTGACCTGCAGCAGGACGTATATAGGCTAGCCAGCACTAAAAGGAAGGATTTTCTAAAATTCCAATGAGTTATGCCGTTCTGCAACATGGGCGCAAGTTAGCTTAAATATGAGCATAGCAATGGCAATCAGCTTGGATATCAGAAACATTAATTATTTTAATTACGAGACCTGATATGATAAGTAAAATGTGGTTTGATAAACGCAGTAGTACAGTGCAGTAGTACTGACAGTACGTAGGTATGGGCCAAAATAAATATTCTTTATTTTTTACTAGCTGCCCCCTCCTACTTCACACGGGTACAGTCGAACCAACAAAAACCTCTAGGCTACCACGGCTTCAAAAGTAAACTTCAAAAGCCAGTAATTAACTTTACTTATAATGGGTGTTCATGGGCGGCGGTGATTACTTTCCATCAGGTAACCCTCCTGCTCGTTTTCACCCTAACAATTATATAAAAATTAGTATAAGTAGGTAATATCATTTTATTGGCATCAAGTAATTCATGTAGTCATTATTTGGGTGGTTAGCAGTAGGTATCTATCTACACGATAATCCTTTTTCCGGTGAACATTTGTCCGGTTACAGCGGCTGGATTATTTGGAAACGCCCACGTACGGTCGCGTGCTTTAATTTGGGACCCATTTCAAAAAAATATTCTTTGAATTCCTATACAATATGACAGGGCTGTCAACCTTAAGTGGGTCCTAAATTAAAGCTCGTGACTGTACCTACTGTGCGGTAGGCATGCGGTATGAAAGGCAATTGCGCAAGTCACTGGCCTACAGTACTAGGGGCGTTCAATAAAAAGTGAGAATGAGTATGTTATAAACAACTTTTACTAAATGTCATTTTATTTTTCGACATAGTCTCCTTTTAGTATAATACACTTAGTATATCTTTTTTCTAAACTTTAAATTCCATTTTTAAAAAAGGTCTCATCTTGAGCACTTAAAAAATCTTGTACTGCAGCGACTACCGCGTCGTCGTCTTCAAATTTCTGGCCTCAGGTATTGTTTCAATCTCGGAAATAGGTAGAAATCACTGGGAGCGAGATCTGGTGAATACGGAGGATGCTTAAGGATATCGAACCCAGCATCACGAATTGCAGCCATTGCAACGGCGGACTTGTGTGCCGGGGCATTGTCCTGGTGGAACAGCACAACTTTCGAGAGTTTACCTCGCCGTTTTTCGCGGATCTCATTGCGCAATGTTGCTATTTGTTTGGCGTATAAAGTGCCCGTAATAGTGGCTCCATGCTCGAGATACTCAATCATTAATACCCCTTTACCATCCCAAAAAACAGAGCCCATGACCTTACCGGCAGATGGGCTCACCTTGAATTTCTTCGGAGTTGGAGATGATGGCCTTTTCCATATCATAGACTGCAGTTTCGTTTCAGGGTCGTAATGATGGAGCCATGTTTCGTCCATTGTTATAAATCGCGCCAAAAAAAGTTCCCGGTCTTGCTGCATAAGGTTCAAAGCTTCTTGACAAATCTCTAGTCTAGTTTGTTTTTGCGTGTCAGTAAGCATTCTTGGTACCCAACGCGCAGATACCTTTTTCATACCCAAGCGTTCATGTAAAATATTATGCACGCTCCCCGTTGAAATCTTTACATTTTCAGCAATAAAACGAACTGTGACACGACGATCCGCCAAAATTGAGTTTTCGACTTTTTTCACAATTTCTTCAGTTACTGCTGTAGTAGGGCATCCGGAGCGGGGGTCGTCCATTGTCAATGTTCTTCCACGTCTAAATTCAGCGCACCAACGTGCGACTGTCGAATACGGAGGAGCATTAGACCCTAAAGTGTCCCGCAAATCCAAATTTGATGACGGCGCGCAGTTCAATTTTCTCCATTTTCGCTAACGTACTCAATAGCATTGCAAAGAAATTACCGTATATTTTTTTAAACAAAAGACAGTTAGTTTTTTTTTTTCATAGCAATCAGCTAGATAGATTAGCTTTACCGGCCAGTATTTAATTTCGTAATATTAAAAGAGTTTGCATCTCATTCTCACTTTATATTGAACGCCCCTCGTACAAGGAATGGACCACATAACTATTAATAAAAGTAATAGAATAGAGTAACATAGAAATTGGTTTCAGTTTTGATTTGAATACTATCCTAACGGACGGATGATTTGGTAAAGGCCGCAGGTTCACGGTGGTTGCAAGCCGCTTCAGTGAGGGAGGCCTATGTCCAACAGTGGACATCCTACGGCTGAAAGGATGATGATGATGAAAGCGTTTTTGATCGGCTGAAGCCGATTTTGCGTTGATAAATGTGGGGGAGACCCTAAGTCGTAAAATGGTCTAATTAATTTAATCGTTTTACTTATTCCCTGCACATGACTGCAGAACTCTTTCCGATATCTTGCAGTGCTGTCTATGTGCTCCAAATATCTGATCAGGATCATGCACTGACGCCATTGAAAATACGACAGAGTTCAGATGTTTATGAACGACAACTCCCACACGATTATGGTGACTACTCGCCTTGCCAACAATGTATATCTTTTCCGTGAATTATATTTCTGCAATTTACCTGTGTCTCTGTTCTAAGAGAGATTTCGTAACCGGTCCCTTGACCTGCCAATGGCATGACATGTCATAGTAACTTGGCATGGCGTCTAGCATGAACACGCAAAAATTGAAATAGGTACTCAGATCTGTATCGGTCCTATGTCGTCATTATTGGAACTATTTCTATAATGTCATTCCCTGGATCGCGTTTTCTGATTCATAGTACTGACGTCATATAATCACTACCCCCCCCCCCCTTATAGCGCTGCTATTCAACTTGCCAATCCAGTCGTCCACAGCGCCTCGAACGCGATACATGTGTTAAACGACCAACCATACTTAATTATAATTTAGTGATCTGTGATATATTTCTAGTTTATCAGGTAGGTGTCTACTTTCTGTCCTTGGTTGGAAATTTTCATTGTTATCGTGCGCGCGATAGCATTGATTTTTTATTGCCATTTAAAGTGATTGGCTATTTTTAACTCGTACAAATAAGGATCGATTGTTTTTGTTCGTGTAGCTTCTAGAAACGAGAATTTCTGCCCTCTTTTTTTTCTTATTTTTTGTGTATACTTCAAGAGTTACATCAATTTTCAATAACGATAAATATTGCCAATTCTCCGCTTCAATGAATCACTTAAATTACTTAACTTGGTAAATTTGACGACCGAATAGTCTGGTTAAAGAACTGCCTGCCTGCAAAGCTTGAGGTCCCGGATTCGATCCCCGGTCGGAGTATGAAAAATACTAACGTTTGTGCTCGAGTCTTGGATGTTTAATATGTATTTATCTAAGTGATGCTTATCTGTTGTCTAGTACAGTGAACTGTGGTTACTTTAGGAAATTTTGGGGCTACTTTGATAGATTTAAAATGGTTATAAAAACGCAAATATTCATAGCTCGATTGAGCAAATGACGTAAAAAGTTAGGCAATTGTAGGTACTCATAGCACGAGCTTCGCTTAGTTTGGGACTATGTTAATTGTTGTTAATAATAGTCCCATGCCTTTATTATTTTGAAAGGTAGTTTGTCATTGTTTGTAGTAACTTGATGCAACAGACACTAAAACAGCTTACAATGATATAGTATGTATTGACGGGGTTTTAAACGTAGTTATAGTGTATACTTCTCCCCCAAGGGGCCTTCTTAGTACGTCACACGTATAGGGGGGAGGGGGTCAAGCGATCTGTGTCACAAAAACAAAATAATTGCGATTTTCATAGTAATAAGGGTGACAGGGGGGGGGGGGTCCAAAGTAATCGAAATAGGTGTGACGTAATTTATGAAACGCATCGAAATGTGGCAGATATGCCAGCATAAATGTTTAATTTTTCCTTAACATATAAATGTGATGTTTCACTAAATCAATGAATAATCACTCTCGTTGATTTTATTTTAAACTTCCTGTGGTTTGACCAAACAATTTTTTTGGAATTTTCCCTAATCGGAAACAAGTTAGGTAATTCCGTAATTTTTGCCCTTGGGGAAAACCAATCGCGCTTATTCCTCGAAGCGGAATTGTTAGATTTCATTAATTTTATTGTTGCGGATGATTAAATTGGATCAGTCAATAGTGGCTTTTTAACGGACTTCCAGAAAAGGGGGTTCTCAATTCGTGGGAGTATTTATTTCGGGTAGACTGATTTCAAAAAATGTGTTTTTGTTTGGAGGAGTATACCTACTTCACAGGTGGTCCCATCCCATACCTCTAAGTCGAGATCTGATGATTACACTACTTTATACTACCAGCATTATCAAAAAGACCACCATTGTCTCAACTTTGCAGAGTCAGATCAAAATTCACACTATTAATACAAAAATGACGGGGTATATAAAAAAGTATGTAAAAGACGAAAATTACAAAGATATTGAAATAACATTAATACGAGAAAATAAAGTTTTTAAGTTATGAACAGTACAACACAGGTGTGCAAAAATTTAAACATAATTTTAATAATAATATAATAACATACAAATAGCTTACAAATCTAACTATAAAAACATTTCTTTATCATTGAATCTAGCTTTTGCAGGGAGATGTATGGGGAGAGAAAATAAATCAGACTTCAATTTGTTGTATGATGATCTGATCATTAGTGACCAAGGTTAAGTTCATTGGGATTAACTGCCAAATGTTTGTTTCTTAGCCTTATGTATGACTCATGTAGGTATAGAACGTTTTTGTTAGTCTGTTAACTCGTACCTACTTGAAGGTCAGGAGTAATAAAAAGGTTTGGCCGGTTAGTGTATGAAATAATATATTAGCAACGCATTTGTGTATAAACATTTTAGCTCCGAAATAAATTATATTGGATTGTCCCGCGACTCCGTCTGCGAAGAATTCGTTTATCGCTATCGGGGCAATTTGCCGCAATAAAAAGTATCCTATTATGTTAATCTAAGTTATGTAATAATTTTTATTTCGACCTTCAGGGATCATAGTTTAAACATTACATTATAGATTAATTAATTAAAAACAAAAAACAAAATCAAATCAATTTGTGTTATGGAAGCCGTGGTGGCCCAGCGGTTTGACCTATGGCCTCTCAAGCAGAGGGTCGTGGGTTCAAATCCCGGCTCGCCCCTCTGAGCTTTTCGGAATTTATGTGCGAAATTACAAACATCGCGAGGAAACCTTCATACTCCTGCGAAGAAATTCTATGGTTTGTGTGAAGTTCCTAATCCGCACTGGGCCCGCGTGGGAACTACGGCCCAACCCCTCTCAGAGAGGAAGCCTGTGCCCTGCAGTGGGGTGTATATATGCTGGGATGATGATTATGTTTCCCAACATTAACTGAGTTAGAAACATTAATTTCTGTTCACGACTTAGGACTCACCCTGTAGATATAGTACAAAGATAAATAAACACCCTGTATTGATGACTTATGGCCTTGACAGTTATGATTACACCCGGGACTGAAACGCCCCAATTTGTTACTAATAATGCTCATATTACCTCGACGTTTCAACCGCATTGCAGTGGTCGTGGCCACGAGTAGATTCACTGAGCTGAGTGATCGAGAAAGCTGTAGTGGCCTTGTGGTTCGACCTATGGTCTCGAGCAGACCTCAAACGTCTTGAGTTTTTCGGAATGTACGGTACGAAATTATATTTGAAATGAACCATGAGCTTTACGGTGAACGAAAACACCTGAGAAGTAATTCAATGGTGTGTGCAGGCCCCACTTCCATACTGGGCACTGTGGGCACTTGCCCAGGGCCCCACGGACAGTGCCGCCCCTTAGTGGCTATAAAAAAAATAACAAATGTAGGTAGACGTAGACTTTAGGTTTATCAATTTTATTTGATGGTCAAAGTCCCTGTGGCCCCTTATCCTAAAGTGCCTAGGACCCCCTATAGGTTATAGTCGTCTTAAACCCTGGGTGTGTGTGAAATTGCCAATCCGCATTAGACCCGCGTGGGAACTACTGTCCAAGCCCCTCATTCTAAGAGGAGGCCTGTGCTCTGCAGTGAGACGTATATAGGTTGGGATGATGAGTGGTCGAAACGTCTAGGTAATTTAGTAATAAATTGTGGCATCTATGTCTCGGGTAATAAGGACTATGAAATGCTGAAGGTTTTCACGATGGCCCTGAAACTGGCCTTGCCGCAGCGTAGCGTTAAGTCACTATTGTTACGTAGACATCGATTTATAAATAACAGTTTGTTGTATTTGCTGTAGGTTTGCAAAAATATCGCGGGACAATTCACACCAATTGACCTAGTCCCCAAAGTAAGCAAAGCTTGGTGTTATAGGCAACGGTTAAACATACTTATGTAGATAGATACATACTTAAATACATATTAAACACCCAAGACTCGAGAGCAAACATTCGTATTTTTCATACAAATTGCTGCCCCGACGCGGGAATTGAACCCGGGACCTCAAGCTACGTAGTCAGGTTCTCTAACCACTCACATATATATAATAACATTCATGGACAACTCCCGCTCTCTATCCTGCGGGAAATTCCGAAAGTCCCTTCTCACTGCAACTCCTATGATCCTAAAAGATATCTGCCAAGCATCAGGTCTCTCTATAACAGTTACAGTTCCAGAAATAAGGTTTCTTTGAATCGAGTATATATCCCATTTATTCTTTATCCCTTTTTTGCGTCTCGATTATCCCGTAGGAAACTTCTACAAAGTAGGTATTTGAAAATTTTATAAAGAACATTAAGTAAAATCGAGTAATTCGCTCTAGTTTCGTGATTCGTTTTTATTTATGTAGCTGTAATACGTATTACATTAAAAGGTTGGCAACCGTGCTCTAGGCCATAGGTTCCCAGCGGGGGTGGTACGGTCCCTTAGTGGGCGCTGAAGCTTTTTACGGGGGTGCGGGTGGTATTGGTATGTGTCCCCGCAAAAGTGAAACGGTCGCTGACTCGGCATTATGCTGAGGCGTTAGGCCGTTCATGGGCTTTTTCAGAAAAAAGTGTACCTTGTACTTTTTTTTAAAAACCTAAAAAATTTTGGGTGATTTCTACTCAGTACCTCTACCATGAGTTACACTAGTACCTCTACCATGAGTTTACACTAGTTTACGTGACCGTACTCGCTAGCGACGGCGTAAATTATTTGTATGGAGAATTGTACAGCGCCTCTAGCGGTCACTTACGGAAGTACAATTCTCCATACAAACCATTTACGCCGTCGCTAGCGAGTACGGTCACTGTAAACTAGTGTAAACTCATGGTAGAGGTACAGTTCACAGTGACCTTACACGCTAGCGACGGCGTAAATGATTTGTATGGAGAATTGTACTTCCGTAAGTGACCGCTAGAGGCGCTGTACACAATTCTCCATACAAATCATTTACGCCGTCGCTAGCGAGTACGGTCACTGTAAACTAGTGTAACTCATGGTAGAGGTACTGAATTACAAGCACTATCGATTTAAGCAATAAAAAAAGTGTCTCTCATTTAATTGTCAGTTTTGTGACGCAGTTAACCATACATGTTGTATGTATGGACCGTCACAAAACTGACTTATAAATTTCGTATGGAAAATTAAGAATAATTAAGGCAAAACGGGTACATTTTTTTCTGAAAACCCCCTCATACATTGCGCTACGCAAATCTTAGATAATCATCATCATCCCAGCCGAAAGACTTCCACTGCTGGGGTTACTATCAAAATTCCCTTTTCGCCAATGGACAATATCAGCTCAAACGTCTGGATTGTGTAATGTCTTTGTTGCTATACACCGTGAAATTTTAGTGGTTGTTTTACCGAAACGAGGTGATTTAGTTTCGATTGTACAATCGATTTATAATTACTATTTTGACTAGAGTCAAAAATCCAATTGTGAAAAACGAAAGTCGAAAATGACCGCAAACCAATAGTAACGCTTCGTTGGTACCTAACCTATCGTACGATCGTACACTACTTGTACCAACGAAGCGTTACTATTGGTTTGCGGTCATTTTTGACTTTCGTTTTTCACAATTGGATTTTTGACTCTAGTCAAAATAGTAATTATAAATCGATTGTACAATCGAAACTAAATTACCTCGTTTCGGGAAAACAACCACTAAAATTTCACGTTGTATAGACATGAACGCTAAATGTATATTTAGCAAAACGTCTGGATCTTGGAATTTTATAATTTTAAAATACTAGTTCATGTCTATTTAGTAATTAAGACATTTTGAGATACAAACGTTTCGCTACCGGGCCATTTAGCGTTTATGTCTATTAAGTAATAAAGACATAATCCATTTAATTTAGTATATTATAAACCACAACAACATTATATTGCGGCTCGTGAACTGTAATCTCTTCACAATTTGTACTAGAGTAACAATTGACGACACGCAAATAAAGTGACATTAAAACAATTTTATTTTGCGGCTCCCAGACTGTACTGTACTGTACTGTACTGTACTATTTGCTAGGTAAGAAAATAAATAGTTGACGATCCGCAATAGAATGATGTTGTGGTTTTCAATTCTAAATTAAATGAAGTTGGAACATTCTAAGACGTTTTGCTAAAGATACATTTAGCGTTCATGTTCACTCATTTCATTCATTCACTACCTTTTTGGCAATCAGTACTTTATGTAGCTGCGTGTGTAATCATTCGCCTCAACTCTCGTGGCGTTACCTATACGAACGGCCTTCGACGCCTGCAGCGCTGATTTTCTGCCAGAACCGTCGCCTTAACCCCGCCGTATTGTTAAATTTCAGTGCGAAAATGCGTATTACTCTATCCAAGAATATTTAAATGACAATTTATAAAATTATTATTAACTAGCTTTTGCCCGCGACTCCGTCTGCGTGGAATTAGTAATTTGGGCAGCTAATTTTTTTATCCAATTTGCTTTTTCATCAATTATGACTCTCCTTAGTTCCTCGATATAAAAAAATTACCCGACCCCGCAACCCCCCCCCCCCCCACACCGAACACCCCGCACACCCGCGTTCACATTCACCACAAGTCAAGCGTGCCTATAGATGTTTTACTTCAAAAACCCGCGATTTTGAAACATTCTTCCGCTCCGCTCCGCTCCTATTGGTGTTAGCGTGATGATTATATAGCCTATAGCCTTCCTCGATAAATGTGCTATCTAACACTGAAAGATTTTTTCATATCGGAGCAGTAGTTCCTGAGATTAGCGCGTTCAAACAAAAAAACCTGTTCGATAAATTCTTAAAATAGACGTATCTTTCTTATTTGTGAACCGATTCAAATGAAACAAACACTAAATGTTAATCCAAGAAAATACCAACATATCAGTGAAAACCGCATCCTTGTAGGTTAAGCCGTTTCTGAGATTAGCGCGCACAAACGCACAGACAAACAAACAACAATTCTAAAAATCACTATTTTGGGTTCTATTGTGCTAATAAATAGCCCAGCCCTAGTAACAGTTTTTCTCAAATATCTTCAATGTACAGACACCGACTTGTTACAGATTTATTATATGTATAGATAGATATTGTAATTATTATTGATATTGATTGTTATTATTTGTTATTATTAGATTAGTTGATTTTGCGTATTTAACATTATAATTACCGTAAAAATATATATATACATATATATTAATGAATAGTTATGCTGCATGTGTAGTCTAGATATTTGTATGCCTTATGGCAAGCATAGTGATACAAAACTTTATGTAACATCTGTAACACTTACCTATGTTAACAAATAAACGATTTGAATTTGAATTTGAATTGTTGCAGTAAGATGGCCATCCACATCAAAGACGCCGACGACCTGAAGACCAGGCTGTCCGAAGCCGGCGACAAGCTGGTCGTGATCGACTTCATGGCCACGTGGTGCGGGCCCTGCAAGATGATCGGGCCCAAGCTCGAGGAGATGGCCAACGAGATGGCTGATGCCCTCGTTGTACTTAAGGTCAGTGTTACTCGATAGATTTTGCTGATGGGACTCGTCATAGCTAGAGATAAACTACGATAGCATGGCCCGCCCCTCCACATTACTATTTCAATGTGTTTAGTATATGTATTTACGAAATAATTTTTATTTAATAGTATCTGCATTTGTTTGACGGCTGTCTCAACACGCACACATGCGTTGAAAGTTTTGGTGTGCTTTATAAATACTTTCACAATACATTGGAGACTTCTTGAATCGTGGATTGGCGGGCCATGTTATCGTAGATTATCTCTACCACCATCTTACTCATTAACCTGCCGCCAAATAGCAGTGTTCGCACTGTTGTGTTCTGGTTTGGGGATAAGATGTCGTTGAAATATCTGGCTCGACTGGGGATCGAACGCGGGACCTCAAGCTTCGTAGTCAGGTTCTCTAACCACTACGCTATCCGGTAGTCACTACTACGCTATCCGGTAGTCACTATATCGTCGGTCGTTTCTATCACTTCACTTATTTTCTAACAGAATTAGTGCAATTGTTGAAAAAAGAGGTAACAACAAAAAATTACGGTATGGTAAAGGACTAAGGGTATTGCAAGGCAACCCAGCATTTTCTAACTCTATGAGGGCGTGTACCTTTCATGAACCTCTTAAGTCCTCGCGTACTTTATAAAGCGCAAATCCATCGTAACTACCGAATGTACAAATTTTTCAATGTAATGGGAAGTTTAAGTTTTGTACAAATAATTTCCAAAATCACTAAACTTTGTATACTCCACTCGGTCTGTCGCTCTATGATGAGATTGACGAGTGATGACATTGATGACTATGATAAAAAGTCAGGACTTAAAGAAGTTTTTACAGTTATTCTTAACACTGAAGTTTAAAAATCCAACTTTTACAATAAGCTATTATTATTTGACTGCGCCGGTAGTTGCAATGACCCCGGTTTACTTAACTTAATTTGATACCTACACTTCAATAAGGGGCGTATAAGTCACTGACAGGTCATTCGTTACTTAGTAATATTAATAATGTGTGTTACGCCATCACAGGGCCTCGCAAAATACATTTTTCTCAAACATGCAATGAAATATTGACGTTATGTTCCTTAAAATAGGCCGCAAAGTATCACGTTTCAAGTTCGGCTAGACGAGAGGTCGTGAATGAAATTTCATACAAAATTTCAGAGGCCTGCATTGCGCTCTTTTTAAATTTCCATTTCACATAAAACGTGACCGCGTTCACACATTTAAAAAAAATGCTTTTTGGTTCATCACACAATCTGCCACTACGCTTATTAAAAATAAATATTTATGAATTATTTCTGTGTTCTATTAAAAATCAGAGTTGGAAATAGAACTAAATAAATAATAATAATGAGGTAATAATGTGTTAGTTATATTTTTATCTAGTTTACTTATATTTCTCAAACCTTTGATTTTTTTGGAGTTTGGCTGACGCTCGGCCGGCAACCCCTTACTTATTCCCGGCCTCTGTAGTAATGTACTATTGCCCACACAAAATTTAGGTCCTGCCGCCAATGAGTGGGACATACATAACATTATGGCGGCGATAAATGTGATTGCGAGCTCTTATTTAAAAGCGGACAGTATGCTTAGTATAAGTTTTACTTCACCAAATACTTCTCGATCGTGTTTACGTAAAAAAATCAATTGCTATGGAAACATGGACACTTGGACAGCGCCTCCGCGCGCGCGCGTCCATGTTTCCATAGAATTGAAATTTTTACGTAAACGCGATCGAGAAGTATTTGGTGAAGTAAAACTTATACTAAGCATGCTGAAGTGCTCGCGAATACAAATTCGGCGCGTTTGTGTATAGATTACCTACTGTCTTTATATTGTGACGGTTGCTGTTATGTTAGTCTTATTCTTTATTACGGCTATTACCGCCAATTTGTGGCGGTGATGTCACCCAATGTCAACATACGGCATCATTCCCGCTGCTAAAGTGGCCAGTCATGTAGTAAGCAGGTATGCAAACGGCGGCGTATTTATAACTAGCTGTTGCCCGCGACTCGGTCTGCGAAGAATAGGGGTAGGTACAAAAAATAGCCTACGACCTATTCTCAGACAGACCTACAGGATACAGAAAAAAAAAGTTTCGGTCAAAAAGACCAGCGCTGGGAGTCGAACCCAGGTCCTCAGCATTCCGTGCCGCGTGCTATTCCCCTACACCACCACTAGTCAGGAGTATAGACACAATTTTGTCCTATGCATCGCACATTTCAACTTGCTAAATCACGAAAAAACTTAAGTGGGTTCCTATTAAAGAAAACAAAGAAAAAGAAAAACATTTATTCGTGACAACAATAGCATAAAGGCATAAATAATACAATAGAAAGCAACTAGGTATCACGAAACGGACCCACCTCAGCATAATGCCGGCTCGAGAGCCAGCGCTGGTCTTCCGGTGGGACCGTGAGGCCGTTCATTTGCTCGCTGCACACACGATCGATTACACAGCGGAAAACGACGCACGCAGTAGCTAGTGTTAATGTATAATTAATTAGATTTAATGACGATTAATTTGAATGATGACTAAAGCTACGAAGCGGTTCTTGGAACGTAGGAACCGTCTGTCAGTCATAATGTATGCATCAGGGAAAAACCATGGCAGTAAATGATATGATGGGTTATGTTATGATTTGATATGTAAAAGGTTATGTGAAAAAATCTTCCTAAATATACTCAGCGGCAAATCTAATCGCCCTCCTTCCTTAGAAACACGTATGTAAAGTGGGCGGTTAGATTTGCCGCTGAGTATATTATAAATGCAAAAAACCTTGTGTATACATGTTTGTGTGTGTTTACTCTTTTACGCTAAAATAAATGTCTGGACGGACTTGGATGAAATTTGGTACATAGTTAGCTGGATATGTGGAATAACACGGGTTACTTTTTCCGATATTCACACGCGATGAGTTTTTGCACGGGAGGTGTTCTTCACCCAACGCAAATTTATGAAGATTACGACGCAATTTTTAAAACTGTTTTTTTTTTACATATAACTGTCTTCTATCTCACCTGACGAAAAGTGTGAAGAGTGCAGATAACGCTGGTGTATCGCATCGCACTGGTTCAGTAACCGCCTATTCACTCTAGCCTTGAAGGATCCTATACTTCATTTAATTTAGAATTGAAAACCACAACATCATTATATTGCGGCTCGTCAACTATTTCTTACCTAGCAAATAGTACAGTACTATAGTCTGGGAGCCGCAAAATAAAATTGTTTTAATGTCACTTTATTTGCGTGTCTTGAATTGTTACTCTAGTACCAATTGTAAAGAGATTACAGTTCACGAGCCGCAATATAATGTTGTTGTGGTTTATAATTCTAAATTAAATGGAGTATAGTTGATATCTATCTGGAAATATCGACGGTGGGAGCGAATTCCATTCCTTAGCAGTTCGTGTTAGGAATGCTGAAGCGAATCGCTTCGTGCGGGCCAGTGGAATACTAACCACGTAAGAGTGAAGACTCCGTCTGTATGTCCGTGGGTCAAATGGAGATGGAGAAATTAAGGACTGTTACTTAGTTGATTTGAAAACTACTGTTTCACATACCCCGCCCATCCTTATAAATAAATGTTGTACACTTTTCCGAGATCGCAATTACAGTTTTTGGAAAGCACTTTCTCAGATTTAGTTGTCGTTTTTTGTCGTTAGTTAGTTTTGGGCAGGCGGCCAAAATTGTAAAAATAAATCAGTGCATTTTTTAAATTAGAGTACCTACATTGGTAAGTGACCGTCATTCTTAGAGAAAGCGCGAGCCCCAGCAGTGTGTATATGGCTGGAAACGACATCAATATGATCATTAAATACTTCTCGTGTTTAGTATGGAATGTCCGCCACTGGTTACCTAAACAGGAACTTTCAAAAGTAGTTACTGACGCTAGAACCCTATAACGGCTTATCGTTATGAATCAATTCCGTTATGTACATTTTTTCATCGACAGACATGTTTGGAAATAATTCCGATGTATATTTTGCTCTGAAGGGGAAAAGACAACGGCGGCTTCAAAAATCCCTTTATGCCGACTAAGATATACTAAAACACAATCTTCTCCCACAGATCGACGTCGACGAGAACGAAGAGATCGCCGCAGAGTACAACGTCAACTCCATGCCCACTTTTGTCTTCGTGAAGAACTCCAAGAAGCTGGAAGAGTTCTCCGGAGCCAACGTCGACAAACTGAAGAACACAATCCTCAAGCTGAAGTAGGGAGCCACCATAATCTCAACAACGGACTTCGCGGATACGTCAGAACACAAGCTTGGGATCAATGGGGCAGTGTCATGCTAAAAGAGCGTTAGGTTAAAGTCTGCATTGGCGTACATCCTGATAACACCCCGGAATTGTCCAAGTAACACCCCAAGATTGTCAGATACACAGCTTGAGAACACAAAGTTGGCTATTCTAATGTCATGCCTATCTGAAATACGTCTCTCGACCGCCAAAGTGTAGAATTAAAAGTAGCATCTCCAACTTGCGAGTTGATTTGTTAGCGCTCTTTTTATATGACGCTAATAAGGTTTAACGCTAAAGTGATATAAAACCTTAGGTATTGCTTTATCGTGCGAGATGCTCAGATATTGTGGTTGACACTTTAGCTACGTTCCTACGCCCAAGCTTGTAGTGTGACGTATCCGTCTAAAGTGCAGGACCCAAGGCCCCAAGTGTATTTTATTTATTTGTTCAGTCACAACGTCTCCGGTAGAAACGTAGTTCGCCTGGTGTGATTTATTTTTGCATAATATTTATTTTAACTTTGGTTTTCAACGGATTATATTTTTATACTTATGCCGGGAAGTGTCTTAAATACTTAGCACAATTTTGCGCGTTTGTTTGTACTACCGATGGTCCGTTGTTTACTGTATTGTATTCTGCATTTTATATACATTACAAAGTATTGTTATTACATCAAAATAAAAAATTAAATACAGCACTTGTTTTATTTTATTACTTCGGATATTTTCCAGTGGCTTTTGCCCGGGACTTGGCGTAATTGACTCCTGAATGGACCGAATGTGCATTATGCCTATGAATTTGTTTAGCGGTCTAAAACGATATTCGCATTATTGCCTTTCAAATGAAACATTGGGCACATTCAAGGGCACATTAGTAGGATGGTTTCAGTCTATGGGCTAATTTTTATTCAGTTATGTTTTGACTTTTTTTAGGTACCTATTTGGAAATTTGTGTTTTCTGCTCAGAATAACGAGCTTTTTCGATACTATTAGGATAACAAAAGTGCACCAAGTTTTTTATCCGTTAAGTTACCATTTTTCATAGACCTATATCGTAACTAAATAATCGGAAGTTATGTAGATAAGCATATGAAAATTTTGGGTCATTTTCTCTTAGTAGGATTTGGTAGGATCGAAAAGCTCGTGATTCTGAGCAGAAATCACATGAAATTTTCCGATTTAATAAAAGTAAAAAAATACAACAAAATAAAAACGGAACCCTAAAAATGGCCCCTACATCGTTTAGAAAAGACCTGGACTCAGGAGGATATAAAAAAGTGCAATGTTACGATGCTAAGGATGCTTTTGATCAACTAATCATATTCATTGGTCCACATAGCATCTGGAACGTTCTCTGGATCTTCCTCGAACAGCTACATAGCTTAGCATTAGTGGAAACGATCACATAAAGCCTTCAATCCTCGCAACATAGCTCTGCTGCGTAGCATATCTCTGGTGACAAACCACCTTTAGGTATGTCAGAAATTTTGTCAAATGTAGATGGCACAGACAATAATATACTGCCACTATCGTTGTCCTTTAATCTATGGCTGATAGATCATTTTTCACGGTATTTCACTTGTCAAGGGATTAGAAGGGTGTCACCATGCAAGCCTAGTTTACTAAGACAGTGCATTACATTGCGGTGCTAGATCGACAATTACAAACGTGTTCACTGTACGGCCTCGCAATGTAACGCGTCGTGCACAATTTTTCTTGCAAGCCAAAATTTGGCTTCAAAAATGGTGTCCTTATTTCAATGACTTCTCAAATTCCACCGTCACATTCAACTCATTGTTTGTTTCTTTAATCTTATATACGAGTGCTTTTGCTATATGTCATCAGCCTTAAACGACAATGCTTTAAGTAACAATAGCTTTAAACACTCTCAAAATAAAGTGCATGGAGACAAAAAAAATATTAGCCGTCTGAAGTGCTCGAACCAAGAATGTCCGACGAGTCAACGATATCGTCTAGTCCTCCCTCCACTGCTAATTCCACCGGGTCTCTGACAGCCTCAAGTGGTAAAGGGGAAACTGCAACGGAAGCAGAATCCGATAATCCTGATATTCCTGACATCGAAGCTCATCCTTCTGCGTACTCACTTGAATCTACCACCGCCACTGCGTTGACTGCAGCCACGCTTAGCGGTAATCCAAGGTAAGAAATGACATCATTCCAGCCTATATACATCCCACTGCAGGGCACAGGCCTCGCAGAATGAGAGGGCTTGGGCTGTAGTTCCCACGCGGGTCCAGTGCGGATTGGGAACTTCACGCACTCTTCAGGTTTCCTCACGTTGTTTTCCTTCACCGTAAAGCTCATGGTAAATTACAAAGGTAATTTCGCACATAAATTCCGAAAAACTCAGAGGCGCGAGCCGGGATTTGAACCCACGACCCTCTGCTTGAGAGGTCATACTTAGGTCAAACCACTAAAATTTTAATACTTCTGGGATTTTTAGTTTTGTTTATCGTCGTCTAGTACCCATAGTACAAGCTTTGCTTAGTTTGGGACTAGGTCGATTTGTGTAAGATTGTCCCCTAATATTTATTTATTTATATATTTTAAATTATTTCGATACGTTCAACGACAAATGAGACAAAAAACGAAAGGGAAGAACGACGAATGAGTTCAAGGAAGACCGTGACGAAAAACCAATAAGACTTATTAAGAGAGAGACAAGTTACAGAATTTGACCAAATAAGATAATGACGGATAGCGACCAAGACGAATAAATAATGAGTGACGAATACAGAATGAGACGAAATAAGAATTAAACGAATGAGAGGCGAGATAACGATACCCTAATTTTATGTCCACAGGAGAGACGACTTTTATTTTTCACGGCTGTGTATGGGGTGTGTAATGATCGATATAACAACATTTGATATATTTTCAAATGGTATAATCACTCATTTGATTTAAGTAACGTTTGGTATAATTTTAAAATATATAATTTTATATGGTATAACGTTATTTTATTATATATTTTGTTGTTACATCTCGTGAAACGCAACCATTTGTTTTGTGTAGGGGTTTGCAGTTCTAACCTAACCTACTTTTCTGGCATTAAATACAACCATTATTATATAATCATCATTATATCTTATGAACGCTATATGAAAAGTTGATTATATCAAATGATAATATATTAAGTGTTGTTATAAGATTCAATAAATCTATCAAATGAGCGTTATAGCGACTGAAGTTATATCAAAAGTTTTTATAGCGATCGTTGCGCACCCCTGTGAATGACCCATTGACACAGTACCACCTGGTGGTTTCACAGCAATATCGCCGCGCCCGATGCCACGACACAAATCCCCGAAGGCAAGGACATCGAAGCCACCCGCATCCAAACCCTCGCGGACCTGCACCAGAGGCTGTCAGAAGTGCACCCGGAACAGCTGGTGGTGCTCTATTTCCAGTCAGCTGCGATGACCAGTAAGCTCGTCGGGCCCGTCCTGGCTGGTCTCAGGGATACGTTTGATTTAGAAGTCATCAAGGTCAGTAGGGCGTTATCAATAAAATGTGTAAGTATACCTACCCCTCACCTTTTTAGGGTTCCGTACCCAAAGGGTAAAAACGGGACCCTATTACTGAGACTTCGCTGTCCGTCCGTCTGTCTGTCTCATGAACCGTAATAGCTAGACAGTTGAAATGATGATTTCACAGATGATGTATATTTCGGTTGCCGCTCAACAAATACTAAAAAACAGAATAAAATAAATATTTAGGGGGGCTCCCAAACAACAAACGTGATTTTTTTGCTCGTTTTTGCTCGAACGGCAACAGCTTAGGTAGGTAAGACGCTTGAAATATTCACAGAATATTTAGTACATTCACTTTAAAAATAAATTACCTAACTCAATTAAAATAAAACAAATATTTAAGGGGGGCTCCCATACAACAAACGTGATTTTTTGCCGTTTTTATAAATAATAGTACGGAACCCTCCGTGCGCGAGTCCGACTCGGACTTGGCCGTTTTTTTAAATGAGGCAATTTCGTTTTTTTTTACTCAGAATCAAGAGCCCTTATGATGGTTAAAAAAAATGTCCCTAATTTTCCATACAATTTTTGTGGCAGTTTTGTAACAAGCACGCCACAAAACTGACCCAAATAAGGACTTTTTTTAAATGGCCGTAACTTACTGACGGGTAGATGCAAGTCTGAGAATCGCGAGTTCTACGCAGTCTAAATAGTTAGCTAGACTATAGGTCTTTATTTTTGCCCTAGATACGTCCTCTCCTGATTTTTTTATTTAAATTCCCTTTTTCTTTCCTACTACACTGCCCTCCCCTGTAGCCTTCCTTCAACGCCCACCATCGCTGACTTTGAGGACTTATGACCAAAGAAAGACAAAAGTTGTATTTCTTACTCAGTTAAGATGGACAATATTATAATGCACTAACTTATTTGTTTTAATTAGTCTTATTAAATTTGAGGCGTCCATGTTTGTGAAGTATGAACATGTTAAATTTTATCAGACTTATTATAAAAATTGAGTTAATGCATTACGTTATTTATGTTGTCCAGCATAAACTGAGTATGAAACACTAATTTTGTATCACCATTTTTGTGTTAGCCTTTAGAAATATGCTAATGACTATAACGTCTCCTAGTGCGGCAGCTAATCTTTACAGCTAACCTTTATTTACTTGTCTGCTATGTATATTTTGTGGCTACGTCCGATACGTTGTCATTAAAAAGCAATTCGACTAAAAACGATCAATATTGAAAGTCAACAACTCTACCTGTCTTGCTCTAAGTACTATAAAGTATTATCAACTAGCTAGACAATGACAATTTCAATCGATTCTCTATTATTAAAACTAGCATCATTTTCAATGTCAACGCAATGATCATGATGTCATGATTGTTTCGAGAATTTTTAGAGAGAGAGGGAAGTTTTCTTGGTAAAATACTTCCGCTAAGAAGTAGCTCGTCACCGACGGAAAGATTGTTAATGTTAATACTGTTTCCTCGTCAGTCCTCGCGTTACTTTTTGTAGTAAGCAGGTAGGTATAAGCTTATTTTAAGTTGTAGATATAGTTTTCTTCTTGCGATATACATACACACTTAGGAATTTTGTCGAAAGTTGACCTCATAAGCTCAGTGCCGGCGTTAGGGGGGGCAAATTTCAGGGGGCGATCGGTGGGAGTGGGATGCTTCCCCGCCAAACTGGCACTCGATTTAGATTTCCTTAAGTGGGCACCACAATATTCTTGTCTGGGGTGTCAGTGGTAGTAACGCCGGCACTCAATCATGAGCTCTTACCATCAGGAGAAAGAGGTCAATCCCTGATCAGACCTCTTCACCGCCACGTCATCTGGTCGTGACAGCCAATGGAATACCTCACACGCCAATGTCATCTACAGTGGATTTTAAGTAGAAAATTTTGTTTTATTTTAATTTAGTTAATTATTTATTTTTAAAGTGAATATGTAACTAAATATTCTGTGAATATTTCAAGCGTCTACATGTTGTCGTTATCAATATCGAGCAAAAACGAGCAAAAAAATCACGTTTATCGTATGGGAGCCCCCTTAAATATTTAATTTATTCTGGTTTTTAGTATTTTTTGTTATAGCGGCAACCGAAATACATCATCTGAGAAAATTTCAACTATCTAGCTATAACAGTTCATGAGATACAGCCTGGTGACAGACGGACAGACGGACGGACAGCGGAGCCTCAGTAATAGGGTCCCGTTTTTACCCTTTGGGTACGTACGGAAGGAACCCTAAAAAAACCATGGTTATCCTGGCCTACTAATACATGCACCCACACAGTAATATATTATGTCACGTATATATAATGAACTTGACTTGTAAATAAATAAGTTTTGTCAAAAATTTCATTTTTAAAGCAAGCTTTTTAGCTGATTGTACTTTTTGTTGACTGTACTTGCATTGTCATCCAACCTACATAAGTATACCAAATTTCAGGTGAATCCAACCACTGGAAGTGAAAGGAGTGTTAAAATCTCTCGATAGAGGGTGTAACATAGATGTGCGCTTGTCACTGCATAAGGTGATGATTTAGCAGACTGAAATGTATGATGTATAGGAAAAATTCGTGTCTAATCTCTAGACCAGTGGTGGTGTAGGGGTATGGCACACGGCACGGAATGCTGAGGACCTGGGTTCGATTCCCAGCATTGGTCTTTTTTCTGGGGTTTTTTCTGTGCATCTATATTTTAGTTTGTATTTAGTACGAAATATATGATTTCACGGGATGACCGTAAAAGTAATAAAAAAATGAAATTGAAAAAGTAAATACAAAAAGATACTTCAAAGCTAACACTGGAAGTGGGTCAAATTCGACTTCTAAGATTTGACCCAAGAATAAAACAAACGGGGTGAGCTAAATAAAACCTTGTAATAAATAAACCAACTACCATTTTTTTTCAGCTCGATCTTCACAATCATCAAGAAATCTCAAAGGCGTACAGCATCAACCAAACACCAACGTTCGTGTTCATTAAGAATTCTGAGAAACTGGAGCAGTTTACTGGAGCGGACGTCAAAAAACTCAAGTCTGTTATCAACCCTCTAATTGTCAGTAAATAAAGGGTTTCGTGCAATACAGACTTGAAATATAGTACATTACTGCAGCGGCCGCGAAATAGGGGATTGCCGGCCGAGTAGTTATAGATGGCCGAGTGTTAACGAGGCCATCTAGAGATACGAGGCCGGCAATCCCTGTTCGTGGCCAAGGCTTGTATAGAGTTTTTCTCAAACATGCATCATCATCATCACCACCATCATCACCGCCATCATCATCACCATCACCATCACCATCACCATCACCAACAACATCATCAACATCCATCAACATCCATCAACATCCGTCAACATCCATGAACAAGAACATCCATCAACATCCATCCATCCATCCATCCATCAACATCCATCAACATCCATCAACATCCATCAACATCCAACAACATCCATCAACATCCATCAACATACATCAACATCCATCAACCAACATCCATCAACATCCATCAACATCCATCAACAACCATCAACCAACATCCATCAACATCCATCAACATCCATCAACATCCATCAACATCCATTAACCAACATCCATCAACCAACATCCATCAACATCCATCAACATCCATCAACATCCATCAACATCCATCCATCCATCCATCCATCAACATCCATCCATCCCTCCGTCCGTCCGTCCATCCATCCATCCATCCACGTCGACTACGTCGACCTATTAAACGTCATGGTGCTGTGTCACATAAAACAATAGACGATCACTTTGCTGGCCTTGGCCAGCAATGTTGTATGAAATTCCATTATTGACCTCTCGTCTAGCCGCACCTGCAACGTGACAGTTCGTGGCGTATTTTAAGGAACATAACGTCAATATTTCATAGCATGTTTGAGAAAAAGTTATTTTCAATCATCATCATCATCAGCCTATGTTCGTCCACTGCTGGACATAGGCCTCTCCCATGGAACGCCACTGAGCACGATCCTAGGACACTCTCATCCAGCTCTTGCCAGCCGCCTTGCGAAGATCATCGCTCCACCGAGTCTGAGGACGTCCTACGCTACGTTTGCCGATCCGTGGTCTCCACTCAAGAACTCGTCTACCCCAACGGTTATCGGTTCTTCGGGTTATATGGCCGGCCCATTGCCACTTCAGCGTGCTAATGCGGTGGGCTATGTCGATAACTTTGGTTCTCTGTCGGATCACTTCCAACCCTCCTATACCCCCCTCCCCCCTCCTATTCTTTTCCTTCTGGTTTTTTATTTAAAGTTGCTCAACGTGCTATGGAAAGGGCTATGCTCGGAGTTTCTCTAAAAGATCGAATTCGTAACCAAGTAATTTCAATACAATCTGACAATTTCTTAGACACCTGTACTTATAACCAAATGACATGGACACGTGACTATATCCAGAGGCCGTATTGTCTAACGCTTCTGACGCTTGCCTTCGCTTTCACCATCTCTTTCTGTCATCACTTTATACCGTTTGACAGAAAGAAATAATGATTGCAAAGGCAAGTGTCAGAAGCGTTAGACAGTCAGCCTACAGGTGTGACTATAATTGGAAACCAATTAAAAAAAAATACGGTCACTAAAGCACTTGTACGCTTAACGCGCGGGCGCTGGATTCTTCACGGTAGTTCCTTTGGCTGTTCCTTCGAAGGAACTATTGCATTGCTTTTCGCACTAGTTCCTTCACAAGAGGTGCGTTTATTTTTTCGCCTTTGTTCCTCGTCGCAGTAGCACCTGCAGTTTTAGCACAGGAACAAAAGCGAAGCTTGTAAAGGAACTAGTGAGAAAAACACGCATAGTTCTTTCGAAGGACCAGCAAAAGAACTACCGCAAATAATCCCATGCGCTTGCTATCGCTTTCTGTCACCATCTTATACCGTTTGAGAGAAAGAGATAGTGAATGCGATTGGACCGCGCGTTAGACAATACGGTACCACTACCATGAGTTTACAATGACGGTAGGTACTCGATAGCGACTGCGTAAATGATTTGTATGGAGTCTCCATACAAATCATTTACGCAGTCGCTCTCGAGTGCGGTCATTGTAAACTCATGGTAGTGGTACGGCTGGTTCCACCGTCGGCGAGTAAGCGATGAGCTATCGGCGATTTTCTCGCCCAAGATACGGACAAAAGATAATCGCTTCTGTGTAAATAAAAGAGAGAGATATAAATATATTTATTGTTCATCGCTGGCTGTTCACACTGCCGGCGAGGGCTCCCTCTTCACTAGTTGATCGCAGCGATAAAAGCTATCAACGATAAAACCCGCTCAGCGGTACTCGGCGATGAACGCTTGGCGATCAGAGCGATCATAATACCGTTCAATCGCCCGTCGCCTTAAACCCGTCGCACTCGAACACCAATCGACAAAACTTTTTAACAAACTACGCACTCGCTTCTCGCCGCTCGCCCACTCGTTTACTAGTTCTACTCGTTTATACCTCATCGCCGGAGGTGGGACCAGTGCCTAGTTGGCCATAAGTGTCAAAAAAGCCAAAAATAAAAATTTTTAATTAAAAAATAGAACCGCCTTCAAAAACACCCAAAAAAATATTAAATAAAAATTTAACCGACTATAATGAGCATTATAATATCTTTCTACTAATCTGTTTGAAGTCGGACCTCAGCACGAGCTAGCAGGAGTGGTGGAAGCCCAACAGATAGTAGGTAGGCAAGTTAAATTACTACTATAAAGTCCCAGGTCTAGGTACTAGGTCGATTGGTGTGAATTGTCCCGGGATATTTATTTATTAATTTAATTACTAGGTCCACTCCTGCTGGCTCGAGCTGAGGCCCGACTTCAAACAGATTAGTAGAAAGATATTATAATGCTCATTATAGTCGGTTAATTTTTTATTTAATATTTTTTGGGTGTTTTTGAAGGCGGTTCTATTTTTTATTTAAATTTTTTTATTTTTGGCTTTTTAGTTGTATTCGTATAAAAAAGATGCGCAGGCGTAGCCAGTAAACGAAGCCCCGCTTCTGTTTACGCTCTGAGGATCGCA
Organism: Archips crataeganus; assembly: GCA_947859365.1. Lineage (NCBI taxonomy): Eukaryota > Metazoa > Arthropoda > Insecta > Lepidoptera > Tortricidae > Archips > Archips crataeganus. Next base: position 8,748,343 of record OX402071.1, read on the forward strand.
AGGTAACTAACGAACTTAACCAGGTTTTTTTTTTTTGTGTGTGCCTTGTGTTGCGAAAAAATAAAGTTTTTTTATCTTATCTTATCTTATCTTAAACGGGGGTGGTTTGAAGGTATTTTTTTAATGCGGGAAGCTCTGCCCCCCGATCCCCCCGTTCCAGTAGCGAGGCTTCTATTACCACTCTGAGGGACGCAAGATAACTGACGAATTTAACCAAGTGAAACGGTAGATGATTTAACAGATTTTTTTATTGCGGGGGGCTCTGCCCCTCCCCCCTCCAAGAGCGGGGCTTTTATTTTCACCCTTAGGGACGCAAGACAGCTAACTAACCTAACCAGGTTAAACGGGAAGTGATTTGAAGGTATTTTTTATTACGGGAGCTCCACCCCCCAAGCCCCTCTACCGGTACCGAGGTTTCTATTTCCACTCTGAGGGACGCAAGATAACTGACGAGTCAAACCAGGTTAAACGGGAGGTGGTTTAAGAGTATTTTTATTGCAGGGGGCTCCGCCCCCCAAGCCCCCCTTCATCAGCGGGGCTTCTATTTCCACTCTGAGGGACGTAAGATAACTAACTAGGTTAAACAGGGGGTGGTATGAAGGTGTTTTTTTATTACGGGGGCTCCGCCCCTGAGCCCCCCTTCCAGTACCAAGGCTTCATTTTCCACTCTGAGGGACGCAAGATAACTAACGAATCTGGTTAGGTTAAACGGGACGCGGCTTGACAGTTGTTTTTATTGCGGGGGGCTCCGCCCCCCGAGCCCGCCCCCCACCTAATATCACTTTGAGGAGCGCAAGGTAACTAACGAACCTAACCAGGTTAAACGGGGGATGGTTTGAAAGTATTTTTTATTGCGGGGGGCTCCGCCGAACGAGTCCCCTTTCCGGTAGCGATGCTTCTATTTCCACTCTGAGGGACGCAAGATAACTGACGAATCTAACAAGGTTAAACGGGAGGTGGTTTAAGAGTATTTTTATTGCGGGGGGCTCCGCCCCCCGAGCCCCCCCCAACAGCGGGGCTTCCATTTCCACTCTAAGGGACGCAAGATAACTAACGAATCTGGTTAGGTTAAACGGGAGGCGGTTTGACAGGTTTTTTATTGCGGGGTGCTCCGCCCCCCAAGCCCCCCCTCTTATATCACTTTGAGGAGCGCAAGGTAACTAACGAACCTAAATAGGTTAAACGGGGGAAGGTTTGAAAGTATTTTTTTATTGCGGGGGGCTTCGCCCCCCGAGCCCCCCCCTTTGATAACACTTTGAGGAGCGCAAGGTAACTAACGAACCTAACCAGGTTAAACGGCGGACGGTTTGAAATTATTTTTTTATTGCGGGGGTCTTCGCCCCCCGAGCCCCCCTCCGCTAACTTGACTTCCATTCCCACTCTACGGGACGCAAGATAACTAACGAACCTAACAAGGTTAAGCGAGAGGTGGTTTGTAGGTATTTTATATTGCCCCCTTTTCTTTGTAGGTGGCATACCTACTTACTATAGTTTAGGTGAATAACTTACACAATTCTTAGCAGTGCTTTGGCCAATTAATATTAGTAATAATACGTTGTAGGTAATTCGATGTTCTTGTTATCAATATAAGGACGAACAAATATGCTTCAGGACTTTCAACAGTATGCCAAACATTCTTCGCCAGAAAATTTTAGAACAATCAACATTATGCGATACAACAGGCACTCTTTGCTGACTGTACTTTTTGATCCTGGTTACCAAAGTACTCGTCAAGACGAATCAAACGAGTCCAAGCTCGATGGGGTTATGTCGTTTTATTACGGAGTTCTTATGGTCACCTTCCAACTCCATCTTCAGACCCTAGTAGGGCTTCCAATCCCGCAATACCGAGATCTCGGTATTCCGGGATCCCGCATCATTTTTTAGTCCCGCGTGCTGCGGGATTACGTGTGCGGGATCCCGCTCGATTTGCGGGACTGTAAAAAAGCATGCGCACGACCATTCACGACCGCGAACAGTCGGCTACTGAGACTACTGACTGCTAGCGCGGCACGGCTCGGCGTGTTGCAGCCGTACGTCTCAATGCGGGGGCGGGGGGGAGAGATGTGATGCGAACGAGTGTCATTTGTCTATGCTTCTTACAACTGCTAACAAATATTCGCGCGAAAAATTGATAAATACTTAAATTATTACTTTTCCAGTATATTATTAAAGTGTATTGGTGCAGTTATACTATAATTAAACATTAAAATGTCCAGTACAGTGAAATATAGTTCTTTTGCGAGTAATTCGTTTGTTTGGGAACATTTTCTTAAATCTGAAGATGGATTATCTGCGAAATGTAAACGTTGCAAAACTGTTATCAAAACCACTGCTAGGTCCACGAAAGGATTACACGTGCATTTAAAAGCCAAGCATCAAATAGAGGACTTAAACAAAAAAGTACCCGAAAATGCTCTATCGTCATCAAGTGTGAGTGCAAATTTGTCCATGTTATCTCCAGAATTACCGTCGCCTTCAAAGAGGACGAAAATTACCCAACATTTTCCAATCCAAAACAGTGAAAATTCAATGGAAGAAAGGGTTGCACGTATGACTGCAAAGGACGGATTTCCTTTGAGTGTTTTCGTCACCTCAGAAGATTTACGAGAATTGTTTAAAGCTAAAGGCTTCCTTCTGCCACGATCGTCAACAACTATTCGAATGATGGTTATGAATTACGGTATGACTCTTCGTATGAAAGTTGTCAATGAATTGTCGCAATTGAAAGAAACTGGCCACCGTTTCTCGCTTACTTTTGACGAGTGGACATCTTCAAGTAACAGGCGGTATCTAAACATCAACGCACATACCTACGCAAATGATCGTGCTTTGTTTTGGAATTTAGGACTTACTCGTATTTTTGGAAGTATGCCAGCAACCGTTTGCGTAGAGACTTTAAGAAAGACTTTAAAGAAATTTGAAATTGACTTAGATGAAGATATTGTAGCAATTACAACTGATGGAGCCTCAGTTATGGTTAAAACCGGTAGTTTGGTCCCTGCATTTCAACAACTGTGTTACGCTCATGGTTTGCAACTAGGAATATTAGACGTACTTTATAAAAAAAATGAGTCTATTCGACAAGAACCAATTGATGATGATATACTTGACAATTCTGAGGCTGAATCAAATGACAACGACGGCAGGCCAAATATGACCGGGATCGAGCATGGGGTGCGGGATTGGAAGCCCTACTCAGAGGGCGATAGAGATAGAGAGTGCTATACACGTAGTTTCTCTGCGGGATCTTACTAACATTGTAACAGCGAGTTTGTACAGATGTCTGGATGGATGTTTGTTACTCTCACGCTAAAACGGTTTGACGGTTCTGATTAAACTTAGCACACAGATAGTTTATGACCTGGATTAACATATACACCGTGAAATTTTAGTGGTTGTTTTCCCGAAACGAGGTGATTTAGTTTCGATTGTACAATCGATTTATAATAACTATTTTGACTAGAGTCAAAAATCCAATTGTGAAAAACGAAAGTCGAAAATGACCGCAAACCAATAGTAACGCTTCGTTGGTACAAGTAGCGTACGATCGTACGATAGGTTAGGTACCAACGAAGCGTTACTATTGGTGTGCGGTCATTTTCGACTTTCGTTTTTCACAATTGGATTTTTGACTCTAGTCAAAATAGTAATTATAAATCGATTGTACGATCGATACTAAATTACCTCGTTTCGGGAAAACAACCACTAAAATTTCACGGTGTATTTTAACCCGGAAAATTGCATGGTTCCCGCGGGACAGCGATAAACGTATTCTTCGCAGACGCAGTTGCGGGCAACAGCTAGTAATAAAATAAACATGAAAACCGAGATGTAAGATTTCCGAATTTGATATGTAGTTCGTATTTGATCAAATTTGTTCGTATTTGTTGGTCAAATGGCTGGATCCGGTTCTTTCTTTTCCAATTAGTCCTAATTTATTTAACCTTTTGACCGCCACGCATCGTTTTTGTTTGGAACAAAATTGATTCTTATGCGGATGCGGGTAGGTTTAATTTTGTATTACCGTACTGTCGTCTATAGCCGACGCTGGCGGTCAAAAGGTAACGAATATTACACAAATACTAACTACGTATTTGCACTTATAACACATTTCTCAATGATAAAGAACACTAAACATTTGCCATAGATTGAGCCAACGAACGATACCAAATCAAATCAGACTTTAAAATCATAACATTAAAGTTGAAATAGCATTTCCGTGTTATCATGGGAGCTTTAAGTGGGTGATAAGGCATAACATAAAGTAAACACGCTTGTCGATATACTTATTTATTACATTATTACAGATATAAAATCTGATTCGCATTTTTACAATATCTTCCATTTTTACTAAGTTTTGAAAAGAAAATTCTGCCAGAGTGCAACATTAGAGTAGAAAATAAATGAATAAAATGAAGGCTGTAGTTACCATTTTCTTAACTAAAACTAACGTTAGTGGTTAGTAAATCTAACTACGAAGCTTGAGATTCCGAGTTCGAACCCCCTGGTCGGGGCAGACATGGATAAAAAATACTATTGTATTTAACCCTTTGAACGCCACTGTACCAAACACAAGTCAGCACCTATAGCTAAACCGTTTACATGAGTCCTCGCCCACGGGGTACAAGGGCTGGGGGCATGACGACAAATGGGGCCGCCCGAACCTCCCCCGGCCCCATTTGTCGTCAAATCCCCAGCCCCGGTACCGCGCGTACTCCGAATTTGAACTTTGAGCAACCATACGTAAGTCGCTATTGCACGTAGTTCGAGCTATATGGGTCGAACTTTAGGCGTCGCTGGCGTTCAAAAGGTTAAGTATGTTTATACAGTCTAGTACAGTCACTTGATAAAAATCGGAGCAATTAAGATTCTCAAAAATATCTAAACACGCTCGTACGTGATCGATGATGTGATGGCGACTGTACCTATGACAAAAGCTTGCCTTACTTTGGGACTAGGTCAATTGGTGTCATGTGTCCCGTGATATATGTTTTTTATACTTTTGCGGTAAGCTTGAATAATGGTAACAATTCACTATGAACATTTTTATTTCACGTTTCATCCATTTTCTACTCTATTCTCTGATTCTAGCGCTTCACATCAAATTAAATAGCGTATAATGATTAACTTTCATTTGGATAGAGACGAAAAAGTTGGACACGTCAAATAGTATAACTATTATTATTATTTCCCTTAGTGGCGGCCTTAAGGCTTGGGCCAATGTCAGTTACGATGAAAATGGTATAAACCAGAGGCCGGAGTTCTCGTGGCACATTCGAGCTGTCATAGGGATTTCTCAGTTATCGACTTCCGATATAAAATCGCTGTCAATTGAAATTGCGAACAATGTAAATAAACCATTTAATGAAATATCCATATTATAGCACTTGTTTATTGTTTTAATGGTTGAGGATAGAGTTGTGGTAAGTATTGATTAAATAACACACGGATTTAGCAATATTTGATGAGGGAAAATGGAAATTAAAGACATTTTAAATACAAGGTTTGTTTACATTGTTTGCAATTTCAATTGACTGACAGTTTACATATTATATCGATAAATACATAGTACAATATTTAAAGTAAGATTAATAGTATAAAAAAACAACAGGCAGTCTTATCGCGAATGAGCGATCTCTCGACCTTTAGATAGCCACATTTGGAAATTCTAAACAAGAATTATAATAATAATATTTTATTGTTCCTTGTAACACTGAACTGATTAAATGTGAAGTTGTTAACTATTAACTTCTCATTGTTGCCATTTCATACCTCCATCCATTTCAAATTTTCATCTAAGTACTCAAGTTTTTTTTTATTATTATGAGAGGGAGGAAAACGAGCAAGCGGGTCATCTGATGGAAAATGATCACCACCGCCCATAAATATCAACAACTCAAAGAGAGTCACTAATCTGTTGCTGGTCTTTAAAGGAAGTATAAACCCTTTTCTTGAAAGCCCTGAAAGATAAAGTTATCTGAAAGAGATCGCTCTTTAGCGATAAAAACGCCTGATGTTTACCACTACTTTTAATCTTCTTTAATATGTTGCGGTCTATAATGTATCGATAAGGGTCAATCAACTTTTTTTTGTAAACGATTTTCGGCTACTTTCTATGAAAACCGAAATAATTAAAAAACTGATTATTTTTCCTTATTTAAAGTATACTTTTCAAAACCCTAGATTTTTGTAGTCAGTAATGGTGTAATTGCCAGATTTATTTTATTATGTTTAGCTTCTATTTCGTGGGTGACCCAGGGGACAATGTTGTCCCCGAAATTTGTATGAAAATAGTGGTATGTCCCCTGGGTGACCGGATTTTTTCATAGAAATACTTTTTTTTTTGGTTTTCACATACGCACTATGATAAACAGTTTATCTAATTACTGCAAAATCATGGTTTCACTAACCAGAGATTACAGAGTTACTTGTAAAGGAGTAAATAGAAATTTACAAAAAAAAGTTGATTGGCCCATATAATTTTATATTGGAAGTCGATAAATGACAAATCCCTATAACAGCTAAAAAGTGTCACGAAAATTCCAGTCTCTAGGTATAATCATACAAAACAACTGATTGGAAAAAGTTCCGTTGTCCACCTTAATAATAATCACTTATTTCAGAAATATTTCCATAATTCACTTTACTTAACTTCTAATTTTGACAACCGGAATTAAGGTGTCCAACTTTTCAAACTCAAACTGTTAGGTCTAAAAGTAAAACTGACAAGTTGACAAGAAGTTGGACCAATAGATGGTGTTCCCCACAGAAATAATAAGAATATCCGCCGCGAGCAAGCGCGAGACGCCTATCTGACTAAAAGCAATATATTCATTCATTGTGTGTATTCATTTTCCTGGCTTAGTTTTTATCGAAGTGTTACTCGCATTAACCTTTTTCCTGGCCCCGTCTACTAACACGTTACCTGTCCGTGCCTTAAAGTAGAACCTTATTACAATGGAATAAGAGCTATCGTGCCCCACACATGGGTCACTGGACTGTGAAAGTGTAAAGCCCAGTTTAGACTAGCAAGAAAAATTGCGCGAGTTGCTTTACATTGCAGCGTTCGATTGCCCACTTTAAACTAGTTTGCTTTACGGCCGCGCAATGTAATTCAACTTGCACGATTTTTCTTGCAGGTCTAAACTTGGCTTAAGATACACTATTACAAAATAAATCATTGTGTTAGGTATATAAACACCTATGCATAATTAATTTAAAAGCAAAGCAGATTTTGAACAAATTCAATTGATTTTCTACCATATTGTGAAGGGAGAAAAGTCGAATCTTTGTGTAGATTTATGTATTGTAGATACTCTGATAAACGATGTGATAAAACCTATTCGTTTACAATGATTAAAACTAAATGCAACCAGCTCTTCAACTGTGTAATTTGAGATCAAACTCCAATATGACCGCAATAAATGACATGGATATATGATCCTTATTTTCATTATTATATTCTATTTTCACAAAAAAATCAAGAATCACTAGGATGGACATATTGGAGTTTGATATTCATCAACTCATTTGGTGTGATTCCTTGACGCCAACAACTTGTTTACAAGCAAATGTCGACTTTAAAATGACGAATCTCATCATTCCACTTCATTGTATTTAATAAAATAAAGTTAAAATCTGTGGTAACACAAAAAATGTGTGCGCAGCAAGGAGAAACAACGCGGCGCCGTCAGTTCTGGACGTTGATACAAACAATAACATTTATATTGCTCTTATTACGCTTCTATGGTATTCCCCGCACAAAGTAACCTACATCCCACAGGTGGGCACAATCCTTTCACAAAGGCCTAGTCATCTGTACCCAATGCAGAATTTAAAAGACCACCCAATCCGTCTAAAAATTTGTTAAACTACATTCATCATTCAATTCTGCTAGAATCATGTCGAAATACATATTGCTGTAATTCTTATAACGCTAGTATTTATACAAACAATATTAACTTTATACAAAAATCGTGGTAAGGCTGCAGTGGTATCTGAAACAAGGTAATTGAATAATTAGTCTAGTGTACATGTGAATAAAAAAAGCAAGAGCTTACCCGACCCCAACCCGCCTCCAACTCGCTCTCAACCCGCCCCCAACCAGCCCCCAACCCGCTCTCAACCCGCCCCCACCCCGCCCCCAATCCGCCCCAACCCGCTCCCAACAAGAAGTGCATTTTCTCAAAAGTACATTTGTCTAAAATACACACGTTTATAACTCGGCTGTTTATAAATATTATGTACAAATACATCTTTTTTGAAAATGTGTATCTTCTGAGAAAGTACACTTTATGCAAAAATGTACTCATTGGAAAGTGCTCATTTCGGCATCGGAAGGACGTCAGTAGAGCGTACAGTCAGCGTCAAATAGTTTGTGACACCCAAAGTGGTCAAATAGTTCGCAACACGTCTTTATTACAGTTGGAATAAGGCCGTGTTGCTAACTTTTTGCCCACTGTGGGTGTCACGAAGTATTTGACGCTGACTGTACAAATAAAGATAATGTTGTTGGGCCATTGCACAGCGCCGCTGACGTGCGCGGTTGATTTTACATGCGCTTTATATGCTAGTGCCATTCACGAGGACGCGTGAATTTATCAAAACTAGGCATTAATTACATTGTAATAAGAACCACGGCATTCACTCTAATGACCAGTGTTTATCGAAACACGATTAGACGATTACTTATAGTTCGCTCGATGGAAAAAAATCCAAAGTCGTCTCTAACAAATAAAATAAATTCGTAGTACGACGCTAATACTGCACGGCAGGTCATGACTTTTTGAATGTTAATAAAACAAGATGTTTTCTAGAGCGTAGTGTTGCTACATTTTTAAAATATGTATTTGTTTTAGTAATAAGATGAAAATACCCAAAAACACGCGCAGGCCAACCAACCTATCTTGAGCCATCGTGCCTCCCCCACGCCCGAAATCGCCCACCCAAAATCGATTGGCGCGAAAAGCTCGGTGGGCCCTTAAGAGGGTACGATGGCTGAGAGACTTTTGAGAAATAGGTATTTTAATGAAATGTTGCTGTCTCGCCCGAACACCTGCGTGTCAGTACAGCGAGAGCGGGACAACTGCAGCTCAGACCGTTAATAGGCGCGTAAAATTGATCAAAACAGCATTTCGTAATCCCCTGTTTTCTTCTCGAAAACTGGATCAATAAAATTATTTTTTTCAAAAATAATTAGAGGACAGATTTAGCTATGCCCCTATGTTTTCCTTTTTTTGTTTATGTGAGGGCTTCTTTTCTGATGAGTGTCTGAAAATGACGTTGAAATTGGGCAATTTTTTCAGTTTTGGAAGGGTCGTATTTCTTATGTTAATTGAAATATGGAAAAAAAACGAAACATAGGGGCATAGCTATGGTAGATACAGATTACACAGTAAAAAAAATTTGGCTCTAAATGCATTATCCAGGGAGGAAACAGGGGATTACGTTTGTATGGAGAAATGGTGCGCATCGTATCCTCTTAAGAAGTGTCAAAATGTATGGAACTGTCATCCTTGACCCATGTTTAACAACTTAAATTTTGAACCCTAGACTGTGTAAGTGGGTGTAAGTGTTTAGGGTCCCGTGGACGGACTGACCTCAGTCGCGCCGGCGCTTGGGGTGCGCGGGGTGCGGGGGCCCGCGCTCGTGGTCTCGCTTGCCAGCTTGGCGGCCGCCCTTGTCCGCTCGCTTGGCTTCGCTCAAGAACCGATCCAGGCCGAACGGATCGAAGTCGGCTTCCGGCGCGCTGCGACTCGGCTGTATAGACAAACACTAGAGATATTATCAATGGCCAGAATACTTTCTCAGTAAATATTAGGGGGGGGGGGGGGGGGGACGACACGACAATCTTACACAAATCGACCTAGTCCCAAAGCAAAGCTTGTACTATGGGTACTAGACGATAAACATACTTATATAGATAAATAACATATACAGTCATCATCATCATCATCATCATCATCATCATCATCATCATCATCATCATCATCATCAGCCTATGTTCGTCCACTGCTGGACATAGGCACGCCACTGAGCACGATCCTCGGCCACTCTCATCCAGCTCTTGCCAGCCGCCTTGCGAAGATCATCGCTCCACCGAGTCTGAGGACGTCCCACGCTAGGTTTGCCGATCCGTGGTCTTCACTCAAGAACTCGTCTACCCCAACGCTTATCGGTTCTTCGGGTTATATGGCCGGCCCATTGCCACTTCAGCGTGCTAATGCGGTGGGCTGTGTCGATAACTTTGGTTCTCTGTCGGATCACTTCGTTACGAATTTTATCTTTTAGAGAAACTCCGAGCATAGCCCTTTCCATAGCACGTTGAGCAACTTTAAATTTGTGAACCAGCCCTACAGTGAGTGTCCATGTTTCGGCACCGTATGTCATGACGGGTAGGACGCACTGATTGAAGACTTTCGTCTTTAGAATCTGTGCAATTGGCGACGTGAAGACTTGACGCAGTTTCCCATATGCTGCCCAGCCCAGCTGTATTCTTCTGTTGGCCTCTTTCTCGAAGTTGTTTTTTTTTACAGTATTGTCACTTATATAAGTTACGCCGATGTACCTGCGCAGAAAACTTATTTTGATGTGGCGCGAAAAATTTTCAGCCAATCATAGCACACCACGCGTACGTACGTCACGCGACTGTCCACTATTTGTTGTTTCGTACTGCCCTGTCATCTATGGTTGGTTTTCTAGTGGTTAGCAACCAAGCTTGTTTATGCTGTCATAACAAAGATTGAGTAAATTCGGTAAAGATTCCATTGATATTTTTTTGTGCTATTTTATACAATAAATTCGATGCCTCACATTAGAAAAATCTCACATGTACTTATATTAAGAGCGAGATAGCATGAGTCCGTGTTGTTCTTGTATTTGAAGCCATAAGGTAAAGTAATGTGTTAATTTCATTGGTATACACGTTCGGTTTCAGTCGGTGTTAGGTTGCACTATTCTGCGCAAACGATTATTGCCGATGTAACTTATATAAGTGGTAGGTAATACTGTACATAGAAAACATCCATGACACAGGAACAAATATTCATGCTCTTACCGGGATTCGAACCCAGGACCTCTTGCTTCGTAGGCAGGGTCACTACCAACTATACTCCTTTCACTGTAGCATGGTGCAGGTGGCAGGTGTCAAAACCCACAGACTAGAGAAGTGAAAGCTATAAAATTCGAATCGATAAAACTATAAATTTATAACTTTAATTAGGTATATTGTGTAATTAATAATATAAATTTACGATTACTTCATGAAATTAAGTAAAGCAAACTAAGTACCGGAGTTTTTTATAATGCAAAAAAAAGTCGAGGTCGTACAAATTTTCAGGTATATCGAAAATCGGCCGTAGCATAAAGCAAAACTATAATAAACAAAACTAAAGCAGTAATTATAATTAACCAGTGTTAGCAGAGCCCTGCTTCTAAGTAAAATTTACCTACGCATTCGGGTATCATTTTATATCACGTAGGTAAGGTAAGTGTCACTCATAAACTTACGTATTTGACGGACATACCAACCTGTTCTGTTGTTCGACATGGCATGACAATTTTTTTAAAGCGCATTGTTATTAACATTACAAATTAATAAGTATCGATAAACTCGTGGTAGATTGTGTCCCATCATTAAATGTTCTGTTACACGCATATTACGTTTCTTGACTTAATCGTTTTTTTTTTTATTGATATAAAAAAATAATTAGGTTAAATTTCTTTCGCGCACGATAGTGTTTTCGAAGTTTAAATGACTAACTCCGTCGAGCGACCTAGGCACACACGCGGTGCCTAAGCTAACTGTCCAAATTTGCTAATTTTTTTTTCTAGTTTCGATCACCTTTTAACATAGGGTACGTAGAAAAAACTACCCAAAAAAGTCGCAAATCGCGCGACGGGTTAAATACACCGCAACAATTTTGTCTAAGGGGGTGTTTCACCACCTTATTGTCAAACTACTGGTCACGTAACCAATTAATAAACTAAGTACTGGACAAATCTGTCGGCTAGTGTTTTTTCAGTTTCACCACTCCGGTCCTGTACAAACTAAGTACCACTTAACTAATCGTGGGTTTAACAAAAAGTCGGAATGGCAACGTCGCATTTCACGACTACGCGTTCCTGTTCGCACACTTTCGTTCAAAAAGTCACTCATTATTAAAGCAAAAGAAATGGTTAACTATATAATTTTTGAATACATCTATTTTTTTTGCATAAACAAATATGTAACATTATAATTGATCCAAAAACGGTATTTATTTACGATACTTTGTTAACAATAACAAAGAAAAATAAAATCACGTAAAACGAATCGAAAAGTGGCGCCAATTACCATTTGACAGATAAACTTTTTTTTAATGGCGACATACAAGTTCAGGTAGAACAAACGATTGAGCCACTGAAAAAAAGTTTGTTATTAAAAAATATTACGAAATTTTGGATTTATTTTTACATACTAAAAGTATACCTACATTTTTTCATTAAAATCTTGATATTTAAATTATTTTATGCAATTTAGCATGACCTCTTTCTTTAAAAAATAAAAAATACTTTGATCTATTTTTCTGAAACCGGCTGAAGGGCTCTCCAACCATGGCCACAAAAAAATAAACTAACTTTATGTGACGGATAAAAATGCTAAATGCCTCCTGATCTGATGGTCAAATTAAGAAACAGTTTGTCCGTCACTTAGCGCTAATCGAGACTGGTGAAACAGAAATTTTAATTCCATCTGTCAAATAAGGTTATGATTAAGCTAATCCGAACTTTAAGAAAAGTGGTGAAACAGCCCCTAAGTGTAACGAAACGGTGTGTCAAGTGTCACCTGCACCATGCTACAGTGAAAGGAGTATAGACTAAAGTGGTCAAACATTGCTCGGATATCTTTTTAGGGTTCAGTACCCAAAGGGTGAAAACGGGACCCTATTACTGAGACTTCGCTGTCCGTCCGTCTGTCACCAGGCTGTATATCACGAAACGTGATAGCTGTCAACTGTCTGTTGAAAATTTCACAGATGATGTATTTCGGCTGCCGCTATAACAACAAATACTAAAAAACAGAATAAAATAAATATTTAAGGGGGCTCACATACAACAAACGTGATTTTTTGCTCGTCTTTGCTCAATATTGATAACGGCAACAGGTAGACGCTTGAAATATTCACAGAATATTTAGTTACATATTCAATTTAAAAATAAATAATTAATTTAAAATAAAACAAATATTTAAGGGTGGCTCCAATACAACAAACGTTTTTTCCCGTTTTTTTTTTGCTAACATTCGAAACCACGAGTTTTCACAGAAATCAACCCAAGCAAATTACATTGAGATCGTTAGTGCGGACCTGCTCGGTGCGGTGCGCGGGCGCATCCTTCTCGAACTGCACGGGGCCGGAGCGCGCGGCGCCGCTGCTCGTGCCCGCGAACTCTTTGTCCGCCACGAACCTGCGCACATCAATCAATAAACAAATAAATATCACGGGACAATAGGGATGACTACTGGGTTATAAATATGTCATTCTATTTACTCCGTCAGTTAGATAATGGAAAAATATGGGGCACGTATTTTTTGGTTTATCAAATTAATAAAAATCGACTTAGGCATAGATCATCAAACTTCCGGAGTGGGGGCTTGTGACGTCGCTCTTAGGTAAAAATTGTACCATATAGTGACGTCACTCGAAACTTCTAAGCACTATATCCTCGTCATTTTTGGTTTGTCAAACAAAAGAAAAAATACGTGTACAATATTTTTTAATAATCTAACTGACGGACTAAACAATTTTTTTAGTCGTCTAGCCTATGCACACCTACAGGAATATACGACGTTCCCACCAGGTTTCCACGAGAGTCTAACCACGCATTCCTGAGGCCATAATGGAGTAATAAATGTTATCTGAACCTAGTTCGAAATATGCTTAGTTTTTGATATATTTCCATTTTCATGTCCTTTTGACCGCCACGCATCGTTTTTGTTTAGAACAAAATTGATTCTTATGCGGATGCGGGTAGGTTTAATTTTGTATTAGCGTACTGTCGTCTATAGCCGACGCTGGCGGTCAAAAGGTTAAATTTTACTATGAAAGCGGTGGAGGTGCTGGGATTGCGTATTTATTATGTATGAAAAAATAAAATAAAAGCATAAAATTCGACCTGGGTTCACATAACATTTAATATGGCCTCAGGAATGCGTGGTTAGACTCTCGCGGAAACCTGGTGGGCACGTTGTATTTATATTTCATACTAAATATAAACTGAAACATGGATGCACAGAAAAAAACCCCAGAAAAAAGACCAGCGATGGGAATCGAACCCAGGTCCTCAGCATTCCGTGCCGCGTGCTATTCTCCTACACCATCACTGGTCAGAAGTTTAGACACAATTTTTTCCTATACATCGCACATCTCAGCTTGCTAAATAATCACATTATGCAGTGATACAGCGCCATCTATGTTATACTCTCATCGGGAGACATCAACACTCCTTCGGAACTAACCGCTCACCCGGACGACCAATAGACCAATAGGGATGTTGACACCACCTATTGTGATGAGTGATGGGAAACGTCTTGTCCGTGGGTTTTGCTTAAAATAAAATGTTGACAGGACTGACAATTGCCTTGGTGCAAGCAAATTTCAACCTTAACAACAAACCTTTTTTTACCCGCACTGTACATACAATAGGAATGTTGAGACCAACAATCAACTGACGCACTTTTTATGAGCTGTTAAAACACAACTCTCCCATAGAGTTTGAATGGCAATAGCAACTTATGACGTCACTTGTTCGCCAATGAGCTATGAATCAACTAACTTTTTATTTAATAAACCAATTAAATAAAAAGTTAGTTGATTGAGTTGGCGAACAAGTCACGTCATAAGTTGCTATTGCCATTCAAACTCTATGGGAGAATTGTGTTTTAACAGCTCATAAAAAGTGCGTCAGTTGATTGTTGGTGTCAACATCCCTATTCGTTTTAAAATCTCATCTAACTTTGCAGTTAATCAAATACCGGCCAAGAGCGTGTTGGACACGCCCAAGGTAGGGTTCCGTAGCCATTACGAAAAAATCAAGTAATATTTTTCTAAGGATTTCGAATGTGTACGGAAATCATCCAAGTTTAGGTATGTTTTATACCTTAGGCTACTATTTACTCTTAAACTACAAATAATTTCCAAGCAATCTTAGCCGCTATAATTTTCCTAGTAAATTTGATATATTTACTACCATTCTGATTTTTTTTTTAATTTTCCACGCAACCGTTTAGATTTTAGAGGGGGGGGGGGGACGGTCGATTTTAATGAAAATTTTCACTTTAAAGTTGAATATTTCGCAAACAGATCACTGAATAGAAAAATCATGTTAGCAACCCCGCAATGGTTTTAAAAGAATAATTTTTTTTTTAGTTTTTTTTATTCAATCACTTTGACGGCGTGACTGATATATATATACAAGTTAGCTATGAAGTATCTTTTTTTTGTACTTATTTTTTTTTTCAACTTCATTTTTTTTTTTTTTTTTTTTTTTTATTACTTTTACGGTCATCCCGTGAAATCATATATTTCATATATATTCATATATTTTATATATATTTTAGATGTGCGCTTGTCACTGCATAAGGTGATGATTTAGCAGATTGAAATGTATGATGTATAGGAAAGATTCGTGTCTAATCTCTAGACCAGTGGTGGTGTAGGGGTATGGCACGCGGCACGGAATGCTGAGGACCTGGGTTCGATTCCCAGCATTGGTCTTTTTTCTGGGGTTTTTTCTGTGCATCTATATTTCAGTTTGTATTTAGTACGAAATATATGATATATATATTCATGCCAAATTACAGCTTTCTAGTACTAACAGCCTCTGAGCTTAGCCGCGGACGGACAGACAGACGGACAGACATGGCGAAACTATAAGGGTTCCTAGTTGACTACGGAACCCTAAAAATGGAGATACCAAAGCGTCCAGACTTCGATGGCTTGGACACGTGGAACGGTTGGTAGAGGATCGAGCTATGAATCAAAGGCTTGGCAAAAGCTGACCCAAGATCGCAAAGCATGTCGCTCTCTTGGTATAAGCTTTGCCTAGCTAGAGTGTCGTTTGTCTATGCAATAAGTAGACATCGGATTATATGCACTATCAAAACGCCAAAATATGCACTAAAAAACCGGCCAAGAGCGTGTCGGACACGCACAAGTTAGGGTTCCGTAGCTATTACAAAAAAATCAAGTAATATTTTTCTAAGGATTTCGTATGTGTACGGAATCATCCAAGTTTAGGTATGTTTTATACCTTAGGCTACTATTTACTCTTAAACTACAAATAATTTCCAAGCAATCTTAGCCGCTATAATTTTCCTAGTAAATTTGATATATTTACTAGCATTATGATTTTTTTTAAATTTTTCCACTTTACAGTTTAGATTTTAGAGGGGGGGGGGGACGCTCGATTTTAATGAAAATTTTCACTTTAAAGTTGAATATTTCGCAAACAGATCACTGAATAGAAAAATCATGTTAGCAACCCCGCAATGGTTTTAAAAGACCTATCAAACGATACCCCACATTATAGGATTAGTCGAGAAAAAAAAAATCACCCCCCCTTTACGTATATGGGAGGTACCCTAAAAAAAATTATTTTTTTATTTTTTATTTTACCACTTTGTTGGCGTGACTGATATGTATATTCATGTCAAATTACAGCTTTCTAGTACTAACGATCTCTGAGCTTAGCCGCGGACAGACAGACAGACGGACAGACATGGCGAAACTATAAGGGTTCCTAGTTGACTACGGAACCCTAAAAAGGACGAAAAATGCACGAAATATGCACAATCAAAAAACCATTTATTATTAGAACTTACGATTATTTTCACAATTTATTTCGTTGTCGGCGTACCTGCGAGTGTTGGCGATGGTTTCCAGGTCGCCGCCGTAGTTATCCTTGTCCTTGTTCCTCGTGGGACGGTAGATGTGCGCCCCCACTGTGTCCTGGTTGCGCCACGGCTTGTCGTACACATTATACGCCTCGTCGTCGCCGTAGCCTGGCAAACACACGCTATTAGTGGCCAATCACTAGGGGAGGGGTCTTAATGGGTGCCTGTCGTATCGCATTATTTTGTCCTAAAATTTTTTGCCCAAGAATGTTTGGCATAATGTTGAATGGCATACTACTCGTTTATCCTATTCATTATTGCTTATACACAAATGTGTGTATGTAAAATTTTATTGAACACAAAAACCGGTTGTTTGTAATGTCGAACGCTCAAGCCGATTGTGCCTTTCGCTCGCTCGTGCCGTTGCGGTAAGACGTTAACAATGAGTTATGAACGTTACATTGCGTCATCCTTTTTCGTGCGTGCAGCCGGCGTTCATCGATTTTGTCACGTCAAAACATGAAATCAAAATATAAATAAATAAATATCACGGGACAATTCACACCAATTGGCCTAGTCCCAAACTAAGCAAAGCTTGTACTATGGCTACTAGACAACGGATAAACATACTTATACACCGTGAAATTTTAGTGGTTGTTTTCCCGAAACGAGGTGATTTAGTATCGATTGTACAATCGATTTATAATTGCTATTTTGACTAGAGTCAAAAATCAAATTGTGAAAAACGAAAGTCGAAAATGACCGCAAACCAATAGTAACGCTTCGTTGGTACAAGTAGCGTACGATCGTACGATAGGTTAGGTACCAACGAAGCGTTACTATTAGTTTGCGGTCATTTTCGACTTACGTTTTTCACAATTGGATTTTTGACTCTAGTCAAAATAGTAATTATAAATCGATTGTACAATCGATACTAAATCACCTCGTTTCGGGAAAACAACCACTAAAATTTCACGGTGTATATATAAATACATACTTATACATATTAAACATCCAAGACTCGAGCACAAACATTCGTATTTTCACACAAATATCTGCCCCGACCGGGAATCGAACCCGGGACCTCAAGCTTCGTAGTCAGGTTCTCTAACAACTAGGCTATCCGGCCGTCTAAACGACAAAGGGGTCGGGAGAGGTGCGGGCGGCGAGCGCGCCTCGTGCGCCTCGTGTGCTCGTGTGCGCGACAGCGCAGGCGAGTACTCGGTTAAACGGTTTAGCTATACTTACCGCTGTCCATTCCCTTGGTGTTGTTGAAGAGCCGCTGGTCGAACATGGCCTCGCTGCCCTGGCTCGCCTTGGCCGGCATGCCGAGCGCGATCTGTTCCGATATGTCGCGCTCGCGGTCCTTCACTAGCTTCGACCTGGAAACACACGATGCATTCATGATCCACGGTATATTTATATCGCTTGAATGCGGATAACTGTCCTAAATTAGATTTCCTCTAGATTTTTTTTTTTTTTTTTTATTTATTCAGGAAACAAACAGTCACAATTCAACATAAATCAACTTAAGTAACAACAAACAGACCTTAAGTTCCATAGAAAATAAACGAAATACATAGTTAATTAACAAATCGAAACAGGGTAGGTGTTAGGCACCATCTTAAACATCTTATCTGTCACCATACAGGGACTTGAAAACATCGATAAGTAAATAATACATGCATGATACGGTAGGGAATTTAAACTGGTGTACAAAAACAATATAAAATATTGTCGCTACGGAAGTTACATTAAAGTTTACGTGCAAATAATGTATAGTTGCTGGTTACTTAGAAGAAACATACAATATATCTATTAAGAAAAGATTGAACTTCGCAGAATGCACTGTATACTGGGGAGTCCAAACGATGCAACCGAATTCTAAAACACTACGGACATAGGACGAATATAAAATCTTTAGTGTTTGGGTCCTTAAAGGGTTTAGAGAGCCGAAGTATCAAACCCAACTGCTAATAAGCTTTTGCAGTAATAAGATCTATATGTGAGATAAAATTGAGCTTTGAATCTAAGGTGATACCTAGGTCTCGAACTAAGGAAACTCTAGTTAATCGCATGCCTAAAAAGATGCCTAGATTTGAGTAAATAAACTAAAAATAAACACGCAGACCGCAGATGCGTTGGTACGACGACATCAAAAGGCTGGCGGGAACATAGTGGTTGGAAACTGCTCAAGACCGGAACAGATGGCATGAACTGAAGGAGGCCTACACCTTAGGGGTTGAGAATGGCTAAAGAAGAAGACGAAGAAGAGAAACTAAAAATATGACAAAACCAAATAGCCAGTGTTAAACTTGTTTATCAATAAAAACCCACTACATACTTAGGAAAAAAAAATACTGGAACGCCGAACCATGTTTTGACGTAATTTGGGAGGTTAGCTCTTTATAAATTTTCATATTCTCATCATTACTAGCTGTCACCTGCGACTTCGTCCGCGAAGAATAGGGGTAGGTATAAAAAAAAGCCTACGACCTATTCTCAGACCTACCGAATATAGAGAAAAAATTATCATAAAAATCGGTCGAGCCGTTTCGGAGGCGTTCGATAACAAACACCGTGACACGAGATTTTTATATATTAGATAATAATATCATATAATTTTTCAGCCGAAAGATTTTGTCTGCTGAACATAGGCCTCCCCCATGTTTCGCCAAACATACCCTTCCTGCGCCATCCGCATCCAACGTGTTCCCGCAACCTTAATCTTAATGAATTTGGAATAAAAATTGGAAATTTACTAAATTTGTCAGATGCGAGGAATTATCCAATGCCAGTTAAGCGGATTTGCATTATCCTCGTCGATCGCACGTTCAGAACGAGGCTGATCCACTTGGAAATATTCTCATTTCAAAACTAAACCTGTTTTTCTTTTAGCATAAAGTTTTAATTTTGAAATGAGAATAATTCGAATTGTGTCAGTCTCGTTCTAAGGGTAACTTATCGGAGAGTATGTATTAATTTTAAAATGCTTGCTGGCCATAAATTGCTAACTGATTAAATTAGCTATTCTGTTGGCTCCAGTCCCTTGTACACTATCCACTGTTTTCACGAACTGTTTTCCACACTAAAGTATCTACGCCAAACCAAGTCGAGCAAGCCCCGCGCGGCGGAGCTCCTACATCTCGGCTAACTCTCAGTTACCTCTTGTCGGGCGCCGCTCTGGCCAGGTTCCTGTCCCGCTGGCGCTCCTTGTGTCTGTCAGCTCGCAGTTTGTCTCGCTCTCCGGCAGTCAGCCCGCTCTCGTCCACCTCTGCCGGAAGCTCGGGCTCCTCTTCCGGAGCCCTAATGCCTGGGAAAGAGATACACAAGGGTAAGTATAAGTTTGCATTAGAAAATACTCGAACACGAAGGGTTCCGTACTACCGCACCGAGAAAAAGCAAACAGGGATGTAGACGCCATTAAAAAAAAATCCAAGACCCGACTCCAGTAAAAAAACTGTTTATTTTAGCCCTGAAAACCAGATTAATCTTCGATTAACTGCAAAATTAGATTTATTGTTGCTAAACAAATAAATAGTTAGTTGATTGAGTTGGCGAAGAAGTGACATCATAAGTTGCTATGCCATTCAAACTCTAAGCATCGTAAGTCAGCATGGAGAAATTGTCAACTAAACTCCTCAAATGGCAGTGAGCAGGGCACATTGCCCGTAGAACTGATGGCGGATGGGGCTATAATGTTCTCGAGTGGCATCCACGGACCGGAAGACACAATGTAGGTGGACGCGAGTTGCGAGGTGTTGGATGCGGATGGCGCAGAACCGGTCTGTTTGACGAGCCTTGGGGGAGGCCTATGTTCAGAGTGGACGTCTCTCGGCTGAAATGATAAGACGAAACTCGCCAGCTCTATTGTCCCGGGCCCTCTGCGCCAACACACTCAGATGCTCTTCGTTCTCCTTCACCCGCTGTACAAGTCTCCTCTCACATTCCGGCCAGCTATATCCGGCAGCTTTGATAAATTGTCAACTAAACTCACCAGCTCTATGGTCCCTGGCCCTCTGCGCCAACACCCTGAGGTGCTCCTCTTTCTTCTCCTTCTCCCGCTGCGCCAGCCTCCTCTCCAGCTGTGCCCTGGCTTCCACAGCCTCTCGCGCCTTGCGGTCAGCTATGTACAGGGCCTCAGCCAGCTTGGAGAAGTTCTCGTTGATGTGAACTTGTTGGAGACCACGGCCGTCGGCCGCGAGCCGCTTGTCGAGGGGAATCGTGTAGCCTGGGGGAGGGGTGTTTATTAAAAACCGGCCAAGAGCGTGTCGGACACGCACAAGGTAGGGTTCCGTAGACATTACAAAAAAATCAAGTAATATTTTTCTAAGGATTTCGTATGTGTACGGAATCATCCAAGTTTAGGTATGTTTTATACCTTAGGCTACTATTTACTCTTAAACTACAAATAATTTCCAAGCAATCTTAGCCGCTATAATTTTCCTAGTAAATTTGAGATATTTACTACCATTCTGAATTTTTCCAATTTTTCCACCTAACAGTTTAGATTTTAGAGGGGGGGGGGGGACGCTCGATATTAATGAAAATTTTCACTTTAAAGTTGAATATTTCGCAAACAGATCACTGAATAGAAAAATCATGTTAGCAACCCCGCAATGGTTTTAAAAGACCTATCCAACGATACCCCACACTATAGGATTAGACGAGAAAAAAAAATCACCCCCCCCTTTACGTCTATGGGAGGTACCCTAAAAAAAATTATTCTTTTATTTTTTATTTTATTACTTTGTTGGCGTGACTGATATGTATATTCATGCCAAATTACAGCTTTCTAGTACTAACGATCTCTGAGCTTAGCCGCGGACAGACAGACAGACAGACAGACAGACGGACAGACATGGCGAAACTATAAGGGTTCCTAATTGACTACGGAACCCTAAAAACTGGATAAGTGGCACATAAATCGATACAAGTTAAGTATGAAGTATCTTTTTCTATTTATTTTTTTTATTTTCTTCAACTTCATTTTTTTTTTATTACTTTTACGGTCATCCCGTGAAACCATATATTTCAAACTAAATACAAACTGAAATATAGATGCACAGAAAAAACCCCAGAAAAAAGACCAATGCTGGGAATCGAACCCAGGTCCTCAGCGTTCCGTGCTGCGTGCTTACCCCTACACCATCACTGGTCTAGAGGTTAGCGACGAATCACTGCCTAATGTGATTATAACAGACTGAAGTGTACGATGTATGGGAAAGATTCGTCGCTAACTTCTAGACCAGTGATGGTGTAGGGGTAAGCACGCAGCACGGAACGCTGAGGACCTGAGTTCGATTCCCAGCATTGGTCTTTTTTCTCGGGTTTTTTCTGTGCATCTATATTTCAGTTTGTATTTAGTTTGAAATACATAAATCGATGTATAGTCGGGGTAAAAAAGGGTCCGTCACTTTTCGACCTTAATTCGTTGACAAAGAGTCGAAAAGTGACGAACCTTTTCTTACCCCGACTATAGCCCGACAAGCTCGTGCGCGACCCTCCGCGGAACTCTGTCGCAGTCAGCGTTTGCCGCACTTATTAAAATTACTACTTGTTATTAGCAGAGGCTCCCTGCGACAGGGTTCCGCCGAGCGCCGCGCACGAGCTTGTCAAGGTATATACATTGTTATTGCTTTTATCAAGTAGCGTGGTGGCTTAGTGGTTTGGGCTTTGGCCTCTGAAGCAGAGGATCGTGTGTTCAAGTCCGGGCTCATACCTCACGAGTTTTTCGGAATTTAAGACAAATTACATTTGAAATTCGCCATGAGATTTACGGTGATGGAAAACATCGTGAGGAGAAATTCAATGGTTTGTATGAAGTTCCCAATCCGCACGGGGCCCGTGTGGGAACTACGACCTAAGCATTCTCGCTCTGAGAGGATGATGATGATGATTGTGAAACGAAGGAAAACAAGCAAGCGGGTCATCTGACGAACGAGACCCGAAGACCCGAGACTCGAATAGAGACCACGGGCTAGCAAACCGAAAAATAGGTTGTCCAAGGGACAAAATTTGTGTAACCATAGCAACGGGCGGCATTAAAAAGTTGATTCACCCATCTACACGGTGCGGCAACGTGCCGCGCCGTTTCACGTACGACGCCGCACCGTGGTCATGTGGCCATGTGGCCAAGCAGTCACATCACATCTACCAACTTTTTGGTAGATCTACCTATTTTCCTCCGTTCTACGAATCTACCACCCGCGGCCTCAGATCTACCTATTTTTCAAAACATTTCCGTTGCTAACAATTTTTTTTGTTTCTATTCATATTCTCATACAAGTGCGAATGTTGAGAGGCTGTTTTCGACCATAAATAATATGAAAACTTGCCAAACTTTAGAGGGACTGCTGTACACACAAATATTTATTTTTATAAGTTATGTTCCTAACTCCGACCATTTGAAATTGTTTAACAAAAAGATGTAAAAGCACCATCAATAAATCATTTCAAACATTTTTACCCATTTTTATTGATTTAAAAGGTGTTTAAAAGGTATTTAGACGGCCAGATGGCCTAGAGGTTAGAGAACCAGACTACGAAGCTTGAGGTCCCGGGTTCGATTCCTGGTTGGGGCAGATATTTGTATGAAAAATACGAATGTTTGTGCTTGAGTCTTGGATTTTTAATATGTATTTAAGTATGTATCTATCTATATAAGTATGTCTATCCGTTGTCTAGTACCCATAACACAAGCTTTGCCTAGCTTACTTTGGGACTAGGTCAATTGGTGTGAATTGTCCCGTGATATTTATTATTTTATTTATATAAGTGTGTTTATCCGTTGTCTAGTACCCATAGTACAAGCTTTGCTTAGTTTGGGACTGGGTCAATTGGTGTGAATTGTCCCGTGATATATATTTATTTACTTATACAAATAAAGTAGCTATTACAAAATGTGCAAACGTGGGTAACAGTATTCTAAAATTGGCTTTATTTGTAGGGCGTTAAAGTTGAATACGGAACAAGTTAGCTATGAAGTATCTTTTTTTTTTGTACTTATTTTTTCAACTTCATTTTTTTATTACTTTTACGGTCATCCCGTGAAATCATATATTTCGTACTAAATACAAACTGAAATATAGATGCACAGAGATGATTTCACGGGATGACCGTAAAAGTAATAAAAAAAAAAAACTTGTTTAAAGTTGCACAGTAGCGCCATCTCTTGTCCAGGTGAGCGGTTAGTTCCGAAGGAGTGTTAAAATCTCTCGATGAGGGTGTAACATAGATGTGCGCTTGTCACTGCATAAGGTGATGATTTAGCAGATTGAAATGTATGATGTATAGGAAAGATTCGTGTCTAATCTCTAGACCAGTGGTGGTGTAGGGGTATGGCACGCGGCACGGAATGCTGAGGACCTGGGTTCGATTCCCAGCATTGGTCTTTTTTCTGGGGTTTTTTCTGTGCATCTATATTTCAGTTTGTATTTAGTACGAAATATTGAATACGGAATGAGGGCAAACCATCTGTCAGTGGTAAACTTTATGTAATTTGAGCGTACCCTTGGCATTCTTCCAGTGGGAGACGCAGGGCGGCACCTTCCAGTCGCGCTGCTGCTTGACGGAGACGCGGCGCGGCGGGGAGTGCAGCACGGGCGCGGGCGGGGAGGGCGCGGCGCGGGGGATCTTCTTGTTGATCTGGAAGCGCGGCGGCTCCATCGGGTCCGACTGGGCCTCCACCATCCTGGAACGCAGACACACTTATGCCAGGGGGGTTTCACTCCGCAGCTTAGGTATGTTCGGCCGGCGCTCCTCCCGGGAGGAGTGTGGCAGTAGGTTGTCGCGCGGCCTTCAGTTCGCACGCTAGCCGCGTCACGCGTAATAAAGCATCTTTTTTTTCTGTGATTTTTGCAACAAACAATGGCTTCTAAACGATATTATAAATAACTTACTTACATACTAAAAGTAGTTTACTGAATTAATACACACTGTTATCTTTCTTGATTTATATACCTTCCAAATATGGGCGAGCAGGAACCCTGTGCCCTTGGTTTCGGATCAGCGGTGCCCAACGGAATATGAACGCTCGTATCACACGATAAGTTTTAATTTCGCGTGCACGCAGTAGGAGTAGGAAAGTTTTTATACCTAAAGTTGACATTTGTTCAAGAGTGATCCTTCTGTACGTTAGTACTATTACTTATTCTGTGCTTATGCCTCGAACGCACGTACCGACCAAACGGGCGGGACACTAAAATGGTTCTGGGCATTTCTATTTATCTTTAAATTGTCAAGAGGGTGCGATGGCTGAGAGACTTTTTGAGTAATAGGTATTTTAATGAAATGTCGCTGTCTCGCCCGAGCCCCTCCGTGTCAGTACAGCGAGAGCGGGACAACTGCAGCTCAGACCGTTAATAGGCGCGTAAAATTGATCAAAACAGCATTTCGTAGTCCCCTGTTTTCTTCTCGAAAACTGGACCAATAAAATTATTTTTTTCAAAAATAATTAGAGGACAGATTTAGCTATGCCCCTATGTTTTCCTTTTTTTGTTTATAGAAGGGATACTTTTCCGATGAGTGTCTGAAAATGACGTTGAAATTGGGCAATGTTTTCAGTTTTTGAAAGCTCATATTTCTTATGTCAATTGAAATATGGAAAAAAACAAAACATA
Organism: Archips crataeganus; assembly: GCA_947859365.1. Taxonomy (NCBI): domain Eukaryota; kingdom Metazoa; phylum Arthropoda; class Insecta; order Lepidoptera; family Tortricidae; genus Archips; species Archips crataeganus. The sequence goes on from OX402071.1 coordinate 8,773,840, forward strand.
GGGGCATAGCAGTGGTAGATACAGATTACACAGTAAAAAAAATTTGGCTCTAAAGCCATTATCCAGGGAGGAAACAGGGGAGTACGTTTGTATGGAGAAATGGTGCGCATCGTACCCTCTTAATAGGAAGTTAAAATTAGTCCGTTTCGTTACGCACTTTTTCAAGCCTTATAATAAAAAAAACGTAACAAATCGGACAAGTTTAAAGGCGCCTACAGTTTGGACGGTTGTGTGGGGTTTGGACGGTTGGAACGGACGCGCTGATCGAACTGGATTGCTTGCCTCGCGCAGCCGCCGCGGTCTACCTAAATTCCAAGCCAATGTTCACGCGAACACTGGCTCGCGCGGCTGCCGCGCATAATCTGTACACGCCTTTACAATGTTTAACAAGAAGTGAAGAATTGTCCGGTTTGTTACGATTTTTTTTATTGTAGGCTTGAAAAAGTACGTAACTAAACGGACTAATTTTAGATACCTATTAACAATTTCTTAATCTTTTGAGACAGTGATGTAAGAGAGTAGCTGTTCACACATGTTTTGAAATTAAAAGTCAGTTCTGTTGAGTTGAGACTACATGTGGCCGAATGGGGAGACAGTGCATGTTCAGACCAGCCGAGTGAGTGAGAGAGACAATGTCTAAAGGCTCGGCTTAGTAAGTAGAACGGGGGCTGAGCTACTGTCTCGCCGCTTCGTTCGACCGAGCACTCGGCGCTATGTTTATACGTACAAAGTACTGGGCCGAGAGCACTGTCTCGCCCGTTTGCTCGGTAAGTGCGATCACGGCATTAGGCGTAAACTACACAGAAGAGACGTGGGACGGGGGCGCGTCACAGTCCGCGTCGTTTGTTCGCAGGCCGCGTCTCTGCCCCGTCTCTTCTGTCTCAACGTTTACTATAACTTTCATGAGCCGGTATACGAGGGGCGTTCAATATAAAGTGAGAATGAGATGCAAACTCTTTTAATATTACGAAATTAAATACTGGCCGGTAAAGCTAATCTATCTAGCTGATTGCTATGAAAAAAAAAAACTAACTGTCTTTTGTTTAAAAACATATACGGTAATTTCTTTGCAATGCTATTGAGTACGTTAGCGAAAATGGAGAAAATTGAACTGCGCGCCGTTATCAAATACTTGTGTTTGAAAAATTTTTCTACGGACCAGTCAATTTGGATTTGCGGGACACTTTAGGGTCTAATGCTCCTCCATATTCGACAGTCGCACGTTGGTGCGCCAAATTTAGACGTGGAAGAACATCGACAATGGACGACCCCCGCTCCGGACGCTCTACTACAGCAGTAACTGAAGTAATTGTGAAAAAAGTCGAAAACTCAGTTCTGGCGGATCGTCGTGTCACGGTTCGTTTTATTGCTGAAAATGTAAAGATTTCAACGGGGAGCGTGCATAATATTTTACATGAACGCTTGGGTATGAAAAAGGTATCTGCGCGTTGGGTACCAAGAATGCGTACTGACACGCAAAAACAAACTAGACTAGAGATTTGTCAAGAAGCTTTGAACCTGATGCAGCAAGACCGGGAACTTTTTTTGGCGCGATTTATAACAATGGACGAAACATGGCTCCATCATTACGACCCAGAAACGAAACTGCAGTCTATGACATGGAAAAGGCCATCATCTCCAACTCCGAAGAAATTCAAGATGAGCCCATCTGCCAGTAAGGTCATGGGCTCTGTTTTTTGGGATGGTAAAGGGGTATTAATGATTGAGTATCTCGAGCATGGAGCCACTATTACGGGCACATTATACGCCAAACAAATAACAACATTGCGCAATGAGATCCGCGAAAAACGGCGAGGTAAACTCTCGAAAGTTGTGCTGTTCCACCAGGACAATGCCCCGGCACACAAGTCCGCCGTTGCAATGGCTGCAATTCGTGATGCTGGGTTCGATATCCTTAAGCATCCTCCGTATTCACCAGATCTCGCTCCCAGTGATTTCTACCTATTTCCGAGATTGAAACAATACCTGAGAGGCCAGAAATTTTAAGACGACGACGCCGTAGTCGCTGCAGTACAAGATTTTTTAAGTACTAAAGATGAGACCTTTTTTAAAAATGGAATTTTAAGTTTAGAAAAAAGATATACTAAGTGTATTATGCTAAAAGGTGACTATGTCGAAAAATAAAATTACATTTAGTAAAAGTTGTTTATAACATACTCATTCTCACTTTTTATTGAACGCCCCTAGTATGTATATTCTTATAAAAGAATTTTTATACTGCTTGAACAACACCCATAAAATGTACCGCTACTAAACTAAGTTCTCTCATTGGTAGCTGTAACAGATTCGTTGTTAGGGATAAATTCACCTTTTTACTTCTTCATGTACAATTTACACTCTCTAAATAAGGCTTTATTTAGCTTTTGCCCGCGACTCCGTCTGCAAAGAAATCATTAAATGCTATCCCGTGGGAGCTATAAAATTTTCCGGAATATAAACTATCCCATGTCCTTCCTAGGGTTTCATCTAAATCGGTTCAGCTGTTTAAGCGTGAAGAGGTAACAGACACACAGACACACTTTCACATTTATAATATTAGTATGGATAATAGTAGTTACCTGATGACTCGCTGCTTGGCGCCAGAGTTGAACGCGCCGCCCTGTTGCGCCGGAGTGTACCTGATGTACTGCGCAGGGGCCTGCCAACAAACTCACTATACAAGCGCTTGTAAGCTCAGTGCCCTGTGGCGTTCAGATTTAACTGCATAGGTTATACTTATAGCCACAGAAATAATAATAAAGAGGATAGAAGTGCCTTAGACGCGTGACCTTGGCGCCGCGCTTGTGACTCGTAGGTCAGGCCGTGGTCGCTTTCACCCGCCGCACGCGGCCGACAGCGGCCCGCCGCCCGCGGCGTCTGAATGGTGTGTTCGGGAATGCTCGGGAGTGGTCGTTTTCGCCCGCCGCGTGCGACGTCCCGAACGCGGCGGGCGAAAACGACCACTCCCGAGCATTCCCGAACACACCATTCAGACGCCGCGGGCGGCGGGCCGCTGTCGGCCGCGTGCGGCGGGTGAAAGCGACCACGGCCTAACAAGCGCGCGACTTGTGGCTCAGTGCTATTTGAAACGTGGGTATGACAACAAGTGCTTTAAAATGGTGTTTTGCAGCATTAGCAATTGCGGAATCTCGTCCACGCTGTGTAATTACACTAATAAGGGGATTACATTTCATTGGTATGTATTAATTTAATGTAATAATGCGGTTTATATCAAAATACAACTTGAGAAAATATTTAATTATGAAATATTGGTTTACACGTTATTAACACGAAACTTCATATACCATTGCTACTCATGCCCATAAAAACGCAGATCGTTTTGAATTATACGCAGCAATGTAAAGTAATTTCTGATAACCTTTCCGTCTTGCACAAAAGTTCGTGGTACGGACAAAAAAACAGGTTACGACTAGTACAGACATAATGCCGACGCGGCCAATAAATGGCGCCGTTGTGTAAATGTGGGTATGACTTACGTTGAGTGTTATTTAACGCTATCTCTAAGGTGTAAGGTTCATAATTGTTTGTAAGCAAAAATATTAGTAATTGTGTGCGTGATTGCGTAGTACGGTTCCGGTCTTTTGCATGTGCGCATTAACACAGTAAGTGGAGGGGATGAAGCAGCGACACGGGTTCCGGAAGAAAATAGGAACTAAGGCATTTCTATCCTCTTTATTATTATTTATGTGCTTATAGCCAATGATCGGAATAGGAAGTGCTATTTCGGGTGAATGATCTATATAGCATTGTACTTAATACGGATAAGACTCATTCCTATTTTTTTACGGAGTAGTTTCTTCACATGTATGACATTAATTTCAAGATATACACCGTGAAATTTTAGTGGTTGTTTTCCGGAAACGAGGTGATTTAGTATCGATTGTACAATCGATTTATAATTACTATTTTGACTAGAGTCAAAAATCCAATTGTGAAAAACGAAAGTCGAAAATGACCGCAAACCAATAGTAACGCTTCGTTGGTACCTAACCTATCGTACGATCGTACGCTACTTGTACCAACAAAGCGTTACTATTGGTTTTGGGGTCATTTTCGACTTTCGTTTTTCACAATTGGGGATGTCTATTTTTTTGCAATGTATAGTAAATCGAAAACCATTTCGAGATAAATGCTTTTTAACTCGTTTTCTGTAGTTATTTAATTTTAACATTATGTAATGAATTTATTACATAACAAATAAGCAATGACCTTCATTTGACTTTGGTGTAAATTGCGTGACCGGTCCAAGTCGTACTTATTCTGTGTGGTTAGAATTCTTCACAAATTTACGCGTGGATTATAACTACGGAGTTTGATTTGGACCCACTGCCTGACATCTAGCACTTTGACAGCGCCAGTAAAGTGACACAGTGGATAGTGTACCACTACGCAAAAAATAATTAAAGGGGCTGCCTTATCGTACGCATTTAGATAGATTTAGAAATTTGGCATTGTGGGAGCCCTCAATTATAATCTGACGTCATCAACTAAAATAGTTTCAATAATTAATTTTGAAAAGAGTAGAGAACTAAATGACAAAATATTGAAATTAGTTTCTTATAATTGACTTTTCTATACAAAAAAAAATATAAAAACCATGGGTATTTTTTTTTAGACATCCCCAATTGGATTTTTGACTCTAGTCAAAATAGTAATTATAAATCGATTGTACAATCAAAACTAAATCACCTCGTGGAAGACGACCACTAAAATTTCACGGTGTAGTATGGGAAAATGCAAAAAGTTTTTGACATTGTAAATACCTTCGATGACAAATATAATATGTAGATTCACTCCTGTCTATTCCTTCCCCAAAATCAAAATTTCTTAAACCGAACAGTCTCCTCATGTGTGTTATGTGGTTACCTATCAAAATTTAGAATTATTTTTTTCCGAATATTTAAAATCCCGAATGCTTCATTTATCGGAATGATTTTTTTTCTGAAACTGTAAATATTTCAGCATTTTTATAAAACAACCCTAACCTAACCTAAAGGGTTCTACACGATGGTCCTGAAATAAATCCTGAAATATATACATTTTCAGAAAAAAATGCTTTCGGACAAATGAAGTTTTCGGGATTCTAAACCTTCGGAAATAAAATTTTCTAAACATTGATAGGATCCCGTGTTATGTCTTTACGTCGACATTGGCAAAATACGCCTTGCTAAAGTAGCAAGGGTGAAAGCCAAGAAGAAGAAAAAAAAAAAAAAAATCCTATACAAAATCAAACTCAAAAAACATCTCTATCGCGACAATACTTAATTAGGGCTGCATACAAAAAATGAAGTGGGTAAAATAGGGGAACCTATTGATGTTTAGAAAATTTTATTTCCGAAGGTTTAGAATCCCAAAAACTTCATTTGCCCAAAAGAATTTTTTTCTGAAACTGTAAATATTTCAGGATTTATTTCAGGACTATCGTGTAGAACCCTTTAGGTTAGGTTAGGGTTGTTTTATAAAAATCCTGAAATATTTACAGTTTCAGAAAAAAGTGCATTTGGATAAATGAAGCATTCGGGATTCTAGATATTTGGATAAAAAATCTAAAGTTTGATAGGTAACCGTAAAATAGATGTTAGCTGATGTAGGACAGTATACATCATGGCGTACCAACCCTATAGACGCAACGGATTCGCCGCGCGCTTGCAGCGAATACGTTGCGCGCTCGCGACGAATACGTTGCGCATGCGCGTTCGCTCCGCTTCTAATACATTCGCAAATCGCCAGTGTGATAAAATGCACTAAGGCCGCCTATTGCTTACCTTGTAACTTTCTCTGTGTACCTGTTTTCTGTATCGCTTACTATTTCTGGTGTACAATAAGAGTAATTGTATTGTATTGTATTGTATTGTAAGACAAAGTCATCATCACTTCAGGCGAAAGACGTCCACTGCTGAACATAGGCCTCCTCCCCCAAGGCTCGCCAAACAAATCAGTCCCATGCCATTCTCATCCAACGCGATCCCGCAACCTTAACCAGGTCGTCGCTCGATCTTGTTGGAGGCCTACCTACGCTGCGTCTTCCGGTCCGCGGACGCCACTCGAGAACATTTTTGCATCATCGGCCATCAGTTCTACGTGCAATGTGCCCAACCAAAGTGTGTGTTGCAAATTATCTTCTCATTTTCCTCAGCTACTAAATCATTAGAATGAAAGCTTCAACTTACAGCTTTGGGAGCAGCTTTGACAGGCAGTGCGGCTGATATTTTGGCATTGGTCAGTTTCTCCAGAGCTAACTTAGTCTTCTCTGTGATGTCCTGGATGTCATCCTCGGTAGGTTTCTGGAGCGACGGATCTTCTTCTGCCAGGACTTCTGAAGGCAACAGGTCCGTCAGCTTGGAGTATATTATCTGTGGGAGAGATACACAAGTTTTATTGATTTACTGAATTTTAAAAAAGCACAGTGTCTCTGCTCTATCAAGCAGGTTTAATGACAGCACTTGATGGGATGCTCAATGGAGTATTTCTCAGTTGACAACAAGGACATTTAAAGACAGAGGAGTGGCTTATTGTGTTGTTTCATAGATCGCCACATTGCAGAAAGAATAAAATTAAAAATAACTGAATTTTAAAAACATGGTTGTGAGGCAAATTTGATAAGTATGCAAATGATTTTTTGAATCAGGCATTACTTTACGGAGGTCCATATTAATGAAAATTTTATTTTGAACATTTTACTACTTCCCTGTTTAGGGAAATTATTTACCTATTATTATTTTATGTTGGTACGGATTTCCGATCACGGGCCCATGGGGACCCGGTCATTTGAAAGGCATACATGGGGCCGAAGCCAACATGAAGAGGCCTTTGGTACCATATAATATAAATGAGATGGGCGCAACTATGGAGGTCTATCCCCTAATACACCATGAGGATGTGCTAGCGGACAGTCCCCCACAGTTGCCGAACTATTGCCAGGTAGGAAGTGACATGGAATTGGCTATGGGGTTGGGATGTTGTGGACAGGATTACCGGGCTATGGAGTGAGATAACGGACACCTACCATTTCAATATCTCATAAACTGAACTTTTGGTAGGCGGTGACTCGCTGTTCACTAAATGGGCCCCTCAAACTATTGCCCGCTCGGGGCAACGAGGCGGCAACATTGGTGTGAATTATTATTTTTATTATTATTATTATTATTTTTTATTATTTGCCTTCAACTACATCTAAAATCTATGCTGTATTTCCTATTCCCTCAATATATTTATATCATACCTTATCAGCACCATGGCCCTGTCTTGCTATAGCAGAATACTTGACTTTCCCCGTCTCATCCAGCTGGACCGCCAAGGCATTGGAAGTGCTCTCCTTGCCACGGGCTCCCATACTCAGGGGGTATTGTGCCACATGGATCTCTGGGAATGCTCCGCCATCTAGAAATTGATTTATTGATGCTTGACAAGAATAGTCTAGTGTAGGCGGATAAGGAATAGACCACATTAGGTTTTCTATTTGGAGTAAATTTATTTTTACTTTTACTTAGAGAGAGCATGTTGAGGCAAGCCACAATGCGGTTTTAGAGTATTTTAACAAATAATTGCAGTAAGGCCCAAAAACACCCGTTGGTTTTCAAGTGTATTTCTTTAAAATTGGATATAAAGTGCTATAGAAAAGGGTACAAATTAGGAAGTGCCAATTCCTATCCTCGTAAAGCCTAGCATACTCAATTTGGTACATACATCAAAGTAAATGTAAATTTTTCTTGATTAACTATAAGTTTTTCACACAATAAGGATAATATACTCAGTGGCAAATCTAATCGCCCTCCTTCCTTAGAAACATGTGTGTAAAGTGGGCGGTTAGATTTGTCGCTGAGTATAATAGTCATCTCCATTTTTCCATTGGTTAATATTTCATTGGTCTGCACAAAACATTTGGCTTCATGTTTCCTAATCCCACCTGTCAAACTTGGCGACCAACAGCTACCCCATAACGACTCTGTTAAGTACTTGGGAATGCACTTAGATCGTAGGTTGACCTGGAGGGATCATATCCGAGCAAAAAGAGACCAACTCAATCTGAGATTTCGTGGGCTGTACTGGCTGCTCGGAAGGAACAGCGTCCTGTCTCTTGACAATAAGCTTCTCTTATACAAGGCTGTCCTGAAACCAATATGGACTTATGGCATCCAGCTTTGGGGCTCTGCATGCAATTCAAACATCTCTTCAATACAAAGAGCTGAAGACTATTCTCAAACAAATTGCTAACACACCTTGGTTCATTAAGAACTCAGAAGTCCATCAACATTTAAAAATTAACACTGTGAAGGAAGAAATTCAGTCATATTCAATAAAATATAAAAAGCGACTACACCGCCACCAAACTAAACTAGCCAGCAAAACTAAACTAAACCAGCTGGCAGGCTTACTTACTGAACCTGACCAGATAAGACGTCTTAAGAGGCGCAGAATCCTAGAACTGGATCAACTAACTTGAAGATTCAGCCACAGTTAGAGGGGCTCCCACTGGGGAACTAACTCTACACGCTATACATCACGCAACTTATCTGCTCATAGTCATTGGACTGATCGCATGATAACACGTAGAACAAAAAAAAAAAAAAAAAATGTTTCCTAATATCGCACCTTCGGTACAACAGTGTATCATCTCGAAATAATACACCATTTTAATTTAGACTTTACTTAATTTCCGGAAAGTCTAAATTAAAATGGTGTATTATTTCGAGATGATACACTGTTGTACCGAAGGTACAATATGAACTGCTAAGGAAGGGAATTTTCTCTCATAACTATGGGACTACTGACTAGTTAGTATTTCCAGAAAGATACAATCTAGGTATCTTCAAGGCTAGAGTGAATAGGCTGTTACAGAACCAGTGAGATACACCTTTAGCCTCATCCGCAATCTCCCTCAGGTGATTTAGGGGTTGATTATGGGTCAGTTTTATATTAAAAATAAACTTGAATGACAGAATCGCAGTACTAGCAATGCAAGGATTAACCCCTTGTATGCGGGAAGTGAAAAAAATCATGCTCTCTCAAAAATCATGCTGAAAAAAATCTCAACTGTTTCATATAAATCAAATTTTAGAGATTTAATAAAAATACAAAAGAATACCATAAATTGGGCACGGATCCATGTCTTAAGGATACGAGGGGTTAAATTCCCTAGTCAACATGTACCAGAGTTTTAAAAATGTGAGGAGCAAGAGTGTCATACCTCCAAAATCCTCCTCTGCTCGTGGCACCCATCCCTTCCGCTGTCCATATGGGGGCACGCTGGTCTGAGACACCACCAGGGCGCTGCCCACACGCATTGCTTTGAGCTCATCATCCCGATCCCACACCTGCTGTGTTGGCGCAGGCAGTAAACTGAAATAGCAATCATGATGATTAGGTTATGTACAGGCTTGTCTAGTACCGTAAATAATAAAAAGAATTAGTCCCTAACACTTGGTACATGAAATAAATACTGGAATCATACTTTTCACAAGTTTAGTAGTAGTCTCTCTGCAATCAGGTCATACTAAACTTGTTTGTGATGTAGTGTAATCCTTATTTATATGCTTACTTCTAAAAGTAAGCATATGATAAGGATTATACTACACTACCAATACCAAACACTATTCTTGGGGTTTTAGATAGATGTTATAGATGAAATGAGTCTTTTGCAATGCCTGATTTTTATTTTTATTCAAGGCATAATGAATGACGAGAATGTAATACTTGTAACTTGGTGTAACATAGAACTCACAGATCACTGAATTGAATAATAAAAAGAATTAGTCCCTAACACTTGGTACATGAAATAAATACTGGAATCGTACTTTTCACAAGTTTAGTAGTAGTCTCTCTGCAATCAGGTCACACTAAACTTGTTTGTGATGTAGTGTAATCCTTATTTATACGCTTACTTCTAAAAGTAAGCGTATGATAAGGATTATACTACACTACCAATACCAAACACTATTCTTGGGGTTTTAGATAGATGTTGTAGATGAGATGAGTCTTTTGCAATGCCTGATTTTTATTTTTATTCAAGGCATAATGAATGACGAGAATGTAATACTTGTAAATTGGTGTAACGTAGAACTCACAGATCACTGATTTGAGGTTGGGAAAAATGTTACTCAAAAAAATAATTAATCTACTGCAAAAGATAGTACAATATTCCTTATGTTTATTTTATTTCACTACGAAAATACTACGTCTGTGACACAATGAATGACACATGACAAAACATTTGCAATTGCAGGTATCACAGTTCAAATTAAGCTGTAACGTAAGATTTAAAAGGCACTTAGTGTTTTAACCATATGATTCTATTGCTTGAAAACATTTAAAAATAGATTTTATACAACACTTATCTACACACCTCGTTAACGACGCCATTTTCACTTTTGGTTGGTTTGATTTTTTTTTCAGTGCAGTCAATCAAACCACAGAGTCAAACTGTGACTCGCCACAGAGTAGATAGATTAAGCAGGTAAGTAAAGTTTCGTTCTTTAACAAGATAAAAACAAGGAAGTCGTAATCGTAACCAAATCGTAACTCAAAGAGTAACCTCTAGTACTTAACTAAAATAGAAAAACAGAAAAAAGTAATATCAATATTCAGTATCCAGTTCCTTCGCTTATCGCTTGAGCAGCTTTTATAAAATTCTACGTGCCATGGTACAGAAGAGTTCTTATATCCTAAAGTCTTTCAAGCCTAAAGTATAGCAAAATTAATTATATTAAGTTTTAAGATAAAACTCAGTTTATCGTGCAGCACAGATTATAAGACCTATACCTGGGATCGTAAAATAAAATTATTAAGAATTAATTTCCATGTGATTACAAATGAATGATTACAATTCTTCGTATTATGCAGTATTATGTAAAATTTCTGCACGAAAAAAAATGTTTTTTTTTTTTAAATATCTTGAAAAGGCAAAGATTCTGCCTCTTGAAATGCCAATTAAAGTAACTTTTAATTCTAAATACGAAAATCTACGCATCTACTTTGTATTAAATACACTTTGGCAATAAATACAATATAAACAATATCAAAATGTGCCTTAAAACAAAATAAATGTAGCTATCATCAAAAAATCAAATGAAAAAAAAATATGGCAAAACTGTCATTTTCGTATATAAATGAAGGCTGCGAAACGTCTCTCCTTTATAACCTCAAAAATGCGCGAGATGCATCAAACTCCTATGGTGAAGTGAGCTTTTTCTAATCCTTAATTAGTGCTAAAGTGAACGGATTGCCACAATGCCATCGAAAAAGAGAAAATACAACGCGAGGTTTCCCGCCGTGAGTAGAAAACCGCTGTTTGACGGTGGTAACTATGTGTAATAGGTGTTGTTTTTGGATTGGTTGTGCTATCGTGATATTGTTTATTTGTAGGGTCGAATTAAGAAGATAATGCAGACGGACGAGGAGGTTGGAAAAGTGGCCCAGGCCGTGCCAATCATAATCTATATCCTTTTCAATAGACGGGAGTAATGAAAATTGCCGTTTTGTGCATCTTGTTATTGAAGTCTGTTCAGTGTTACATATTAATAGACAAAGATATTTGAGCTTTTTTTAAAGCTTTGAGTCACTTTTATGATCATGAAATCTTATTACGCATTATAGTATTATGAAAAGAATGAGCAAGTAAGACCATATTTCCAATTTGAGTTTATTATGGACCTATCATGTTTAGTGTAAGTGGATTAAAAAATAAATCTACTGATAAACAAATTCTACTAAATGGTTTGGAGAAACAACGTTATTTGTTCCTACAATTTAAATTATATATTTAACATATAAATTTTAAACAACACATTTATTAAGCAGAAAACAGGGTAGAATGATCAAAACTTTTTGACTCCAATCCGTTTGTTGTCAATGCTTCAAGATGAGTATACACTTGAGTAGCTTGTACATTTCTGTGCAAGGAGCTTGCCTGCTTGTGCCATATTTGTATGAAGTTTGCCAAATTGTTATTGTTAATGAAATAAGAAATAAGGTAAACAATCCTGACTTGTGTTTATTGAAAAATACTTTTAAACAGTAAAGTTGCGGCAAGTAACAATTAAATAGCAGTGTGATATATACAGGGTGTCCCAAAACTCAACGATAACCTGGTACCAGGCGAGAGGTCAAGTTATACCAATTGTGGAAAAAAAAGTAATGTAGATTTTTTTCTTTTTTTTCCAGAACTGGTATAACTTGAACTCTTAACATATGCAAGCCAGACTTGGACTTTCACTAACAAGATTAAAAACAAAATACTGTCATTCCAACTGAGAAGAATTGATAAAGTATGAAATGCTGACATAAGCAACAAAACAAAACTTATGGATGCATTACAACATGCCTTGACACTGAAGTGGAAGTGGGCAGGTCATATAGCTCAATACCAGATAACAGATAGACATTAAAAAAAAAACAAAATGGCTTGGTCCTACTGGAAAACTACATAGAGGATGGCAGAAGAAGAGATGGGTTGATGAAGTTTTAAAAACAGCTGGAAATTACTGGAAGCACTCTGCTAAAAAACAAAAGTGGAAAGAGATGGAGGAGTCTTTTTACCCTAGAGGGCATACAATAATACTGCAGCTAATAACAAAAAAAAAATGTAAAGAAACTTATTATACTGTTGATGCACCACCTGCTGTAAACTAGTCCTTCCTTCTTTCGGGTAAAGGGTTGCCTGGAAGAGATCGCTCTTAAGTGATAAGGCCGCCTATTGCTTACCTTGTAACTTACTCTCTGTGTACCTGTTTTCTGTATTGCTGACTATTCCTGGTGTACAATAAAGAGTCATTGTATTGTTGTATTGTATTGTATACTGTATGGATAAATGAAGCTTTAATAATAATAAAAAAAATAACTTGACGTCTCTCCCCATACCAGGTTATCATTGAGTTTGGGACACCCTGTATATTCATATGGTTTCATATTTACCAGTGTTTAGTTTTTATAAAGTGTGTTTCAGTAAAAGGACTTGTCAAGATTGTTTACCTTATTTGTATTGCTAAAATCAAAACAAAATATACTTTGACAAAAATGTGTATGCTACTGGTATGTAATGTATATTACCAGCTTGAATATGCAGATATGCCAGATACTGATACAGGAAACAATATGCTAGTTACAAGTATACCCAATTGATAAACATTTAGGTACAAAACTGATATGTCCAATCTTTTTTGACCAGTGACTACATACTTTAATTTCATTATCTTGTATATTTAAAAATGAATGCTTAGTTTAGGGTTGCCATAAGTGTGTGGACTCAGACCGGGACATTTAAAGAAAAACTAGTAAAGGTAGAAAAAAAGAAACTTTTATTACAGCAATAGGTAACTTGAAAGGTTTAATCCTTGCCTAAACACAAAACAACTTTTAACACAGCCATTCAATGCCAGCGAGTTTTTTACTTTTTTTTTAGGGTTTTCTGTTTGTTGGTGCTTTTCGCTATATTGGTGAAAATGCACATTATCGGCTACGAGTGCAGCGTGTAGCATGCACTGCCGCTAGGTATATTACTGTTTACCAAGTCCAGCCCTCTATTAAATTACTATGATTTTTAAACCGGGACAATTTGCTTATCGGCCGGGACGCCGGGACACCATGCTTCAAACCGGGACATGTCCCGGCGTACCGGGACGTATGGCAACCCTAGCTTAGTTCCCTTGGTCACTGTGTCACCCGTAAAACTGCTGGACTAATTTCACTTTTAAAAAAGGCATTTTATAAAAGAATACAACGTTGGTGAAGCTGCAGGCAACAGCTAGTTATTAATAATCAATTAGCAGGGTCCGCAATGGACTGTAACTATAATGTAACACACCTGAGAAGAAATTCAATGGTGTGTGTGAAGTTCCCAATCCACACTAGGCCCGCATGAGAACTATGGCCCAAGCCCTCTCATTCTGAGAGGAGGCCTGTGTCCCTCAGTTGGACGTATATAGGCTGGGATGATGATGATGATTTTTTTTTTTCTATTTTTTTTTTCGAGGCTTTAGTGCACCGGTGTGACTATGCCAGCCTAATGATGATGATGATGATAACATGTAACATTAGTAATCATAAAGTTTTAAAAGTTATGTTTGTGAACATTGTTTTAATTGAAAAAGACAAAAGCAATATCTTTTTATTGTTCACCTCACCACATAATAAATTTATGCAAGTGATGAAAATGTAATAAAATTATATGAGGAACTATAACAGATAGACAGCTGGCATTTATTCATAATTTGTATTTCTATTGCTGCTACAGTGACAAATAATAAAAAAATAAGGAAAAAATAAGTACAAAAAAAAAAAAAAGATACTTCATAGCTAACTTGTTTAAAGTTGCACTGTAGCGCCATCTCTTGTCCAGGTGAGCGGTTAGTTCCGAAGGAGTGTTAAAATCTCTCGATGAGGGTGTAACATAGATGTGCGCTTGTCACTGCATAAGGTGATGATTTAGCAGATTGAAATGTATGATGTATAGGAAAGATTCGTGTCTAATCTCTAGACCAGTGGTGGTGTAGGGGTATGGCACGCGGCACGGAATGCTGAGGACCTGGGTTCGATTCCCAGCATTGGTCTTTTTTCTGGGGTTTTTTCTGTGCATCTATATTTCAGTTTGTATTTAGTACGAAATGTATGATTTCACGGGATGACCGTAAAAGTAATAAAAAAAATGAAGTTGAAAAAATAAGTACAAAAAAAAAAAAGATACTTCATAGCTAACTTGTTTAAATAATAAAAATAAAATAAACTCAAAAGCCGGCCGGAAAGGACTGGATGCGAAGGGCGCAAAACCGGGAAGAATGGCGTGCATTGGAAGAGACCTACACTCAGCATTGGGTGGTGAAAGGTTGAAAAAGAGAGAAGAGAAGAGAAACTCAAAAGAACTAATATAAATAATTTATTGAATCAGGCGTTACTTTGCTTTTTAAAATCAAACAATATTAATGTTGCCTTTAAGACTAACAACTCTTTGTACTCTAGGCTATGTAACCACAAAGAACAGGTAGATAAGGGAACTAGATCGGGGGTATACAAGCTTACTTGTAATGACTGCAATGGGATATACGTAGGACAGACAGGCCGAAGTTTTAATACTAGATTTAAAGAGCATGTTTCGGCATATAGGAATGAGCATCCAGATAGATCGAATTTTGCAAAACATTTGTTGGAATCAAATCATTCATTGTTAGATTCAGATTCTTATGAAGTGTTACATTATTGCGGCAAGGGGTTGCGTCTGGATGCTCTGGAATGCATGGAAATAATTAGGTACAACACTATGGGGTCTATTATTAATGAACAGGTAAATTTAGTATCTTCTCCTTTACTGCGGCTTGGGTCGAATTTGAACAGTTAGTATTAATTAAATATGCCTTATAAATAAATAAACAAAAAAAAAAAAAAAAAATTCAAGGTAGTTTTAAATATGTCAATAAAAGTTAATTTTTGTGGGGTAGTTTGAGAATAAGAAAAATAAAGTGGGTACTTGAGAAGTTACAGTGACAAGTTAAAACATTTGTTTTGGTTTGTTAGTTTAACGTTTGGTAGCATAGCATACGGTTGTGGTAACTCTGAAGATGAGCTCTGGTTGAGTTCGAAACGCGTCAGTGTAGTTTGGTGGTGGTGATGGTTGGGTTTATGTGATTTGTGTGTGTTCGTACAGTGTGGAGGTGGAGGAACTGCATGAACGCACATTTCTTGCATAAACGTAACTATTGTAAGGTCGCGGGTGAGCAAAGTAATTGTTTTAGTTCATTTAACTAATATAAAATAAACTCACAATGCGTACGTTTTGCCTAGAAGCAGGGCTCTGCTGATCTTGGAGTCTTGTATACGACCGTTTATAGCGTATATTTTGAGGTAGGTACGGACAAGTGCAAAAATATCTCTATACAACTCTATGTCATTAAATATAAGGTTGATGTTTGACGCGGGTGTGTAATTTCTTTTGGCAAATTATTTTTCCCCAACTGATTCATTTGGCAAATGTTTAATTTCCAAAATGTTCATTTTTTCTGAAACTGTAAACTTTTCAGGATTGTTATAAAACAAACCTAACCTAACCTACAGAATAGTCCTGAAATATATCTTGAATAGTTTACAGTTTCAGAAAAAATAAACATTTGGAAAATGAAACATTTGCCAAATGTATCAGTTTGGGAACAATAATTTGCCAAAAGAATAGGCTTCGGTTTGATGCGATAACTGTATACATATTTATGCTTTCGACTGTACCTACGGTACTTTCAGTGCGCGAGTCTGATCCGCCGGTTTTTTTTATAATGGCGTGTCTATCGATCGACCCTATATGACTGGGAAATTCCGAGAAATAATTATGTGGGCGTTCGCTCCCGTCGACCGTCGTTCTCTCCTGGTGACTCATATTGATACCGTCATTTATATTATATGTATTAGTGCCTATGGGAGGATCTTTATTTAGATACTGTTCATCATCGTCATCAATTCAGCCGAAAGACGTCCACTGCTGAACATAGACCTGCCCCAAGGCTCGCCAAACAGATCGGTCCCGTGCCATCCGCGTCCAACGCGATCCCGCAACCTTAACCAGGTTGTCGCTCCATCTTGTTCTTGGACTACCTACACTGCGCCCCGTCCACGGACGCCACTCAAGAACCATTTTACCCTATGGGCTGTCAGTTCTACGAGCGACGTCCTGCCCACTGCCACTTGTCTGGCGATTCTTCGAGCTATGTCGGTGACTGTAGTTCTTGCGCGGATTTCATCATTTATAATGCGATCCCACAGATAAACTCCGAGCACAGCCCTCTCCATCGCCCTCTGAGAGACTTTGAGCTTTTTTATGAGGCTCTGGTTTCATATGGTTTGGCTTTTTCCCCTTACTAGAAGTATGGCAAATATAATAACGGTCACATTTTATCATGTACTTTCCAAAAATCCAAATGCAATACTTGGTACAAATCGTTTTGCCAAAAAAAAAATTACTCCTTTGCGGCGGTATGGCACCCATTTGGAACCGTCAGAAAAGTATGGCATGGTAATTTTCGTAAATGGCTACTCGACGATTATTAGCTGTGCAAAAATTAGCTTGGTACAAATGGTTGAATCGCTGTTTTTAAATTAACGTGTTCGCGTCGGTATGGCGGGCTGTAAGTCTCACCGGAGAAGTATGGCATTACGCTACCGCCTTCTGTTTTTTTTTATCGACTATTGGAAAATACAAGAATTTTTGTGGAACAAATCGTTCGATTTTCGTTCCGACACGTTCGATTAACGCCCACGCGGTTGGGCCGCCGGTACCAGCGCCGCTATGACTATCATTTTCCTTTTTGTCATTACGTAATTGGGGATGTTTATTTTTTTGCAATGTATAGAAAATCGAAAACCATTTCGAGATAAATGCTTTTTAAATCGTTTTCTGTAGTTATTTAATTTTAATATTATGTAATGAATTTATTATAGTACAAATAAGCAATGACCTTCATTTGACATTGGTGTAAATTGCGTGACCGGTCCAAGTCGTACTTATTCTGTGTGGTTAGAATTCTTCACAATTTACGCGTGGATTATACTGCGGAGTTTGATTTGGACCCGCTGTCTGACATCTAGCACTTTGTCAGTGCCAGTAAAGTGACACAGTGTATAGTGTACCACTACGCAAAAAATAATTAAAGGGGTTGCCTTATCGTACGCATTTAGATAGATTTAGAAATTTGGCATTGTGGGAGCCCTCAATTATAATCTGACGTCATCAACTAAAATAGTTTCAATAATTAATTTTGATAAAAGTAGAGAACTAAATGACAAAATATTTAAATAAGTTTCTTATAATTGACTTTTCTATACAAAAAAATATAAAAACCACTGGTAATTTTTTTTAGACATTCCCAATTAGACCCCTGAAGAACCGCCATACTGGTACAAATGATCTAGTATTTTGTGTCGCCATCCCCCGGTCTACTACCCTTCAATTGGTGTGAATTGTCCCGCGTGATATTTATACAATACAATACAAATATTGTTTATTGATCACCAAAAAAAAATACAGAAAAAATATTCATAACAATAAAAAAACCAGGCACACAATAGGCGGTCTTATCGCTCAAAAGCGATCTCTTCCAGACAACCATAATACTAGATACATGTACAAATATGAACAGGTTTAAGTAGGTGGCGGAAACAACAGACATTAGACAAGAGGTATTATATTTGTGATTGACGCTTAATAGTTTACGCGTGCAATACCCCGGGTAAAGTCTAGTGTATTTAATTTAGGTATATGTATGTATATTATAAATCGGAAACAGCTGTGCAGCTGGCTCGCTTATCGTGTATCTTCTCGGGTCTATAACAGCTGTGCTGAAACGATACGTCACCTTTTGTGCGATGCGTACGAGTTGTTTTTGGCATACTTGTAGTGTAGTGGGCCGAGCCTTCCAGAAGCCAAACTGCCTACTGAACTGACCTAAAACGCCATAGCTATGATGGCTACCATGGTAGCAGGGGCGTAGCTTCATAAAACAGCGCCCAGGGGCTAAATTCAGGAACGGCCCAACGCGGTTAGCGAGCGGTAGGTAATTCAATCGTTTGCGAGAGGATAAGATTGAGTTGAGCTTGGGATGAGCCTTATTTTCCTGTTAATTCGCATTGTAAATAAATAAATAAACAAATAAATAAGGCTCATCTCAAACTCAGCCCAAACCTCTCGCAAACCAGTAATTTTTGGCGTTCCAATAGCAGTTCTAACCAAACCCAACCCAAACGATTGAATTACCGCTACCAAACCCGTGAAGTCCCGTCCCTGAATTTAGCCCCAGGGCTCGTATCAAAACTGTGTCCCTTTGTATATTATTAAGACATTGTTTTCCTAGGATGTCCTAAAATAACTACCTACACAATCAGTTCTGGAAGAAATTTACAGTAAGAATTAAATGATGTTCAAAAGAGTTTTTCCTCGTCATATTTGTCAATTCGGATTATATTTTTTTAAATAGATAGGTTTTTTAAATAGGTAGGTAGTTATTAAATTTCGTTTTTAAACTAGATTCGGCAATTGCCTTGAAATACCTTTCGCTTAACTCCCATGGGAATTTCTAAATATTACATAGCGCTCGTCATTTCCTTTTTAGAGTTCCGCACCCAAAGGGTACCAACGAGACCCTATTACTGAGACTCCGCTGTCTGTCTGTCCGTTCGTTTTTACTTGTTTTTATTTAACTTGTAGCCTTCGTTTAATGCTATTCAGCGGGAATTATGCAATTTTCCGCGATAAAAACTATCCTCTGTCCTTCCCAGGGTCTTAAGTTATCTCTATACTCTATAGGACGGCGGCGTTTCGAGGGAGTTTTAGGTTTGCGGCGTCTAAGTGCTGGAATGACATCCCCCCTCCCATCCTAAGTGTGACTAACAGGTACACCTTTGGGCGAAAGCTTAAAGGCTATTTGTTGTCATTGCAAAATCCTTAATTTCCTCTCCTTTCCAGCACTATTTCACAAAACTTCTTTGATTTTTATTGTCTTGGTTATTTCATTTTTCGTTTTAGTCCGCGCAGGGTTGTATACTTGGCAAGTGAGATATACTAATTATGTTCAAGAAATTTTGTTATTATTATTTGCTTTTACAATTTACAAATTATTTATTTAGGCATGTACCTAGTCTTATGTATGTAGCTATTAGTGTGCAGTTTATTTATTTATTTATCTATCTAAACAGCGATCCGGGTGTCACCAACGGTACTGGCTGAAAATCAGCGCTGGGGTGCTTTAAACGCCTCAGCATTATGCTGAGCCAGTGTCCGATTTGCAACCGCAATGACACATTCTATCTTTAGCTTTAGTATTGCCTTTTTGTTTTGTAAAATATTGTGTCTTGTGATGTTGTAAATAAATGTATATTCTTTCTTTCTTCTTTCTTTCTTTCTTTCTATACTAAATTTCATCTAAATCGGTTCAGTAATTTAAGGATGAAGAGGTAACAGACTTTACTTTCGCATTTATAGTATTTGTATGGATTACGCAATAAATCACAGTTCTGATTTCAAATTGTTTTGGAGAAAAACCTGTATTTTTTTATTCTTTTTTTTTTCGTTAAAAAAAAATTTGAAACGAATTTTCGCATTTATGATATCAGTAGGATGACGAAAGTCTGAAACACGTACTCAATAAGTGCGGTTGTGTTAAGTACCTATAATAAAATACCGCTTTGTGTTCTCCGCCGAACCTGCATCTGACTAAATAATCATGACTAGACGAAATAGGTATTTACTCGTAAAATTGCGCAAGAATAAGTTTTTCGGTGAAATCAAGCTCTTCGTACACATTTTCAGTATTTTCGTGTAGATACCACCACAGAAATGTACAGTCAACGTCATAAATAAGTGATCACTTTTGAACCTTGTCGCTTTCAGTCGTTACATAGTTTCGTATGGCTTTTCAAATATGACGTTGAAGTGACAAGGTACAAAAGTGATCACTTATTTATGACGTTGACCCTACCGACCTATAGACGAATAGGGGAATAGTTCTACTATCCCCAAAATCCCTCACATAACGTTTTTACCTTGATCAACCGTACAGCTATACTTTATTTTATCTTGAAAAGATTACTTCCTGCTTGCGCCGCATTCTTCTTGGGAATGATGATCCTTCCGAAAGCGCTGGTAGTAAAAAAAAAGTAACATGTAAAAGAAAGAACCCTTTTTGGACTACTTCCAGAATAAACGTTATGATTTTTGTTTTTTTTTTTTTACTAAAGATTGAAATCCGTACCTGCGAGCTGAGTCTGTGTTCCCTGAACACTACAATCTGGCCGTATCCAAGTATGCGGGCAGCGCAGGGCCGATCTTCCATCTATGAGGGTTACTGCGACTTTTACCATCGTCGGTCCATCTTGTTGGGAGCCTTTCGATGCCCTGATACAGTAATTTCTTTATACCTCGTCACGGGCAAAAACTGTATCGACACGGCTCACGAGTGATCGCGCTGCCCGGTTTTAAAAATTCTTGTTTTTAAAACGAATAGGGATGTTGACACCACCAATCAACTGACGTACTTTTTATGAGTTGTCAAAACACAATTCTCCCATAGAGTTTGAATGGCAATAGCGACTTATGACGTCACTTGTTCGCCAACTCAATCAACCATTTATTTGTTTTAAAGCAACAAAAAATCTAATTTTGCAGTTAATTGAAAATTATTTGGTTTTCAGGGCTAAAATAAAGTGTTCTTTTACTGGAGTCGTGTCTTAGAATTATTTTTTAATGGTGTCAATATCCCTATTGTCCCGGTTTTATCAGCTTCAAATCTTTTGAAATTAGAATTGGCAATCTTAGGCTATGTAAATTTTCGAAACCCGACAGTTTTAGTCACTAAGGGCCACTTGCACAGTACAGGGTTAAAAAATTAAATCGTTAACCCCGGGTTAAGAATGACATTTCCATACATTTTGACACTTGTTAGCCCGGGGTTAGCAGTTAACTCGGAGTTAAGTAGCTAACCCAGGTCCGCGCAAGCCCGCCTAAGGGATTACCGCGATACCTACATCATAAGAGGTTTTTACAGGCATGCCTGTCGGCGTTGTGAATTTGTTGTGTTTTACATATCATGATAGACGATGCAGCAATGGTATACATATTCCTTGACTGCACGTTACCTTTGCCCAGTCTATGGTATAGAATAGACTATACTCAACCCACCATTACGCAAATATATGAATAATCGTGTTATTTCATCACACAAAAAGTCCTCACGTTGTATAGCTCCTTAACTCAGCTTCCGCCAACACCTCGCACATTGGAGCTGTTCGTGGAGTCACTCCTCAGCAAGGCCATGCGCGTGACGGCGGCTCGCAACGCGAAGACCCTCAGCCCTTCGCACGTGAAGCAGTGCATCCTGGCGGAGGCGCGGTTCGACTTCCTCAGAGACCTGGTGAGTGCCTGACTAGAAACTACAGCTGGCAGTCTATCAGACAGCAGACAGTCTAGTCTTTCCATGCCTCGCAGGTGAAGAAATGCATCATGGCAAAGACGCAGTTCGAATTCCTTAGAGACCTGGTGAGAGCCTATCTAGAAGCTATAGTTGGCAGCCTATCAGACAGCAGACAGTCTTAATCTCTCGACTCGCTCCACTGACTGTTGTGATGCTCGGGTTGCATCATGTCGGGTTGTCCGAAATGTTACAAGTCAGTCACGACCTATAAGCAGCAGGTAGTCAAGACTTTCAGTCTTTCAAAGTTGACGCAGTGCAAAGAAAGCAGATGCGTGCCTGTCTAGAAGCTACAGATGGAATTCTTTCAAGCAGCCAGCAGTCAACACTCTGTCCTTCGCACGTGAAGCAGTGCATCCTGGTGGATGCTCGGTTCGACTTCCTCAGAGACCTGGTGAGTGCCTTTCTAGAAGCTACACCTGGCAATCTGTTGAGCAGCAAGCAGTCAAAACTCAGGTCTTCGTACGTGAGGCAGTGCATCCTAGCGGAGGCGCGGTTCGCCTTGCTCAAAGAACTGATACATGCTGCCTCCAGCAGTTTTTAGATGCCATTGTAGGTACTACATTCTGTCCCTTAAAATTCGAGTTTCGCTTTTAAATGATAATGGCCCATGCTCTTTTATTTTACCAATATTACCATGAGTAACGCCTCACGGCCCGGCTGCAAGCGATTTCTCTGTTCATTGCGCACTGCACGCGCCGCCCAGTCACACATAGTCCTGGCACTCCTGGCCAAGCTGTTAGTCGGTTCTTGTGGAGTGGAAGTCGTCTATGTTAACTACAACCTTCTATTTTGCTACTCTGTTACCATGGGGCGGTAGCAGTACCGAGGGTGAACCTCAACAAGCCAACGCACGCATTTCTCAACCAATTATTATTTTCTGCTCCAGGTCCAGAACATCCCCGATGCTTCCGAGGAAAAGGACCCTCTCGAGGATTCCCCTAACTCCTCCAGGTAATAACTACTTCATTGAACCCTTTGTAAAATGATCATGTAACTATCTGAATATTTAGATAAAGTTTACCCTATTACCTGTTGGCATATGTATGCTCTTATGCGCGCACGGACAATCGAACTACTATTTCATTCTACCAAACGGTATAGAATCGCGATAGAAAGAGATGGTCATACTACTACTTCCACTAACAAACTCTCCAACATTCTCTACAGGCTTTCCGACACGTCAGCGCCTCCACGCCGACTGAACAGAGAGGACTCCAGCAGCTCAAGCAGTTCCGAAGTACGGCCTAGGCCGCCCCGGGACCTGCCCACTCGCAGTGTCTCCCTAGACCCCGAAATACACAGGCCCCGGGTCGACGCCCCCGCGACCATAGTCTCCACGGACACCGTCATTGACTTGTCACTGAAACCGCCGCAAAAAACAATCCGCACCGCTAATTTCTACCAAGAAACACTCCCAGAGGAAGTCCAACATCACAGTGTCATAACCCCCAATCCGACCTACGCTAGTCCCCAACCCTCAACCTCTAACTACGCCAATTTAACGCCAGTCCAGTGCAGCGTGGAACCAGTGCCAAAGCCAGAACGAAGATTCTATGTTGACCCGACGCCAACGCCGCCCCTGACTCCAGTGACGCCAGTCATAAATATCGACTTCACGAAAAGCTTAGCGAAACCAGAAATAAAAGTTTTAGGCGCAACTGCTTCTAATATCGTTCCCAATGATATGAAACCCAGGTTTTACAGGCAGACTTCTAAAAATAAGGAACCGATAAAGAAAGTCAAGCCTTTGGGAGCCGTGGCTTCTGCGAACTCCTATGTGGACTTAGACAATTTTAACTCTGGCAATCTACAGATCGACGAAGACTATGATACCTGAATATGTTTGTAAGTTTGTTTGTTCTTTTCTTTTTGTTTCTTTTTTTGTAAGTAAGACGTCATATTTGTTATCCAATGGGTTTTCAATTGACATTGTCGTGAAGATATGAGTATTTTTGTGGCAGTTCACAACATGAGATAAGAATCCACGTCACTTCACATTCTAATTGAATCAATAAAAAACAAATCGTAGAGATTCCTTTTGTTGTGAACTGCGACATGTATTTTTTTTTAAATTGTGTTTTAAACCCATTTACTGCTTGGTGATCTCGATTCATAGAGAATGAATACTAAAAATTTCAGTGTTTTTAAAATTGGATAACATTTATACGTGCTATGTTGTGTTGTTTACCATGTACGTGTGGTATGTTTTTAATGTGTGACAATTTTTGTTTTGTTGTACGAAGTCTAATTAGGTTAGTGTGAACTTTAGTCTTTTATTTTGTATGTAAAAAAATCTAGATGAGATTTTATTTAAAAACTCTGTAATAAACATCTGACACGTTACCCCGCTAGGGTTGAACAACACATTACATTTAAAAAAGTGTAAAAGAAAAATTTAAGTCACGCGGCAACCCTGAGTATTTTGGAAACCGCAGTGCGGTGCGTCGCTCAAGGTCAAAAGAACACAAGTAGGGAGTGTCTCATCTATATTTATAAATTCTGAAAATATCGCTGGCTAATTACAATGTGGTTATTATTTACTACATACATACAAATTGTGTCCTTCATTACAAATTATTACACTATTGTAATAGCCAACGATATCAACTTGTATGTTTTTTGTATGGTTTAATTATTATGAACCAAAGTTTCTACTTACTGACTGTATGTTTACTACATTTTATTATGCTGTCACGCACATGAGATATTGTTCTATGTTAGATAAAACTACACTGATACGTATTATAGGATGTCAAAGGGTTTTTCAAGATGGAAAATAGATCGCTTAAAATGTCTTAACGTATTCAATGCCGGCAAGCATTGAGTTTCGTCCAGTGCTGTTTCAAAACATGAAAAGCTGGTTCTGCATTGAGCGAGCCGCCTCGCGAGGCAGCCATTTTCGGTGCGATTTTGAGCTTTGTGTAGAACAAAATCATGCCTAATGCGCTTGCCTCGCGTGACGGCTCGCTCAGTTGAGTCCCGGCTAATGGCGTTTGAACGCACTTTTGCATCTTAAATTTCGAGTTTGGCGGCCGGCAGTGAACGTGTTAGGAAAAGAAACAAACAATATAAGCGAATTAAATTATAACAAAATTTGCTGATACGTATTATGAGTTGAACTGAATGTTTTGTTGGATGTATCTTTAAGAACATAAAATTAACTTAATGATTTCATTAAGTTAATTTTACTTTACTTTTAAAACTGTGTGCACTATGCGTATATCGTTCTCGCTTCCGAATGGTCAAAATAATTAAAACCAAGAACATCACTGTAAAAAGGACCAATGAAAGCGTGGTTAATAAAAACGAGGTTTAAATTAGGAGATATATTTTTTATTTTGCTGCAAGTCAATTAAATTGAGATTTATTGTCCCCTAATATTTATTTATTGTTTAGAATAGCATTAAGTATGCCATTCGGAATGTGTAGTTCGTTTGGTCTAAAAATTTGGCGTACAGCTAGCTGTCAAATACACTTTAAAAAATAAAAACATTTCGGAAGGACTTATCTATTTATGCTTCCGTGATAAACTAGTGCTCTGGAGTGTGGTTCTGTGAATGGTAGACAATCATGATTTGACCTGTCCACTTGTGGGCCTTATAGGACTCGCTGTTGTCTTGACGTTGGTCGTGCATTGATGAACATTAAAAAGGGTTGTAATTGAGGTCTTTAGCAGGCCCAGAGGCGAAGAGATTTAGGTACTTCCGCGGAGGTGACATTGATATACTAAAGTAATAATAAGGCACATACAAACAAAATTCAAAAAGGGCACATTTTATTTCTAAAACAACGATTTTGTAGCTTACCTTTCAAACTATTTCTTAGGGGTTCATAAATTAAACACGCGTTGTACGCGAACTTAAAGCTCCAAACGCACAGACAGCGGAGGCGTGGCGGTGCGGTGTCGGTGACGGTTGTAATATTCTAACTTGTATGAACGTGTTCGCGGTACGGTGCCGCGCAACCGATCATACAAGATACAAGTTTGTCTTTGTGACAACTATAGGTTCTC
The DNA here is from genome assembly GCA_947859365.1 of Archips crataeganus. Lineage (NCBI taxonomy): Eukaryota > Metazoa > Arthropoda > Insecta > Lepidoptera > Tortricidae > Archips > Archips crataeganus. The sequence goes on from OX402071.1 coordinate 8,799,805, forward strand.
ATCCGATTATCGCACACCGAAGTTACCGAACAACGGCCAACCGACAGTGTCTTTCTCAACCTCGACATTGGCAGAATCATCGATAGTATCGATGGAGCTATATTTATTTTTAAAAAATAAATTGAAACTATGCAGAAAGTTTACAGAAGTAGAAGTATGATGGTGCGGAAGTTGCGCAGGTACGGAGCCGCAAGCTGAGTTTTTAACCCTAATCAAGACACCTGATGCCGTGTAATGCTTGCGAGTGAACAGGTCAAGTTATAATTGTCGTCCGAGCGGAGCGACGACTCCACAGATGAGGTTCGTTAGGAGAATCACACCCCTTTTCAGAACCGGGTATAGAGGTCTGGAGGCTTCGGCCAACGAAGGCGTGGAAAAAAAGACTGTTGGAAAAAGGTAAAGTTGCTGACCTGTCGAAATTTGGATTATTATTTATTATTTACACTTCTATTGTGGGGTAAATACTCTCTGCGCTCGCTAAAATGTGCACGTATGCGTCCTGCCTTTCTAGGGCTCCTCAAAATACAATCAAACGTCGCCTGCCGGAAGAAAACTGATGCCGTTTTATACTGTAAAAAACGTCGAAAAATCTACCATCGGTTGGGAAAAATGAGGCAAAAATCCTTACGATAGGAAACCATTTTTTTTTTTCAAATCTATGTTTACGTGTAGTCGGTGCTGTTGTGCTCTGGGGTGATGCGGGATAGAAGCCCTGATATTTTTCTTCGCAGGAAATACCTTATTGTTATTATAATTATGCCTAACTGTAATAGAATGTGAATGTGTAAATGTATTTTTCTAAATAAATCCAGTACGCTATCACTGAACAAAATAGCTCGGCGGGAAATCTGAAATATAATTAAAATCAAAAGTCATTTCGATGTTTCGATACCAAGTGTTATTATATTAGAAGTGTAGAGTATAGAATGGATTATTGACATTGTTCGAATAGGCGAAGAGCTAGGTACCTAGTTGAAGTGCGTGTATAATTTTAGGTAAAATTTTCGAATTTGAAGGCATGCATATATTTGAATATCATTCGCCATAGATAACTAGGTGATCATACACGTTACGGCGGCTGTAAAAATGCAAATAGTCAGTGTTGCTAACTCGAAGTTGCTAGTTGGTGTTGCTAGAAAATTTGCAAAATGTCACCAGCTTGTAAGAAATTTGCCCCGGATCCCGCTAAATGTTTGGAAGACTACTAAAAAATCTCTAAAATGTACAAAACGCTAGATCTAGCGACTAAGTCGTTAAGGTGGCAACACTAATACTAGTCTGCCGAGTCAAGGTATAGTCTAGCTTTCTTTATGACATGTCCGCCGCACTGGCAATGGGCGGACACTCCATCTATACCTACAAAAGTCTAACGTTACTGAGTAAATTATTCAAGCTAGGAACTTGAAACTTGGTAGACGTAAGCAAAGGCGGGATGAAGGTAGTAAGTACTAAATAGGCGGTATAACACCATCTAAGCCATCAGACAATAACCTGTGTATGTAGCAGTGTGAGCCCAACTATCGTTCGTTTATTCGAGCGTTTCAACCACCACCACCACATTTATCTGGTCACATTTTTCAATAAATTCCAGAAGATTCTGATTCTACAGTTTCCACTTATATGGTAGACGTACATGACCTCTAATATATAACCGAAAGCCCCATCAAAATCTACAGCCATTTCTAAAAAATGTGGCCTGATAAATGGGACGGTTGAAACGCTTGAATAAACGCCTGCCCTCGCAGCGGAAGCCGGTACTGGTAGGCAGGGAATAAGGTGCGTTGGTGTTAACTTAAATGTCACCAAGATAGTCGATCGCATGCTTAAAACTGTTAGCTTTATAAATCTGTCTCTGTGACTGTCCATTGACGCATCATGTTTTCTTTTCACCTCGTAAGGCCCAGCGTACAAAGTTTAGGGCAAACATCAGCAAATTACAACTTTTCTTGACTGACATTAAGTTTCAAAGTATAGTCAAAATTTGACTTGGGTCTTACGAGGTTAAGACGAAGTATTTCCGGCTCGCACTAGATCGGGTTTTTTTAAACAGTTTAGTCGCAATAACGGGGTGCAGATCTGCACCAGATTTAAGGCTATCTTTTTGTATTTTTTATTTTAATCTGTAATGTTGATATTATTTGAGACAAACAATACTAAAATACTTTTTATGAGCTGCGGGAGCTGCCCAAACGCGATATTCTCGTAGATTTATTTTTGAACTGCGACGTCACTTCTTGGCCAGCTGATTTGACCAAATATTCTAACTATTAATTTACTAGCCAAATAAAACGATACCTTTATAAAAAGACGAAGTTTAGTTTTGCCAGCCATCTTTGTTCTTACCTCCGGGATTAACAACGTTCGCCGCTGACGGGTTCGTCAAGAAGAACATCAATCAATAAGCTACTTTATGCTATCCGAGTCTTCAGTTTGATTTTTTGTAAAGGTTTTTTTTAAAGAACTCTAAATTTTTCACTTTTTTATGTGAAATCAATGTGCCAGCTCTTAGTCTATGAATTCATCTATATGTTTCAATGTATAGAATCAGTCTGTAAGTTAGTATTTATGTGAAAACGTTTATGTATCCAAGAATTTTGGAGTCGGTTACCAGTGACACTGATGAGTTATTTGATTCTAAGCTTAATTAAGTGAAGGTAAGGTTAAAAATTGTTTACCAACTCTGTAGCTGGCGTGAAGACTGTGTACTGAAGAAACCGAAAGCAATACTGCGCAGGAAGGGTATTTATGTATAAAAAAAAACTGTTAGACTAGTGTGTACAATGTAGTATTGTATGTTTTTATGTTGTAAATTATGATAGAAATACAGTTTGGTGATACGTAACAAATTTTAAATGCATTTCATTTATATGATCTATTTTTTTGGGTACGCTACGCGCTGTGTGCTACCAAGTGCACCACAGAGCTAACGACCAAACCTTCCGAAATTTTCGATCGCTTGGATATGCCACTATTCGAGCTCCATGGTATACTTAGTTGTTACAACACTTGGCGCGTATAGCCGGTGATGCAAATTCTTAAGGCCGGCGCAGAAAAGATACGTGTGCGTGTCACGCACTAGTAGTAATGAATGAAACTGTAAGAAAGGTGGCACACCATGTGCACGCAACTAGTGCGCCATGTTTCTTACAGTTTAATCTATCACAACTGGTGCGTGTGCGTGGCCTTTATCCCGTCCGACGCACTCGAAAGGCTTTAAGTCTTCCTTTTCGTTGAGAAAATGTACTGCTTACAAGAAAATTAATATTTTCATCTTCGCAATAAGTGAAGGAAGAGTAGAAATTATTAAGGTGGCGACTGACGTATTTTCTCGATGTAAGTTACAAGCTGTTACAAGTCGAATATTCGGCACGTCAGTACAGCGAGCGGAGCAGCTGCTCCAGAACAAATGCTCTATGCGAATATTCTGACAGTCTGTCGCCCCCTTTAGATTTTTGCTGGTTTACCCACTAAAATTTAAAAATCAAAGTACCTACCGATAGCGACATGGCCCGAAGAAACGGCAGTGAGAGCGCCGGGGACCCAAATCCTCTTCCCTCTCCTTTTTTGAAGGCCGGCAACAGATCAGTGATTCTCTTTGAGTTGTTGATATTTATGGGCGGTGGATATCATTTTCCATCAGATCGCTTGCTCCTTTGCCTCCCTCTCATCTACACTAATATTATAAAGAGGAAAGATTTGTACCTATGTTTGTATGTTTGTAATGAATAGGCTCAAAAAGTACTGGGCCGATTTAAAAAATTCTTTCACTAATAGAATGCTACATTCTTCCAATTTGACATAGGCTACATTTCATTTTGAAAAAAATTAGGGATCCTTGGTAAAATTTGAACAATGTAACCGAAGGTGTAGAATAATGAGTCTTAAAATGTCTTTCGTCGAATGCGCTGCCGAAACTATTAGCGATAGAACAAAATAATGTACAACAATATTGAAGAACATCATAATGTCTACAAAAAACTCCGCGGTAGCATATGTCCAACTATTGTAGTTATGTCACTACAACAACTTTTTTCATTTTAAATATTAATGAAAATGCTTACCAAATTCAAACCATGCTATTTATGTGTTTATATTAATCCTTATCCAAATAAATTATTTAATGGTAAAGACCATTTAACTACCTATAAAATAGTTTTTAAATTATTTAAATTGGACTTTCCATTCAAAAGATATTACGAATTAAAAAATTCAAACAGTAAACAAAACCGCCATAGCGCCGTGGCCGTTGTTTGCGATGCAGTCTGAAAAGCGCGCCGGGCATCGCGGCGGGCGGGGTGGAGGGGGCACTGAAATACAGGAGTGGGGCGTGCACGTCTGTAATAATTAATAAATAATAAATAATAATTTTTTAATAAATAAAAATATTTGTGAATAAAAGTGTTTTATATCCAAATTTCCAAAAATAAATAATTGTCTACCCCGTGCGAAGCCGGGACGGGCTGCTAGTAATAAATAAAGGCAATGGTCAGGAACATCACTCGCAGAGCGGCTGGCCGATGGGGCCAATAAGATCTCGAATGACGTCCACGGACCGGAAGACAGTTTAGGTAGGCCACCAACAAGATGGAGCGACGACCGACACCAGAGAGACGGGTGGCGCAGTACCGGTCTGTTTGGCGAACCTTGGCGAAGGCCTATGTTGAAATGATGATGATAAAAGTACCGATAATAGGGTAGGTACTAGGGGCGTTCAATAAAAAGTGAGAATGAGTATGTTATAAACAACTTTTACTAAATGTCATTTTATTTTTCGACATAGTCACCTTTTAGCATAATACACTTAGTATATCTTTTTTCTAAACTTAAAATTCCATTTTTAAAAAAGGTCTCATCTTGACTACTTAAAAAATCTTGTACTGCAGCGACTACCGCGTCCTCGTCTTCAAATTTCTGGCCTCTCAGGTATTGTTTCAATCTCGGAAATAGGTAGAAATCACTGGGAGCGAGATCTGGTGAATACGGAGGATGCTTAAGGATATCGAACCCAGCATCACGAATTGCAGCCATTGCAACGGCGGACTTGTGTGCCGGGGCATTGTCCTGGTGGAACAGCACAACTTTCGAGAGTTTACCTCGCCGTTTTTCGCGGATCTCATTGCGCAATGTTGCTATTTGTTTGGCGTATAAAGTGCCCTTAATAGTGGCTCCATGCTCGAGATACTCAATCATTAATACCCCTTTACCATCCCAAAAAACAGAGCCCACGACCTTACCGGCAGATGGGCTCACCTTGAATTTCTTCGGAGTTGGAGATGATGGCCTTTTCCATGTCATAGACTGCAGTTTCGTTTCAGGGTCGTAATGATGGAGCCATGTTTCGTCTATTGTTATAAATCGCGCCAAAAGAAGTTCCCGGTCTTGCTGCATCAGGTTCAAAGCTTCTTGACAAATCTCTAGTCTAGTTTGTTTTTGCGTGTCAGTAAGCATTCTTGGTACCCAACGCGCAGATACCTTTTTCATACCTAAGCGTTCATGTAAAATATTATGCACGCTCCCCGTTAAAATCTTTACATTTTCAGCAATAAAACGAACTGTGACACGACGATCCGCCAAAACTCAGTTTTCGACTTTTTTCACAATTTCTTCAGTTACTGCTGTAGTAGGGCGTCCGGAGCGGGGGTCGTCCATTGTCGATGTTCTTCCACGTCTAAATTCGGCGCACCAATGTGCGACTGTCGAATACGGAGGAACATTAGACCCTAAAGTGTCCCGCAAATCCAAATTGACTTGGTTCGTAGAAAAATTTTTCAAATACATGTATTTGATAACGGCGCGCAGTTCAATTTTCTCCATTTTCGCTAACGTACTCAATAGCATTGCAAAGAAATTACCGTATATTTTTTTAAACAAAAGACAGTTAGTTTTTTTTTCATAGCAATCAGCTAGATAGATTAGCTTTACCGGCCAGTATTTAATTTCGTAATATTAAAAGAGTTTGCATCTCATTCTCACTTTATATTGAACGCCCCTCGTAGGTATTAATTAGACAAGGAAATAAATAATCTCAATGTACAAAAATATTTCGCTTTATTGGTGTTAAATTAAATATTGTTACTTAATAACAACTTACGGTTTACCTTAACTTGACACAAAATTTAGAATTTTATTTGTGGTATCGAAATAATTACTATCCAAAAGTTTTCTAACCCTTAAATGCGTTTTTACCAGAAATTGTAAACAATTAATATTTAAGGGATAAGAGATACTGTATCAAGACAGATTTTAAGGATATTGTTGACAAGATCTGTCAATTTATTCATTTAATTAACACAACCCTCGTTTGGGATCGACCAATCGGATGACAATAATGGACTATCACCAGTTGGTTCCCGATCCCACCCCTTTGTTCTCACTGCAAACTGCAAGTTTTTTTTCCTAGTTTGTTATGGACAAGTGGGAAAAATCCCAGTACTCCGCACTGACTACATTGACCTTTAATAAGGCCCCACTTATTGGAGCGTACTACCACATAATCAAAAGCAGCTATCGAATGCATACCTGATAAAGCATATTTTTAAAGCTGGTCGTATTTTCAATAATTACGATGGATATTGTGACGTATTTTTTGCCCTACTGCAGCGCACACAGACAATATTGAACGTTTTACTTTTAAGTTTATCCTGATATCTGTATTATTGTTAATTTTGATTGTGTGTGTTTGCAGTACCAAATAAACGTCTTTATCTATCTATCTATCTATTATCTATTTCAAAAGCAATAAGGTTCCATTTCCAAAGCAACGCATATGGTCGGGAAAACGCCTCTACCTTTTTAAGAGTAAGAAACGTTACGAAAAACTGGGAAAAAAACATTGATGTCGAACGCTCAAGCCGATTGTGGCGTGCCTTTCGCTCGCTCGTGCCGCGCTCTCGCTCCGATCATTCGTCGGCTCGAGCGTACGGGACAATGCGTTATGTTACTTTTTCGTGTATGCAGCCGGCGTTCATCGATTTATTAGACGTTGTAACGTCAAAAATCCCAGCAGTTCGAATATGAACAAGGGGGTATGGCCAACTGGGGTTAGCCCAGAACAATTAATTGTGGATTCTGTCAGGATTACTTAGTTTGACAGAGGAGACAAGGTTTGCAAAAATCTGTGACCTTTTCAAGAAGTTAAATGTACGTACAGTCAATTAAGTACTAGTAGAGTAGTCAAAAGAAAGAAAAATAAAAAAACGTTCCAAAGTAAGAAAAGTAAAAAAAGATAAAAGATAGGTAGGTCTTATAGCGAAAAATTTCTAAAATCACATTATTTTGATAACCATGTTCGCTCTGTTTTTGATGCAGAATTGGGGATTTCTATTTTTTTGCAATGTATAGAAAATCGAAAACCATTTCGAGATAAATGCTTTTTAAATCGTTTTCTGTAGTTATTTAATTTTAATATTATGTAATGAATTTATTATATAACAAATAAGCAATGACCTTCATTTGACATTGGTGTAAATTGCGTGACCGGTTCAGGTCGTACTTTATTCTGTGTGGTTAGAATTCTTCACAATTTACGCGTGGATTATACTACGGAGTTTGATTTGGACCCGTTGTCTGACATCTAGCACTTTGTCAGTGCCAGTAAAGTGACACAGTGTATAGTGTACCACTACGCAAAAAATAATTAAAGGGGTTGCCTTATCGTACGCATTTAGATAGATTTAGAAATTTGGCAGTGTGGGGGAGCCCTCAATTATAATCTGATGTCATCAACTAAAATAGTTTCAATAATTAATTTTGAAAAAAGTAGAGAACTAAATGACAAAATATTGAAATTAGTTTCTTATAATTGACTTTTCTATACAAAAAAAAAAAATAAAAACCACTGGTAATTTTTTTAGACATTCCCAATTCAAAGCGACGTATTTTTCAAAATATACATATGTTCCAGATAAATAATATTGTGAGATTCTAAACATACAGTTTGAAAATTTTGTTCTATTGAAAAACTGATTGAACACAGTTTTTATTATTTATAAAAATCAATGCTTGATTTAACAACTCACTTAGCATATATAAAACAGTCTGTATGTTGTTCCCTAACTCTTAAAGCTATGTAATATACCCTAAATAATAGATCCCGTAGTCAAAACTTAATGTGTTTTCACTTGGCAAAGTAACAAGAACATTGCGATGAAACTTTAAGTACGATTTTTTCAAGCAAGAGCAGTAGAAAAGATCAAGAAGCTCTCATAGTGAAAAGCAAGCAGTAAGACATATTATGCTCTTTTAAATGTCGTCTTTTTAACAGACTTTAGTTAGTGTTAAAACTTTGACCCTCACATCACAAATCCGCACAGGGCCTGCATGAAAACCACGACATAGGCTTTTTCATTTTGAGAAGAACCCTGTGTCCCTCAGTGAAAGTATAAATATTGAAAATGATTACACATTTGAAGTGTAAAAACTTCTTGTTAGATTTGCCAAGAGAAAACGCACTGTAATTAATAAATTAGGACATTGCGTTAATACTGACATTACAGTTACTAAATAATATGGTAATTGATGGCGACATATGTACATTTTTGTGGCATGAAATATAATTTAGTAAAATGTTATATACACCCGCATTTGTATGTAACTTAGACCGAATTATTTATATTATACAACCATTTTCTTTCTTTCTCTCTTTCTTTCTTTCTATTTATGTATATCATATTCAACTATAAAATAACTTAAATGCTAAAAATATTGAATTAATGATATAATGCAATGCAAAGAAATATGCATTTTTATAGTATACTTCATAGGTTTAGTGCAATAACACATACAAATAAGAATAAAAGCACCCTTATTAATATTACGGTAAGGCACACATTTGAGCGTTTTCCGCGGTCAAAGACATGTAAAACTTGTAAAACACCTTGGACCAGCCTAAATAATAAATAAACAATCTCATTAAATTGCTGGTTCAGAACACTCTTCTAAAGGGGCTCGTATTTTATAGGAAGACCTGAAGTTAAAAATACTAAGTACACATACAAAATATATATTAACTTATACTCAAACATATTGCTACAAAAATAATACATCCAAACTTATTAATAATATAAATTAACTTAGCCAAATTAAATGCTAAACTTAAGTTAACCAAAGTAAGATATTTTGGAATGAATTTATAATTGGCAGTCTTTACATGTTTTTTTTTTCCTATTATCTTGAACCAAGGACGATAACATATAAGCAAATGTCTATACAATGTCACATTCCTTTGATATCATAATTTTACTATAGAGCTTCGCTGCTTCGCTATAGATCTCTGTAGCCCTTTTGTTGCATATGGTCCTGTTGGCAATTCATCCCGTTAGCAGATCGTCCCGCAAACGCACCTCGTCCTGTTCCACAATTCGTCCCGTTATCAAATCGTCCAAATTCGAAGTGCGTTTCCGAGACGATTTGCTAACAGGACGAATCGCGAACGGGACGAGGTGCGTTTGCGGGACGATCTGCGAACGGGACGAATTGCCGAACGGAACGAATTGCCGAAGGGGACAAAATGCTTACGGGACAAATTGCTAACAGGACGAGGTGCGTTTGCGGGACGATCTGCTAACGGGACGAATTGCCGAACGGAACGAATTGCTAACGGGACAAATTGCAAAAGCACGGGACGAATTGCCGAAGGGGACAAATTGCTAACAGGACGAGATGCGTTTGCGGGACGATCTGCTAACGGGACGAATTGCCGAACGGAACGAATTGCCGAACGGGACGAATTGCCGAAGGGGACGAATTGCTAACGGGACAAATTGCAAAAGCACGGGACGAATTGCCGAAGGGGACAAATTGCTAACAGGGCGAGGTGCGTTTGCGGGACGATCTGCTAACGGGCCGAATTGCGAACGGGACGAATTGCAAACGCACGGGACGAATTGCCGAAGGGGAAGAATTGCTAACGGGACGAGGTGCTTTTGCGAGACGATTTGCTAACGGGCCGAATTGCCGAAGGGGACGAATTTCAAACGCACGGGACGAATTGCCGAAGGGGAAGAATTGCTAACGGGACGAGGTGCTTTTGCGGGACGATCTGCTAACGGGCCGAATTGCCGAAGGGGACAAATTGCAAACGCACGGGACGAATTGCCGAAGGGGAAGAATTGCTAACGGGACGAATTGCAACCGCACGGGACGAATTGCCGAACGGGACGATTTGCGAATGGGACCATATGCGACAAAAGGTCTCTACCATTTATTTTGTATGTTACCTAGACGTCTGCTTTTACACAATAGCAACATTTATAATTAGTTTCTTCCGCTGTGTTAGCAGAGGTCAAAATGCCATACGAAACAAATGGTACAGAGACCTCTTTACAGTAGCTACAGCTGGTTTATTATTTAAAGGAATGCAACATTGTATAGACATCGAGTCTTGATTTAAGTTCGATTCATATATACAGACACAGAGCGTGTCAGACAAAATAATTTTCTTCTATACAGTGTCTATTAACGAATTCATATCTGTCGTAACACGGCCGCACAGACACAGACAGCCACGGGCTGAGCCCGCCCAGTAAGCGCGGAAATAATATTTTGTCGGTGTCTGATACGGCACGTGTCTGGCATGCTCGGTGCATTGCTTTATTTCGAGGCAAAGTGCTACTGAGGCATGGGTGGATAAGCTTTGAGGTACATTTATAACCGCAATAGTATCCGCCTTAACAAGGACGGTATAGGGATGCGATAAACCTATAATGACTTGCTCTCAGCCATACCATAACAACCTAGAATTTTCAACTCAACTCATTTCCCTCATACAAGCTTTCACAGACTTCCAGCAGTCTCAGCACAGGGCTTATGTTATATGGGAATAGTGATCTAGAAACTAATCGGCTTATCTGTAGCCGGAGTCTTATCAGAACACTCATAGTGTCGTCCAACCCCCTACTCCCCGCCGAGTCTGTGTGCTGACACGTCTCAATGAACTTCGGCCAATTGCGGCGGACATACTTCAGAAATCTTAGCAGATACAGCAAGAAACATGTCTCGTTGCTCACCAAGTAATCTAACAAAACATCGCTATCATGCGAGACTACCTTCAAGAATTCTATGAACGATGCTATTGGGTTCAACATTGTTATTAGATCTGGATACACAGAATTCCTGTACACAATACCGACTGTTATGTCCAAAGTGCACACCATAGATTCAATCAAGTAATCGTCTTGTTCACTGAACAAGTGTATGAGCATTTTAGTGAAAGGTGTCTCAGGGTGAAATTCCATTGTATTTCTGATGAAAACATCTAGTTTCTTCAAAACATCGCGAATTGATCTTTCAACAATTTGCATGTCCTGTATAGCATTGTAATCTGATGAATCGATCGAGCTATCTGAGGAATCGCAGCGCATTTCTTTGACTGTGACCGCAATCGATTTAAGAACTAATAGCGACATTCTCTGCAACATGGTTTTATCTACTTCGCTACTAGACTGTGAAGAATCCTCATTCTCATCATCTCCATAACTTTGATCTACTAATTGTATAGAGGATGACATAGGCGTCACTGCAGCGCCTAAAGTATAGTCCCTTAAAACTGTACACTCATTACCTAGAAAGCTAAAACCACTTCTGCTATTCCTTATTCTGACATCATTCAGCAGCCTGAAATCTTTCACAAATCTGACAATAGAATGGGCTAAACAACATATCTCTTCAGGTAAAATATCTTGTAACGCTAACGTTGAGCCATAACACAAGACTTCATTAAATAAACTTAGTAAATGTGTGTAAACCATGGCTGGAAGAACCGTGTTCCTTAACAAGTCTACAAAGCCTTGCAGATCAGCATAGAACGGTTTAGTATCAATCACTGAAAGATTCGCTTTCACACTTATTATATTCTCCCAAAGTGAGAAGAAGGTAAGTATACAGTTTTCAGCATTGGCTAAATTCAGGTACCTAAGAAGCAGGAGTTTCATATTTTTAACTAAAACGGGCCAGTGATGTTCTAGCGTTTTTATCGTTAAGCATTTGATGTGTGAAGTGTCAAATGATTCGGAGTCTGTGAGTACAACAGTTATGCATCCATTTTCATTGACTCTCTCCATTCTTGATGCCGGAGGTTCGGGGGATTCTGGCTGCTCTACTCCACTGACCTGCTGATCCATGGGGAATTTCAACACTGGCTCATGGAGCTTAAATGTTGCTGATTTGTGTTCCATAGGTTTTTCGCCAGATGAAGTTGATGGAGCACCATGAGTTTGCAGATTCGAAAATTCATTGTGTAAATTATCACCATGAGAGCTAGATGATGGCATCTGACTTGTACTGCTGTAACCAACACTGCTTCTGAAAGGATTATCTTCTTGAACATGCATGTTGCCGACAGAGTTGATGTAATTGCTGTCTTCCAGAGGATGCTGCTCAACGTCTTTCCACTCCACTATCCTTTTAATAATATCAAGGCTAAAGTTTATCTTTTGTACTGTTATTCTGTTGATTCTATCAAACAGATAAATGTTTTCTGCAATTTGTTGCAGCCAGTTCTCGTCCACTGTATCCTTGGCGACAATTAGGAAGCTAGCAAGTACTCTGCTTGCTACAAACGTAACAAACTTGCTCTTATGGTCTGCTAACTCTACAACCTCTGTGATCCAGTCGTGCCTGTTTCTCACTAGCATGTCACATGCCTGCATTAGTTTAGAACATATTGTACCAGTGTTGTTCTGTTTTAAATAAATATCAAACATTAGCTGCATTGTTGACAAGTAAGTTAAGGAGCATGTCAGAGGCCAGGATACTATGTTGAGGTGCCTATCAAACATTTGAGACACCCTGAGCTCATCTACGGGACATAAGCACTGTCCTACCAAGTTCTCTTGAAGTATCCTCAGTTCAGTGAGAAGTTTGTCATCTGCCACTGTCCATAATGGAGTTGAATTGGAGCCAGAGGGTATTGTATCCACTAAAGGTAGCCGTAGGATGGTGGAACAATCCACGGCGTCTTCGCTGACGGTCCCGCTATCGGGAGACTCACCATTTCGTGAAAACTCATCTGAGGTCTCAGCTGCTGGTGTTTCAGAGTCAAATATATCTGCAATCTCTTCAGCAGATCTGTCGCTGCCATCGTCGATGTCTGGCGCGTCTATGCGCTGCTTCTTTTTAACGGGTTGATCGGAAGCCATACCTTCATTTGACTGCGCTTCGCAATCCAAGTGCCCCCGCAAAACCATTAACTCGTATCGAGTCCAACTTGGTTCTATTACTCGCGTCGTACGCGAACCACAATTAGATTCAAGTCGCAACGATTGCCAAGCTGGAAACAAAAAGGCTAAAATGAATGCGTGACCTTTCCAAGTAGCTACTCAATTACGCGGACCACAAAGCCATCGCATATTCCGTTTAAAAAGGACGCCAAACATTGAATAATACTTTAAGATCACGGAATTACGATATACTCTTATCGATTTAAGTTAAATGACACATGAAATAACCATTTATAACAGAAATTCAATAAACTTTCCAAAATATTTTGATGGCACACATACCATTGACAGGCGAGCGAGGTTGTTTGAGCAGATATTTCTAAGGGAGGAATCCATAAGTTATTGTGTCTCATTCACTGTAATCCAATAATGCACAGTATCACCAACTTTTAAGTGATTTTACTTCGGAAAACACAATTTAAAATAATAAAAACTCTATTCAACAGAACATCGACTCCATTACGTACAATATGACGCTCATTCAAGTATGGTACTCTTTAAATTGGAATTTATTTCATGTTGGCAAAAAAAGTCTAAAATAATACACATTGTTCTTACAAAATATATTTTTACAGATTAAAATGAGTACAGTTTTCTTTTTATATGGTTAATAATTACATTTTAAATTTATAAGTGCTAAGTGTTATGTACGATTTCCGTAGCCACTTCCGGAGAGGACGTTGCCAGCGCAATGCTCCCGAATTTAGCAATCACGATCGGTAGCGAACCGGTTGGAATGTAGCAGAGAAGTTTGGTTCTACCTCCTGTTTCTGCGCTGTTTAAAAATAGTTCAAATTCAAATAATTTATTTGTGAACAATAGGTCAAACATAAAATGGTTACAAATTATGCTGGATGGTGGATATATATAAAATGAGTTCAGCTAATGTTCTGCCTCAGGGCGTACAAATGTTACTTATAACTAACATGCTTAATGTTAGTTAAGAAAATTAAAATGCTATAGTTACTTAAATGAAAGAAATAACTTTACGTATACTTCACAAGTTTGTATCGTCTTCATCACTGTAAGAAGAAGAACAAGATCAAGTTTTTATTTCTAATGAATCAAATCAAAATGTGCATCAAAACATTTTTCAACAATTTGAAACGACTTTCAAGTAAATCAGGAACGACAGGAACTCATTATTTTTATTATTCTATGCTGAACAGCAGTTGCGTATGTTGGAGCGGCTTATGTATTGTTCATTAGTTTAGTAGTCTGTGGTTATTGCGGTTCGTATAACGCAGCCACCGTTAATGAAACAGTGAAAATTTTGAGAGAGTAAAGTTTGATCACGGCTTTCAGTTCAATAGCGTAAAATTTAGCAAGTTTGACAAGGAACGTCAAACAAAATGGATTCGACCGAGCCCTCTGGCTACCCCCGAGTAAAATGTACGCTACGGGGACTCGTTAACTAATAAAATAACCCCATATCGTATTGAAATTATCAGGTGAATATGATTAAGTTGAAGCTAGTGTGTTTAACGTAAGTGACAACAATGAGTCATCTCAGTGTTTTTGCATAACAATCGATAGAATGGATTTAGGTTAAGACCTCTGTGCTCTAGGACTCTGAACAATACAAAATTGAAACTGGAAATATATCGTTACAACTGGCTGTTATTTTCGTCTCACGCAAGTAATATGTTATTGTTTATTTATAGGCTCGATGCGGAAACGTATCGATATGTCATCGGTGTTCTAACTATAGTTATTTTGTGCAAAAAAAAAATGATTTGGTATTTAGATTCAAATCTACGTTTGGATTAGATTGCGAAAGAGTTGTAATATCGAGTGTCGCCGCAACCTTGTGATGAATGGATAGAAAGTAATTCGTCGCCTTTTGTGTCGTTAGACAATGGTGAAATTCGTGTTTGATTTCCTGGCTATAGGCTGCTATGGGCGTTTAAACTTTTTGCACCTTCTTTCGTTTTTATTACCTTTTACGTCGTATATTATTAATACTACGTCTAAGAATTCAAGCCTATTGTACTGGGAAAAGAGTGAAACTATTCCTTTTTAGGTAGGCTTGTAGTGTTATACACCTACTCATTTATTTTGTTATTACCTCTTATCTACTAAGGAGTTTTACTGAGTAATGGTTCTACTTTCGTTTCATAATTAGTGTTTACACTGAGCAGCTGTAATAACCTGTATCAATATTTACTCTGTGATATAAAAACCATGTTAACTAAATAAGTAGTGGCTGTATTTCATATGGGGAAAATTCCTATTGGATTGTGTGTGGTTTTTTTAAAAGTTATATGATAGTTAAAAATAGAAGTGTTATGAACAGAATTTTACAAGGTAAAATAGTGAAGCTTCCAATTAATCAAGAACTTTTCCTGTCAGTTATTTCTTCTTTATAAAGTGGCAGTCTATTTGAAAATATATTTTTAATTCCCACATTAATGAAAAAGCCAAGGCACAGGTATAATATCACTCTATGGTGCAGCTCTTTAATATTTTTTAAACCATCACATGGTAAGCTTTTTGTACCATTTTGTGTAAGTTCCCTATGTTAAAAGATGATTGAATCTAATAATAAAAATTGGCTAATCACAAACAGTTACAAGCCACTGGCGCGCGGGATACCCCAGAGGATAAGTGACCTCTGTGACTCTGACTACAGAATCATTGAATTGAAAACTGCTACATAATATTGATATGGACCTCCAAATTATAACCATAGTCCATGTTACTAATATAATTAATGTCTTTCAATGTAATTAAAATGTGAACCAAATAAATTCTTCTGCTACTTCTATATTGAGGGAATGATTGATGGATTGTTTTCAAAAAAATTGTACATAGTTAATGGCTTAATGAAAACTAAAATTTTGATCGCTATTTTTGTGTAACAAAAGTTAAGTCATACAAAGTATATGAGTAACTCCGTTACACGAAAATAATTAACTCAATTTTGTTTTTAATTAATCCCTTAATTGTGTACAAATTTTTTGAAAACCACTCTGATAGCACTTATCGTTGGGGTATGCAAATCCGCTTAACAGGCAACTTTACTCCAAATTTGTTAAAATAAAATAAATATGAAATTAAAACCTCTGTAGAACTATATCTAGTGCAGATACACAGTTTTTAGCATATGGTAGATATGGCATATGGTGGACTTGCATTACCCTGATGTTATTTCTTTTTTATCATGAGAGGGAGGCAAACTAGCAAGCGGGTCATCTGATGGAAAATTTCACCACCACCCATAAATGTCAACAACTCAAAGAGTAGCAATGTATATCTAAACATTAGACTAAAACTAAATTAAAATTGTCATCTTCTACAAGTAATGATGATACCTATAATAGAATTTAAATTAAAAGATCGGTTTGTATATAAAAAAAAAAAATCTGTTTATTGCAATTAATGTTACAAAAAAAAAAAAATTTTCTTATACTTAGTTACAATCTTTAAATAAACATACATTTACACATTTACTTTTTACTTTATACATTTGTACTCTGCAAACAAGTAATAAATTTTTATTTTGTTTTCCAGGTACATAACAAACAATGGAACAAACAAACACACACAATAAACTGCCTTAAATTTTACGGTAGCTTTTATACGTAATATAGTGTTAGTGTACGGACATGCAAAAGTTAGTGTGAATTGTCAAGATGTCGGACGATGATGATTCGTCTCCGGATTGGGCGCTGGTGCCCACCAATAATGTCCCTAGTGAGTATTATAATTTTAAGCTTTCTCGCACAAAGACTTGCTATAGCAATTCAACGTGGGAATGCTGCCTGCGTGATGGGCACCCTACCTAAGGGTCCAAATTTAGATAATAATTTTTAGTTTTTAATTTCTGTTTAGCTATTTTAAGTTAGTTTTAGTTATGTTAATTTTATACTTAGTCCCTGTTTTTATACCTTATTTTATTTTATATTGTTGTTGTTTGAATTCTAGTAGATAATCAAGTAAACCTACAAACCCTTGCAAATAAATGTAATGGTTTTCTCCCAATCTGCATTGAACCCTTGTGGGAACTATAGTTCTTTAATTTACAGCCAAAAATATTTCTCTCCTTCTTGCATTTGACCATAAACAACTGATGGGAAGCCAAGAATTATTCACTCCCCAACTTTTTTCAATGGATAAACAATTTTTGTTTTAAAAATTACTTAATTTTTTTATTTAATTTAGGCTTGCGTTTGACCACAATCACACCTGATGGGTCATTGAGTCTCCCAATGAGGCTGGCATAGTCACACAGGTGCACTTAAGCCTCGAAAAAAAAAGAGAAAAAAAAAAACACCTGATGGAAAGTGAAGATGAGGCCTACGATGGAGCACGCTTGCCTAGTAAAAAATCATGAGTACAATTCATTTTTATACACAAAAAAGTGTCCTTATATTTTGGGTCAGTTTTGTGACTTTTTGTACAATTTATATGGATTGTCACAAAAAAAAATATTAAATGTATGGACAATTAGGGACATATTTTTTAATCACCAAAATCAATAGTGCTCTTGATTCTGAGTAGGAAAAACCCCCTCATCTTTAAAAAAAAGTGAGGGGTACAGTTGGGAACTGATTTATTTGGGAAAAATATTTTTGGCAAAAAGCCAAAACCGCCTCATTTTGAGAGGCTTGTATCCACAGTGTTTAATATGTGTTTAAGTTTGTACCTATCTATATAAGTATGTTTATGTTGCCTAGTACCCATAACACAAGCTTTGCTTACTTTGGGACTAGGTCAATTGGTCTAAATTATTGTCCCGTGATATTTATTATTTATTATTTATTAAAAATAGACGCACATAGGCATTGAGTTGCGAAAACAGCTTGCTATTACCTATTCTTTAAGTTACAACATAAGGTCAGAACTTGCAAATCGAATTTGACCCAGTCCAAGCGATCAGATTGATATGAAATTTAGTACAGACTAGTTGTGATTCCGTCTGAGAAGAATTCGTTTATCGCTATCGCGTAAGAATTATGCAATTTTCCAAGATAAAAAGTATCCTATGTGTAATCCAGGTTGTAAACTATCTGTGAGTGTGTACCAAATTTCATGAGAATCCGTTTTACCATGAAAGAGTAACAAACATGCTCACATCCACTCATCCATCCATGCAGACTATAAATAAAATAAATAAATAAATATCACGGGACAATTCACACCAACCAATTGACCTAGTCCCAAAGTAAGCTAGGCAAAGCTTGTGTTATGGGTGGGTAGTAGGCAACGGATAAACATACTTATATAGATAGATACATTCTTAAATACATATTAAACACCCAAGACCCCAGAACAAAATTCGTATTTTTCATACAAATATCTGCCCCAACACGGGAATCAAACCCGGGACCTCAAGCTTCATAGTCAGGTTCTCTAACCACTAGGCCATCATAGGTCATCTGGTCGTCTGGTCGACTATGTTTATTATAGTAGTGGGATATGTAATTTAGTTGACAATAAAAGAAAGAAAGAAAGAAAACATTTATTTGTGATAGATATCCAATAATTTCAAAAATAATGCAGGAATAAAAACATAAAAAAATGCGCATATCACATTGACGTACAATAAAACAACTAGACTCCCAATGGCTTAACAAAAGTTCCTCAAAAAACGTCCGAGCGGCGTTGTGTGTACGTATACATCAATTTATACAGATAACATTAACAGCATTCATTCAAATTAACACCTTATTTCGTAGCAGTAATGTTTAATGTCAATTGAATACGATCGTTCGAAGTAGTGACATGACGTCACACGCTGGAAACCGCCTAAAGAGTAAAGAATGCAGTGGAGTGGTCATGCGAAGCGGAAGCTAGACTGTCTGTCTCTTTTTTTCTCGTGAGTTTGATTACGGTGCGAAAGAGACATATACGAATACGGGGCGAGAAGTGACGTTGTAATCAACGCGCGGTCGAAACACAACTGAACCAAAACTCTGCACAATAGACGCGTGTGCAGACTTTTGCTTCGGACAATTTTTGAGCGTGATTGGGAGTCTAGTTGTTTTATTGTACGTCAATGGCATATCACGAAATGGTCCCAAATCAGCAAAGTGCCGATCTTGCGAAAGGCGCTGATCTTGATGCTATACCTTGACAAGCTCGTGCGCGGCGCTCGGCGGAACCCTGTCGCAGGGAGCCTCTGCTGTCCTTAACAAGATTGTTTTTAATAAGTGCGGCAAACGCTGACTGCGACAGGGTTCCGCGGAGGGTCGCGCTCGCGCACGAGCTTGTCGGACTATAGTACATTCAACATAAAGTACTGCAAAAAATCGTTTTTAAAGATGAAATTACTTGTTTATAACTCATACTGAAATAGCACCTATAAAAACCACATATTATTACAATTAGCAGGTTCCGCATATGGCTGATGATTCAGCCAATTAAAATGATAGAGCATGCATTAATTAGTGTTGTATTAATATACTGATTCATAGTGATAATACAGTTGCAGCACTTAATATGCGGTTACCTATCATATCCTCGAATTTTTTTTTTCCGTGTATTTAAAATCCCGAATGCTTCATTTATCCGAATGCATTTTTTTCTGAAACTGTAAATATTTCAGGATTTTTATAAAACAACACTAACCTAACCTAAAGGGTTCTACACGATGGTCCTGAAATAAATCCTGAAATATTAGTTTAAAAAAAATGCTTTCGGACAAATGAAGTTTTCGGGATTCTAAACCTTCGGAAATAAAATTTTCTAAACATCGATAGGTTCCCTTAATATGCATATCTGTTGTGTGGAACAATAAAAATAAATTAAATTAGTTTTGGTGAAATTTTGTATTTTTTTTCTACAGTAATATCATAGAAAATAGTAGTAAAACTATACTGTTTCTAATTAACATACTTACACCCTGCTTCACCATCCATTGATCAAATTTATATGTCAGATAAATGTGATGCCGTCTCTGTTTGTTTTGTTCAAATAGACAGAGACGGCGTCACATTTATCTGTCAGTCAAAATTAATCAATGGGTGGTGAAACAGCCCCTTAGGCTACTTTTATCTTAGGAAATTCCTATAGAAGTAACTTCTGTCTGTCTGTTACATCTTCACGCTTACACCGCTGAACTGATTTAGATGGTATGGAGAGAATTTAAAATCCTGGGAAGGCCATAATGAGTTCCTGTGGGAAAGCAATAATAGAATTTATCACAGACGAAGACGCAGGCAACAGCTAGTATAAAAATTTAATTTATTTGCTCTGTAGAATTCACCTGTACGGTTTTTACTCACTATTTATTTCTGTCAAACAGTAAAGGATGGAATGGAGACAGTAAGATATTGGGAAGGCTTTAAAATTGAGATAACGCGCGCGACATACAAGATAGACCTTTGGTTACAAATCTGAAACTTTTCTGCCATTTAACCCTTTGATCAATTATAACTGAAGATACACATTGCCGAACAAAATCCCCTTCAAAGAATGTCCGAACTTTTTTATTTGTTTGCGTAACAATTAAAATCATCACCTACACAGAAATTTGAACCTAGTCTTTACGTCATTACAGTCGAATTTCGGTTGACACTTGACAGCTAAACTTGACAATTTCACGCAACGTACTGAGAAAAAAGAAGGCCACTTTTATCAAAGTGGCGCTCATTTGGCTCGGACATTTTCGGGCGCGCGACTGTGGATCTGCAGTTATAATTGATCAAAGATTTAACCACAGTGTTTTCACTGTCGTATTCCGCTTCAATCCAATCCCTTCCAAGCAACCTTTACTAATGTGGCAAGATAAATAAAAACTAGTGAATACCATTAAAAATACAGGTGTCTTGTATTTAATTTTATTCCAATCATAGTAATTTCAACATATTGTCCGGCACCACACAGTAGGTATTGTTCGTTTAAGGCAACAGGGATATCCTCCACAATTAAACGCTGTTTCCTGTTCATTGTTTTTAAATATGGCCGCTGCGATGTGCACCCGCGACGACGACGGATTAGGCGCTTTCACGTTATGCTGCCCAATATGGACATTGGACATGACATGCACTCATGGTGGCACTTATTCAACAATAGGGATGATGACACCATTAAAAAATAATTCAAAGACACAACTCCAGTAAAAAAACGCTTTATTTTAGCCCTGAAAACCAGATTAATTTTCGATTAACTGCAAAATTAGATTTTTTGTTGCTTTAAAACAAATAAATAGTTAGTTAATTGAGTAGTATGCGAACAAGTGAAGATCTGGAATCAGCTTTCTGCGGCAGCATTCCCAGAGCGTTACAACTTAGGGATCTTTAAAAAACGAGCCTACCAATTCCTAAAAGGGTCGGCAACGCACCTGTGATGCCCCCCGTGTTGCAGGTGTCCATGGGCGACGGTGATCGCTTTCCATCAGGTGACCCGTCTGCTCGTTTGCCACCTCTTATATATAAAAAAAAAGTGACGTCATATGTTGCTATTGCCATTCAAACTCTATGGGAGAAATGTGTTTTGACAGCTCATAAAAAGTACGTCAGTTGATTGGTGGTGTCAACATCCCTATTACACATACTTCTTACCTACATATTACATTGGTTTCATATCCAAATCACGCAAATGTTTAGACGTGGGACGAGGGCGCGTCGCAGTCCCGGCGCCCCTTGAATCAGTTTTGATACTAAATGTATAGAAGCGTCGCGATCCAAAGCAGACAGAGACGGGGCGGAGACGCGGCCTGCGAACAAACGATGCGGACAGTGACGCGCCCCCGCCCCACGTCTCTTCTATGTGGCTTGCGCCTAAGTTAATTTCAATAGATTTAACAATCTCTCAGATATCTATAGCCAACTTACATGAACACCAACACGCAACTCGCTCAACGAGCTATGGAGAGGGCTATGCTCGGTTTCTCTACGGGAACGAATCAGGAATGAGGAGATCCGTAGAAGAACAAGGGTCACCGACATAGCAAAGCGGATTAGCTCGTTGAAATGGCAATGGGCATGTCTAACGACTGCTTTAGCCTAGTTGGTAGTGACCCTGCCTACGAAGCAAGAGGTCCTGTGTTCGAATCCCGGTAAGGGCATTTATTTGTGTGATGAGCACGAATATTTGTTCCTGAGTTATGGATGTTTTCTATGTATTTAAGTATTTATTTATCTATATAAGTATGAACTAAAACAATTACTTTGCTCACCCGCGACCTTACAATAGTTACGTTTATGCAAGAAATGTGCGTTCATGCAGTTCCTCCACCTCCACACTGTACGAACACACACAAATCACATAAACCCAACCATCACCACCACCAAGCTACACTGACGCGTTTCGAACTCAACCAGAGCTCATCTTCAGAGTTACCACAACCGTATGCTATGCTACCAAATGTTTAACATTAATATGGACCTCCGCAAAGTAACGCCTGATTCAATAAACTATATAAGTATGTATATCGTCGTCTAGTACCCATAGTGCAAGCTTTGCTTAGTTTGGGACTAGGTCGATTTGTGTAAGATTGTCCCCTAATATTTATTTATTTATTTATTTATTTTATATAGAGCCGGGTAGTCATTAGCGAGCTGTAACCGTAACCGTTGCATGTACTGTAACCAAAAAACATAGTGTGTATGTGGTTCGCAAACCTGCTGCGAGCGGTACGCGTGCGGCTCGCAGCGAGCCGACATTTACAAGGTATTTCAAACTAAATACAAACTGAAATATAGATGCACAGAAAAAACCCCAGAAAAAAGACCAATGCTGGGAATCGAACCCAGGTCCTCAGCGTTCCGTGCTGCGTGCTTACCCCTACACCACCACTGGTCTAGAAGTTAGCGACGAATCTTTCCCATACATCGTACACTTCAGTCTGTTATAATCACATTTAGGCAGTGATAAAGCGCATCTATGTTATGCCCTCTACTGAGAGACTTCAACACTCCTTCGGAGCTACCCGCTCACCTGGACCAAGAGATGGCGCTACTAGGCCAACTTTTACAAGTTAAGTATGAAGTATCTTTTTCTATTTATTTTTTATTTTCTTCAACTTCATTTTTTTTTTTTATTACTTTTACGGTCATCCCGTGAAACCATATATTTCAAACTAAATACAAACAAAAAAAAATGAAGTTGAAGAAAATAAAAAATAAATAGAAAAAGATACTTCATACTTAATTTACAAGGTACTCATTTCTGAAACGGGGCGGTATGACGTCATAGGGGCCGGGGGAGGTGCGGGCGGCGAGCGCGCCTCGTGTCCACGGCATGCATGAGGTGATGCATGTGTTAGATTTAGCTCTATTCATATTAGATATTCTATATACCTATCGATATTCTTTTACTTAGAAATATATATGGGAAGTGACAGTTAATTTATCTTGCTTAGCTGCTTTATAGTCACATGTTTTATATTAAACGAGGAAATAACTTATTTTGATGCTTATCGGGGCCAGGAGTTAACGGAGTATAAAATAATAAGTTTATGATGGGTTAAGATATTATATTTGGAAAGTAAAACAAACAGATCAAATCATAATTCGAGAAATCGCTTATATTGAAACAAACCTTATTTTCCAATGAAATAATAGCTTTTAATGATAACGAATAACAACAACACAAGATTCTCGACATATATAAATATTATTCAGTTACCAACATAATTCAAGTATTCATTAATTTATAGCTATACACGTTGATATATAAGCTATACGATAATTATTAATATATTTACATATGAAAGATATAGAAACAAATTATAGCCATTTATTGATCATACAAACAAGTAAGTACTTAACTGTCAAGTGACCACGGCGACGGCTCGTAACAAAGTGCCTCTACCTGGCCTAAGAAGGCCTTTTATAAGTTTGCCTTGCCGTCTGGGTGAGTCGCAAACAACTGACGTCACCAGAGTAAGACAATCGGAAAGTATCTTAATTATTATTTCGCTTGTCTTTAGAGCCAAGCATTACCTAAATTATCAATTCCATTATTATATTTCATTTACTTACTTATTTTAACAATATATTTTATCACCTTACATATCTAATAATGTTATAACAGTTTCTATTACTTAGTATATCTAACACATGCATGAAGCATGATGTTGCATGAGGTGTGTCCGTGGACACGAGGCGTGCTCGCTGCCCGCACCTCTCCCGGCCCCCTTAGTCGTCGTAACCCCGCGACGTGTTTGGCGAGGACTCATTTAAACGGTTTAGCTATAGCACCTTTACGATACATAGCAGTACCGTAATGTAATGATGCTAGTCAATGGTGCAAATTAAACTACGGCGTAAATGTAAACATGGGTAACATTGTGCGTAAATATTCACCATCACCATCTTCCCATGACACACGTAGGGCACAGGCCTCCTCTCAGAATGAGACGGATTGGGTCGTAGTATCCACGTGGGCCTAGTGCGTATTTAGAACTTCCCACAAACCATTGGATTTCAGGTGCAGGTTTCCTCACGATGTTTTCCGCAAAGCTCATGGTAAATTTCGAATGTGACTTTGCACGTAAATTTCAAATATCTCAGTGGTGCGAGTCCAAGCTCAAACCAACGCCCCTCTGCTTGAGAGGCCATAGGCTAAAACCACTAGGCTACCACGGCTTTAAAAATATATTTTTTTTTTAGCCTGTCAAGGTGTCCCACTGCTCGGCAAAGGCCTCCTCTTTTTTCCGCCATTCGTCCCTATCGAGAGCATGATCCTGCCAATCAACTTGATATGCGTCCAAGTTGTCCCGCCATCTTCTCTTCGGTCTGCCTCTGTTTCGATGGCCATCCCGCGGAACCCAATAGGTGGTAATTTGGGCCCATCGCTGTGGGTGCATGCGGCAGACATGACCAGCCCAGTCCCACTTGAGCTTAGCGGTCTTAGCGCCCACATCTGCAACGCGGGTCTTGGAGCGCAGTTCGGTGTTTCTGATGCGATCAGTTCTACGAACACCCAAAACACTGCGCTTCATTGCCCGTTGGCAAACCTTGAGCCTGGACTTTTGAGCTTCAGTCAATGACCAAGTTTGAGCGCCGTAAGTTAGGATGGGCAGAATGCACATATATCGACGAGTTTACGCTGTAACGAACGTGGAAGGTTGCCCTTCATTAGCGTCTTCATGGACCAGAAGCTCTTCCAGGCATTATCGACACGTCTATCGATTTCTCTAGACTGCCTGTTTTCGAAGGATGCTATCTGGCCCAAGTAAATGTACTCGTCAACATAATGCAGTACTTGCCCATCAACCCATACCTTACATTGCACACTATTGGTCATTAACTGTGTCTTTGCTCTATTCATGGTGAGTCCAACCTCAAGGCTTAAATAATTTTAATGGACTTAAATAAAAAAATCTTGATAATTTCCAACTCTGGCGCCAAATGTCTAGATTTACGTAGAGTTCACTCGCTCGTTTCCCCACGCCCAAATTTATAAAAAAAAATTCTCTCTTTCAGTACTCGGCATCAAGCGGCTCAAGCAAATAGAGACCCTATTCCTGGCACGGAGGCTCCAATGTCCCAGCACGCATGGGCTGAGCGTGGAGACGCTGTTGGACGTGCTGTTAGTGTTGTACGATGAATGCTGCAACAGCAGTCTGAGGCGGGAGAAGGCGGTTGCTGACTTTATACAGTATGGTGAGTTTTGTCACTGTTATATGTGTTCTTCTAGCCAAGTTTTTGTTTTAATTGTAAGTTTATTTAAGTAAAGTATTAGTACCCCAAATCCTGGTCGCCATGTGACTAGGGTTGCCATCTCTAAAAATTAAAAAGCCGAACTTACCCGTCAAAAAAGCCGGACTTAAAAGTGGGACTTTTGAATTCCAAAGCCGGATGCTAAAAAAAGGGATTTTTGAGTGTGTGTATGTGTCCGTCCGATGCGGGCGGGGGCGGCGTGGCAAGACTGGGCAAGGCCGTGCGCGCGCGCAGTGCGACAGTAATAAATAGCCTAACGAAAGCCGGACGGGCCGGACGCAGCCAAATTTGGCCGGACAAGAGATCAAAAAGCATAACACTGTCCGGCTTTATCCGGACGGATGGCAACCCTACATGTGACAGGCATTGCCTAGTAGGGGATCAACAGCAAGCTTTTTTTTTTTAAATAAACTATTTTTTATTTGCGTTTTAATAGTTCTAAAAACGCCTTATTCCTCGCGCGCACAAGATGCTGCCTAATAAAATAACTTCAATACAATTTAATGTCCTATATGAACGAAATGAATGTCTGTTAAAAATGCGTCAGTATTTTGTGACACATGTGATTCCACCCAAAACATTGTTATGTAAAATGTTGCCAAGACGAGACCATATACCGAGCACTCTCAAAAAGTTATCAGATCCAAGCTTCTAATTCTACACGCCCTAACTCTACAAGCGCTAACTTCACAAACCCTACACCTTAGTCTAAATAATATGGGTGTGTGTGGGAATTTTGGTTAAATCCAAACTCAAGTTATGAGGGTTCAAAAAACGACAAAGTACTTCGAGAAAAGGTATTAGTGTCCTAGCACTTCGCTTGGCTCGCCTTGGCAGATTGTTTATTTAGGAAGCTGGAAGTCGGATTCTAGATGTTAACATATTATATGTGTCGAACAGTCGTAGCTGTGGTGCACGGTAGTTCATTGATATGGACCATCAACTATTTCCTTCTAAATACTGTACGTGGGTGAATCAACTTTTTTGTGTTGTTTACTCTGTCCCCGGTTGTCCAAGGGACATCTTCAATATTCATACTGTTTGTCCAAGGGACAAAATTTGTGTAACCATAGTAACCATAGCAACGAATGGCAAGAAAAAGCTGATTCACCCATGTAAATCATGGTCCCTAAGGCCGTGTTCAAATCAAACTGACTGTCAGCCGCCGAAAGTGAGCGAACGTTACGCAGTTTATTGTATTTCCATACTTATTCACTTTTTCGTTCACATCTAACCGACAATACGTTATTACGCTATGCGTAGACGCTGACATACAATACCGTTTATTTTCACGTTTACGCTCAAATCCTTGTAACAGTGAAGCCAGTGGCATCGGCGCTGAAGCGGCTGCGTCTCTCGCGGGAAGACTTCGAGCTGGTGAAGGTCATCGGCCGCGGGGCCTTCGGGGAAGTGTGCGTCGTGCGGGCCTCGTTCATGCAGGTATTGTATAAGCAGCTACCAGTGTCAGTCATAGTCAGACGTAGGAATTTAGGGGGCAAAATTTAATGACAGGTAGGGAGTTCCTTTATCGATAAACTCATCTATCGACGCCTTTCCTATATAATAGTGATCGCCCCCAACTTTGTTGGTAAGTTTGTATTATTTTGTAAGTCTTATTTCGGAGACAATTATGATAAAGTTTATACATAGCATATTTTAAACAATACCATTGGACTCAGGGGCGGTCTTAATGAACAAGCATAAAAGCAGTGCCTACCTTATCACATTAGCATAAATATTTATATTAAATTAATTAAGTTACTTTTTATTTTACTTCATATTTATTAATGTTACTCGTTCAGTTCGTATTGTATCCGTTACCAACTTTCAAAAGAGCGCGCTGAGCGTATGAATTTCCTCCCTTCATGGCTTACGATTTAATAATAAGCGCAGGTAAGCACAGCTCATGGCTGCTTATGTGAGCACACAATGATATACGCTACGCCTGTGTAAAAAGCATCCGTGAACTACGTACTGATAGACTTCAGGCCACTACACTTACATTCACACACACAAGCATAGCCATCAATTTATTTTTGTATAGGTTCTCAGGAACGGCGGCCGGACCGGGAAGTGTTGCCATTTCTGTCCAGATTGGGCGACTTGGGCGCTAAACTTGTATTATAGAATTGTTTACGCTTTTCATTTGGAGTATTTTGGAGTTAAATATTTGTTTGAAAATTGTAAGTAAACATAATATTGAACATAGTTGATAACCGATTTTCCATCAAATGTTCGATAGTTTACGTAAAATATTTTGTAGAGAATCAAAATAGTTAATATCCAGAAAATTTCGCTTCGTGCTAAAGGCTACATTCACTGCTAACATCGCGCGATCGCGGTATCTCTCTCTCTCTTGTATTAAATATTGTTAGCGTGAGCGAGATAGCCCGACATGGCGTTCACGCATGCGCCAAGCCCACAACCCGGACAAATTATAAGTGTCTCGATTTTGCATATTTATCACAAACGTTCGCACTTTTAAATTTGTCAGATTTTTATTTTGGTCTATTATTTGAACTCGGTATGCAACTAGCGTCATGTTTGTTTTTATTGCGAGAGACCGGGTCATTATTTGTAGAATTATTGGTTTTATAGTAATTTTCTTTTGTTATTAACTTAGATTGTCTTGGGATTTCACCGGATAAGGATTTAAATAGTGTTTTTGGTAAACTTGAGCTTAAATTGATTAAAAAATATGTGTTTTAGTTGTGGAAAATATGTTGACCTCGTATGTTTGCGAAAGTTGATTAAAGGCGAATTTAGTAAGTTTTCGTTCGAAAACCAGCTTGCAGTAGTTAAAAAAGGTTGGTGTGTTCCCGAGTTAAAACCAAGTCAAACTAGAGGAAACATAACTCGTCAATTTCATGCGAAATATTATGAAACTTTTAGCTGGCTTACAGGCTGTGTAGGTACACACAGAGCGTTTGTATTGTTTTTCGTGCATTTTATTCGGAAATTTTGTAAATGTTTCGAATGACACGGGTTATGTCGACTTAAGAAACTCCCAATTAACAAAGAAGAAGAAAGAAACACCCTATTAAAAAAAACTGCTGAACTTAGCTATGTTCTTCAGCCGGTCTTACGTTCAGGAGCACTGCACGCTACTGATTGGACTATAAAATATCTACAATACTTAATCTCGTTAGGCCCAACATGCTAAATTTAATTTTTACAATAAGTTTCAAATTATAACAGTCAAAATTTGACGTGGGCTTTACGAGGATAAAGAAGTATAGAATTGATTTATTATTTTGTTTAATTTTTGTACTTTCTAAAAAATTTTTTTTTTACAAAAAGACTTGGAGCAATCACTTGTATACATAAGGAACTTCCTACTTGTCATTAAATTTTTGCCCCTAAATTCCTATGTCTGGTCATAGTCATTCGCCAAACAGACCGGTGCTGTGCCATCCGCAACCAACGCGTTCTCGCTACCTCAATCAGAGGCCATATTGTAGAACGCGCGGGCGGTTGCTATGGTATTCGCCGTCTTTTTCTGTCACCATCTTATATCGTATGACAGAAAGGAATAGTGAAATTAATAGCAAGTGCCAGCGCGTTACAATAAGCGTACAGGGGCCTGTTGCATAACAAATTACAACTTATATTCTGCCGTCGTAATTATAAAAGGCACAACTGCAAAATTGCTCAAAAAAGAAACAGCGTAAGTTTACAAAGAACAAGTGTGCACTTACGCCTTTTCTGTTTCACAAAAAATTCTAGTTGTGCCCCTTTTTCTTACGACGGCAGTATTACAAGCGGAACTCTCGCTTCAGTTACATTAACTAGAATCGGAGTTCCGCTTGTAATATAAGTTGTACTTTGATATGCAACAGGAACCAGGTCGTCGCTCTGTCTTGTCGGAGGCCTACCTTACACCGCATCCAATCTGTGGACGCCGCTCCAATACCTTTTATGCCCCATTACACCAATATTACGGTGAATCAGCTTTTTAGTGCCACCCGATGCTATTATGGTTACACAAATGTTGTCCCTTGGCCAACCTAAGCATTTTTCTATGAAACAGTATGAAGTGTCACTTGGACAACCGGGGACAGAGTAAACAACACGCGACAAAAATGTTTTTACACAATTCAGAGCTGCTGGCTGCTAACGATGGGCCTCATAAGAAAGCTCAAGGTTACGTTACGGGTGAAGTCTAAAAACTATATTATCAGCAAGCAGCATAGGCTACTTTTATCCCGGAAATGTGCATCCCACAAGACACATACAAAGTGGCGGGCAACACCTAGTCTTTTTATAGCGGTAGCTTTTTTTCTAGGGTGCAGACATCGGTGTCAACACAACAGTGGCGTCTGGCGGCACAGTCTCGACGACCACCGGGGAACGGGTCTACGCCATGAAGATACTCAATAAATGGGAGATGCTCAAGGTTAGTCGGTATTATAGTGTGTTCAGGTTAACGAGTTGGTATTCAGAGCATGCAGCCGCTCGTGATTGTGGGTTAGAGAAACGCCTAACCAATTACTATTCTTGAGTAACTAATAAAATTGAATAGAATACCTTATTAAGTTCTGCCAATTAAGGTATATTTAGGATTTCACGGGATGACCGTAAAAGTAATAAAAAAATGAAGTTGAAAAAAAAAATAAGTACAAAAAAAAAAAGATACTTCATAGCTAACTTGTTTAAAGTTGCACAGTAGCGCCATCTCTTGTCCAGGTGAGCGGTTAGTTCCGAAGGAGTGTTAAAATCTCTCGATGAGGGTGTAACATAGATGTGCGCTTGTCACTGCATAAGGTGATGATTTAGCAGATTGAAATGTATGATGTATAGGAAAGATTCGTGTCTAATCTCTAGACCAGTGGTGGTGTAGGGGTATGGCACGCGGCACGGAATGCTGAGGACCTGGGTTCGATTCCCAGCATTGGTCTTTTTTCTGGGGTTTTTTCTGTGCATCTATATTTCAGTTTGTATTTAGTACGAAATATATGATTTCACGGGATGACCGTAAAAGTAATAAAAAAATGAAGTTGAAAAAATAAGTACAAAAAAAAAAGATACTTCATAGCTAACTTGTTTAAAGTTGCACAGTAGCGCCATCTCTTGTCCAGGTGAGCGGTTAGTTCCGAAGGAGTGTTAAAATCTCTCGATGAGGGTGTAACATAGATGTGCGCTTGTCACTGCATAAGGTGATGATTTAGCAGATTGAAATGTATGATGTATAGGAAAGATTCGTGTCTAATCTCTAGACCAGTGGTGGTGTAGGGGTATGGCACGCGGCACGGAATGCTGAGGACCTGGGTTCGATTCCCAGCATTGGTCTTTTTTCTGGGGTTTTTTCTGTGCATCTATATTTCAGTTTGTATTTAGTACGAAATATATGATTTCACGGGATGACCGTAAAAGTAATAAAAAAATGAAGTTGAAAAAATAAGTACAAAAAAAAAAGATACTTCATAGCTAACTTGTATATTTAGGGGTTAGAGTTGCGCTCGGCCTTTAAAAGGAGTGCGTTTCGATCTTGGTGAATCGGTCAAATGAACTAGTTTCTGTCTTTTAGTTCTTATGACTCCGACCGCAACAAAGATCGGGAAATGAGTTAGGGTCTTTTTTCTAGTGAAAAGGGTAAAGGAAACATATCTATT
The DNA here is from genome assembly GCA_947859365.1 of Archips crataeganus. NCBI lineage: Eukaryota > Metazoa > Arthropoda > Insecta > Lepidoptera > Tortricidae > Archips > Archips crataeganus. The sequence continues at coordinate 8,831,248 of OX402071.1, forward strand.
CTGTGGCAGTATTGGTATGTACATATAACCCTTTATTCCTTTATGTTAATTTTTAATTAAGCTAATTTGTATATTATTGATTCGGTATACTATCGCATTGGGTGTCCTGTAATGATAGTGTTCTGTTTACTTTAATAAATAAATAAATGTTTTTTTTAAATTTGTTGTATTTTTTTAAATATGGAGAAATAAAATTATAATAAATATTTTTCCGTGTTCAGGAAGCGAAACTCTTTCGATTCCTGTAGTAATTTTCAGGTATTAAAAAAATGAAAGGTTGTCAATTGCTTGAATCTGTCTCTGTGGCACGGACATCGTATTTGGTTTAGTACGAGTGAGCCGTCCGCTTCGCTCTTTTTACGTTCCCTCGTTCACTTCGTTTTGTTCATACGTTCACCGACCGATTGATGCGGAGCTAAGGGAGCGGAGACCGAGACCGATTTACGAGGAACCAGCTCTATACGGTCCGTGATGGGAGTTCATTCCTTTTAGTTTTCGACCGACTCAAGCCTAATAAGAGTGGATACAAATAAATTAGAGATTTGATAAAATTTAGTTGTGATGCGACACGATAGTTGCAAACTTTTTTTTGCGAATTTTAATACAAATGCAGTAATTTTTTGGTTGCAGCGTGCTGAGACGGCGTGTTTCCAAGAAGAGAGGGATGTCTTGGTGTTTGGGGACAGGAGGTGGATCACCAACCTGCACTACGCCTTCCAGGATGAACACAACTTGGTGAGTCGGAATGCTATTATTTGTATTTCTTTTTAGGGTTCCGTAGTCAACTAGGAACCCTTATAGTTTCGCCATGTCTGTCCGTCTGTCTGTCTGTCCGCGGCTAAGCTCAGAGATCGTTAGTACTAGAAAGCTGTAATTTGGCATGAATATACACATCAGTCACGCCAACAAAGTGGTAAAATAAAAAATAAAAAAATATTTTTTTTTAGGGTACCTCCCATAGACGTAAAGGGGGGGGGTGATTTTTTTTTTCACGACTAATCCTATAGTGTGGGGTATCGTTGGATAGGTCTTTTAAAACCATTGCGGGGTTACTAACATGATTTTTCTATTCAGCGATCTGTTTGCGAAATATTCAACTTTAAAGTGAAAACTTTCATTAAAATCGAGCGTCCCCCCCCCCTCTAAAATCTAAACTGTTAGGTGGAAAAATTTGAAAAAATTCAGAATGGTAGTAAATATATCAAATTAACTAGGAAAATTATAGCGGCTAAGATTGCTCGGAAATTATTTGTAGTTTAAGAGTAAATAGTAGCCTAAGGTATAAAACATACCTAAACTTGGATGATTCCGTACACATACGAAATCCTTAGAAAAATATTACTTGATTTTTTTTGTAATGGCTACGGAACCCTACCTTGTGCGTGTCCGACACGCTCTTGGCCGGTTTTTTTAATGCATGATACGACAGGTAAAAGCAATCTTCGGCACCCATGGACTCCCATAACGTAAGTTCTATTTATTTGGATCGTAGGTTAGGCTCCCAGCCTTTTATGGACTATCGCTCCCTACAAGAAAAAAAATCCAATGCAGTTAATTATACCAATTTTATATGTCTGTCTATTATCTATTAATAATCACATGTTAAAAAGTTATATCAATCATCATCATCATCATCACAGCTTATAAACATCCCACTGCAGGGCACAGGCCTCCTCTCAGAATGAGAGGGCTTGGTTCGTAGTTCCCACGCGGGTCCAGTGTGGATTGGGAACTTCAACTAAAACAATTACTTTGCTCACCTGCGACCTTACTTATTTATTTATAGCCACGTTTATGCAATAAATGTGTTCATGCAGTTCCTCCACACTATACGAACACACAAACCTAACTATCACCACCACCAAACTATACTGACGCATTTCGAACTAAACCAGAGCCCATCTTCAGAGTATTGCAACCGTGCACTATGCTACCAGATGTTAGAACTGACATCTGTGAGTTAGCGCGGGTTAGATTTTATTGCAGTGGGAACACATTTGTTTATCATTATGATCTCTAATTTCAATTATAATTACGTCGTTTGCAGTACTTGGTAATGGACTACTACTGCGGCGGCGACCTGCTCACACTCCTGTCCAAGTTCGAGGACCGCCTGCCGGAAGATATGGCCAGGTTCTACATCGCCGAGATGGTTCTGGCCGTGCAAAGCGTACACGAACTGAGATATGTACACAGGTGAGCTATGGTTATACGTACTATCGCCCCAAGCGCCAGATACCCATTTTCAAAACAAATTTGCTTGCAACCGTTGATGTTTATTGCTATGGATTGTTATGGACAGATGTCTAGCCACTGCACGCAAACTGGGCCTTTAAGGTGGTTATCTGGCGCTTGGGGCGATAGTACCATCGACAAAAAGGTCGCCTTGACACCATAAGGCTGCGAGGATGCGTTGCGAGGGATGTGTCTGTCATGAACCAATAGAAACACTTCATTTAAAAGGTCCTAAGTGAATGAAGTGTTTCTATTGGTTCATGACAGACGCATCCCTCGCAACGCATCCTCGCACATCTCTGGTGGAAACGCAGCCTTAATGTCCATTTTGATTGCAGTGGCTGGACATCTGTCCATACCGATGCATACCAATGAACTTCAACGGCTGCAAGCAAATTTGTTTTGAAACTGGGCAGGCCTCGGTTTTGTCGACTGTACACTGGGTAGCTTGCATCGTTCCTGGCCGGGAAAGTAATCTACATAATGGAAAAAGTGTTCTTTTAATATAAATAAATAAAATAAATCAATATCACTGGACAATTCACACCAATTGACCTAGTCCCAAAGTAAACTAAGCAAAGCTTGTGTTATGGGTACTAGGCAATGGATAAACATACTTTTATAGATAAATACATACTTAAATACATATTAAACACCCAAGACCCGAGAACAATAACTCGTATTATCCATACAAATATCTGCCCCGACACGGGAATCGAACCCGGGACCTCAAGCTTCATAGTCAGGTTCTCTAACCACTGGGCTATCTGGTCTTCATATTTTTTACGGTTCCGTACGGTCGGCCAAGAAAGTGGACTACCAGTGTTGACAAAAGTTTCTGTGAGATCTAAATATCGCCAAGGATGATATAGACTGGATTAGCAATCGCCATAGTTCAGATCCTCCGCAGAAAAGTAGTTCGATTATTAAATCCAGATGGCGCTGAAATATAGGCCGAGGCTTTGAAAGCAAAACAATAAGCGGCTGTTTCACCACTTTCCTTAAAGTTCGGATTAGCTTAATCATAACCTTATTTGACAGATGGAATTAAAATTTCTGTTTCACCAGTCTCGATTAGCGCTAAGTGACGGACAAACTGTTTCTTAATTTGACCATCAGATCAGGTGGCATTTAGCATTTTTATCCGTCACATAAAGTTAATTTATTTTTTTGTGGCCATGGTTGGAGAGCCCTTCAGCCGGTTTCAGAAAAATAAGTCAAAGTATTTTTTATTTTTTAAAGAAAGGTCATGCTAAATTGCATAAAATAATTTAAATATCAAGATTTTAATAAAAAAATGTAGGTACACTTTTAGTATGTAAAAATAAATCCAAAATTTCGTAATATTTTTTAATTACAGACTTTTATTCAGTGGCTCAATCGTTTGTTCTACCTGAACTTGTATATCGCCATTAAAAAAAAGTTTATCTGTCAAATGGTTTGGCGCCACTTTTCGATTCGTTTTACGTGATTTTATTTTTCTTTGTTATAGTTAACAAAGTATCGTAAGTAAATACCGTTTTTGGATCAATTATAATGCTACATATTTGTTTATGCAAAAAAAATAGAAGTATTCAAAAATTATATAGTTAACCATTTCTTTTGCTTTAATAATGAGTGACTCTTTGAACGAAAGTGTGCGAACAGAAACGCGTGGTCGTGAAATGCGACGTTGCCATTCCGACTTTTTCTTAAACCTACGATTAGTTAATTGGTACTTAGTTTGCACAGGACCGGAGTGGTGAAACTGAAAAAACACTAGCTGACAGATTTGTCCAGTACTTAGTTTATTCATTGGTTACGTAACCAGCAGTTTGACAATAAGGTGGTGAAACACCCCCTAAGACTACAGATGTTTCATATTACTACAAATGTATCAGTTTTCAAAAATATTGCATAACTAGCTTTTGCCCGCGACTCCGTCCGCGTAGAATTAGTAATTTGGACAGCTTATGCTTTTTAACAAATTTGCTTTTTCATCAATTATGGCTCTCCTTAGTTCCTCGATATAAAAAAAATTACCCGCCCCCGCAACCCCCCCCTCCGCAAACCCCCCTCTCAACCCCACCCCCCCACCAAACCCCCCGCACCTACTTACTTCAAAAACCCCTGATTTTGAAACATTCTTCCGCTCCGCTCCTATTGGTGTTAGCGTGATGATATATAGCCTATGGCCTTCCTCGATAAATGGGCTATCTAACACTGAAAGAATTTTTCAAATCGGAGCAGTAGTTCCTGAGATTAGCGCGTTCAAACAACAAACAAACAAACTCTTCAGCTTATTAATTCTTCTAAAAACTGTTCGATAAATTCTTAAAATAGACGTATCTTTCTTATTTATGAACCGATTTAAATGAAACAAACACTAAATGTTAATCCAAGAAAATATCAGTGAAAACCACATCCTTCTAGGTTAAGCCGTTTCAGAGATTAGCGCGCATAAACGCACAGACAAACAGACAAACAGATAAACAGACAAACAGACAATAATTCTAAAAATCATTGTTTAGGGTTCTATTGCGCTAATAAATAGCCCTAGTGACAGTTTTTCTCAAATATCTTCAATGTACAGACACTGACTTGTTACAGATTTATTATATGTATATATAAAATAATACATTTTCAATAATATGAAATATCTGTAGTCTTATTGTTTTGCTTTCAAACCCTCGGGCTATATGTCAGCGCCATCTAGCTTTAACCTTTTGACCGCCAGCGTCGGCTATAGACGACACTACGGTAATACAAAATTAAACCTACCCGCATCCGCATAAGAATCAATTTTGTTCCAAACAAAAACGATGCGTGGCGGTCAAAAGGTTAATAATCGAACTATTTTTCCGCAGCCGATCTGTACTATGGCGATTGCTAATCCAGTCTATAGCATCCTTGATATCGCTAAGGTTGACTTTTCTGAGTGAAGTCATTTCATTAGTCACTGTCATTATATTATTGCAAGGGAAAATCGACCTCGTTGTATAATAAACGTGCAAATAAACTTCAACCGTAGGGTGGTAGACCATATTTTTGGCTTACTGTACCTCAAAAGGAAAAAACGGAACCCTTATAGTATCACTTTGCTGTCCGTTAGTTGTCAAGACTCTTTATCTCAGGAACGCGTGGAGGTATCGAGTTAAAATTAAAACCATATACTCAGGTCTGAAGTGCCTTGAAGCTGTGAAAAAATTAAATTTCTATGGTAACTTTAAAAAAAAGATACGGCCGCTTATGCCGCAGAAATCGTATATTTCGTATATTTGAATCAACTTTTTTTGTGTTGTTTACTCTGTCCCCGGTTGTCCAAGTGACACTTCATACTGTTTCATAGAAAAATGCTTAGGTTGCCCAAGGGACAAAAATTGTGTAACCATAGCAACGGGTGGCACTTAAAAGTTGATTCACCCTTCGACACTCTCAAGGGAATCAAAATTTATGGGGCATTTTGCGTTGACCTAGAACTATGAAATTTTGCAAGTAATACCGTCTTATACTATAAGTATAGGGAAAAATCTGAAAACCATACATTTTTAATTTTGTAAGGGAGGTCCCGACTTACCAATATAAAATGTTTATTGAATCAGGCGTAACATTGCGGAGGTCCATATTAATGAATTGGCTAAGTAAAGTTTTTTTAAGAGGTGCTAATTATATTTTTTTTCGACAGTCGGCGTTCTGAAGATCGAGAAACTGCAGCTGTTTTATTTTTATCTCCTATTGTTTACTGGAAATATTTTTTTAAGTTATCGAGTTGACATTTGTGAGATTTAATGGCTGACAAGCGGTTCGTGCTCAGTACTTAGTAGAAACAGAAAAAAAACTAAGTCATCTGTCACTTTTGTCCATGTCAAACCGTTTGCGTTTCGTTTGCTTTGCGTTTTGGTGTGATTTTTGGACTATTTTTAACAACCTCCGCACAAAATCCGGATTTACAATTTTACCGCATTTCTCCACGACTTATGCACGATAGTTGAATCACGATTGAATATTTTTGATCATTATTTTGGAACTGCTTTTTGGACAAAGCAAAGTAAACGAAAAGCAAACGGTTAGATTTCATTTGACATTGACAATTGACTTCGTTTTTTTTTCTATTTCTGCTAAGTACTGAGCACGAACCGCTTGTCAGCCATTAAATCTCACAAATGTCATCTCGAACACTTAAAAAAGTATTTCCAGTAAACAATAGGAGATAAAAATAAAACAGCTGCAGTTTCTCGGTCTAGAAGAAGACTACTGTCGAAAAAAAATATATTTAGCACCTCGTCAAAAAACTTTACTTAGCCAACCCGCGACCTTATCACGGGTCACCTTGTTACCTTGTCGCGGGTGAGCAAATTAATTGTTTCAGTTCATTAATATAAAATTTGTCACTGGCACTGAATGTGTGAAATATTCTGTTACAGAGACATCAAACCCGATAACGTGTTGTTGGATGCAAGCGGTCACATAAGGCTGGCGGACTTCGGATCATGTCTCCGACTGGGTGAGGATGGGAAGGTCCAAAGCAATGTAGCTGTAGGAACTCCGGACTACATATCGCCGGAGATATTGAGGGTAAGTACTTTTTTTTTTATGTTAGAGAGGCCAGACAAACGAACTAGTGGGTCACCTGATGTTAAATGATCACCACTGTCCATAGACACCCGCAGCGCTTTACGCGATGCCAGTGCGTTGTCGGCCCTAAAAGGGAGAGGAAAAAGGAAAGGGAATAGAGGAGGGGGAGAGATATTGGGCCCCCGGCGCTCTCACTGACCGTACGAAACGCAGCAGGAGTACTGCTGCTTCACGCCGGTGTTCTGTGAGAGGGTGGTACTGCCCCGGACGAGCCGGCCCATTCGTGATGCAGCGGCCAGCTACAATATGGCTCTACCACTACCACTACTTAGTAGCCTAGTCGTTGTAAACCGTGGTTGTTTGGTGGTTTGACCTAAAGTCTCAGCAGTGTCGTGGGTTCGAAGCTTGTGAGTTTTTCCGAATAGGGATGTTCACGCCATTAAAAAATAGTTCGAGGGAACGACTCCAGTAAAAAAACGCTTTATTAGCCCTGAAAACCAGATTAATTTTCGATTAACTGCAAAATCAGATTTTTGTTGCTTTAAAACAAATAAATAGTTAGTTGATTGAGTTGGCGAGCAAGTGACGTCATAAGTTGCTATTGCCATTCAAACTATGGGAGAATGTGTTTTGACAGCTCATATAAAGTACGTCAGTTGATTGGTGGTGTCAACATCCCTATTGTATGTACAGTGGGGGTAAAAAAAGGTTCGTCACGTTAAGCACCAATTTGCTTGCACCAAGGCAATTGTCAGTCCTGTCAACATTTTTATTTCAAACTATATGGCATTGACGTTTCTCATTTTTCAAAAGGTACTAAGAGTCTGTGACTTGATAAAGGAATCAATTTAAATAAATTTGAACCAAAACTTAGTTGATTGCGGATTACCCGGTCTTAATGTGTATTATTTTATTTTTACAGGCAATGGAGGATGGGCAAGGTCGCTACGGCCCTGAGTGCGATTGGTGGTCATTAGGTAAGTAGAAATAACGATACAAATAAACTAACTTGTGCCTGTTGTATAGCTTAAAACACCTTAAGCTATTTGAGTCGCTTGACTTCAAGCTCAGATATATCCAATTCTGAGATTTTTATGATTTTGGTATCAAAAGAAAAGGTTAATAGGGTAGATTGCCGCGTGACGCCAAGAGTGCATGCCTGTGTTCTCACCTATGTGTTTAAAGTGCTAAGCTCTGCCCGCCATATTAGGATATAGCTGGAAAAAACGTGAGGTTTTCCTCTGTTACCAAATATGATATTTTTAAGGACCCCCCCCCCCTTGAATGGGTCACGTAGTATACGTTCCCCAAGTATCAAAAGCTATTCTTGCATGCAAGTTAATATGACAATCAGTCTTATTGTTTTTTGGTGAACCAACTTTATCTTGCCACCCGTTGCTATGGTTACACAAATTTTGTCTCTTGGACAACCCAAGCATTTTTCTATCAAACAGTATGAATATGTCACTTGGACAACCGGGGACAGAGTAAACAACACGAGTTGATTCACCCATTTATTATGATGTAGGAAGCATTTACTTGGACGACTATACTACTGCAGCGTCTCGGGGATGTTTGCCGAGGAACACACAGACGATTTTTATGCAGTTAGAACAAAGAGAATCGCATCCCTGCTGAGCTGGGTGCGGAGTAGCCGCAACAATATTCTGATGGCATTTGCAAATAGGATCAATAGTTCTTCAAATTTAGGATCGGGTTTATTAAATGAATTAAGAGGGTACGATGGCTGACAGACTTTTGAGAAATAGGTATTTTAATGAAATGTCGCTGTCTCGCCCGAACCCCTGCGTGTCAGTACAGCGAGAGCGGGACAACTGCAGCTCAGACCGTTAATATCCGCGTAAAATTGATCAAAACAGCATTTCGTAATCCCCTGTTTTCTTCTCGAAAACTGGACCAATAAAAATATTTTTTTCAAAAATAATTAGACGACAGATTGAGCTATGCCCCTATGTTTTCCTTTTTTTGTTTATGTGAGGGATTCTTTTCTGATGAGTGTCTGAAAATGACGTTCAAATTGGGCAATTTTTTCAGTTTTGGAAAGCTCATATTTCTTATGTTAATTTAAATATGGAAAAAAACGAAACATAGGGGCATAGCTATGGTAGATACAGATTACACAGTAAAAAAAATTTGGCTCTAAAGTCATTATCCAGGGAGGAAACAGGGGATTACGTTTGTATGGAGAAATGGTACGCATCGTACCCTCTTAAATTAAGCTGAATGAAATTTATTTGAATGCAATAAATTAAATTGAGTTGATTGAATTGAATTAATTAATTGCACATTATTACAAAATTTTCTTCTTACTGTTCCTCCTTCTTCCTCCAAATTCTATCATAACTCCTTTACTATGACCGCCATCCGTCTTTGGAATTCTCTTCCTTTGTCGTTAAGGCAAGCAAAATCCCTTCCCATTTTTAAAAACCTTCTAAAGGCTCACTATTTGTCACTAACGTAATTCTCGCTCTTTGACCCTTCTTTTTTCTTTTTCTTTTTTGTTTAAGTATATTGTTTCTTTAATTTCCTTTTTAAATCCTTTTCTCACATGCGGCCTTTTGACATTTTTTTCCATTGATATTTTGTATTAAGTATATGTAGTGTATAAGTATTATATTGAATGTATTTGTTTATTTATATAATTTATATTATATTCGTATTGTTTTTATTGTTTGTTGTCTATTAAGTAATACTGCGTTTCTCTTGTCTGTTATTTCTGCCACCTACATTCGTCTGTTGATGTTTATTAATTTCTGAGTAATTGGTTGTCTGGAAGAGATCGCTTTTTAGCGATAAGACCGCCTATTGTCTACCTGAATTTTTATTTTTGTAATGTCACTGTACTGTTTTTGGTGATCAATAAAGAATATTTGTATTGTATTGTATTGTATTATTTATTATTAAGTGAATTTTGTTTTTTAACAACTAACGTAGCTGTAAGTAACAATACTAACATTTTTATGGATGCAATTATCTGAAATAAATGGTTATTGTTATACTAATTGACTGGTTACGTTGCACAGGCGTCTGCATGTACGAGATGCTGTTCGGTGAGACGCCGTTCTACGCGGAGTCTCTGGTGGAGACGTACGGCAAGATCATGAACCACGGGCGCTCCTTCCACTGCCCGCCGCCCGACGAACACGCCGCCCAGGTCAGTGCCCCCGCTCACTCCTAACAACCAGGCCTTAGCCCACATTTAGGGGCTGTTCCACCACATTTTTTAAAGTTCGAATTAGCTTAATCATAACCTTATTTGACAGATGAACTTAAAATTTCTGTTTCACCAGTCTCGATTAGCGCTAAGTGACGGACAAACTGTTTCTTAATTTGACCAGCAGATCAGGTGGCATTTAGCATTTTTATCCGTCACAAAACTTTTTAATTAGTCAGTTAGTTTTTTTGTGGTCATGGTTGGAGAGCCCTTCAGCCGGTTTCAGAAAAATATCAAAGTATTTTTTATTTTTTAAAGAAAGAAGTCATGCCAAATTGCAAACGAGGATTCAAATATCAAGATTTGAATAAAAAAATATAGGTACGCTTTTAGTATGTAAAAATAAATCCAACATTTTGTAATATTTTTTAATTAAAGACTTTTTTTCAGTGGCACAATCGTTTGTTCTACGTGAACTTGTACATCGCCATTACAAAAAAAAGTTAATCTGTCAAATGGTTTGGCGCCACTTTTCGATTCGTTTTACGTGATTTTATTTTTCTTTGTTATTGTTAACAAAGTATCGTAAATAAATACCGTTTTTGGATTAATTATAATGTTACACATTTGTTTATGCAAAAAAATAGATGTATTTAAAAATTACACACTTTACGATTTCTTTTGCTTTAACAATGAGCGACTCTTTGAACGAAAGTGTGCGAACAGGAACGCGTGATCGTGAAATGTGACGTTGCCATTCCCCCTCTATGTTAAGCCGACGATTAGTTAAGTGGTACTTAGTTTGCACAGGACCGGAGTGGTGAAACTGAAAAAAAACTAGCCGACAGATTTGTCCAGTACTTAGTTTATTCATTGGTTACGTGACCAGTAGTTTGACAGTAAGGTGGTGAAACACCCCCTAAGAAAAATTACGTAAGTTGCATTACATTGCGAGGTCGTGGATCGAACGAGTTGGAAGTAGGGAACAACGTAATATATCTACACTAATATTATAAAGAGGAAAGATTTGTACCTATGTTTGTATGTTTGTAATGAATAGGCTCAAAAAGTACTGGGCCGATTTAAAAAATTCTTTCACCAATAGAATGCTACATTCTTCCAATTTGACATAGGCTACATTTATTTCATTTTGAAAAAAATTAGGGATCCTTGGTAAAATTTGAACAGTGTAACCGAAGGTGTAGAAAAATGAGTCTTAAAATGTCTTTCGTCGAATGCGCTGCCGGAACTATTAGCGATAGAACAAAATAATGTACAACAATATTGAAGAATATCATAATGTCTACAAAAAACTCCGCGGTAGCATATGTCCAACTATTGTAGTTATGTCACTACAACAACTTTTTTCATTTTAAACATTAATGAAAATGCTAACCAAATTCAAACCATGCTATTTATGTGTTTATATTAATCCTTATCCAAATAAATTATTTAATGGTAAAGACCATTTAACTACCTATAAAATAGTTTTTAAATTATTTAAATTGGACTTTCCATTCAAAAGATATTACGAATTAAAAAATTCAAACAGTAAACAAAACCGCCATAGCGCCGTGGCCGTTGTTTGCGATGCAGTCTGAAAAGCGCGCCGGGCATCGCGGCGGGCGGGGTGGAGGGGGCACTGAAATACAGGAGTGGGGCGTGCACGTCTGTAATAATTAATAAATAATAAATAATATTTTTTTAATAAATAAAAATATTTGTGAAAAAAAGTGTTTTATATCCAAATTTCCAAAAATAAATAATTGTCTACCCCGTGCGAAGCCGGGACGGGCTGCTAGTTTATTTATAAAATCATTATTGAGAATACAATTATAGAATGATATCCGGCGGACCCCGAACTAGGCAGAAGCCTGTATCTCGGGGCCCAAAAAGTAAAAAGTAATCGTCTGAGGGCGGAAATGTACTGGTTGAATCAACTTTTTTGTGTTTACTCTGTCCCCGGTCGTCCAAGTGACATCTTCATAATGTTTCATACAAAAATGCTTAGGTTTTACAAGAGACAAAATTTGTGTAACCATAGCAACGGGTTGCAAGAAAAAGTTGATCCACCGAGATGCGATATTATGTTTAAATTTGAAGCGTTCTCCATACTTCGTCATCCAACGACCGTTGTGTTGTTTCGTTCACTCGAGGGAAAAATTTTTTTTGTTACAATTCAGTAATTTTTCGTATCATACATATTTTTATTTTACATTACCATTAAATTATTAATAACCATCGGAGTGTTGGACTTTTGTTTTAAAAACATCCTGTAGGCAAATTTGCGTTATAATGACGTCACCTGCACCAAAGTTTCGCTTCCTGTCAATGACATTCACATTAACCCTTAATAAGGGCCCCATTTATTGGAGCATGCATACTACCACTGAATCAAAAGCAGCTATCGAATGCATACCTAATAAAGGATATTTTTAAAGCTAGTAGTATTTTCAATAAATACACTGGCTATTGTGATGTATTATAAAAGCAATAAGGTTGAATTTCCAAAGCAATGCATGTGGTCGGTAAATCGCCTCTGCCTTTTTAAGGGTTAATACTTTCCCACGGGGCCTCATATTTGTTGGTGCCCCAGGGTCCAGGCATGCCCTAAGGCAGCTCTGTGCTCAAGCACCATATGCGCAAATATTCCTAATTCGGTATATGTATGTGTGTTTTGCAGGTATCAGAAGAAGCGAAGGATCTCATTCGAAGGTTGATATGCGCAGCGGACAGTCGGCTCGGCAGAAACGGACTGCAAGATTTCAAGGTATTTGACTATTCCACTAATATTATAATCGTGAAAGTTTGGATGGATGTGTGTGTGGATTTTTGTTAGGGTTGATACAGACAGACTGAATTCCAAGTGCAACGTAACTGCCAATAGCCGACTGCTTATTCATTTCCAAACAAACATTCGTATTTTTCACATAAACGTCTGCCCCGACCGGAAATCGAACCCGTCCAAGCTTCACAGTCAGGTTCTCTAACCACAGGGGCGGATCTATATAAGGGCTTTTTGGGCTGCAGGTCAGAGCCCCGTGGATATAAAAGGCCCACAACCCCCATTACAGAGAGAGTCAAAGATAGTTTTGGACAAAATTTGATTAACCTTTTCAACGCCAACGACACATATAGGTGTCACAAAGTACAGTGTCAAAGTGATCTTGACACAATGACATAAGATTCAAAGCAGGTTTGATTGGTTTGCAGTGGCGAAGCGTGAAATTTTTTTCAGGTAAAGCCGTAGTGAAAACCAGTGGCGGCGCAGGACCTAAATTTGGTGTGGGCAAGACACATTTTGCGAGGCCCTGTGATGGCGCGCCACACATTAGATTACGGATGTTTAAATGAGCATAAAACGGGAAACTTTCGAGGCGCGAGGCCGCCTCTTGCGAAAACTACTAACCTTTATCTTAACCTTTTTATTTATTCTCTTCTTGAAAATTAGGACATAACTTCTAAAATCGTCACTCAACAAATTAGCATCCACAATCAATTTTAATTAAAGGAGCCTTTTCTACTTTTATTAAGCTTAGTAAATACAAAATAATTTATCTAGCGAGTCCGACCGAAGATAAAAATATAAATTAAACTGACCACTTGACACTATAAGTTTGCACAATCCGATATTACGAAATTTCACTGGTTTTGAGTATCAACACTAATCTGGCTATGTATTTTTTATTAAATTAAAACAATATAGGTACTACAAACAAACAATAATTAATAATAATATACTTCACAACAAACAACAAATGAAATATGAAGTTTGTAATCAATGACAAATCAATCGTAATGTTGCCATTACAATTATTTCCAATAAGTGACGGTGTTATTTTATAAAATTCTAATCTAATATTAATTTCGCCGGAACCTTAATAATAAAAGCAGATAAAATATAATTGTTTTTGTTTTACACTAAATCATCGATATTTTATGTTCCATTTCGCTGCAGTAATTTTGTATAAGTCTAAACGCGATCGTAGCGCCAAAATTTTTCCAAGAAGCCGCTCACGCTCGGCTGCGGCAAGCAAAGTGAAAATGAGTCTTACGCACAACACACAAAGTCTTTTTTTAAATGTAATAAGCCGCTTAATCCCGAGTTGTCTAAGTAGCGTATACACGCGAAGTTTGCCTGGAGTGGTGTGGGTCTTTGTCAATGAATTATTTAAATGTGTGAGTGTACAAATTCTGATATTACCGACCGGCATTTACTATTAGAGAACGGAATGAATCGTATTTCGTGAGAGTATTACGTTGCGTTTTGTTTCTGCATCGTGTTGAAAAAAAGTTACGTTTATTAGGGAAGAGTATGCCTGCATTACAAACAACGGGTTATTAATAGAAGCGTTTGATTACTTCAAAATTTTAGGCAACCCGGAAGGAATCGGGTTGTTAGCACCCTTCGCCACTGTTGGTTTGAAAAGGTTAATCAGGTAGACCCCAAGTGCAAGGTAGGTAGGCCTCACAAACTCACGGTCGGCCCCTGCCTAGCCTGGGATCACCCATGTATGTAAACAATAATAAAGATTTTTTTTCATGTCAATGTGACAAATTTACTTCTTTTTGCGCGGGTTACCCTTTATAAAACTACGTACTTAGGGTCGGCATAAAGGTGCGACCAAACCGCTGCTTAAAAAACGGTGACGGTACGGAATCGCAGTGACGCACCGTAAACGTCAGAATTTACCGCAAGTAATTTATTGAATCAGGCGTTACTTTGCGGAGGTCCATATTAATGGACTAAAACAATTACTTTGCTCACCCGCGACCTTACAATGGTTACGTTTATGCAAGAAATGTGCGTTCATGCAGTTCCTCCACCTCCACACTGTACGAACACACACAAATCACATAAACCCAACCATCACCACCACCAAGCTACACTGACGCGTTTCGAACTCAACCAGAGCTCATCTTCAGAGTTACCACAACCGTATGCTATACTACCAAATGTTAAACTTAACTTAACTTGAGTTTAACATTTGGTAGCATAGCATACGGTTGTGGTAACTCTGAAGATGAGCTCTGGTTGAGTTCGAAACGCGTCAGTGTAGCTTGGTGGTGGTGATGGTTGGGTTTATGTGATTTGTGTGTGTTCGTACAGTGTGGAGGTGGAGGAACTGCATGAACGCACATTTCTTGCATAAACGTAACTATTGTAAGGTCGCGGGTGAGCAAAGTAATTGTTTTAGTTAATTTGCCGCAAGCTCTCCATAGTAAAGTTGTGACAACAATGCGGTAAATTTTGACGTTTACGGCACGTCACTGCGATTCCGTACCGTCACCGTTTTGTAAGCGGCGGTTTGGTCGCACCTTAAAATAGGTCGCCGGTCCGCCATTTGGTGACCCCCGCACTAGACTATCCGGCCGTCCGTGACAGTGTACCGTCTCGTGCAGAATCACTTGTGGTTTGCCGGCCTCGAGTGGGAGGCGCTGCGCGAGATGCAGGCGCCCTTCGTGCCCGACGTCGCCAGCCCCACCGACACCTCCAACTTCGACGTCGACGACACTGACATCAGGTAACACCGCAGCGCCATGACCATAACAGTAAGATGACGCTGGAGGCGACGCGTACAAACACACACACACACACACACACACACACACACACACACACACACATATACAAAAATGTTATTTCTTGGGCGAATCAACATTTTCTTGCCACTCGTTGGAGGTCATCATAAATTACGTCACACTAATTTCGATCAATAATTTAGACCGGGCCCCCACCTCTTGTCACATTTATTGCTGTGAACATCACAGTTATTTTGTTTTTGTGTCACATATCGCTTGACGTCATTTATGGACGGTCCTTTGCTATGGTTACACAAATTTTGTCTCCTGGACAACCTAAGCATTTTTCTATGAAACAGTATGAAGATGTCACTTGGACAACTGGGGAGTTGGGGACTGAGTAAACAACTCGAAAAAGTTTATTCACTCTCTTAGATTTAAGGTTAGATGTAAGGTTGTGGGTTGTTCTTATGTTTTCTACACTAATATTATAAAGAGGAAATATTTCAATCTTTGTATGTTTGTAACGAATAAACTCAAAAACTCCTGGATCGATTTCAAAAATTCTTTCACGTTACTCTGTCCCCGGTTGTCCAAGTGACATCTTCATACTGGGATCCTATCGTTATTTTATTTCCGAAGGTTTAGAATCCCGAAAACTTCATTTGTTCGAAAGCATTTTTTTCTGAAACTGTAAATATTTCAGGATTTATTTCAGGACCATCTTGTAGAACCCTTTAGGTTAGGTTAGGGTTCTTTTATAAAAATCCTGAAATATTTACAGTTTCAGAAAAAAATGCATTCGGATAAATGAAGCATTCGGGATTTTAAATATTCGGAAAAAAAAACTAAATTTTGATAGTTAACCCGCACGCACATGCACACTCACACACACACACATACACACACACACATAAAAAAAAATATTTCTTAGGCGAATCAACATTTTCTTGCCACCCGTTGGGGGCCATACATAAATTACGTCACACTAATTTCGATCAATTTAGACCCCCCCCCCACCTCTTGTCACACGCTTGACCTCCTCCCTCCCCTAAATGTGTGGCGTAATTTATGAACGGTCTCTTGCTATGGTTACACAAATTTTGTCTCCTGGATAACCTAATTATTTTTCCATGAAACAGTATGAAGATGTCACTTGGAGAACTTAAACAACACGAAAAAGTTTATTCACTCTCTTAGATTTAAGTTTATGGGTACTTATTATGTTTTTAACACTAATATTTTTTATTATTACTAGCCTATTCTGTCCCACTGCTGAGCAAAGGCCTCCCCCCAACATTTCCACTGCTCTCTGTCCGCTGCATACGAGGACCAATCCTCCGTGAAGAAGTCCAGTTCATCTCGCCATCGCCGTCTGGGTCTGCCAGGTCGCCTTTTCGCGTTTTTGGGTTTCCACTCGGTGGTTATCTTGGCCCACAACTCGTCTGGCATGCGGCAGACATGGCATAACACTAATATTATAAAGAGGAAATATTTCAATCTTTGTATGTTTGTAATGAATAAACTCAAAACTCATGGATCGATTCTTTCACGTTACTCTGTCCCCGGTTGTCCAAGTGACATCTTCATACTGTTTCATATAAAAATGCTTAGGTTACCCAGGAGACAAAATTTGTGTAACCATAGCAACGGGTGGCAAGAAAAAGCAGATTCACCCATACACATGTTGTTTGCCAGGTTGTCGGAAGCAGTGCCGCCGCCGTCGGCTTCGTCCGCGTTTTCGGGACTGCACTTGCCGTTCGTGGGGTTCACGTTCACCGCGGGCTCGCGCCTGTCCGACCTAGGGGCTCCCGCCACGCCGCTCAGCCCCGCCAAAAATGCACCCAGCCAGGTAACTGTCTTAATAGTTTGTGGGCATTCCTATTTATCGTTGCACCGAAAATTAACAAATTGTTAACAGGGAGTTAAAATTAGTCCTTACAATAAAAAAAACGTAACAAATCGGACAAGTTTAACAATGTTTAACAAGAAGTGAAGAATTGTCCGATTTGTTACGTTTTTTTTATTGTAAGGACTAATTTTAACTCCCTGTTAACAATTTATTAATTTTCGGTACAACGAAAAATAGAAATCCATGTAGCGCCATGTAGCTAGCAACCGCTACGTATGCGATTTTGAAAAATCGTCTGTCTTAAAGGTCCAAACGCACAGACAGCGGAGGCGTGCCGGTGCGGTGGCGGTGACGATTGTAATATTCTAACTTGTATGATCGAGTTCGCGGTACGGTACGCACAACCTATCATACAAATTAGAATATTATTTATTTATTTATTGCGTTTCACATTGTACATTTGGTGTTACAAAATAAAATACAGCTTCAATGTGAACCCTGTAAGGGCACAGCAACAGTAGGACAGATACGCATTTCATTAATAATATGTCATTGATATACTAAAACAGTGTCAGCATAATTATAAACTATTATTTATTAACATTATTAATCATTTTTACAGCTAATTAAAATTTAACAGATAAATAGTTTTACAAATACATACCTACACACACTTTCGCATTTACCAATTACACCATATCACATTCAGCAATAACTTTTATTTAATTATCACGGTATAAATAATAAGTTATAGATAACATTTTTTTTTTTACAAATCCTAGAATAAAATAAAATCAATATCAATTTTCATCAAAAAATTCTTGAACACTATAGTAAGATTTCTAACTCAAAAATGCCTTTAGGCGGTGCTTAAATATGTTCATGTTATTTTCTTGTTTAATTTCTTTAGGTATCTTATTAAATATTTAAATTTTTTTTTTTTTTTTTTATATTTAATTACAATCTAGCTCATAAAGGCTAATAAGCAATATTAATTTCACTTAATCTACTATTTTGTTTAAAGTCTCTAAGAATAACGTCCAATGACTTTTCTTAGTGTCTATTAAGGCGAAGCACTTTGTTCATGTGTTCTTCATTTACGTCACTATCACTGTAACACTATTTCGAGTATGATTAACACTACACTAACTCAAAGGGCTTAGTCCTTTTCAGTCTTCTCACTAGGTCCGTGTTGTCAAGGAGTTGGATTGCCTCAACGTTCACATGATGATGAAGTCTGCGTTCATGAGCTTCGGCGTATTTAGATATTACCTCGTGGACGAACTCAACATTAAGGTCCCGATGGAGATCGTCGTTTCTTATGTACCAGGGCGCGTTTACTATGTCCCTGAGTACCTTATTTTGAAAACGTTGTATTATTCGTATATTACTTTGTTTGGTACAGCCCCAGAGCTGTATACCGTAAGTCCATACTGGCATCAGGACTTGCTTATACAACAGTAATTTGTTGTGCACTGACAACGAGGAGTGTCTACCGAGTAGCCAGTACATCCTTTTGTATCTTATTCCTAATACTTCACGTTTTTTCTTGACATGAGCTTTCCAACGCAGCTTCGTGTCAAGCGTCATACCAAGATATTTGGCTGTGTTTGCGTACGGTATGGGTTGCCTATTTATACATATCGGATGGTACATAGGTCTCTTATTTGTGAAATCAATATGAATCGATTTGGATTCATTAAGGTTGATTCGCCATGTTCTGGTCCACTGATAAACACGGTCAATGGCTGTTTGGACTTTCCCTACTGCTTCCTCGTGACTATTTCCTGTTGCCATAATAGCAGTATCGTCAGCAAAAGTCGCAATAGTAGTGTTATCTATCTCTGGAATGTCACAAGTGTATAGTAGGTACAGGACCGGCCCTAGAACACTTCCTTGTGGAACTCCAGCTTTTATTTCTTTAAGCTCGGAATAGGCTTCATCTTGCCTAACTCTGAACACCCTGTTAGATATGTATGATTTTAAAATATTCACGAACTGTTTAGGTAGTAATGTTTTGAGTTTTAGTAAAAGGCCTTCATGCCACACTTTGTCAAACGCATTTTGTCATATTTTAATTGACATAGCAAAGGGAGCTGTATGGATCATTTTTAATCTAGAAGCAGGAATGGCCAGTCTATTTTTTTGGCGTAGGTTTGACGGACGGTTATATTGCGGGAAGAGTGATATGTTATTTTACAAAAATGGATACTTCCAAAATATACATGGATGCTAGCGTTAGGATTATTTGTTCTTTGAAGTAATTTTTGCAGCTTGTCCTGTTGCCTATATTTACTAGAATTCTAACACAGCGCTTTTGGAGTTTGAACAGTCGCAATGCATGTGGGCTATTTCCCCATAAAACTATGCCATACTTCAGCCAAGCGTGAGCGTATGCATAATAGGCACTTATGGCTGTCTTTTTATCGGTGCACTTTTTTAGTTTATATAGAGCGTAGGTAAAACGGCTCAACTTTGCAGATATAGCATTTATATGTTCTTTCCAGTTTATGTTAGTGTCGATATGTATGCCCAGGAGTGGAAAAGAATTAACGTATTCCAAATTACAACCGCCACCGCCACCGCTCCGCCACGCCTCCGCTGTCTGTGCGTTTGGAGCTTAATACGATACCGGCAATATATTTGCCATCAAACGGAAATCAAAGCTGATTCAAATTATCAACATTTACGGGCCAAAATTGTATGTCTTGACAGGTTTGTCAAATGGTTTAAGGGTTAACTGGAAACAAGTTTGGTTTGAAGTATATTTTTCAACTTCATTTTTTTACTTTTACGGTCATCCCGTGAAATCCATATATTTCATACTAAATACAAACTGAAATATAGATAGATGGTGACCAGTGGTGGTGTAGGGGAATGGCATGCGGGACGGAATGCCGAGGACCTGGGTTCGATTCCCAGCATTGGTCTTTTTTCTGGGGTTTTTCTGTGCATCTATGTTTCAGTTTGTATTTAGTATGAAATATACGGTTAACTGGAAATCATTCGAGTAAAGGAGTGTGTGTTGTTAAAGGACAATGACGGTTACAACATTAATCGGTTCGACATATTTCTTAGTACAAGCCGCAGAACATTCTAGAACTAAGCTTTCCTTTTATCATTCCAGGCTCCATCAAACGCCGGCGACCGAGCGGCCCTAAAAGCGCTTGAGCGTGAAAATGCATTGCTAGCTCAGACCATAGCCGAGTTAAGGTCGGGAGGACAGCCTTTAGACGCCAGTAGCGGTAAAATACTCGATATATTCAACTACTTTACGCCCGCGGCTTTCGTGAAAGAATAAGAAAAATAGATTAACTTCCCTATCCCGTGGCTCTTGTTTCGAGTGGGTAATATAATGTTACAGATTACATTATAACTAGTTCTTATTACATTTGACACTTATGTGTGACAGTCGCTATAGTCATGTACCAGCCGGCTCACTGCCAAAGGTGTTAGTACTTACTACATGACAGATGCTGTACTCACCCGTGACAGCCGCTATATTCACCAACCAGCCGCAGGGCCGGATTTAGAGGTGGTCACCCGACTGTCGAACTGTATTTATGTATGTGTCATTCTTTGGCACGCTCTGCAGCCTAAACGGCTCGGTGGATTTTGAAGTGTGAGGTGTCATTAGATTCGTCTCAGTTCCGCGAGAGACATAGGATATATATTTTTCCGGAATTCCCATGGGAACGGAAATTATACATGCGGTTTTTTTCATCTAGTATTGAAATTAAAGTTATTAAAATATATTTTATACAATTTTTTTCACAGAAGAATCCATCCAGCTGAAAGATGAATTGGCGACGTTGTCCAAAAGAAACGCAGAACTGGAGGCGCAAGTTAAATGCTACGAGCAACTCAGCAGTGGGATCGCGTCGCAGGTATATAAACTACTAGCCTTCCGTCCGCGGCTTCGCCCGCGATTAATTAATTTTCCCGTAGGAAAAGGTATTTTCCCGCGGCAAAAAGTAGCCTATGTTACTCAGTGATAATGTAGCTTTCTAACGGCAAATGAATTTTTGAAATCGGTCCAGTAGTTTCGGAGCCTATTCAATGCAAACAAACAAACAAACAATCCAATCTTTCCTCTTTATAATATTAGTATAGATTGGCTACGTGCACTGTAGTGCTCGCGAGTTTTTTGAAATAGCTGAAATATGATATTCTTTTTATTTAATTTTTATTATGAGAGGGAGGAAAACGAGCAAGTGGGTCATCTGATGCAAAATGATCACCATCGCCCATAAATATCAACAACTCAAAGAGTCACTGATTTGTTACCGGCCTTTAAAAAAGGAGATGGAATAGGGTAGGAGGAGAGGTACTGGGCCCCCGGCGCTCTCACTGTCCGTACGAAACGCAGCAAAAGTACTGCTGCTTCACGCCGGTGTTCTGTGAGAGGGTGGTACTGCCCCGGACGAGCCGGCCCATTCGTGATGCACCGGCTAGCTACAACATGGCTACACTTCTTAACGTTTTCAACACCTAAGTATAAGTTTATTTTTGTCCAGGATCCGTCAGCACCTACGGACGCGGCGACGCGCATGCGCGAGCTGGAAATGATGGTGGCGGCGCTCAGCGGCGAGAAAGAGGAACTGCTCAAAGACAGGAATGACTCCACCGAAAAATTGAGGCTTCAGGTCAGTTGTGCTACCATGGATGGATGGCATGCGGACTCTTTACAAGAGACCATAAATGTTAAGGGGCGAATCAACTTTTTCTTGTCACCTGTTGCTATGGTTACACAAATTTTGTCCCTTGGATAACTTAAACATTTTCCTATGAAACAGTATGAAGATGTCCACTCAGACAACCAGGGACAGAGTAAATAACACAAAAAAGTTGATTCACCCTAAAACTCTCTTTCCGCTTTAATGCTTCAAACGCACAGGCAGCGGAGGCGTGGCGGTGCGGTGACGGTTGTAATATTCTAAGTTGTATAAACGGTTGTGCGGTACCGTACCGCGAACTCGTTCATACAAATGAGAATATTACAACCGTCACCGCCACCGCGCCGCGACGCTTCTGCTGTCTGTGCGTTTAGAGCTTAAGGCTATTTCTTTTGTAAAACAGTATAGTTCAAGAAATATATGTTTACAGGATAAAGAGCTTAAGGATGCGCTGACGCAACGCAAACTCGCCATGACGGAATACAACGAAGTGACTGAGAGGCTGGCAGAGCTGAGGCAACAGAAGCAAAAGCTGTCGCGGCAGGTACGACCGCTCTTATGATGGGCAATTGGCTGTGTGCGCAGCGGGTGGTGGGGTACAGAAAACGATCGCTGCGCACAGCATGGCAAAAATTGGAAGTAAATGGGGAGAAAACATTGACGTACAATAAAACAACTAGACTCCCAATCGCTTAACAAAAGTTCCTCAAAAAACGTCCGAGCGGCGTTGTGTGTACGTATACATCAATTTATACAGATAACATTAACAGCATTCATTCAAATTAACACCTTATTTCGTAGCAGTAATGTTTAATGTCAACTGAATACGATCGTTCGAAGTAGTGACATGACGTCACGCGCTGGAAACCGCCTAAAGAGTAAAGAATGCAGTGGAGTGGTCATGCGAAGCGGAAGCTAGACTGTCTGTCTCTTTTTTTCTCGTGAGTTTGATTACGGTGCGAAAGAGACATATACGAATACGGGGCGAGAAGTGACGTTGTAATCAACGCGCGGTCGAAACACAACTGAACCAAAACTCTGCACAATAGACGCGTGTGCAGACTTTTGCTTCGGACAATTTTTGAGCGTGATTGGGAGTCTAGTTGTTTTATTGTACGTCAATGGGAGAAAATGTTGTTCACGCTACGCGGCGCCACCGTCGTGAACGGCCCCAATAGAGGCTGTTGTTATACCAGTGAGCTACACTATTTAGTACAGATGTAGTCATCATCATCATCCCAGTCTATATACGTCCCACTGCAGGGCACAGGTCTCCTCTCAGAATGAGAGAGGTTGGGCCGTAGTTCCCACGCAGGCCCAGTGCGGATTGGGAACTTCACACACACCATTGAATTTCTTCGCAGGTGTATACAGGTTTCCTCACGATGTTTTCCTTCGCCATAAAGCTCGTGGTAAATTTCAATTTAATTTCGCACGTAAATTTCGAAAAACTCAGGTGCGAGTCGAACCCACGACCGTCTGCTTGAGAGGCCATAGGTCTAACCACTCGGTCACTTCACCAACTACTTTTTAACCAATCAACTTTTTAGTGACACCCGTTGCTATGGTTGCAGAAATTTTGTCCCTTGGACAACCTAAACATTTTTGTATGAAACAGTATGAAGTGTCACTTGGATAGTCGAGTTCACCAATATCTGTACAGCCAACCTTTCATAAATATCTACAGTTGTGGCCATATAATTAAGAACGATTATTTATTGAGATGATTTTTTCAAAGTAACTAGTATAACTAATTGCCCGTATTTTTTTTATTTCTCTCGGTATTGCAAAACTTTTCCGTACTACCGGTACATTCATTTATGCCAGGGTTTTTCAACCGGTGTGCCGCGGCACACCAGTGTGCCGCGATGCTTAATTGCAGTCCAACCTAAAGGGTATCAATACTACCCCTACGTCCGTTACATATAAATCAAAGCCTCTAATATACCGAATTCTTTACTGGTGTGCCGTGAAAGTTTACTGAAACTAAAAGTGTGCCGTTGACAACAAAAGGTTGAAAAACCCTGATTTATGCAACATAGTTGGCTAAAAAATTAATAGAGAAACTTTATACATTCGATCTGAACCTAGTATTAGTACTTACTGGCTGGTCACGTAATTAAGAACGCTGAATAGTTTATTATTTTTTCAAATTTAAATAGAGAACACTGTGTGGCTCTGTGGTTGTAGATTATTATTCGTATAATTTTGGCGCCATTTCGTGCTGTTAAAGTCTTAAAAGTGATTACTTCGTATAAAAACAATGGGGAAAAATAAAAGTTGTGATAAATCTACAAGAGAAGTAATAATAAAACTTCGCGAGAAGAATTGGTCGTATAAAAAGATAGCCGACCATTTGCAATGTTCAAAAACAATGGTTTTCCATGCCGTAAAGCATTTTTCCACGTATCAAACTACTTCAAACGTTCCGCGTGGACCTAGACAGAGAAAGTCATCTCGTCGAGATGATCGAAATATCGTTCGTTTGGCAAAACAAAATCCTTTTAAAGGGTCTAATGAGTTGAGAAAAGAATATTTTGGCGAAAACAACCCTTCAGCAATCTCTGCACGCACTATTCGAAGGCGTTTGGTAGAAAATAAGTTGAACGGAAGGATAGCAAGGAAGGTGCCTGTGTTGAAACGATGTCATAGGCAAGCCCGACTTGCATTTGCAAGAAGGTATGAACACTGGACAGTCAGACAGTGGAAAAACGTTCTTTTTTCTGACGAGACAAAAATAAATAGGGTATGTTCTGATGGAAAACGATACGTACGACGCCCTCCGAATAAAGCATTCGACCCAAAGTACACAAAAGTGACATTAAAGCATGGCGGGGGAAATATGAAAATTTGGGGGTGCTTTTCTGGACATGGCGTTGAACCTGTTAGGCTGATAGAAGGAAACATGGATCAATTCCAATACAAAAATATACTGCAAGAAACAATGTTACCATATGCCGAAGACGTGCTTCCGGTTATTTGGACATTCCAGCACGACAATGATCCAAAGCATGCTGCACGCACCGTTCAGGAATTCCTCACATCACAATCAGTTTCTGTCTTAGATTGGCCAGCCAACAGCCCAGATCTTAACCCAATAGAGCATCTTTGGTGCGAAGTCAAGAAATAGGTTTCAAATCGACAGTGTGGCAATTTGAGAGAGCTGTACGGCGTTTTCTTACAAGAATGGAACTCTATTTCTCTTGCGAAATGTCAAAAATTGATAGATTCAATGCCTCGCCGGTGTAAAGCCGTAATTAAAAGTCGTGGACATGCTACTAACTATTAATTTTAGTTCAAATGTATTAAATTGCTTTTTTTTCTATACCAACTTCACATTAATATGATTTATTTAATCTAAGTTTCATATAAAACAACTCTCGAGCAGTTTAATAAATCGTTCTTAATTATTTGTCCAGCTTCATTACTATTTGAATTTATTAGTATAGAGAAC
Source organism: Archips crataeganus (assembly GCA_947859365.1). NCBI lineage: Eukaryota > Metazoa > Arthropoda > Insecta > Lepidoptera > Tortricidae > Archips > Archips crataeganus. The sequence goes on from OX402071.1 coordinate 8,856,717, forward strand.
AAATAAAAATTGTAAAAAAAAAATGTTAGCAATTATACACTATTATTCTTAATCCCGTTTGCTCTATCCATGTGGCTATTTTATAACATAACTTGTTACTTCTAAGAAGGAACACAACTAGACATATGACAAAATTTAGATTTAAAAAAATCGGAAACTTCAAATCGTTCTTAATTGTATGACCACCACTGTATACATAGACCTTATGTTACCGTAATAAGGTCTATGTATAGATATTTATGAAAGGTTGACTGTACAGATATTGGTGAACTCGACTGGACAACCGGGGACAGAGTAAACAACACAAAAACCATATAGAGGTTGAAAAAGATGCTAACATTTTTCTTGACAATGATTTATTTGATGATCTTTCGATTGATAGATAAAAGTTATGTAAAAGAGCACTTGTGGTTTTTTTAACCGACTTCAAAAAAAGGAGGAGGTTATATGTTCGACTGTATGTTTTTTTTTTATTTTTTTTTATGTATGTTCATCGGCATCTCCGCCAAATGTGGACCGATTTTCAAAATTACTGTATAATAATTTTTCGATTTAATGATATTTAAGTGGTGAACCGACGGGTTTCCATATAGCCACGTTTAGTAACAATTTGTTAATTCCAGGTGCGTGACAAGGAGGAAGAGTTAGAAGTTGCGATGCAGAAGATCGACGCGCTGCGGCAAGATATACGGCGCTCGGACAAGGGCCGGCGGGAGCTGGAAGCGAGGCTGGACACAGCTATATCAGAGGCCACTAAGGTACAGTTTGATGTCCCCAGCGAAACAACGTATACTTCGTTTTTTTAGCATTAGAAATTAGGGTTGCAAAAAAAGCATCTGCTCATAGCCCGCAGGGCTGATTGCATGATAATAATAATAATAATAATAAAGGCGTAGGGATGTGACGACCTCATCGCCCGCTGGTGTTGTCGTGTCACCAGTGCAGTCAGTCATCGCAGGGCGGCTTGTAGCGAGCTGTTGGTGCGTAGCGACACCACGAACCCGAGACCTCCAGGGGTACACATACACATATGCGCCTACACACACACTCACACACAGTTACACACCCACCCCGCCTCTAGTTTGCCTTTGTTGGCCGCCTAGAGTGGAGCGCAAGAGCTAAATGCTCGAAGGATGGATGTGTTTCCGTAAGTGGCGAGTTGGCATTCTGAAGTTTAAAGTCCAGGAACACCTCTCCATCCTTAGCCGTTTACACCAATGTTGCCGCCTCGTTGCCCCGAGTGGGCAATAGTTTGAGGGGCCCATTTAGTGAATGGCGAGTCACCGCCTACCAAAAGTTCAGTTTATGAGATATTGAAATGGTAGGTGTCCGTTATCTCACTCCATAGCCCGGTAATCCTGTCCACAACATCCCAACCCCATAGCCAATTCCATGTCGATTCCTACCTGGCAATAGATTGGCAACTGTGGAGGACTGTCCGCTAGCACATCCTCATGGTGTATTAGGGGATAGACCTCCATAGTTGCGCCCATCTCATTTATATTATATGGTACCAAAGGCCTCTTCATGTTGGCTTTGGCCCCATGAATGCCTTTCAAATGACCGGGTCCCCATGGGTCCGTGATCGGAAATCAGTACCAACACAATAATAATAAAACAGGAAAAAAAAAGAAGAAATTAGGGTTGTAACGGAGGCCTTCTTAGCGGAAGTGGAGGCGGATGCGGAGGCGACGAGTTTCATCTCCGCGGAGGTAAAGGTGGATGTAGAAAAAATAGTAATTTGTGGTTCCTGTCTCATATCATTTGACAAATGGCATACGCCCGCCCCCACCCCAACCGCGTTCCCGCCGCGCACTCGTTGATTCTTGACCATTTCGCGCGCAACACGCGGCCGGACGGCTGAGTCGTCGTCGAGCCTCGTTGCACGCGCGTTATTGTTCTATGATTCGTCGTAAATAAACCTCCGTTACAACTCCGCAAAAGTTGACGGAGGCGGAGGCGGAAGCGAAGATACGATTTCTTGCGGAACTTCCGCAGCAACGAAGGCGGAGGCGAAGTTCCGTTACAACCCTGTTAAAAATAGGGTAAACAATCTTGATAAATCTCTTTATCGAAAAACGCTTTAAAAAAATTAACTATTACTTATGAAACCAAAAGAATTTGGGTAAATCAACTTTTTTGTGTTGTTTTCTCTGTCCCCGATTGTCCATGTGACCTTTCATACTGTTTCATAGAAAAATGCTCAGGTAGTCCAGGGGACAAAATTTATGTAACCATAGCAACGGGTGGCACTAAAAAGTTGATTTACCCCCGTAAATTACCATGTCCTTGCTGATTGTTACATATTTGCTGTGACTTATTTTTCAACAATTGTTTTTCAATAAAAAGTCACGTCAAAAGCGCTTACCTACCTTTCTAATTTAAAAAAAAAAAACAAAGTATAGTATGTATTCTTCTTAGACAACCCGGAGAATGGGAGAAGCGTGAGTTACATATTTATATCTCGCAGTTAGCGTGCGGTAATATAGAATGACAAGATTGTCAAGTCAAAAATCTTTGACTAGTGTGTGTGATGACTGGGCACTGAGGCGCGCTATCGATGGCCCTTATAAGTAATCTTAAGGCCACCCGGAGGGCGATGCTTGGAGTTTCTCTGTGGGGTCGCATTAAAAGTATCAAAATAAACAAAATCAAGTCAAATGTAATTACGCATGCAAATTCCGAAAAAGTCGGCTAGGCCGCCACGGCTCATATTCTCACAAGCCATCTCTGTCGTTTCAGGAGAGAAAGCTGAGAGAGGAGACGCTCCGTTCGTCGCGGGTAGAAGCCGCCGGGCCGCCCGGCTCGGCGGCCGCCGACGTCGCCAGGCTACAGGCAGAAGTCGACGCGCTAGAGGTAACAGAATCATCTACGAGTATATCTACACTAATATTATAAAGAGGAAAGATTTGTACCTATGTTTGTATGTTTGTAATGAATAGGCTCAAAAAGTACTGGGCCGATTTAAAAAATTCTTTCACCAATAGAATGCTACATTCTTCCAATTTGACATAGGCTACATTTCATTTTGAAAAAAATTAGGGATCCTTGGTAAAATTTGAACAATGTAACCGAAGGTGTAGAAAAATGAGTCTTAAAATGTCTTTCGTCGAATGCGCTGCCGAAACTATTAGCGATAGAACAAAATAATGTACAACAATATTGAAGAACATCATAATGTCTACAAAAAACTCCGCGGTAGCATATGTCCAACTATTGTAGTTATGTCACTACAACAACTTTTTTCATTTTAAACATTAATGAAAATGCTAACCAAATTCAAACCATGCTATTTATGTGTTTATATTAATCCTTATCCAAATAAATTATTTAATGGTAAAGACCATTTAACTACCTATAAAATAGTTTTTAAATTATTTAAATTGGACTTTCCATTCAAAAGATATTACGAATTAAAAAATTCAAACAGTAAACAAAACCGCCATAGCGCCGTGGCCGTTGTTTGCGATGCAGTCTGAAAAGCGCGCCGGGCATCGCGGCGGGCAGGGTGGACGGGGCACTGAAATACAGGAGTCTGTAATAATTAATAAATAATAAATAATATTTTTTTAATAAATAAAAATATTTGTGAAAAAAAGTGTTTTATATCCAAATTTCCAAAAATAAATAATTGTCTACCCCGTGCGAAGCCGGGACGGGCTGCTAGTCTATAGTAATCTAAACTGCCTTTTATTACAAAAATTTAACTGAGCTAAACAGTTGAAAAATTTTGCGGTCACGAGCTTTAATTTGGAACCCGCTTAAGGTTGTCAGTCCAGTCATATTGTATAGGAATTCAATAGTACATTGTTGCAGAGGCTAGACAATAAGCAATAGATGGACGAATTAGTTAGCTCGAAAGTACGAGTCCATCTATTGCACTGTTGGCGGAGACTAAACATTGTGCTTTTCACGACTAATGCGAGGAATAGTACATTACTGCAGCGGCCGCGAAATAGGGGATTGCCGGCCGAGTAGTAATAGATGGCCGAGTGTTAACGAGGCCATCTAGAGATACGAGGCCGGCAATCCCTGTTCGTGGCCAAGGCTTGTATAGTGCTTTTCTCAAATAAATCCAAGGAAATGACACGAATGTTCAACTTATATATTCATATTTAATTCAAATTGTTTTTTTTTTATTCCCGCCAAAATACTTTTTTTCCAGCAATTTATTTGTAAGCTGTTCCAGTTAATGTTTTTGACGCAAAATCTTGAGATGATTTATATTTATTAAAAAATTACGACCTTATTAATTGGTTATTTTAATAAATTGTTAACAATAAACGCCAATCCTTATTTATTTTATTAAATCTAGCCAAGTAAGATATTAAAAAGTAAATTCACAAACTAAATTTTTCTTAATTGGCAGTATGTCATTGATAGTCAATAAAAGAAAATACGACCCACTAAAACAAAAGACAATCTCTTTGCTGGCCTTGGCCAGCAATGTTTGTATGAAATTCCATTATTGTCGTCTAATTTGAAATTAGAACGAATCTTCCTCAACTGCTATACAATGGCATACTTCGTGTTCTATTGTCACGACTATAAGGACCACATTTCCTTGGATGTTTGAGAAAATAACAATTAAACAATCGAAGCACTTAGTTGCTCCCGCCGACGACTTTACTTTTTCTTTTGTGACATATTTTTTTTTTAAACGAGCGAGGCCATTCTTAGTGGCCAGTACCCAAAACCACATAATTAAAAAATAAAAACTTCATCCTCGTCATTTCCGACCTGCGGCAGCAAGTCGGGCATGACGCGCTTAAAAAGTTAATGCTGTGGCGTTTTTTCATACTTAAAAAAATTAAAGCATTTTGTGCATATTATGCGTTTAAGGGAAAGAAACACCTCATTAAAGTCATGAATAACGCATTCTCATTGGTCAATTTAATTTCACATGCAGCAGACGATTACTTTTGATTGGTCGTTTCAGCACGCCGGGAATGAAACTCAGAAATTATCTTTGAAAAAGTCGTATCGTATCGTATTATGAAATACATATATTGATACGTCCTGTTTTCGTAATGTGTTACATTGTTGTCGTGTTTGCGCGCCATAAATGAGTCAGCTGTTAAATGTACATATATAGGCACTGGACTTTGGGTACTGGATTTAGGTTATCTATAGCACATTTTCGAGCAGTGTCGTGAAAAGTATTTTTTTTCGAAATGGGCCCCAAATTAAAGCACGCGACCGTACTTATCGGGCGCATACTATCGCTTTCACTATTTCTTTCTGTCAAACGGTATAAGATAGTGCGGGGTGACCGCAAATTTGAATGCGCCCTAAACGGTCTAGCTATAATTTAATGCATACATTGTTCCAGTTGCAATACAAAGAGTCGATTGCCCAACAACAGGCGCGCTACAACGCTGAGCTGGCGGCGCTGCGGGACCAGTTGCACGAAAACGACGCGCTCAGGAACGTGCTCAATAGAGAGGTCAGCCCCAACTATGTACTTGTTATGTATGTGTGTGTGTGTGTCGCATTAACTACTATACTTAAAGAAAGAAAGAAAGGAAATACATTTATTTACAACATCACAAGACACATCATGAATATTTTTACAAAACAAAAGACAACACTAAAGCTTAGGCACTTGTCCCACCGCCGACGATGAGCGATAAACGAGTAGGACGATAAACTCGAAACGAGTGGGCGAGCGGCGAGAAGCGAGTGTTAGCTCCAACAGTTTTGTCGCGCGGCTATAGGCGAGTGTTCGAGTGCGACGAGCTATTACCCGCGTCACTCGCTCGGGCGGTGCAGTGCAGCCGAACACGCAGACGTCGCAGACTTGTTCAAACCTGCACGCGAAACACACTGTACACTGTATTAGCGGTTTGTTGTAAGACTTCCAAGTGACTATGGATGAGCCAAGCGAGCATCGCCGAGCGAGTACCGCTGAGCTAGTTTTATCTCATCGCTCTTATCGCGGCGACAAACTAGTAGAGCGAGTGCTCTCGCCGGCAGCGTGAACAGCCAGCGATGAATTATTAATATATGTGTCTCTTTTACTAACACAGGATCCTTATCTTTTGTTCGTCTCTTGGGCGAGAAAATCGCCGATAGCTAATCGCTTACTCGCTCTTGGTGGGACAAGTTCCTAAAGACAGAGTGTGTCATTGCGATTGCAAATCGGACACTGGCTCAGCATAATGCTGAGGCGTTTAAAGCACCCCAGCGCTGATTTTCAGCCGACACCGTTGGTGACACCCGGATCGCTATTTAGCTAGATAAATAAACTGCACACTTCCCAGTGCTATAATAATAATACTTCGTTTTTTTAGCATTAGAAATAAGGTAAACAATCTTTTCTTAAGATTTAAAATCTAAATGTATCTTCGGCTGTCATCGGCTAATTCGTCCGTGTCTGCGCGGCCGAAAATGCACGACGCGCCATATAAAGTGTGTACCACTGTGATCCTAGGAGGATTCCTTTTTACTTCTCAGGTATTGAACCCTAATGATTTGTTTGTTATCAGTTACAAACGTCGAAAGACAAGCTGGAGAGCCGTCGTCTCGAGCAAATGAACGACAGCGAAGACAGGCAGATGCTGCTCAACGAGAACAGGAAACTGGCGAAAGATCTGGATGCTGTGAGTAGAGACAAGCAGATATAGAAACTAAGACGAAAGCTGTGATGAAAGGGACTACAGACACCGAGCGTGTCGGACTCGTGCCGTGGCAGACAATAGTACATTATTGTCGTGGCCTGGAAGTAGGAATACGAAGCCAGCAATTGCTATTCCAGCCGAGACTAATATAAAGCTTTTCTCAAAAATGGTAAAGGAAAAAAAATAGAATAAACTTTTCGTAACTTAAATAGGTACAAAGAATTGCAAATCACTTAAAATTAAATGTCATTAAACCCTTTCCCGCCTTTTCTCATTAAAAAAAAACTGCAGGTGTATTTTTCTACCGAAAACACCACAAGCTATTTCAAACAATAAAAAAAGTCTGGAGCTCCAACAAAACAACTGATACCGGTCATTTGAATTGGCTGTATACGAATAGTGCCAACTTATTACCATCGCCGTATTAACTTTTAAAAAGTTTGAGACTCGACAATAATGGAATTTGTATGCGACATTGTTGTCGAGTTTATCGAGCCTGCAATGTTTTTAACTTTTTAAATTTTTTACTTACCATAAACTATGCACTTCACGTACTGATATATAAAGAATAATGTCAACTATTACGGTTATTTTTGAGAAAAAATAATATTCTTCTCTACAGTTTCTGTTAACGAGTTCATATCTATCGTAACACGACCACGAGACACCGACAGACACGGGCCATGCCCGGCCATTGGCCAATATCCGCGGAAGGAATATTTTGTCGATATCTGATTCTGCACGTGTCCGACACGCTCGGTGCCTGTAAATAGATATGAATCACTACATAGTATAAAACAAGGTCGCTTCCCGCTGTCTTGTCTGTCCCTATGTATGCTTAGATCTTTTTTTTTTTTTTTTTTAATATTAGGGGACAATCTTACACAAATCGACCTAGTCCCAAACTAAGCAAAGCTTGTACTATGGGTACTAGATGACGATAAACATACTTATATAGGTAAATAAATACTTAAATACATAGAAAACATCCATAACTCAGGAACAAATATTCGTGCTCATCACACAAATAAATGCCCTTACCGGGATTCGAACCCAGGACCTCTTGCTTCGTAGGCAGTGTCACTACCAACTAGGCTAAAGCGGTCGTTAATAAGCGTTAAGCGTTAAGCGGTCGTCTTTAATACTACGCAACGGTTTTGATGCGGTTTTTTTAATAGATAGTGATTCAACAGGAAGATTTATATGTATATGTATATGCATAATTGCACCCGTGCGAAGCCGGGGCGGTTCGATCGCTTGCGTGCGCCGTGCTTGTAGTGCCATCTGTCGAAACTATTAAAAATCACGGCACCATTATTGTTTTTGCGGTCTTAGTGATACAAATATTTATATCTATTACTGTTTTAAATTAGGTCGCGCTGTGAGTAGGATTAATAGATCCGTCATTTCGAACACCTTTGACGCAAATGGGTGAATCGACTTTAGTGCCACCCGTTGCTATGGTTACACAAATTTTGTCCCTTGGACAACCTAAGCATTTTTTTTTATGAAACAGTATGAAGTGTCACATGGACAACCGGGGACAGAAAAAACAACACAAAAAAGTTGATTCATCCAAATATACGGGGTGCCCAATAAGAATGCCACGGAATTCGCAATGTGGCCACGGTTTTTTAAATTCTTCTTCTAGGTCTATCTAGTTAAAATAAATATGTAATTGGGGATGTATATTTTTTTGCAATGTATAGTAATTCGAAAACCATTTCGAGATAAACGCTTTTAAACTCGTTTTCTGTAGTTATTTAATTTTAATATTATGCAATGAATTTATTACATAATAAATAAGCAATGACCTTCATTTGACATTGGTGTAAATTGCGTGACCGGTCCAAGTCGTACTTTATTATGTGTGGTTAGAATTACTCACAATTTACGCGTGGATTATACTACGGAGTTTGATTTGGACCCGCTGTCTGACATATAACACATTGACAGCGCCAGTAAAGTGACACTAGTTACAGTGTACCACTACGCAAAAAATAGTTAAAAGGGGTCGCCTTATCGTACGCATTTAGATAGATTTAGAAATTTGGCAGTGTGGGAGCCCTCAATTATAATCTGACGTCATCAACCAAAATAGTTTCAATAATTAATTTTGAAAAAAGTAGTGAACTAAATGACAAAATATTGAAATTAGTTTCTTATAATTGACTTTTCTATACAAAAAAATATATAAAAACTACTGTTAATTTTTTTTAGACATTCCCAATTAAGGAAAAAAAAATATTTATCAGATGGCAGAAAACGGTCGGCGGTGGCAAGCGGAGCGGAGGCAGATGGAGCAGGAACTAGAAGAGCTGCGCGCCAAGCGGGATACCATGCAGCACTGGGAGACACAGGTGGGTCCCGAAATACCAATATACATACACTGTCAACAAATTCATGTAGAACCGCATTTAAGGTGATGCCAGACGAGTCATAATTATTTAATTTTCTTGTTTCATTTTGCATCTCACTCAAAGTGATACGTCTGAATGCAAAGTGGTGGTGGTTTTAGTCGGCATCATTCATTCCCACTCTGAATGAACGAAAAATGAACAGCCAAAACACGGAGAGAACGTTCACTCGGATTGGGCCATACCAACTTATTCCAAGTCGTAGCGTATACATTCGACGCCATATTGAAAGAAACTACGGATGAATTTTAACCTTTTGACCGCCACGCATCGTTTTTGTTTGGAACAAAATTGATTCTTATGCGGATGCGGGTAGGTTTAATTTTGTATTACCGTACTGTCGTCTATAGCCGACGCTGGCGGTCAAAAGGTTAATTTCTACATCATTCCAGCTGAGCCGTATCAACATGGAATGAAAGAAATATCAAGCGTTGTGTTCATTTCACATTCAATTCGGTGTGGCGTACCCCCCGCACCGCATTTTCGGTCCGAGAGCGCGAAAAGTTAACGCCCGCTGGACCGGACGCCGTTGCGATGTGCGGAGCAGTGTGACAACCGCCTTAAGATCTTCGCCTGTTAATTATTGGGGTCCCCGTATGTACCGAGTGCTAAGATCAGTTGTTTGTTGTAGATCGCGGACATCATCCGCTGGGTGGCGGACGAGAAGGAAGCGCGCGGCTATTTACAAGCGCTCGCTACCAAGATGACCGAAGAGCTCGAGTATCTCAAGATTGGTAAGTTATTTTATTCTATAATGTTTAAAACTTTCGTGATTTTCAATTTACTCCACACATGGGACCTATCACGCAACGAAACGAGTAATAACTACCGCGACGTTTCGGCCACATCGATATGAATGATGAATTTGATAAAACTATTTTGTTCATTGGCATCAGCGACTCGCAGTATAATTTGACGAAACCCTTGTTCTTTAGCATCAGCGACTCGCCGTAAAATTTGACAAAACTATTTTGTTTTTTTTAGCATTAGCGACTCGCAGTAGAATTTGACGAAACTCTTTTGTTCTTTAGCATCAGCGATTCGCCGTAAAATTTGACAAAACTATTTTGTTCTTTAGCATTAGCGACTCGACTCGCAGTAGAATTTGACGAAACTATTTTGTTCTTTAGCATTAGCGACTCGCGCTAGAATTTGACACAAGTTTTTTCATCACACTTGCTCGTCAATGGTGTTATTCCATGCCTGTATACTAAATGTCAAAGGCCTAATTTGTTCAAGGGAGTTATGGATTTACGTACAGTTTTTCTTCCCAAGGGAGTTCTAACTTTAGTTTTAAAATTTGCAATCAAGTTCGTAGGTATGTAATTTCAGACTAAGGAAGTTTCAAGTCAGCCAACGTTTTAATTTTATCTTTAAAGCTTATGTATAACCCAATTTTACAATACAAAACTTATCTACGCTTCATGAAACTTCCTTTTTTCATATTTTAAATTTATATCAAATAGTTTTGCAATAATTTTAGTAAATATTTCGAATTCTAAACTAAACACAGTTTACATTATCTATGGTAACTAGATGACTCAAAAAAAGTGACAATCTGTATGTTTAATTTTATTCAATTTAAGTGTTTAGAGACAAAATAATTTTATTTTTGGATTTTTTTCCTCGCAATGTGATTGAAAATCATTGTGTGTATCACGGGCAGTATGGGGATTACAAACTCGAATCATTAAAAGCCCTCCGCTTTCGGCGTCGGGCTTCTAATAGACTCTCGTTAGTAATCCCCTACTTACGGCCCTTGATGCACAATGTACTATTTGCTCCAGCATCAGCGACCCGCGGCAGCAGCATGATGGCGCCGTCGTCCCCGCCGGCCGTGGCTGGCGCCGGCGCTGCGGGCACGGCCGGCTGGCGCAACCGCCGCAGCCAGAAGCTGGACAAGATGGAGATACTCACGCTGCAGTCCTCGCTGCACTCCGAGATACAGGCCAAGCAGCAGGTCGGCGAGGAGCTCAGCCGCACGCGCGCCGAGCTGCTGCACAGCCAGCGGTGAGTGCAGCCGCGGGCAGCGGACAGGGGCCGAGCCGCACCCGGGCCCAGCAGCAGGCGGCGAGGAGCTCAGCCGCACGCGCGCCGAGCTGCTGCACAGCCAGCGGTGAGTGCAGCCGCGGGCAGCGGACAGGGGCCGAGCCGCACCCGGGCCCAGCAGCAGGCGGCGAGGAGCTCAGCCGCACGCGCGCTGAGCTGCTGCACAGCCAGCGGTGAGTGCAGCCGCGGGCAGCGGACAGGGGCCGAGCCGCACCCGGGCCCAGCAGCAGGCGGCGAGGAGCTCAGCCGCACGCGCGCCGAGCTGCTGCACAGCCAGCGGTGAGTGTAGCCGCGGGCAGCGGACAGGGGCCGAGCCGCACCCGGGCCCAGCAGCAGGCGGCGAGGAGCTCAGCCGCACGCGCGCCGAGCTGCTGCACAGCCAGCGGTGAGTGCAGCCGCGGGCAGCGGACAGGGGCCGAGCCGCACCCGGGCCCAGCAGCAGGCGGCGAGGAGCTCAGCCGCACGCGCGCTGAGCTGCTGCACAGCCAGCGGTGAGTGCAGCCGCGGGCAGCGGACAGGGGCCGAGCCGCACCCGGGCCCAGCAGCAGGCGGCGAGGAGCTCAGCCGCACGCGCGCCGAGCTGCTGCACAGCCAGCGGTGAGTGCAGCCGCGGGCAGCGGACAGGGGCCGAGCCGCACCCGGGCCCAGCAGCAGGCGGCGAGGAGCTCAGCCGCACGCGCGCCGAGCTGCTGCACAGCCAGCGGTGAGTGCAGCCGCGGGCAGCGGACAGGGGCCGAGCCGCACCCGGGCCCAGCAGCAGGCGGCGAGGAGCTCAGCCGCACGCGCGCCGAGCTGCTGCACAGCCAGCGGTGAGTGCAGCCGCGGGCAGCGGACAGGGGCCGAGCCGCACCCGGGCCCAGCAGCAGGCGGCGAGGAGCTCAGCCGCACGCGCGCCGAGCTGCTGCACAGCCAGCGGTGAGTGCAGCCGCGGGCAGCGGACAGGGGCCGAGCCGCACCCGGGCCCAGCAGCAGGCGGCGAGGAGCTCAGCCGCACGCGCGCCGAGCTGCTGCACAGCCAGCGGTGAGTGCAGCCGCGGGCAGCGGACAGGGGCCGAGCCGCACCCGGGCCCAGCAGCAGGCGGCGAGGAGCTCAGCCGCACGCGCGCCGAGCTGCTGCACAGCCAGCGGTGAGTGCAGCCGCGGGCAGCGGACAGGGGCCGAGCCGCACCCGGGCCCAGCAGCAGGCGGCGAGGAGCTCAGCCGCACGCGCGCCGAGCTGCTGCACAGCCAGCGGTGAGTGCAGCCGCGGGCAGCGGACAGGGGCCGAGCCGCACCCGGGCCCAGCAGCAGGCGGCGAGGAGCTCAGCCGCACGCGCGCCGAGCTGCTGCACAGCCAGCGGTGAGTGCAGCCGCGGGCAGCGGACAGGGGCCGAGCCGCACCCGGGCCCAGCAGCAGGCGGCGAGGAGCTCAGCCGCACGCGCGCCGAGCTGCTGCACAGCCAGCGGTGAGTGCAGCCGCGGGCAGCGGACAGGGGCCGAGCCGCACCCGGGCCCAGCAGCAGGCGGCGAGGAGCTCAGCCGCACGCGCGCCGAGCTGCTGCACAGCCAGCGGTGAGTGCAGCCGCGGGCAGCGGACAGGGGCCGAGCCGCACCCGGGCCCAGCAGCAGGCGGCGAGGAGCTCAGCCGCACGCGCGCCGAGCTGCTGCACAGCCAGCGGTGAGTGCAGCCGCGGGCAGCGGACAGGGGCCGAGCCGCACCCGGGCCCAGCAGCAGGCGGCGAGGAGCTCAGCCGCACGCGCGCCGAGCTGCTGCACAGCCAGCGGTGAGTGCAGCCGCGGGCAGCGGACAGGGGCCGAGCCGCACCCGGGCCCAGCAGCAGGCGGCGAGGAGCTCAGCCGCACGCGCGCCGAGCTGCTGCACAGCCAGCGGTGAGTGCAGCCGCGGGCAGCGGACAGGGGCCGAGCCGCACCCGGGCCCAGCAGCAGGCGGCGAGGAGCTCAGCCGCACGCGCGCCGAGCTGCTGCACAGCCAGCGGTGAGTGCAGCCGCGGGCAGCGGACAGGGGCCGAGCCGCACCCGGGCCCAGCAGCAGGCGGCGAGGAGCTCAGCCGCACGCGCGCCGAGCTGCTGCACAGCCAGCGGTGAGTGCAGCCGCGGGCAGCGGACAGGGGCCGAGCCGCACCCGGGCCCAGCAGCAGGCGGCGAGGAGCTCAGCCGCACGCGCGCCGAGCTGCTGCACAGCCAGCGGTGAGTGCAGCCGCGGGCAGCGGACAGGGGCCGAGCCGCACCCGGGCCCAGCAGCAGGCGGCGAGGAGCTCAGCCGCACGCGCGCCGAGCTGCTGCACAGCCAGCGGTGAGTGCAGCCGCGGGCAGCGGACAGGGGCCGAGCCGCACCCGGGCCCAGCAGCAGGCGGCGAGGAGCTCAGCCGCACGCGCGCCCAACGAGGTTGGACACTGTTAATATCAGGCCGGTCGGTATATAACAGCATCGGCAATGATTTAAATATAGGCCAAGCAACAGGTCGGCGAGGAGCTGAGCTGAGCCGGTCTAGGGCGGAGCTACTTCACAGCCACAGGTAAATCTGCAGGTTAAATGCGATAAGATGGTTACAAACTGGGGTGGTCCAAGTTTGTATAAAAGAAAAGCATTAGCAATAGCGATAGAGAGCCGATTGCAGCCTCACCGTCAGTTCGAGATATTGTGCTACACCCGAGCGATTTTGCCTTCGGTCCAAGCCTGTGTAGGCTCCAGTGGCGTGGCGTCGTAACATGTCGATTCCTAATTTTTAGTGCTCCTAGCTTTTGCATCAGAAGATATACCTAACGCCTTTTTGAGTGTGTATCTTCACCAAATTGCGGTCATGCTATTTGCAGGCGTGTTTTTTTCCTGGATCTTCTATTGCATGTCCAGACATACTTATTTATATTTTTCGTTCAGGGAACTGCTAGAGACGCGGCAGAGGCTCGACGCGCTTGCGCATGACATGAAGCGTAAGGAGCAGCACATACGAGATATGCAGACGCGGCTCGACGCGCCGCACCAACCTTCCAACTCCTGTGAGTATACTGCTATTGTACACGCACATTACTACTGTCAGTTTAGGATATATACTTTTGCGACTACATTGCGTGAAATGATTACGACTTTGTCGATTAATGAAACTATTTTTTGATACTAAATTTGCAACCACCTGCTCCGCCTGGCGGAGCTCCTTTTCTACGTATTTTTGATTCTAAGCTCGATGTATTGAAAAATCTAAAGCTACCATTTATTCATTAAGCATTTTTAGAGTCACAGGAATTATGATAACATTTTTTTTTAGAAAGAGATTTAAAGCTTTATTATTTTGGATATTGCAATAAAATACTTCAGAAACGAAGTTGATTGATTCTATATGAGCATTGAGTACTCGTGATTTTTTTTTCAGTGGTAGCTTTTACGATTTAATGTTTTAGGAGTTTATCTTTACAGCACAACACTATTACGTTAAATATAATAAGTTTATTTAGTGCACCTTTTCTTTTTGTTTTCGTTACATGTTCTCCATCCCATCCAATACAAAAAATCTTTGCCCATACATGACGTAACCAACCTTATTGTCACATGGAATTGGGCTCCACCACAAAGTCCAACGTCGCCAACGGCGGAAAAAACGAAAATAATGTGTCTATGGCTCACAAATATCTATGGACTTTAATTTTTAACTCGATGTGAAAAAAAATATGAAAATGGAACTGTGATTTGAAATTCCAAAACGTTGTTACTCGTTGTTTATTATTGGTTATTATTCGGATAATATTACGTGTTTTATTGTAAACGGCATTTATGTTCAATAACGATTGTATTACTTGGCATTTACTTGTTTTAACTTTGTTATTGGCCCCGGCCATGTTTTATTAACCCCATTGTTTTTATTTTGTCTATGGTTTCGAATGGATCCTGCGTTGTACGACAGTTCGGACGTGGTTGAGACCGTACCTCCCCCTCTTTATAGGGGTGACGTCGTGCCTTTGGGGGGTCGCTATACTCGTGTACCACCAATTGTACGATTGACATTTACAGTTTTTAACAGTTGTAGCATTATTTTGACAGTGATTGTTTGAAAGGGATTTCGAAATGGTGATTTTCATCAAAAAAATTTAGGTCCTCTTTGTTGCGCGACTTTTTTATTGGTTATTTATTTTGATGATGGATGTACTTCACTTTAAAATTTTGTTTAATTGACAAAATAAAAAAAAAGTGTTATATTTTTTGATAATTGCTAACGGACTAATTATATTTTTTTAGTACCTAATCTAGCCTGTTGATCGCAACTATACTGTGTAACTACACATAGCGCACAGACCTACTTGTACAAAGAATTTGCTTCAAGAATAGCCTAATGCTTGAAGGATTTTAAGATTAGATTGACAATTAACTTCGATGATCCAAGCTATAAATTCACCAAATAAATAAAATACGTACCTTGAAATAATGCTACACCTATGTATTTCACATTGCACATAATTTTTACCCTTTTATTTGTAACACAAGTTATGTTAATTTATTTACTTACTGTAATAATTATAATAACGGTATTATCAATCAATATTTTCTTTTCGAAAAGAATCTCCGCTAATGAGTAATTTCTAGTCCGTTATAAATACTATTTTCTAGTCTCGTACCAAAGATTTAGCTCTCAATCATTCGAACTAGTCATTTCGTGATTTCGTTTTAAATTAAGCATTTGATTCGTTATTAAATCATTGTTGTACTGTCCGTATTGACATATCAGTCAAGTAGAATTCTGATGATGATGGTGATGGATGAGCAATAACATATCAACAACATTTTTAGAAAATGGCCGCTAAAGATTTTTACTAGGGATGAACTAACGAATAATGTCAACTTTTTTGCCATTTTTTGATATTGTGAAGGTGCTAAGTCACATAACTCGTTTTTATAAAATGTAGACGTGACGATTAGGATCACAATGTTTCGTGGATTGACATGTTATTGCTTATCAGCAATCCTGTTGACAGTGACTACGTTCGCGGGCTCGATTCCCGCGTGCAAGAAATTTTTACATGGCAAATTGATGTTTCTAATGAGCTTCAGCAATTACTCTTAACTCAAAAATAACGATTCAAACCTTAAAAATTAAGAATAAGAATATCTTCGACATAACAGCGCAGGATTTATTTATTGTTTAGTTTTAAGTTTATTTAGATTTTAGAATCTCATTTATTTTCATGTTGTAAGACTGTAACGTCGTCAATGATAAAAACTATGTTTTTATGTGCATTTACAGTTCACAATAACGATGGTCTTTATAGCGTTTTTTAATTGAGTAGTCAGCATCGTATATTTGAGAGATAGATAAGATAAAGGGAAAAATACTTAAAACTGAGCAAAAACAGTTTTAATAACGTCTCTTAACCCTTCGTATGACTTAGCACTGATCAGTGCTACCCCCGTCGCATGCCAAAGCACTGATTTGCCTTTGTATCTGTTTTAAGCATGTTAATATTTTTTTATTTATAAAATACATACGGCAGTGCCTCAATACGTAAGTCTTTGACCAGTGTGCGTTGCCAGTGATGGCATACGGAACTGAGATGTGGTCTTTTACAATAAGAAAGCTCAACATCACTCAAAAAGCGATGGAACGATCTATGCTTGTTGAAGTTTTCCTACGTGATCGAATCAGAAATGAAGAGGTCCGCAGTAGAACCAAAATTACTCAGATAGCTCGGAGAGCCGCCAGACTTGAGGCTCAGTTTCATTGGTCGATAATTCGGTCGATATACAGCGTGCGATGACTTCTCGCAGGTGGTAGGTATAACAAATTCAAATTCATTTATTCATAAAATTCATATAAGAAATTTTTGTTAAGTCTAAGCTAGGTTAAAAGTGTAACCTGTGTTTTAGACAAGAGGTACCTATCTAAGGAATTATAATACAACTCGAGCATTTAAACATCGCAATACAATATCTTAAAACATTTGTTAATACTTAGTCGGTAAATCTAATATATAAAAATCTCGTGTGACGGTGTTTGTTACCGAACTCCTCCGAGACGGCTTGGCCGATTTTTATGAAACTTTTTTCTCTATATTCGGTAGGTCTGAGAATAGGTCGTAGGCTATTTTTTATACCCTTTTTATACCCCTTTCCTTCGCGGACGAAGTCGCGGGCAACAGCTAGTTAAACTATAATAATGTAATCATAATCAAGTGTCAAATAACAAAATAAACAAAGAACAATTGGCTACACAGCGTCACCTTGTAATCGACTAGTGAAACTCATTATTTCGATAACTCGGTCGACATACAGCGTGCGTTGACTCCGCAGGCGGTATAACGACTAGTGAAACATGTAAGCCGATAACTCGTTCGATATACTGCGGTGATTCCCTCGAACCTCGCCAGTGTTGCCGGCTTAGTGAATTTGTCACATGATGAGTGATTCAACAAGTCGCAAACAGTTAAAATTGCTCCAGCAACAATAATTGACAAGATTTCATATTTCTAAGACAGTAATTTGATTCGTTCTCTGTATTCTGTTTGGAAAGAGAAAGACTCTGATAGTTTTAAATTTTCACTAGGATTATTAATTAATTTATTACAATTTTTTTAAGATGTGCTTATTCTAAATGGCATAACTCCAAAACTACCATACAATAGATCCATTACTTTAGTGTAGCCTCTATTTAAAAAAAAAGTGATGACGTAAATCTGACGTTGACGTTGTGAAATTTTGTTGTGCGTGGCGTGTGGTTTGCTTAGGCGGTATCATATTTGAATCAATATCACGTCATTCGTGCACTAACATTAATAAAAATAGATCATTTATGTATCTGTCAAGTGTCAATGTTAATGTCAAATTTAAAATTATGAGGTCTTTTTTCTGGTGAAAAAGGCAAAGGAAACATATCTATTCTGTGGTGGTATTGGGAAATTCAGATATATTTTTTTAATTTCTCGTATTTTTAAATATGGAGAAATAAATTATAATGAATATTTTTCCGAGTCCAGGAGGCAAAACTCTTTCAGTTCCTGTAGTAATTTTCAGGTGTCAAAAAAATTAAATCTCGACAATTGCTGGTCCATGGCGAGAATAAGTGTTCACAGCCACTCTCTCAGAGCAACTGCAGAACTTGTGCTGTGTGCTCTCGCATTCCGTGATCGTTCTCTATCGACTAGTGAAAACGGTTCCCCGAATGCGGGCCCTATGGCATGCGTTATGAAAATCTACCGCACTCCGCATGCGGGCCCTATCGACCAATGAAAACGGTTCCCTGAATGCGGGCCCTATGGCATGCGTTATGGAAATCTACCGCACTCCGCATGCGGGCCCTATCAACTAATGAAACTGAGCCATTAAGTGGCAGTGGGCGGGTACATAAATAATAAATAAATGGGTCGTGCAACTATTCTTTGTCACTCGTTGCTATAGTGACGGTCTTCTGAGTAACTCTTTAAACCGTATGTTTATCTGATTAAAATTTGCCAAACATGCATTTTTGTGGTAGTTTTAAACCCCTTCCACAATTGGCTAAGTAAAGTTTTTTGAAGAGATGCTAATTATATTTTTTTTCGACAGTGGTCGACTTCAACACCAAGAAACTGCAGCTGTTTTATTTTTATCTCCTTTTATTTATTGGAAATATTTTTTTAAGTGTTCGAGATGACATTTGTGAGATTTTATGGCTGACAAGCGGTTCGTGCTCAGTACTAAGAAGAAATAGAAAAAAAAAACGAATTCAACTGTCGCTTCTGTCAATGTCAAATGAAATCTAACCGTTTGCGTTTCGTTTGCTTTGCGTTGTCCAAGAAGCAGTTCCAAAATAGTGATCGAAAGTATTCAATCGTGATCCAATTATTGTGCATAAGTTGTGGAGAAATGCGGTAAAATTGAAAGTCCGGATTTTATGCGGAGGCCGATAAAAATAGTAAAAAAATCACACTGAGCACACCAAAACGCAAAGCAAACGAAACGCAAACGGTTTGACATGGACAAAAGTGACAGATGACTTCGTTTTTTTTCTGTTTCTACTAAGTACTGAGCACGAACGGCTTGTCAGCCATTAAATCTCACAAATGTCAACTCGAACACTTAAAAAAATATTTCCAGTAAACAATAGGAGATAAAAATAAAACAGCTGCAGTTTCTCAATCTCCAGAACGCCGACTGCCGAAAAAATATATAATTAGCACCTCTTCAAAAAACTTTACTTAGCCAATTGGTCATCTAATGAGCATGCTAGTTAATGTGACACAACATTTCTTCTAATTAAACTGTACTACTTTTGTCCCCTCGCTGACGGGACAGAATAACAACAAGAAATAGTTGATCTACCCAAATCATTTATTGAATCAGGCGTTACTTTGCGGAGGTCCATATTAATGAACTAAAACAATTACTTTGCTCACCCGCGACCTTAAAGGTCGCGGGTGAGCAAAGTAATTGTTTTAGTTCACTACCCAAATCATAAAATAGGTATCATGGGACAGTTCTTTGGGTTAGGTGTTTGTCCAGAAGTGGACGTCTTTTGGCTGCTATGCTATGATAATATTTTTTTAACTGATGTCTTCCGCTCTACGGTATATGATGCTGACTATACCAAACTTATTCTTTTACACGCTTCTATTAATTTCTTTGCATTTATATATGAATTTTTCCACACCCTTTTTAATTACGAGATAGCTACGTACGTTAATAATTGTCTTTTGTGAAACTGGTGTACAGTACTACGTTGTACATAATTAAAGTTCTGTTTTATTATTTTGTTGTTTATTTTTGTTATAAAAAAGTTGTCATAAATTTATTTCAGCGTGTTCATATTTAATCCAATATGGATAGTACTTTTTCGATTTCGTTTCTATTGTGATTGATAACAATATAGTATACTTTTTGGAGTGCACATTTTGGGAAAATGGGCTTTACGAGCCTAAGCCACGCGAGTGGAACTTCCAGTCCACTGTGTTATCTACGCTAGAAACGCTATAAATTTGACATGATTTAGTAAGATACTCTTGCGATATTTTCGATACAAGGGCTAGAGGCCATATTGTTTCAACTCTGACGCGTCGACGTTCGCGATCGCGTGCGCCATCTCTTTCCACCTTCATCCTATTCCGTTAGATAAAAAGAAATGGTTAATGCGATTGTGATTCCGAGTGCGATAGTATTTGCTTGACAATATGTTAGCCGTTTTTAAAACCTCATGATGTTTGTTAAATTTTAACATCTATTTTACTGTATTAATTGACGGGATAAATTTATGACACTAGGTACCCTCTGTTGTTGTAATGTAAGCTCTATTGATATACGATTAAAATAGTAAGTTGTGCGCAAGCAGCCAGGCAAGGATCTACGAAGTCATCTACCTACTGGACCGGGAAAGAAGAAAATGGTTCGTTAATTTTTAATAACAGTATCACACTTTTTTCAATTTTTTTATCTCGACTTTATAGCCTTTTTGTAGCCTTAAAAAGTTGGACTGTCGTTTAGTTTGTGAAGTTAATTCTGACAGCTGTCATTATGATATGAATGTATATGAATCGAGAGATGTCAAATGTAAATTTGTATCTTATTATATTTTTCATATAACTGACTCAAATCTGTAGTTATTGTACAGTGCACTTTAAGGGAAAGTTCATTCCGTTTCGATAGAAAATTGTAAACCATCACTTTTTTTGGTTTTCTGAGGTGCTAAAATGTCTAGTGGTACAGCAATAAGGTGACTAAACGATTTTCTCAGTAGTTCTTTGCGTGATTGTACAATGACAGCGGTCAAAATAACGTTCTAACATTTTGATTGAGAATATAGTGTGCTACCGATTATTTATTTCAATTTCAAGTATCAGTCCTCATAGAAGTAGATTTTTTTTGTATGTGATTGTGCATTTGTTTTTGCCCTGGTTACATTGCCTGTTGTTATTTTTGTTTTTTTTCGCCAATATGACACGAAAATGTACCTAATATATGGTATATTTGACTAGACCACTGGTTTTTTAGGATTAATTTTAAGTTTGTGCATTTAGAAATATGTTCACCCAATAAGGTCTGTACCTTATTCTCAGGTTCAAAAGGGGCGTGTTAAATAATTAAGATTAAATGGGTAAGGGGGTCGTTTTCAAAAAAAAATTACACAATTGAGGGGTTAATGAAAACAAAATCACTATCGCGTCCTTTGTGTAACCAAAGTTAGTCATACAGACTATATGGTTAACTTTCGTTACACAAAGGAATCAATTAATAGTAGAGGAGACGTGGAAGATCGACCTTCACCGATATCTGATAACTCGATGAGACATATTTTTTTTGACGACCAGATGGCCTAGTAGGTAGAGAACCTGACTACGAAGCTTGAGGTCCCGGGTTCGATTCCCGCGTCGGGGCAGATATTTGTATGAATAATACGAATGTTTGTTCTCGGGTCTTGGGTGTTTAATATGTATTTAAGTATGTATCTATCTATATAAGTATGTTTATCCGTTGCCTTGTACCCATAACACAAGCTATGCTTAGCTTACTTTGGGACTAGGTCAATTGGTGTGAATTGTCCCGTGATATTTATTTATTTTTTTATTTATTTATTTATTAAATATAATTTATAAACAAATATGCCTATGTTAACTTGCCTATCGAAAAGTGTTCATAGATTTTTTTTTGTTTTATTGTGGAGTGCCTTTAGCCATCTTACAGCTCCATCATCAGACCCTGGTTACCATCTGGGATCAAAGTACTCGTCAAGACGAATCAAACGAGTCCAAACTCGATGGGGTAATTCGTAATTTCATTAATTCAGTATGGCCAAAGGCACTCCACAATAAAACGACACAACCCCATCGAGTTTGGACTCGTTTGATTCGTCTTGACGAGTACTTTGATCCCAGATGGTAACCAGGGTCTGATGATGGAGCTGGAAGATGGCTAAAGGCACTCCACAATAAAACAAAAAAAAAAGCTATGAACACTTTTCGATAGGCAAGTTATCATAGGCATATTTGTTTAAAATAAATAAATATCACGGGACAATTCACACCAATTGACCTGGTCCCAAAGTAAGCAAGGTAAAGCTTGTGTTATGGGTACTAGGCAACGGATAAACATACTTATATAGATAGATACCTACTTAAATACATATCAAACACCCAAGACCCGAGAACAAACATTCGTATTTTTCATACAAATATCTGCCCCGACACGGGAATCGAACCCGGGACCTCAAGCTTTATAGTCAGGTTCTCTAACCACTAGGCCATCTGCTCGTCATCTGGTCGTATTATTTATAAATTATATTCGATAAAAAATATGTCTCATCGAGTTATCAGATCGGTGAAGGTCGATCTTCAACGGCTCTTAGACCATAAGTTTTGTTTTAGTTAAATCTCTCGTTTGTGTACAAATTTTTTGAAAAGAGCCTATAGACTGGACAAGTAACTCTAACGGTATTTTTAGAACAGTGTTGCGCAAATTGACAAGAATGACAACGGACAATGTTGATTTTTGGAGGTGTTAGTTTATTTGTTTTGTGCTGCGCCCTAGATTTTAGTACCTACTCTATGTTCCATATGTAAATACGAGCAAGTGTGAAGGAAATTGCGTAATACAAACACCATCACTGTTTTGTGGAACTGTTATATATTTTAATTTTGTTAGTAATACGTTGGTAATGATCTTGTTAAGTTTATTTGTTCTAATATATGGGAGAGGATAAGTTAATGCAATATTTTTTAACAGTGTAATAGACATATCAACGAGAGCTTGAATAGCATTATGTAGTGGTATTTAGTCGGCCAAGATATTTCTTTACCACCCTAACATTCAATGTCAGTTGTATGGCAGTATGGCTTAAAACATTAAGGCCGGGGCCGCACTGGTAAGGCGACCGGCGACGCGACGCGACGGCGTCTATATCAAACATAGTTGATTTAGTCGCTGTCGCCGCTGCGGCCGCTGCGGCTGCTCACATATTTCGAACTATGTTTGATTTAGTCGCCGTCGCGTCGCGTCGCTGGTCGCCTTACCAGTGCGGCCCCGGCCTAAAGACTATTTTCACAAGTCAATGTGATAATCAACCTTATTGCTTTTATTATGTAGTAGAAACTGTTATTTAAAATGGTAAACTATTTACTTTGCCGACTATACCGTTGTCATACAAACACAGTTTACAATAACATGAAAGTTACAAACTTCTTTTAATGCTGATTCAGGTGCAGGAGAATGGCTAGCATTTTTAATTTTTGTGGACTTTAAAATACCACTACGACAGGTATAGTTACCGGCAAACTTCTTACGCAGAAGTGTAATCAGTATTTTTGGTACTAAAGTACCTCCCTACATGCGTTAATTTACTCCTACTAGTCTGTACTCAATCAGTCAACTGTATGTATAATAAACCAAAAAAAAATATTGTAAGACATTTCGTCACTACTTTGAAAAAAGCTCGTATTTCAAAATCGATAATCTGGCTAATTGAACTTTACTGAGTGTGCAATAAAGTTCAGTTTGGTTTACATATTGATTTGAGATACGAGATTTATTCAAAGTAGTGACGATTTAATAAATTTTCATAACAGCTAAAAACCTAATGTAAATTAACGTAGATATAATTTTATCCTAAGTTATCAGTCCTCGAAGCAGTGATGGTGGCTTCTCATTTGTCATTTTTCTTTTTTTTTTGTATATCGCTTCGCTTGTGCTTGAGCTTGTTGCGGTGGCATGAATGTGACAATTATATCATCACACTCAACTGGCCGAAAGACACATGTTTTTAACGTCCATTTAACATACCCGTGTCAGTTAATAATCCTTTTAATGAGAGAAACTGGCCTAAAATACTATTAAAACAGTGGGGCTACGAAATACGAAGTTCTTACAATACGTTTACTTTTAGTTTACCACTGACAGATGGCTTGCCTTCATTTCATTACCAACTTTAACACCATACAAATAAAGTAGCTAATAAAAAATCTGCAAACGTGGGTAACAGTATTCTAAAATTGGCTTTATTTGTAGGTCGTTAAAGTTGAATATGAAATGAAGGCAAACCATCTGTCAGTGGCAAATTTTATGTAATTTTACTGTATCTTGCCGTCCCTTTCATTCTTCGGTTTAATACTATTAGCGTGAATCTTGAATTTTCGAAAAACGAATTTCATAGTATAAGGCTAGGCCAAATGTGGATTAGGGACTTCACACACTTCCGAAGTTACTCTATACAAGTCGTTTTAAAAAAAAATTGTACACAATTAAGGGATTTAATAAAAACAAAACTTAATTCATTCCTCTGTGTAACGAAAGTTACCCATTTATTTTGTATGACTAACTTTTGTTACACAAAGGAAGCGTTCGTGATTTTGTTTTGATTAAGCCCTTAACTATGTACATTTTTTTTGAAAACGATGTTAATGTACTATGTCGTACTTTTTAAATAAATAAATATTTTGATATCATTTTTAAAATTACAGAACAGAATTCTTGGCGCGGTTTACTGTGCTGTCTTTTATAAAACGGGACTTAAGAGGCTATAATCAAAGATGTCATGAGTCATGATTGATTAAATAAAATTACTATACTACATTCAATAGTTTAACAAATGAGACTATAAATCGAGATCCTTGAACACATACCTGCGTCAACCTTCATATCGAAATATTTACCAACATAACAGTATTAACAGTGCTTTGGACCTCTTTATCTGCAATAAAAGTTAGGATGTTACCCCTCTCTCATTACCGAATTGCGAGTATTCTCTCTTTGCTGTATATGTTATTTGACACCACCATTGAAAATTAATCTGGTTTTCGGGGTTGAAATAAAGTGTTTTTTTTTAAATTATGGTTTTCATGAGAGGTGATGAGTCCATTCAAAGGCCACATAACGCGCTGAGCGATGGTTTTCTTTAACACTTGTTTGTATTAGTTATTGACTAATCAGTTATGTAATAAATGAGTTTGTGATATTAAACTTAAGTACGCTGATCACTATTAAAAGGTACTAGGTTTGTTTTTGTGTGTATAAAATCAACCTTGTATGTAACGAATTAGAGCTCCGTTTTTGCTGACCGGAATAACATAGGACCTTGCTAAAGTGAGTTAGCGAAATCACGAGTCCATATAGTCGGCGAAATACTGAGACTTGAAATTATACACTTTTTACACTCAGTTCCACACAGTACAGGAACTGTTCATGTTTTATTTATAAAATTGCTATACCGAAAAGTTTTAATTGCACGCCCTGATAAATCGTGCCCTTACGTACGATAAGACGTGCATAATTGACGTACAATACGGGACGACAATTATTCAGGCTTACATTAACCGTACTCGTTAATTTTACATGTTTTACCAACAATCCGACGTTTTCTCTGGGTCACTAATCATTGTGTATTTGTTTATGAAACCTGGGCTTCTATGTGGGCTCGTGACGTCATAGTTTGTAGTTTCCACTGTGTTACCGTCCAATGTGCATGTCCATTCTGTATTATAAATTCCTCTCTATCTGCTAAGGTGGTAAAAATAAAATATGGTCAAATATTCTGTGTCTTAAAGCATTCTACAGGCGTAACACTTAACTGGGAGCTGGTTATATGTAGTATGCGCCGCGGAGAGGAAAGGCGACAACCATATGACTTAGACATAATGTAGACCAGGCCCAATTGCATAACAAAGTACAACTTATATCACAAGCGGAACTCCCTTTCTAGTTAATATAACTGAAGCGAGAGTTCCGCTTGTAATACTAGTTGTACTTTGTTATGCAATTGGGCCCAGGGATCACCAATTAGTTTCTTAATGGGTCCAGTTTTTAAAATAAAATCATCATCGCGGTCCGTTCCTACTTGAGTTTATTAAAAAAAATGTTTTTACTTACTCCGGCGATTGCGTTGCGTAATAATGACAACTGGTTAGGGCACTCTGCCGTCTAGACAGGGCAACTCCTTGCAGAACCTAAATCGCAGGCCCCAATCCGTCCGACTCCCAGTTTGCGCCGTAACTCTGCCGATTGTAGACAATTAGTGCTGAGACAAAAACGCCCCCACTGTTGAAAATTAGTAAATCACCCAATTATTGCCCATGTACCAGTGATTGACCACTTTAAAAAAAAATTGTCAAGTGCTAACTGTCTATCGTT
Organism: Archips crataeganus; assembly: GCA_947859365.1. Classification (NCBI taxonomy): domain Eukaryota; kingdom Metazoa; phylum Arthropoda; class Insecta; order Lepidoptera; family Tortricidae; genus Archips; species Archips crataeganus. The sequence continues at coordinate 8,882,870 of OX402071.1, forward strand.
TGCGTTTTTTTAGCTACACAACTTGATTAATGATTATAAAGTAATCACAGCACCATTTAGTGAAGTTAATCAAACTCAAATGATAGACAGTTAGCACTTGAAAATGCTTTTCTTAAAGTGGTCAATCACTAGAGCATGGGCAATAACCGGGTGTATACTTATACTATGTCCTGGAACTGAAACAATTACTTTGCTGATACGCGACCTTAGAGTCTTAGAGTCGAGAGTTTAAGGTTGCGGGTGAGCAAAGTAATGGTTTCAGTTCATTGATATGGACCTCCGCAAAGTAAAGCCTGATTCAATAAATTATCTATATCCCGGCTCTCAGTTACATCTTACCCGTCTGCATTTATGTAGAAACCACCTAACTAAACAGATAGAGCGAAATAAATTTATGTTTTTTTTATAAAACTATCCGGCTAGCCCTCTAATGACTAAATACCCTGATTGTTATTAAATATTATAATATTCATAAACATTGACTAAATTGTATTGTTCGACATTTAATTTTAATTACGTGTTGGTTTTGGTATGTGGTGCGCGACTGCCGATGATTGGAAGTTTGATTCAAATAACTATAAAAGTACTTTAAGTAACTATAAACAAAATATTCAGATAATTTCGTCTGCGCTTTATCTAGAGAAGCAAAGCCATCCTTGGTACTCAGGAATAAAAAATAAATAAATAAATAAATATCATGGGACAATTCACACCAATTGACCTAGTCCCAAAGTAAGCTTAGCAAAGCTTGTGTTATGGGTACTAAGCAACAGATAAACATACTTATATAGATAAATAAATACTTAAATACATAGAAAACATCCATAACTCAGGAACAAATATTCGTGCTCATCACACAAATAAATGCCCTTACCGGGATTTGAACCCAGGACCTCTTGCTTCGTAGGCAGGGTCACTACCAACTAGGCTAAAGCGGTCGTTCCAGAACTACAAAGTTTATTGTTAATTACAATATTTTATGCTTTTTTGCTAACTGTACTTGAACTGTCATCCAAACTACATATAAATATTAAATTTCAAGTTAATTTGGTCACTAGAATTGGGTGCAATTTGACTTGCAAATAAATACTTACAAACTTTGTAAGTTAAATAGAAACTTTTGTAAAATGGGTACATGCTGCGACAGTCACATTTTTCGAGTAGAGCGCTAAATTATTAACATACAGCATCATCGAAAGTCGCGCATCGCCAGATTTGGTTGGGATTGGTTTATGTGTTCCCCTCTAATACCTAACCGCGCCAATCGTCCCGATCGGCAGCTAATCGAGATGTGATATTTCAGTTCTCGACCGGCCGGCGTCGCAGCTGAGCTATCTCGATCAGTTCTTGAGCGAGGCGCCGACGGAGCGACATTATGACAACGTGCCGATCGTTAACAACGAGGAAAAGGTGGGTTATTAACTTACTATACTAGCTTCTGCCGGCGGCTTCGTCCGCGTGAAATAGTTACTTTTAACCCGCGACTTCGTTTACGTAGAAGGTGAAAATATTTTTAAAGAATACGTACGTTAAGGAGCTATTTTAGGCACCTACATCACGCTTTTATCAGTAAGAGTGGGACTTTAAAACATGGATGGTATAACCCCCCCCCCCCGCGCTTTCACATTCATCACCGTACTCCCAAGTCAAGCGTGCATATAGAAGTTTTACTTCAAAAACCCCCGATTTTGAAACATTCTTCATTGGTGCTCCGCTCCTATTGGTGTTCCTCGATAGATAGGCTATCTAAAACTGAAAGAGTTTTTCAAATCGGAGCAGTAGTTCCTGAGATTAGCGCGTTCAAGCAAACAAACAAACTCTTCAGCTTTATAATATTAGTATGGATTATAAGGGAACTGAAACAATTTGCTCACCCGCGACCGCGACCTTACGATAGTTACGTTTATGTAAGAAATGCGTGTTCATGCAGTTCATCCACCTCACTGTACGAACACACTCAAATCTTACAAACCCAACTATCACCACCACCAAACTACACTGACGCGTTTCGAGCTCAACCAGAGCTCATCTTCAGAGTAGGTACCACAACCGTTCGATATGCTACCAAATGTTAAGTGTTCATGTAATAGTGAACGGTTGCGATACTCTGAGGATGAGCTCTGGTTGAGTTCGAAACGCGTCAGTGTAGTTTGGTGGTGGTGATAGTTGGGTTTGTATAGTATGGCCAGGCCAGTCATTGAACGGTGGCCAGTTATTGGCGATTTACCCTACTTACAAATATTCTACTTTTTTACTAGCTAAGTAATTCTTTTTTAATTTTAAAACCTTACGCCTAAGCCAAACGTTTAACCGTCTCTACGTTACGTCGCTAGTCGAACTTTACTTAGAATTAGCAGTGCTTTATTGATAAAAATAAATAACTCTTTACTGTTTTAATCTGCGTATGTACTGCATTGTATCTTATAATTTTTTTCTTTGCGTTATATCTATTTTTTGCTATATTTTTTTATTTTCCGTTCGCCTTAGATGTCGCCGCAGTATCGTTACGGCCGCGTACAGCATTGTTGCAATGCACAGGTACGCTGCTTGCCCCCGCCTGTTTGTATGTCTGTGCATGTGTATAGGCTAAAGTGTAGCCCTTGGACACGGCTAGCATAAGCGGCCGCGAGTCGCATTGTCACTACGCGCCATTTTAAGCATCATATTTTTCAGCCATCACATATTTTAAAAGATATGGAGAACTGCATGTTTGGACGGGAGCACCAACCAGCACGCTTGTCATATTTAAGATTTTTTTTTTTTTTTTTTTTCAAATTATGCTTTCATTTGTATGATTATTGATCAATCAAAATGATTTTGATTTGTAAATATAGCATGACCTTTTGTTTTTAAGATATTTTATAATATAGCGCATTGCTCGAATTATTATTATTTATTATTATATAATGGACAGAAGTAAAATTAACACTACGGATTTTTTCTGAACTCAAATAAATAACCATGATCATGTTTAGAATGAGTCAAAAAGAATAAGTTCAAAGATCAATTGTTGAATGTTAATATGAGATAAGAATGTAAACCAAACCCTCTTTTACATGAAGTAAGTTTGTGTAAGAAATTAATGCTTTTTTGCTGACTGTACTTGCATTGTCATCCAATGAACATTATCCGCACCAAGTTTCAAGTCAATCCGATCACCTGGTATAGCTAGACCGTTTAACTGAGTCCTCGCCCGCGTGGTATGAGTATGACGACAAAGGCGGCCGGGAGATGTGCACACCTAAGTCAAAATCAAGTCAAAGTCAAAGTAAAAGTCAAAATTCTTTATTCAATTTAGGCATCAATTGATGCTCCTATGAACGTCGAAGAATTTACCACCGGTTCGTAAAAACCCTGTTGAGAAGAAACCGGCAAGAAACTCAACAAGGTAATTTTTTTCAAAGAGATCTACATTGTTATTAAATTACATATATCTGAAGTATTTAATACAATTAAATTTTTTAACACAGTAGATACGCTATTTGAGACCAGGGATTGCCAATGCGGATCGGAATTATTTCCAAACATCCCTGTCCATGATATACAATACCTCACCCGGCCCCCTTTATCGTCCTACCCCCCAGGCCCTGCACCGCGCGGGTGAGGGCTCAATCAAACGGTCTAGCTATAGTGGGTGATGTTCAACTTGCAAGATTTGACCTTAACTAATATTGCAAGTTAAATAAAAGTTTGTTAAAAAGCTGTTTGGTATTGTGTGATAATGGCGAGGTGTTTGTCGTTAGATGATGTACGGGTCGCAGCAGTCGGCGGCCCTCAGCGGCTCCGCGGAGTCCCAGGACGAGCTGGAGGCGCGCGCGGCCACGCCCGCCTCCAGCAAGAGTTCCCCCAGCGAAATGTCCACGGTAACTTACTTATCATTATGCTAGGTTTAGAGCCATATCTATCGCTCGTTCCCTAAATATCAGAATTGCAAAATACAAGATTGCCGACTTACCCTATTTCTAAAATACCAAATTCCCAGAATACCAGACTTTCCTGTCACCGTGTTTTTCTCGGATCGGATCGGATAGCCAAAAAAGCTTGTTTTCAAAACACCATGTTCCATTCAAATCCGAATTTTTATCAAATATTTAATTTTCAGGACCCGTCCTTAGGACCAGTAGTGCCTGGCAAGCAGAAGTTACACCAGTTCTTGGTGCGGACTTTTAGCAGTCCCACAAAATGCAACCACTGTACGTCGCTCATGGTAAGTGTTATTATGAAATGCAGTATTTTTTTATAACTCTCGGAGCCTCACCTACACCTACAATTTCATTCGAGATGATCGTCATGACACCAAGATTTGGAATTGTTTTGTGATTGCAGATCGGCCTGACGCGCCAAGGCGTCGTGTGCGAGACTTGCGGCCTGGCCGTGCACACGAGTTGCTGCGCGCGCGTCGCTTCCCGCTGCCCGCTGCCCGCCTCCCGCTCGCGCCGCCCGCTCGGCATCGACCCCGCGCGCGGACAGGGCACAGCCTACGAAGGCTACGTCAAGGTACAACCATCTTCAAACGGAAGACGTCCCTCTTGAACAAAATATAGATCGGTCTGACGCGACAACACGTCGTGTGCCAGACTTGCGGTCTGGCCGTACAGTCAAGGAATTTAATTTCCTACCCACCTAAGTTTGAATATCGTACGTACGGCAAACTGTCACCATAAGAGCTAGCAACGATGTTGTTTTGACGTGTTGCAATTTTGTTGACATATTTCGAACTTAATGCATAGCGAATATTACACGACATTTTTACGAAAAGGGTGGGGAGGGAATTAAATTCCTTGACTGTACATGCGAGTTGTTGCGCGCGCGTCGCTTCCCGCTTCCCGCTCTCGCCGCCCGCTCGGCATCAACCCCGCGCGCGGACAGGGCACAGCCTACGAAGGCTACGTCAAGGTACAACCATAGTCATAAGGGAGCGAAATTAAGGTGCGGGTGATTTCATTGTGACGCAAAGTGAGTCCTACCGTAGTTTATTTAGAACAAATCAAGAGTAAGAATAACGGCCGGATCCTGAAATCCCGTCCCGTCTAAATCTTATTAAGCACATAAAAAAAAAACAAAAAAAGTCTGGTGTCAGGAGGATATGGAATGTTTTTAAATAAAACAAAATTGCAATACTCCAACAATTTTAATTTAATGAAAATTTAAAAATACGATACGAATAAAATATTTTATTTGGTAATATATCCTAGCAAAAAATATTTTCCCTCTAGTAAATGAAACAACACATTAAATGATTCGTTGGATGACGTAGTATGCTGAACGCTTAACATTTAAGCATAATATCGCATCCGCATCTTCCTACATTTTTTATTTCGGTTAAAATTACAATTTAAAATTAAAAAAATAATAATTGAATATTGTCTTTAAAAAAAAAATTTTTTTTATTACAAATACTGTTAATTATGTTTTTATGCGTGGCCAGTACATACTCAAATTTCGATATCAGTAAACTGATCTATGAACTTACATACAGGGTGGGCCCTGTAAGTAAAGCAAAAAATTGAAATATAGACCCTTTAACTAATCAGTAATTAAGTCCAAATGGTTACAATTCATTAAAATGAAAAAATAATTTATTATTATTTTCTAACAAAATTAATCGAGCCAGCAATGTACAGACATATTGTGTCCAGTCGGAACACTTGACATTGACATTTACGATCGTTTTCAATAATAATAAAAAACCTACTAAATACATCGATATTACTAAAACGTATGCAGTCCTTCTGATTTAAATGATCAATTCTTTCAACACGACGTAATTGTTTTTTTTATCAAGTATGTGGGGACAGACGAAATGAATAAAACACTTGCTAGTAAAAGTTACGACTTTTAACTGTTTATTAAGCAGTTCAAACAAAAATATTGCACTATGATAAAATCACTGTTGATAATTAGGTATGCCAATCTTACTGGGCTAATCCTTTCTCAGGGTAACTTGCATTTTCAACAGTTTGTGAAGATGTTTCTTTTTCATGACCATGACTACGATGATACGTCCTGTGCTCCGTTTGACACCGTTCTGAACACTAAGTGTAGGGCTTTTCCAAATTAACGAATAATTTCAGTGATAATCTGGCTGCACACCAGCCGGTCACAATCAGAATCACATTCGGCGACCCCGCATTCGTTGCTCTGAGTTGAAAATAACGCAGCTATTATCTACCCGGAGGATACTCGTTCACAATATTTAACACTAAGCTCGATTTGCATTAGCTCTTGTTTCGTTATAGCATGTTGTTTTCAGCGTGCATTGTAATTTAATTCATAAGTGCCATTTTGCATTACTTTGATTTGACAATTTGACGTACATTGTCAATACAGAGTACCTTCGTATTTGCAATTGCGAGATTTATGGTCTTTGGAGGTTAAAGATAATAATTATGAACTTTTTTGAGTTTAAATAAATATCAAAAGCGACGCACCACAGTAAAAAACAGTCATAATCAAACTGTTCAGCCAGAGATCAATAAGACGGTTAAATAAAGGTTGACGCACACGTAACCGCTCGGCGCCGCCTCAACTCGAGCCGTCCAGTAGTCTTTGTAAGAAATTCCATACTGTAACGCACACATATCAGCATCGGAACAGCATCGCCCCGCCTCGGCACAAGCTAGTAATCCGCAAGCAGCGCGCGGGCAACTCGCAGTCATCGCCCTTACGTCAGCCGCCACCGCGCTTGCGTCTCGCCGCCGGAACGGGGACGGCGCGCAGACCGTCATCGTTCCACCCGCGGCCACCCCGCCGACGACGCCCCACCGCTTGTTTCACTCGCAGTTTCATTCTAGCCACCGCCTCGCTTTAAGCGCGCTGTCGCCTAGCCGTAAGCGCGATGTCACCTAGCGCAAGCCGCGCGGACACCTCGGAGGTGCTAAGCAGTTTCCGTTCCGTGCTTGCGTATGGTTGACGCCTGGTTGATGGCGAGCCGGATGAGGTGAGGCGGCGCCGGTCCGGTGCCGAGCGGTTACTTGTACGACAACCTTAAGCCTGCATGGTAGTACAAAGTAACGAATTTACTACAATCTACTGTATGTACGATATTGCATTTCTCTATCATGCCCACGTTTAGGTTCACTTCGTCCACATTCCCATTTCGTCCACAATCAATTCCCAATTCCTCCTCTCCCTATTTTGTCAACATTCCCATTTCATCCATATTCCCATTTCGTTCACATTCCCACTTCGCCCATATTCCCACTTCGTCAACACTCCCATTTCGTCCACATCCTCATTTCGTAACAAAATAGTAACGAAATTGGTGGTGTAGTTATCTGAATAGTATTGACCACACCATGTTTAGCGAGTATTTTACTTAACATGAATACCTAAATCACAAAATAAAATCTTCCCGGAGAATTAAGCTAAGTGATAGCTAAAACCGCATTAGGCTGCGTATCCACCGGAGCTGTGCGAGAATGCGTTGCGAGGGATGTGTTTGTCATGAACCAATAGAAACACTTCATTTACAAGGTCCTTGTGATTCTATTGGTTCATGAAAAACACATCCCTCGCAACGCATCCTCGCACATCTCTCGTGGAAACGCAGCCTTAAAATCGGCTAGGAATGTTGACGAAATGGGATTGTGGACGATATGGGAATAATTTATTGAATCAAGCGTTACTTTGCGGAGGTCCATATTAATGAACTAAAACAATTACTTTGCTCACCCGCGACCTTACAATAGTTACGTTTATGCAAGAAATGTGCGTTCATGCAGTTCCTCCACCTCCACACTGTACGAACACACACAAATCACATAAACCCAACCATCACCATCACCAAGCTACACATACATACACATACATGGCTACCATAGCTAGCATAGCTACATTTTTGTGGGGTAGTTTGAGAATAACAAAAATAAAGTGGGTACTTGAGAAGTTACAGTGACAAGTTAAAACATTTGTTTTGGTTTGTTAGTTTAACAGTTGGTAGCATAGCATACGGTTGTGGTAACTCTGAAGATGAGCTCTGGTTGAGTTCGAAACGCGTCAGTGTAGCTTGGTGGTGGTGATGGTTGGGTTTATGTGATTTGTGTGTGTTCGTACAGTGTGGAGGTGGAGGAACTGCATGAACGCACATTTCTTGCATAAACGTAACTATTGTAAGGTCGCGGGTGACCAAAGTAATTGTTTTAGTTCATTGATATGGGAATATGTATCAAATGGGATTGTGGACGAAGTAAACCTAAACGCATTCCCACTTGTCAGTAAAACAACGAATAAAAACCGAAGATAATCTTATCATGTTTATTAAGTGAAATAGAAATAAACTTTATTGCATAATTGTGTATGCACAAAGATGGTAGCTTGATATAAGTCTCAACATTCTGTCCATCTCGGACCTGCCTGTAACATAAACAATTCTAGAAAATAAACTGAATCATTTCAGTCTTCGTCCGCTCCTTGATAGAGATGAGATAGTAATCGTACTCGATCCTTTGGCTTTGCGGAGGGATGTGGCGTCTCTCTGCATATTGTACCGTATTTAGCATGGGTAGTGTTCTGACGAACTGTTCGAATTGCTGCCTGCGGCTAAATTCCACTACCGCACTTCGAGGAACCGTCTGTCTTTCCATCCTCACCATCTTGATGATTGGTAGTCTAGTACCGTGCGTTTTAAGCGAAACTTTTTTCCTCGCACGACGAATATCTGGAATCAGCTTACTGCGGCAACATTCCCGGAGCGTTACAATAAAACTTAGGGATCTTTAAAAAACGAGCCTACCAATTCCTGAAAGGGTCGGCAACGCACCTGTGATTCCCCTCGTGTTGCGGGTGTCCATGGGCGACGGTGATCGCTCTCCATCAGGACCCGTCTGCTCGTTTGCCCTCTTTATGTAAAAAAAAATAACTAATGAAACAAATTTTCAATGTGCTGACCGTTTCCTGTTCTGCACGCTTCATACCGCAAAAGTGTGTTTCGGTGCACTTTGTCAAGATCAACTTCACGAATTTTTACAAATGCCTCTACAATTCTATTCCTCAGCATCTCGACTGTGTCTACCTCTGCCGAATGCACGTAATCTTTAACAGCTCCCCAAAGAAAAAAGTCCAAACACGTAAGGTCAGGAGACCTCGGCGGCCATCTTCGGGGACCAAACCGACCAATCCATCTATTACCAAATATTTGGGTTAGCCTATGTCGGACTGCCAAAACAGAATGAGCAGGTGCACCATCGAGTTGAAACCACGTTGCATTTTTAACGTTCTCGGTCAAATTATTAAAGTAGTCTGTCACGGTCCCGTCAATTAGTTGCATAAAACGTGCTGTATTCAAGGTGCCGTCAATAAAAACTGGACCTATTATAGTGCATCCATGAATAGCTGCCCATACGTTTAGGGAAAAGCGGTACTGGTGAGCCGTTTGTCTCATTAGAAAAGGGTTGTTACTACTCCAGTAATGTGTATTTTTTGGGTTCCATTTCCCATTATTTGTAAAAGTGGATTCATCCGTCCATATCACATTACGCACAAAGTTAGCGTTTTCTTGGCACTGTGTCAAAAACCAATCACAATATGCAAATCGCACTGGGTAGTCTCGTGGTAACATAGCTTGCACTCCGAGAAATTTATACGGGTGATTTTTTCTCTGTTTTAGGACTTTTTGTACTATTCGGTGATTAACCCCAAACATAAGACCTGCTTTTCTGGTGCTGGTCGTAGGTCGTTGCCGAAAATGACGCATTATTCTTTCTTCTAACTCCAATCTTACATTAAATGCCGCACCCGGGCCGTGTGTAGGCCGTACTGACCCGTTCACAGGCTCGTTGTCCCGCACACGTTGCACGGCGTTAGTGATAACTCGGCCGTTGCTTGGATGCCTTCGATCAGGGTATCGTTCGCGGTATAAACTTAGAGCTCGGTGTGCGTTCCCTCTGGTTTCACCGTAAAGTAAAATCATATCGCAGAGTTCGCGTGCATCGTAAATTATTCTTGGCATTTTTAATTGCTGATAATTTCTGTTTGCCAACTTGACATTGTCAAATGTACCCATAAATATTTTTAAATAATCAAATCGAGCCGGTGTGGTTTATGGAGGTTTTCAATAATAATTACGAAATTAAACTAAATAAATTTCCAAAAAAAAGTCGGTAAGGTGCAACAATGTCAACAAACTCTTACGTACTACCATAGTTCTAAATTGCAAAGGTATAAGAACTACTTCTGTTCGTTTTCATTTTAAAAATAATTCACATAAATACATGTTTGTTAGATACTGTCAAAATGCCCGGTACCAAGACATCTTACGACCGTAAAGCGATAATGTCGCAATGTGAAAATTCATTGATTGTAACTCTTAACTTTAAATGACTATTTCTCGGAACTTAAGAACTTTGAAACATTAGGACCACTTTGTAATAACTTTAGATACTTTAAGGAATCTCTATTTTAATTTTTATCCTTAGTTACAGGGCCCACCCTGTATATACCGATTTCAATTTCAGGTCCCGAAGCCGGGCGGCGTGAAAAAAGGCTGGATGCGACAGTTCGTCGTCGTCTGCGATTTCAAACTTTTCCTCTACGACATTACGCAAGATAGGTAATAATAAATATCTAAGCTTAGTTACTATCTTAAATGAGTGGCGATGATGGCTTAGGCTCGTAAAAGACACTTTCCTAAAATGTGTACTTTCTTTAAAAGTGCACACTTTCCGCAACTCCCGAAGCGTATACTTTCTCATTTGGGGCATTAACCCAAAAAGTACACTTTTAAAAAAACTCATCCTTTCCCAGAATGTACACGTTTCACGCGATAACGCGCAAGATCACGTGACATCAGGAGCTTCTGGCCAGTGGCCAGGCTTGCCCACCTTGCACACGGCAGCACGATGTTACCAAGAACCGGTTTTCTGTAAAGTCGGCTTACGGACGATAGTTTAACGTGACAACGTCATAACAAAACATTCAAAAAACAAAAATGAAACCCGGCGGTCACCCATCCAAGTACTGACCGCGGCCGACGTTGCTTAACCTCGGTGATCGGACGAGAACCGGTGTTTTGTCAAATATCTTGAAAACGGTGCATCCTACGGCAAAATCAATGAAATTTTCATCCCCCTTTAAAAATTACCCGAGCGCTAGTACTAAGATGGTACATCCCGGCGTTCACTGCTCTCTCTGTACGGGACATGTAAGTACATGAACGTTACATTGCGTCATCCTTTTTCGTGCGTGCAGCCGGCGTCCATCGATTTATTAGACGTTGTCACGTCAAAAAAACTTAATTAATCTGATTGTTTCAGAAACGCGTTACCTTCTGTGTGTGTGAGTCAAGTTCTTGACATGCGGGACCCAGATTTCAGCGTGGCATCGGTGAAGGACTCCGACGTAATACACGCCAACAAGCGGGACATACCTTGCATATTTAGGGTAGGTTGCCACTACATAGTATAAAACAAACTCGCTTCCCGCTGTCTGTCTGTCCCTATGTATGTTTAGATCTTTAAAACTACGCAACGGACTTTGACGCGGTTACTTTTAATAGATAGAGTGATTCAAGAGGAATGTTTATATGTGTAATACATGTATAATTTATTTAGTATCAGCATTGCACCCGTGCGAAGCCGGGGCGGGTCGCTAGTTTATTATATTTTCATGTGACACTTACACGTAATACAACAGACTAACTTGGTTGCAATGAACTAAATAAAACCTGCCTTTTCTATTGAAGCTCTTGAGCTGTAATGGTATTGTTTTTACCTAGTCCCAAAGTAAGCTAAACATAGCTTGTGTTATGGGTACAAGGTAACGGATAAACATACTTATATAGATAGATACATACTTAAATACATATTAAACACCCAAGACCCGAGAACAAATATTCGTATTATTCATACAGATATCTGCCCCGACGCGGGAACCGAACCCGGGACCTCAAGCTTCGTAGTCAGGTTCTCTACCTACTAGGCCATCTGGTCGTCTAACCACATGGTTTTTGACATAGTATAAGACTATAAGTTCAAATACAAGCCAAAAATGTTATTTACCTCAACTCGAATTAAAACTTTTAAATATCTACATATAACAGAATTGCTTCTTGGACACTGCTTCAAATTTTAAATAAAATTGGTTCAATACTTTAAAAAATGTTATTTTTTTTTCTTAATAGCTGTACTGTAAAATTTAAATTTCATAGATAACCGTTTACTCTTTGCTGCCGTCGATGTACAGATCTTCGAACGAATGCTCGAATTAACAAATTAAAATTTGACAACGAAATTGACGTAACTATGCTCAGTTCAGTACTCTTGTTTTTTCTATTCTCAGGCGTATTCATATCGAAATCGGTCGCGTAATGTCGGGAAAGTGAACTTAGACCTTTATTTCACTATGGTCGATCATCATTAACATGATTATGCAAAACAATTTCAAGAACCTGTGATTAACGTAAGTCGTTGAACCTTTTTCAGATATCAACGTCGCAATTGGAAGGCGGGAAGCGATCTCACACGCTGATGCTGGCGGAGTCCGAATCGGAGAAAACGAAATGGGTGGTCGCCCTTAGTGAATTGCATAGGATATTAAAGAGGAACAATCTGCCGGATAAATGCGTGAGTTTTTCTATAAGATCTGGTATACTAGAATATGTGTTATTACGTCATCATCATCATCATCAGCCTATGTTCGTCCACTGCTGGACATAGGCACGCCACTGAGCACAATCCTCGGCCACTCTTATCCAGCTCTTGCCAGCCGCCTTGCGAAGATCATCGTTCCACCGAGTCTGAGGACGTCCCACGCTACGTTTGCCGATCCGTGGTCTCCACTCAAGAATTCGTCTACCCCAACGGTTATCGGTTCTTCGGGTTATATTTATTTATATATTTATTCATAAAGTTCATATAAGATACAAAATATAAGCATGAAATAATCTTAGGTCTAGTAAGTAAATTTAGTTTAGTCTAAGCTAGGTTACAAGTGTAACCTGTGTTATAGACAAAAGGAATCTAAAGAATTATAATACAACTCTATACACAATATCTTAAAACATAATACTTAGTTGGTAATTAAACAATAATAATGTAATCAAGTGTCAAATAACAAAATAAACAAAGAACAATCGGCTACACAGCGTCACCCTCACCTTGCAATCGCCAGCAGATTTTCAGTGTCAACATAAGATAGACCATGCAACCACGCAATAACCTTAACCTTGCACACTTTACGGTTTAAGTAATAAATATTTAGTACTTTATTGATTTTATTGTATAAATAAGGTCCAAGAAAGGGAAAGAATTTATGTGCGAAAGCATGAGAGGTGCTATATGGCCGGCCCATTGCCACTTCAGCGTGCTAATGCGGTGGGCTGTGTCGATAACTTTGGTTCTCTGTCGGATCACTTCGTTACGAATTCGATCTTTTAGAGAAACTCCGAGCATAGCCCTTTCCATAGCACGTTGAGCAACTTTAAATTTGTGGACCAGCCCTACAGTGAGTGTCCATGTTTCGGCACCGTATGTCATGACGGGTAAGACGCACTGATTGAAGACTTTCGTCTTTAGACTCTGTGGAATTGACGACGTGAAGACTTGACGCAGTTTCCCATACGCTGCCCATCCCAGCTGTAATTGTTAAACTTTGCTCTCAACATACTTGCGTCATTTACTTTAATACAATATTACATTACTGCAGCGGCCGCGAAATAGGGGATTGCCGGCCGAGTAGTTATAGATGGCCGAGTGTTAAAGAGGCCATCTAGAGATACGAGGCCGGCAATCCCTGTTCGTGGCCAAGGCTTGAATAGAGTTTTTCTCAAACATGCATCATCATCATCATCACCATCATCATCATCATCATCATCATCATCATCATCATCATCATTATCATCACCACCACCATCATCATCATCATCATCATCATTATCACCCACCATCACCACCATCATCATCACCATCATCATCATTATCATTATCATCACCATCATCAGCATCATCATCATAAAATCATCGCCATCATCATCATCGTCATCATCATCATTATCATCATAAAATCATCGTCATCATCATCACCATCATCATCATCATCATCATCACACCATCATCACCACCACCATTACCATCATCATCATCATCATCACCACCATCATCATCATCATCATCATCATCATCACCGTCACCATCACCATCACCAACCACCACCACCACCATCATCATCATCACCATCATCATCAACATCACCCACCGTCACTATCACCACCATCATCATCACCATCACCTACCATCATCGTCATCATTACCATCATCATAAAATCATCGCCATCATTATCATCACATCATCATCATCATCACCATCACCACCACACCATCATCACCACAACCATCACCATCATCACCGCCATCATCATCACCATCACCACCATCATCATCACCATCATCACCACAATCATCATCATCATCTTACCTTACTAATAAGCGTAGTGGCAGAATGTCATAATGAATCAAAACGCAAATATTGCTTGTAGTTTTTTTTTAATGGCTGAAATGCTATGATGCCATAATCCTATAAACGTCATGGTATGAAACAATAGCCGATCACTTTGCTGGCCTTGGCCAGCAATGTTGTATGATTCCATTATTGACCTCTCGTCTAGCCGTACCTGCATTGTGACACTTCGTGGCGTATTATAAGGAACACATATATATATATATATTTTTTTTTTTTCTTTTACAAGCAAATGGCGGTAGTTATTTTATTTTTTATTTTTTTATTACGGGTTTTCACAAGGTCGGGCTCTGTGTTCCCACCCAATGTTAGGTCAAAAGAATGTTTTTATTGTTTTTTTTTCTTATCCGAATGCTATGTGATGCATTAGGTACAGTATTACTATTAGGTATTGAAATTGTTGATGGTTTTTGTTGCGAACTATTCGCCGGCGTTCGTGTCGTTACAGTGTGTATGTTTTTTTTTTGTTTTTAGTTTTAAATGGATCCCACTGAAAAACAGCGTTGTGGCTTGCCACAACATTATGCTGCTGAGTGGGGCCCAATTTATACTATTCGATATTTTTTATTTGTATATTTCCTGTCAAATGTATTTTTTTTTCTGTGTTTGTATCGAATATGTGTAAATAAACATCAATATTTCATAGCATGTTTGGGAAATGAAATATTTTCTTCTTTTCTTCTTTTACGACAGTCCCCATCGTTCGTCCGCAGGTGTACAGCGCGTGCGTGATAGTAGACTCGTCGGCGGCGGCGGCCATCCGCGGCGCGCTGTGCGCATGCGTGCTGGAGGGCTCCCGCGTGTGCGTGGGCGGCGACGCGGGGCTCGCGCTCGTGGACCTGGAGCGCGGCGAGGTGACGCCGCGCCGCCAGCACGCGCCAGTCGCGCAGGCGGCCTACGTGCCCGAGGAGCAGCTGCTGGGTACGTCGACGACGTAATAGCCTTTCCGCGTCGCCACTGCAGCCGGAAGACCACCGCTGCTGGACGTAGGGGTCCGCCAAAGGTCGCCATCCATGTCCAACGCGTTCCCGCTACCTTTGCCAGGTCGTCGCTCCGTCTTTTTAGGAACTACACTGCGTCTTCTGATCCATAGACGGCACTAGAGAACCTTTTGACCCAATCGGCCAACTGTACTACGAGGACTTTCCACATCGCCATTGCAGCCGGAAGTCCTTCGCTGCTGAACATAGGGGTCGTCCAAGGTCGCCAAACAGACCAGTCCCGCGTTATCCACGTCCAACGCGTTTCCGCTACCTTTACCAGGTCCTAGCTCCGTCAAGCCTTTCCGCATCGCCATTGCAGCCGAAAGACCTCCGCTGCTGGACATAGGGGTCTTCCAATGGTCGCTAAACAGACCAGTCCTGCGTTATCCACGTCCAACGCGTTCCCCTACCTTTACCAGGTCCTCGATCCGTCTTTTTAGGAACTACACTGCGTCTTCTGGTCTGTAGACGGCACTTGACAACCTTTTGACCCCATCGGCCATCACTTCTACGAGCGACGTGTCCTGCCTGCCCACTGCCACTTGAGTCTGGCGATTCTTCGAGCTACGTCGGTGACTTCAGTTCCTGCGCGGATTTCATCATTTCTAAAGCGATCCTGCAGAGAAACTCCATCGCCCTCTGAGTGACCTTGAAGTTTCTTGTGAGTCTCATCGATAGCGACCACGTCTCAGCGCCAGAAGTCATCACTGGCAACACGCTAGACAAAGACTTTTGACTTGAGACACTGCGGTATAGCTTAGTAGACTCCCCAGCGGCGGCGATTTGCGGGGCTCACGCCGCCCGTCGCGCAGGCGGCCTACGTGCCCGAGGAGCAGCTGCTGGGTACGTCGACGACGTAATAGCCTTTCCACGTCGCCACTGCAGCCGGAAGACCACCGCTGCTGGACGTAGGGGTCCGCCAAAGGTCGCCATTCATGTCCAACGCGTTCCAGCTACCTTTGCCAGGTCGTCGCTCAGTCTTCTCGGGAAGTAAACTGCGTCTTCTGGTCCGTAGACGGCACTGGAGAACCTTTTGATCTAATCGGCCAACTGTTCTACGAGCCATCGAACTACAGTGACTTTAGTTCTTGCACGGATTTCATCATTTCTAATGCGATCCAGCAGCCAACTCCAAGCATAGCCCTCTCCATCGCCCTCTGAATGACCTTGAGTTTTTTATGAGGCCCATCTTTAGCGGCCACGTCTCAGCACCTACAGGTTAACTTTAAATCTAATATATAAAAATCTCATGTCACGGTGTTTGTTATCGAACTCCTCCGCAACGGCTTGACCGAATTTTATGAAACTTTTTTTTCTGTATTCGGTAGGTTTGAGAATAGGTCGTAGGCTATGTTTTTATACTCCTACTCTCCGAAGACGGAGTCGCGGGCAACAGCTAATAATAATATAATTAATTCGATTTGTGTTAGTATCATTGAACAAAACAACTTCTAATTGAAAGTACACACTGTCCATCAATGTGCTAAGTATGCGGTTCCATCCCTGGTGATCCACTTCGTTTGCCGCCTCATAAAAAATATAAGAATAATGTATCGTGTTTATTGCAGTGGTGATAGCGGGCCGCGGTCGGCACGTGCGTCTAGTGCCGCTTCGAGCGCTGGAATGCTCCGAGGTGGAGTGCGTGAAGTTAGCGGAGTCCAAAGGCTGCGTGCTACTCGCCGCGGGCCAGCTCAAACCCAACACTTACGGGTTCGCCGTCGTCTGCAAGCGGCAGGTCAGTGCCTTAAAATGTCTTGTGCGAAGTACGACCGTCTTAGAGCCATATCACACGGCGATTTGTGAACGTATCAGAAGCAGTGTTGTTGCGATAGCGATAGTATCGTCAAGGGTCGATAGTTTCGATAGAACTATCGATAGTATGACTGATTGCCAAGGCCACGATAGTATCACGATACTATCGATATCGCAACAACACTAATTAGAAGGAGAAAGGGAAAGGGAAGGGGTAAAGGGGGGGAGGGGTCTCTACTCTATACCTGGGACGCCATGATATACAAAAACAGAAGTGGGTAAAATAGATGTTAGCTGACATATGTACGTGAGTGTAAGGCCGGGGCCGCACTGGTAAGGCGACGGCGACGCGACAGCGATGTGACTAAATCAAACATAACTCGAACTATGTTTGATTTAGTCACATCGCTGTCGCGTCGCCGTCGCCTTACCAGTGCGGGCCCGGCCTTAATCATGGCGTCCCAGCCCTATAGACACAAACTCGCCGTATGGCCCTTATGGACGCAGTTGTAGAAACTGGATCTCGTTTTAGGGTGGAATCTTTTCTCTGCATATTTATTGTTGAAAATTCATACATTATATTTGTCAAAGCACAGGAATCACTTAATCACTTCATCAAAGATGCGACTAGATCTTGAGTTAAAAAATCCGATGAAAACCTAAACTGTGTGGCTGTGAAATGACTTTGTGTCAAGTATCTTGTGACACAGACTTCGCTCCAACTGCTTTATTCTAAGTTTGGCTCCGTTTGCAATTAGTTCATATTAAGTTGGGGCAAAAGTATTTTCGTATTTTTCATACAAAGGAAAATGTTTCATACTAAAAACCTCATCTTTCACACTAAAATTTCCAGACTTGAAACGCTTGAACCACATTGGTGCTACTTTTACTGATATCGCATTAGGTCCATAAACGGCACAAATTTTATTCGCGGCGTTCGTCGCATTTTTACCTTTTTTTTTAACTTTAATATGTACCGAATTTCTTCGTCACAAACGTTTATTTTGCTTGCTTGAAAAACAATTGAAAAATGGCGGGAACTAGTTTTTTATTTATGTAATGTATTTTCAGATTGTCAACATTTAATGTGATGTGCGTGTCTTGTTTATTGTCCCAATCCATTTTAAATATGTTATTGCTATAATTTTAATTTTCATTTCCTTTTCACATTGTCACTCTTTTTTTAATTTGTTGCATGTTAGAATAATTAATTTAATTAAATATCGTTTTGCTTGCTGCGCGTGTGGTTGGCCGTGTCAGTTGTCAATGTCAGTCAACGCCGCCACTTGTGTTGGTAGCGTTGATTATAAAATGGTCGCGTTGCGTTCACAATTAGACACGGTCCGGTCGTACGTGTACGTGCGGCGAGCAAATGACGGCCTCACGGTCCCACCGGAAGACCAGCGCTGGCTGTCGAGCCGGCATTATGCTGAGGCGGGTCCGTTTCGTGATAGTTGTAGTTGCCTTACATTGTTATCTCGTATGCCTATACAATAATTGGTTATGTAAAGTTTTTTTAAGAGGTGCTAATTATATATTTTTTCGACAGTCGGCGTTCTGAAGATCGAGAAACTGCAGCTGTTTTATTTTTATCTCCTATTGTTTACTGGAAATAATTTTTTTAAGTGTTCGAGTTGACATTTGTGAGATTTAATGGCTGACAAGCCGTTCGTGCTCAGTACTTAGTAGAAACAGAAAAAAAACGAAGTCATCTGTCACTTTTGTCCATGTCAAACCGTTTGCGTTTCGTTTGCTTTGCGTTTTGGTGTGATTTTTGGACTATTTTTAACGACCTCCGCACAAAATCCGGATTTTCAATTTTACCGCATTTCTCCACGACTTATGCACGATAATTGAATCACGATTGAATATTTTCGATCATTATTTTGGAACTACTTTTTGGACAATGCCAAGTAAACGAAACGCAAACGGTTAGATTTCATTTGACATTGACAATTGACTTCGTTTTTAGGGTTCCGTAGTCAACTAGGAACCCTTATAGTTTCGCCATGTCTGTCCGTCTGTCTGTCTGTCCGCGGCTAAGCTCAGAGATCGTTAGTACTAGGAAGCTGTAATTTGGCATGAATATACATATCAGTCACGCCAACAAAGTGGTAAAATAAAAAATAAAAAAATATTTTTTTTTAGGGTACCTCCCATAGACGTAAAGGGGGGTGATTTTTTTTTTATCGACTAATCCTATAGTGTGGGGTATTGTTGGATAGGTCTTTTAAAACCATTGCGGGGTTGCTAGCATGATTTTTCTATTCAGTGATCTGTTTGCGAAATATTCAACTATAAAGTGAAAATTTTCATTAAAATCGAGCGTCCCCCCCCTCTAAAATCTAAACTGTTCGGTGGAAAAATTTGAAAAAATTCAGAATGGTAGTAAATATATCAAATTTACTAGGAAAATTATAGCGGCTAAGATTGCTTGGAAATTATTTGTAGTTTAAGAGTAAATAGTAGCCTAAGGTATAAAACATACCTAAACTTGGATGATTCCGTACACATACGAAATCCTTAGAAAAATATTACTTGATTTTTTTGTAATGGCTACGGAACCCTACCTTGTGCGTGTCCGACACGTTCTTGGCCGGTTTTTTTTTTTCTATTTCTACTAAGTACTGAGCACGAACCGCTTGTCAGCCATTAAATCTCACAAATGTCATCTCGAACACTTAAAAAAATATTTCCAGTAAACGATAGGAGATAAAAATAAGACAGCTGCAGTTTCTCGGTCTAGAAGACGACTACTGTCGAAAAAAAATATATTTAGCACCTCTTCAAAAAACTTTACTTAGCCAATTGTAACTGTCACTGTCGCGAATAAATGTTTTTTCTTTATTTTTTTCTTTCTTTCTTAATGGTATTAAAACCAGCCAGTTACATTCAGCACAGCCAGGTGTGATTTCTAATAATACATTAAAAGTACGAAAATACTTTTGCCCCGACCTATTATTAAACTAAAAACCTTGTCGGTTCAGAGATTGATTGTGCGTGTGTTTGTTTCCAGAACGCGTACATAGTGAACGTGTACGAGATAACCCGCACGGCGGCGCGGCGCTGCCGCATCGCGGAGCTGCGCGCGCCGGGCGCCGTGCACAGCGTGCAGCTGGTGCGGGGGCGGCTGCTGCTGGGGTACCGCGGGGGGTTCGCCGCGCACGCGCTGCCCGACCCGCGCCGCCCCGACCACGACCAGCCCGCCGTCTGTGAGTACACACTGTCCAGTGACCACCCCTATGCGGACCACCATAGCTCTTATTACATTGTAATAAGGTTCTACTTTAATGCACGGATAGGGAACGTGTTAACCCTCGCTTGACAACATGAATCCAACCAGCCTTCACCGACCAGCGTTCCCCGACGCCCATCAGATCTATGGCGTATGGGCATTTCTATTTTTCCTTGTACCCGATGAAGAAATTGTTAACAAGGAGTTAAAATTAGTCCGTTTGGGTTACATACTTTTTGAAATCTTTAGAATAAAAAAAAACATAGCAAACCAATTGTCCGCTTTGTTACTTTTTTTTTAATTGTAAAAGGCTTAAAAAAGTGCGTAACCAAACGGACGTATATGACCATCCTACTGCCGTTTCAGCTTGCTAATCATAATAGGGCATTTCTATTATTCGTTATACCGAAAATTAAGAAATTGTTAACAGGGAGTTAAAATTAGTCTTTTTGGTTACGCACTTTTTCAAGCCTTTACAATAAAAAAATCGTAACAAATCGGACAAGTTTAACAATGTTTACCAAGAAGTGAAGAATCCCTATTTAGGAATGTCGACACCACCAATCAACTGACGTACTTTTCATGAGCTGTCAAATCACAATTCTCCCATGGAGTTTGAATGGCAATAGCAACTTATGACATCACTTGTTCGCCAACTTCAATCAACTAACTATTTATTTGTTTTAAAGCAACACAAAATCTAATTTTGCAGTTAATCAAAAAATAATCTGGTTTCCGGGGCTAAAATAAAGCGTTTTTTGCTGGAATCGTGTCTTCAAAATTATTCTCCTAACTAGACACAACAATGATACAACAATGATACGTCCTCACTGGACGGCGCTAAATTTCGAGTGATTGATGATCGAGTGAGCGGTGCCCGCGCGGCCACGTGACCGGGAATGAGTGAGCGGATTGAATATATCGATGTAAATGTCGCACGTCGCGCTTGGCGGGAACACCCTATTCTTACAATTTGACACATGCGAACTATCTTTGATAATGTTTTTTTTGTGTTTGTGTTGCCTTATGTTTGACGTAGCGTTTGTTTGTTTCGTCGGACAGCGCTCGTCCACCCCGAGAACCAGGTGAACCTGTTCCTGGCGCACTCGGGCGCGCGGCCGCTGTGCGCGGCGTGCGTGCCCAACAGCGCGGACACGCTGCTCGTGTTCAACTCGCTGGCGCTGTACGTGGACCGGCACGGGCAGCGCGCGCGCGACACCGAGCTCATGTACACGCAGCAGCCCAGCCACCACGGTCAGTGCCGCAGTACTAATTAAATTAATAAATATCACGGGACAATTCACACCAATTGGGGATGTCTATTTTTTTGCAATGTATGAAAAATCGAAAACCATTTCGAGATAAATGCTTTTTAACACGTTTTCTGTAGTTATTTAATTTTAATATTATGTAATGAATTTATAATATAACAAATAACCTTCATTTGACATTGGTGTAAATTGCGTGACCGGTTCAAGTCGTACTTTATTCTGTGTGGTCAGAATTCTTCACAATTTACGCGTGGATTATACTACGGAGTTCGATTTGGACCCGCTGTCTGACATCTAGCAAATTTGTCAGTGCCAGTAAAGTGACACAGTGTATAGTGTACCACTACGCAAAAAATAGTTAAAGGGGTTGCCTTATCGTACGCATTTAGATAGATTTAGAAATTTGGCAGTGTGGGGGAGCCCTCAATTATAATCTGACGTCATCAACTAAAATAGTTTCAATAATTAATTTTGAAAAAAGTAGAGAACTAAATGACAAAATATTGAAATTAGTTTCTTATAATTGACTTTTCTATACAAAAAAAATATAAAAATCACTGGTAATTTTTTTTAGAAATTCCCAATTCACACCAATTGACCTAGTCCCAAACTAAGTTTCCTGTGGCTGACAACATCTTGCCGGATATTAGAGGAAGCAGAGGGTTAGAGAAACTACTTCGTAGATGTTATATATGAGACTGCCATGACTGGCATGTCTACTTGTACTGAACTGAAGAACTCAAGAACTCACTTAATCATTACATATGGTAACTTATATATACAATCTATTCCTTATGCTATAGGCTAAGCGTGCAGATATCAGAATTGACTATCGTCACGCCAGCATCAATATAATCTACTTATCTTAGGTTCGTGCCGTATGCCCTAGTAACTTACTGGCACGTCTTAACATACAAGCTACATTTTGTGGCTTTCGCTACACTAAGCAAGCTTGTGTTATGGGTACTAGGCAACGGATAAACATACTTATATAGATAGATACATACTTAAATACATATTAAACACCCAAGACCCGAGAACAAACATTCGTATTTTTTCATACAAATATCTGCCCCGACGCGGGAATCGAACCCGGGACCTCAAGCTTCGTAGTCAGGTTCTCTAACCACTAGGCCATTTGGTCGTCAAAGTACTACAGTGCTACACCCGCTCGGCTACCACGGTCGCTGTAGGATCCGTTACCCACGTGACCCCCAAGGGGTGGATACACTGGCTCGCTCGCCCACTCACACACAGCAATGACTCGCGTCCGCTCTCGCCCGTGGCTCTCGTGCGACTGACGCGACACCCTGTTGTGGTGTGCCCGAGACAGCGTGTATCTATTTATGCATAGATACTACCACAAACACTACAGTCACTATCCCACTGGGACCCCGTGTACTTGACTGAGTACATACATTTCATACTAAATACAAACTGAAATAAGAAATACCAGCGCTGGGAATCGAACCCACGTCCTCAGCGTTCCGTGCTGCGTGCCATACCACTACACCACCACTGGTCTAGAGTTTAGACACGAATTTTTCCCATACATCGTACGTTTCAATCTGTTAAATAATCACCTTATGCAGTGATACAGCGCGCATCTATGTTATACCCTCAACGAGAGACTTCAACGCTCCTTCGGAACTACCCGCTCACCCGGACAAGAAATGGCGCTACTGAGCCAACTTTTAACAAGTTAGATATGACGCATCTTTTTGTATTTATTTTTTCAACTTCATTTTTTATTACTTTTATATGGTTTCACGGGATGACCGTAATAGTAATAAAAAATGAAGTTGAAAAAATAAATACATAAAGATACTTCATATCTAACTTGTTGAGTACATACATATTTATATCAAAATTGACATTGAACTTGACTAAATAACAAAAGTGTCCCTAATTCAAATACAGAATATTTATTCTGGGTCTCACGAGGCTATACGGGACACCATCATATCAGAGTCTTAGGATGACTTCGTTCACAGTCCCATTTCGTCACCTCCCGAACTTCTTACGCTAATCGACTTTAGGTATTCTATGCACTCTTGTACGAGTATGTGTGCGTGAGAGCGGTTAGATTTAAAGCCGTGCGGAAACGCAAGTGACACAAGTCCCCCGTCCGATGACCGAAGGAAAACTAACGCAACTAACTATACGGACAAGGGGGAAGCACGACGGCGCAAGATAGGTTGGTAACACGCAAATATACCGGTGACACACACCGGCAGCGCGGCACATTGGTTTTGATTCAGTGTTATTGACCGCGCTGGGCACGCTCTGTCGACGGTCGACGCCCTGCGCTCCCGGTTTGTTGTGGCCTTAAATGTCACACGTTGCGTTTGGCGAGAACACTAGTTCTTCAGCGATTTTCTGTATTCGTACTTTCTAAAGAAATAATTTAATCATAGTAGAATGTGATTGCGTGTGAGTAACGAATTCTGTTGTTTGATTGCAGCTATCAACGATACGCACCTGTTAATATTCACAACGACGCATATAGACATCTACGACATCGAGAGCGGAGAATGGGTGCAGACCATCAACATACGTGAGTTATATGACGTTTTAAAATTTTGCAATTTCCACTTGTATATGATATCACTTTTATGTTCTCTCATGAACAATGCAGCTCAGCTCTGATTAAAAATCTGATTTAAAAGAACTGACATTTTTGGGTTGTTTTCAAAAAAAATTTACAAGTTAACGGCTTAATCAAAACAAAAATCACGATCGCTATTTTTGTGTAACGAAAGTTAGTCATACAAAGTATATGGGTAACTCCGTTACACAAAAATAATTAATTGAATTTTGTTTTTAATTATTCCCTTAATTGTGTACAAATTTTTTGAAAACGACTCTTTTATGAAAATAAAGTGATTTAATTTTAGGTTAGAAACGTGTCCAAAAAAAATGTATTCTTTACTTTTTTAGGGTTCCGTACCCAAAGGGTAAAAACGGGGGTATTACTGAGGCTCCGCTGTCCGTTCGTCTGTCACCAGGCTGTATCTCACGAACCGTGATAGCTAGACAGTTGAAATTTTCACAGATGATGTATTTCGGTTGCCGCTATAACAACAAATACTAAAAACCAGAATAAAATAAATATTTAAGGGGGCTCACATACAACAAACGTGATTTTTTAGCCGTTTTCATAGATAATGGTACGGGAACCCGTCGTGCGCGAGTCGGACTCGCACTTGGCCGTTTTTACATTGTAAACCTCCATTTACTGGGCACCTGTAGACATGATGTGTGTGTGTGTGTGTGTGTGTGCAGCGAACGCGCGGCCGCTGGACGCTGCCGGCTGGCTGTGCTGCGTGTGCGCCGGCGCCAGCAACGGCTTCCCCTTCAGCAGCGACACCACGCCCTTCATCATCTACCTGCGCCCGCTGCTCGCCAGTCAGTACCCCCCCCCCCATACACACCTACACACCAGTGGCGAAGGGTACTATATTCTTTTCACTGTAGCATGGTGCGGGTGGCAGGTGTAAAAGAGAAGTGAAACATTACAACTCGAATCGATAAAACTATAAATTTATAACTTCAAATTAGGTGTAATTAATAATATAAATTTACGATTACGATTATTTCATGAAATCACATAAAGTAAGTACCGAAGTTCTATTATAATTATAATGCAAAAAAAACAGTCAAGTAACAATTTTTAGGTATGTCAAAAATAGACCGATAGATAGACTTCATTACTTATAACCGGCAAGAGACGGGTGTTCAATGACGTCTCTGTGATAGATACGATGAAAACCGGCAGTGATCACCTAATAGTCAGTCACATGGAATTTGAATTCATAGCATGAGTAGCGATAAACTCGTGGTAGATTGTGTCTCATCATTAAATGTTTTGTTACACGCATATTACGTTTCTTAACTTAATCGTATTTGAATTTTTTAATTGATAATAAAAAATAATTAGGTTAAATTTCTTTCGTGCACGATAGTTTTTTCGAAGTTTAAATGTTTAACTCCAGACATATTTGAACTGGAATTTAAATAATTCGCCACGAATATACACAGCAGCAATTTTGTCTAAGTGTAACGAAACGGTGTGTCAAGTGTCACACGCACCATGCTACAGTGAAAAGAGTATAACAACCCGATCCCCCCAGGGTTGACTAAACTTTCGAAGTTACCAAACGCTTTAGCCTAGTTGGTAGTGACCCTGCCTACGAAGCAAGAGGTCCTGGGTTCGAATCCCGGTAAGGGCATTTATCTTGTGTGATGAGCACCAATATTTGTTCCTGGAGTTATGGATGTTTTCTATGTATTTAAGTATTTATTTATCTATATAAGTATGTTTATCGTCGTCTAGTACCCATAGTACAAGCTTTGCTTAGTTTGGGACTAGGTCGATTTGTGTAAGATTGTCCCCTAATATTTATTTATTTATTTATAATAAAAGTTGATCGTAATCATGAGTGGATCCAGAAAATATAGTTGAAAAATGAAAATACAAAAATATACTTCATATCAAACTTGTTATTTAACAAGTGCCTTAACACGTTGGCTCCGGCAACGTTCCGCTAAGCCCTTACGACATGCCGACCGGAATTATCGTAATCACCAGTTGACATACATGTGTGTCACTGGTATAAGAATAAGAAGGTTTTGATCACAGACGTTGCGTCACTGGCACTGAAGGTGTTAAACAATAAGGCCTGGCCTTGTATTTTTTGAAACAAAAATGTTTTCACTTACAGAGGGCCCTCTCAACGTGGAACACGCGGCGCTATGGGGCTCCACCAAGCGACGGTTCTCCGTGCGCGAGCAGTCTCATCAGGCCATTGAGGCCCACAACCGTCTGTAAGTACATATGTCATCAATGGCCCAATTGGGATGTACCAATTTTCAGTGGCGAGGCGTGAATTTTTTTCCAGGTAAAGCCGGACGGACGGAACAAAAGCAAACAAAAATCGTACCCCATTTAATACTAGGTTATATTCTTGAGGGGAACGTATCAAAATATATAAAGTTTAAAACGAATAATGGACGAAATACATAATGGTCATAATATATACTAAAATTTTCTATGAAACTATTGATAAAACAAACTTTTTTAATTGTGTAATCTACAGATTGGTTTAGGTTAGGTTAGGTTTATTTTATGAAAATCCTGTAAAGTTGAGAATTTCCAAGAAAATTGCATTATATCAAATGACCATTATGTATTTCGTCCATTATTAATTTTAAACTTTATATATTTTGATACGTACCCATTCTTGAGAAATAGTACTTGCGTGTAGTAATTCGGTCCATAAGACTGCAGCATACTTATCCTTTCACTGATATCAGCATCAAAACAATATGTTACTTATACATGATTACATGAATTAGACACTGAATTATAATCAGATTTAAACCTGACAGACGATAACATGTACGATTAAATTTCACCGATATTGCGTATCAACACTGATCTAATATTGTGTTTTTCCTAAAGTATTTCACATAATTTTATTAAAATATAAATAAACAATTTACGACAAAACACTGAGCGATTGACATGACATTACCTAATGTTGCCATTTCAATAAATACCACACCACAAGCAAATCGACCGCGCTAGCGGATCACGTCTGGCACGTTCTATGGTTTTGTGCAGCGCGCTGAGCCCCGCCTGTGGCGGTTTAATTTTGTTTGTTTATAAATCTTATTATAAAAATAGATAAAATATCGTACTTTTTGTTTTACACTAAAACTCGATATTTTAAAATTCAATTTCGCTCCAGTAATTTTAAATAAGTTTACGAATGGCTGTATGAATGTCAATTCCGTCGGTTATTCCAAGTGGGATAAATTAATTTTAAAAAAATCTTGTGTCAAAGTGAAATTAAGCCTTATGCACAATACAAAAAGTCTTTTTTTAAATGTGATAAGCCGATAGAGACCGGCTTATTTTGAGCCTATTCCATGCCTATTCTTACAGTAGACGCTTGTGTAGTGAATCTATGGTTTTATGAATGAACATTTACATGTGTGAGTGTAAGATTCCTGACGGCATACTGAATTTATGAATGACTGATTGGTCTTGTGGATATTTTGATGCGTTTTGTTACTGCAGCATTTTGAAAAATACTTAAAAGGTTATTAAGGAAGAGTAAGTCTCTATACAAACAATCGGTTACTAAGAGAAGCGTTTGGTTACTTCAAAATTTTAGGCTACCCGCCGGGAATCGGGTTGTTAGTACCCTTCGCCACTGCCAATTTTTGACACCGTATAATAAATCGAAAACCGTTTGGAGAAATAGGCTTTGTGAAGCGTGTTCAGAAATCAGATTCCAAAAATATGATAAAACTGAATTATATAAACAAAATTTAAGTAATGACCTTCATTTGAACCCTGCAGTGAATCGTTACAAAGGCAGATATAAAGCAGGTCTACACTCTAAAGCAAATTGACAGTTTGAAATGTTGCTGTCCTGCTTATAATAGCAAAGAGTGACAAAGACAGAACTTTAATCACATAATGCGCACCTGGCTTTAAACAGTTGTCATTTATCGTAAAGTCCGAAATGTATACGAGAATTTCCAATGCATTTTTAATAATTTAATTATTAAATTACTACGTTACAAGTAATTATAAAAGAATTTAAATATCAGAATTTAATCAAAAATTTATATTTAGTATCACACCATTAAACAAACAGGAATAATCGAAGCTAAAAGAAGAGAAATAAATAAAACTATTTGTCATGGTTCGTTTAGGACCCTAAGCCGTGCTTGTATTATTGACAGTGACAAGACAAATCAGTAGTGCCACAGATTATGTTATGTACGACCTGATTTTTTCTAGACAATGGAACGTGGCTCTCTCACTGTGACGTCATCCAGCGTATTTCTTAAAACAAATATATAAAAAAAAATACTCAACCAAATTCAAAATCGATGAAAATCGTATCTTAAAATATCCTAATCTTTCCAAAAAAAATATAAAAACTATAGGTTATTTTTTTGGTGCATCCCAATTGCATAACAAAGTAGGTACAATTAATATTACAAGCGGAACTCTCGCTTCAGTTATATTACGTAACTAGAAAGGGAGTTCCGCTTGTAATATAAGTTGTAGTTTGTTATGCAATTGGGCCATTGTCGTATCTCATTTAACAAGGTTGTCATGTGAAGATAGTTAAGGGAATCACGTCAACTCGTTATTACTGCATTTATTGATTTGTCTACGAAAGTACAGTAGTACACACTTTATATGGCGCTTCGTGCATTATCCGCGCAGACTTGAACCACCGGATGGTTTATGGTTCAGAAGCGGGCGGAGGGGCTAGTTGTTAATGCGGTGTTGCTTGCAGGTCGGAGCGGCGGTCGCGTCTGATCTCAGCGCCGACGAACTTCGCGCACCTCTCGCACATGGGCCCCGGCGACGGCATCCGCTCGCAGCGGCTGCTCGACCTGCCCACCACCGTCGAGACCGCGGACGAGTTGCCGCAGGTACACACATGCCATACACACACGCACATACGCACGCACTTAATTACAGTACTTCCAATCGTTTATTTTCTCGATGACAGCTCCCGTAGAATGTAACTGCGTTTAGTTACGCAAAAAATATTTTTTAAATGCGAGATATAAAAATACGACAACTGCCTAATTTTGTTCCTTGATCCCATATATGTAAGATTCATCTAAGACACATTGAGTCCATATATGCAGTATTTTTTTTTTAAAGTACGATAAATAATAAACGTTTCAATAAAGTTACATTCTATGGCAATACAAATGTCATGTTATGATTGCCATAGAATGTAACTTTATTAAAACGTTTATTATTTATCGTACTTTAAAAAAAAACTACTGCATATATGGACTCAATTTGTCTTAGATGAATGTTATATAGGACCAAGGAACAAAATTAGGCAGTTATCGAATTTTTTATGCCTCGCATTTAAAAGTTATTTTTTGCGTAACTAACTAAACAAATTTACATACTACGGGAGGGTAAATATTCAGCGTTTTTACGGCGGTTTTTTTTGTCATTACCATTTGAGCAGAAATGATTAAAATGGGTGATGCTTAGGGTTAACTTTTTATGAAAACTTAAGACAGTACCGATGCTGAATCTAGTTTGATGAAATTTCGCCCGATTCGTCCTTCGGTTGTGGTAATAATCGTCGAATGATAATGACGTTTAACCGCGCGGTCAAAACGCTCGAATATTCACCCGGGAGCTGTCATCTAGAAAATAAATGATTGGAAATACTAATCGATCAATTTTTATTTCGGCATCACAGGTACATTTTTTACAGATTATGGGTATTATAAAGTAAAACAGCTATGATGTACGATAATCTATAAAATACTAGCTGACCCCGCAAACATTGTTTTACCAAACGTCACCTAGGGGTAGATAACATAATAGTTTTTTTTTTAAAAAACTAAAAAAACACGCATTGGCATCGGTCCTTGATAAGCATGCCAAATTTCGAGTTAATCCGACGTTTTCAAGGGGATCAAAATCATGTTCAAAGTTTCCGTTGCATACTAACATACGTATGAAGCTAATAAAAGCGTGTTAAAAAATAGCCTACCTACGACCTATTCTCAGACCTACCGAATACAGAGAAAAAAGTTTCATAAAAATCGGTCAAGCCGTTTCTGAGGAGTTCGATAACAAACACCGTGACTTGAGATTTTTATATATTAGAACATATATTTTACAATTAAATACAAATGTCACAAACTTTAATGCTAATTTACTTATACGCACACACAGGCCCCCTATGCCACAATCGTTACAAGTGCTATATTTACAACAACAACAATTTCAATTTACAATACAATTACAATTTACATGTTTTGTTTATTATCTTATTTTTTTTTGCATTTAAAATTTTGTTGTATAAGAACTTTAGCAATTGATTTGTCAGTACTTATTTCACGATAGTTACGCGAGTTACTTTAAAATTTACTTTCTTTACGTGTCATATTTATTTTTAACCGACTTCATATCATTAATATCTTGACATTTTAGTTATTTGAAACTGTTAAACCTACTCGTTTGTTGTTACAGATGTATAGCAGTCGAGAGAGCAGTAAACGGACGTCTCCGCTCACGATATCGCATGGCACAGGTTCCTACAACGGTAAGTCCGTACCTCTACCATGAGTTTACACTAGTTCACAGTGACCGTACTCGCTAGCGACGGCGTAAATGATTTGTATGGAGAATTGTACTTCCGTAAGTGACCGCTAGAGGCGCTGCACAATTCTCCATACAAATAATTTACGCCGTCGCTAGCGAGTACGGTCACGTAAACTAGTGTAAACTCATGGTAGTGGTACCGATCTACATTGCGTTTGGAACAGAGACTGGTCCAATATCCCCTTCGAGGGTCCCCTTCCCTTAACCCCTTTATCTGGCTTTGGGACAGCCAGTTCACTTTGCGAACTTTATCTGATACCTTTCGAAATTCTTGAAAAACCTTTCGAACAGGCTACCTCATGAAGGAGCTTTCTTTCTTATACCCGCGAGCTGGAGTTAAACATGTAGTTGAATAGTATCGATTTCTCAAAAGCCATTTGTGCCATTCAAAAATTAGCGGACATAATTGAAGTGTACCTGGTTGAAGTTTTATGTCTAAGTGTTGCATAAGAGAGTTTATACGGATTTTAGATCGAGAAAAGAATTCACGAGAAAGTCAATTTTTTGAAAAATTAGTAGAACAATTACAAAGTTAAAATATCGTCTGCAGAACTTTACTGTTTTTACAACGTTGACGCTTACTATAAGCTACGTAAAAACAGCGAATTCGGCCGGGTAGCCCCTTAAAGGAATGGACAGGTCCTATAGGTTTCTATTTTTCCTTGTGCCCAATTAAGAAATTGTTAATAGGAAGTTAAAATTAGTCCGTTTAGTTACACACTTTATCAAGGGGAACCCATCGATGTTTAGAAAATTTTATTTCCGAAGGTTTAGAATCCCGAAAACTTCATTTGTCCGAAAGCATTTTTTTCTGAAACTGTAAATACGAGGGGCGTTCAATATAAAGTGAGAATGAGACGCAAACTCTTTCAATATTAGGAAATTAAAAACTGGCCGGTAAAGCTAATCTATCTAGCTGATTGCTATGAAAAAAAAAGTAATTGTCTTTTGTTTAAAAAAAAAATACGGTAATTTCTTTGCAATGCTATTGAGTACGTTAGCGAAAATGGAGAAAATTTAACTGCGCGCTGTTATCAAATACTTGTGTTTGAAAAATTTTTCTACGGACCAAATCAATTTAGATTTGCGGGACACTTAAGGGTCTAATGCTCCTCCGTATTCGACAGTCGCACGTTGGTGCGCCGAATTTAGACGTGGAAGAACATCGACCATGGACGACCCCCGCTCCGGACGCCCTACTACTGCAACAACTGAAGAAATTGTGAAAAAAGTTGAAAACTCAGTTTTGGCGGATCGTCGTGTCACGGTTCGTTTTATTGCTGAAAATGTAAAGATTTCAACGGGGAGCGTGCATAATATTTTACATGAACGCTTGGGTATGAAAAAGGTATCTGCGCGTTGAGTACCAAGAATGCTTACTGACACGCAAAAACAAACTAGAGTCGAGATTTGTCAAGAAAATTGGACCTGATACAGCAAGACCAGGAACTTTTTTTGGCGCGATTTATAACAATGGACGAAACATGGCTCCACCATTACGACCCTGAAACGAAAATGCAGTCTATGACATGGAAAAGGCCATCATCTCCAACTCCGAAGAAATTCAAGGTGAGCCCATCTGCCGGTAAGGTCATGGGCTCTGTTTTTTGGGATGGTAAAGGGGTATTAATGATTGAGTATCTCGAGCATGGAGCCACTATTACGGGCACTTTATACGCCAAACAAATAGCAACATTGCGCAATGAGATCCGCGAAAAACGGCGAGGTAAACTCTCGAAAGTTGTGCTGTTCCACCAGGACAATGCCCCGGCACACAAGTCCATCGTTGCAATGGCTGCAATTCGTGATGCTGGGTTCAATATCCTTAAGCATCCTCTGTATTCACCAGATCTCGCTCCCAGTGATTTCTACCTATTTCCGAGATTGAAACAATACCCGAGAGGCCAGAAATTTGAAGACGACGACGCGGTAGTCGCTGCAGGACAAGATTTTTTAAGTACTCAAGATGAGACCTTTTTTAAAAATGAAATTTTAAGTTTAGAAATAAGATATAATAAGTGTATTATGCTAAAAGGTGACTATGTCGAAAAATAAAATTACATTTAGTAAAAGTTGTTTATAACATACTCATTCTCACTTTTTATTGAACACCCCTAGTATTTCAGGATTTATTTCAGGACCATCGTGTAGAACCCTTTAGGTTAGGTTAGGGTTGTTTTATAAAAATCTTGAAATATTTACAGTTTTAGAAAAAAATGCATTCGGATAAATGAAGCATTCGGGATTTTAAATATTCGGAAAAAAATATTTCTAAATTTTGATAGGTAACCTTTATCAAGCCTTTACAATAAAAAAATGTAACAAATCGGACAAGTTTAACAATGTTTAACAAGAATTGAAGAATTGTCTGGTTTAATAAGTTTTTTTATTGTAAGTCTTGAAAAAGTGCGTAACTGAACGGACTAATTTTAACTCCCTATTAACAATTTCTTAATTAGTTACAAGGAAATAGAAAGGCCCATGAGATGCGTGCAACGAGCAAAGGTGGCACTACGAAAATGTGTGACCCCACTTACCCGCGCTGTGTGACTATCGCGTACAATACGTTTACTTTTAGTTTACCACTGACAGATTGATTGCCTTCATTTCATTTCCAACTTTAACACCGTACAAATAAAGTAGTTATTACAAAATCTGCGAACGTGGGTAACAGTATTCTAAAATTGGCTTTATTTGTATGTAGGTCGTTGAAGTTGAATATGAAATGAAGGCAAACCATCTGTCAGTGGTAAACTTTATGTAATTTTACTGTAGGTTCGTGGCGGGCGACGAGGCCGCGCGACGGGCCGCCGCCGGCGCCCGACGCGCCGCCCTCGCCGCCGCTCTCGCACCACCGCCCCATGGAGAGGTAACCCGCTTTTATACTTACAGGGTGCCATTTTGACCTTACAAAAAACCATTGCTTAAGATTTGGATACAATTTTATATCATTAGTCTTCTTCACTGGAACAGGAACGATGGGGCATTTTCAATAAAAAGTGTATCCTTTACTTTTTGAGAAAAATTGTATGGAAAACTATACTTCATTTTATCTAGAATTAGAAACCACAATAACATTATATTGCGTCTGGTCAACTATTTCTTACCTAGCAAATAGTACAGTACAATAGTCTGGGAGCCGCAAAATAAAATTGTTTTAATGTCACTTTATTTGCGTGTCATCAATTGTTACTCTAGTACAAATTGTAAAGCGATTACAGTTCACGAGCCGCAATATAATGTTGTTGTGGTTCCTAATTCAAAATTAAGTGAAGTATAGAGACATTTTATCAAAATCAATACCGTAAATCGGGGTGACTTTGAACTGCGGGGTGACTTTAAAAAGTAGTTTGCTGACAAACTCTTGCTTTTTTGTTAGCATTCGCTATTCTTCATTTGATCTTCTTTAAAAATGCCCCTAATACAATACAATACAATACAATCATCACAAATGATACAATGTGATGTTAAATTTAAGTTCTAAATAGTACTGTATGCCTTTTCATGGCGTCATGGACAACTTTAACATCTATTTAAAATGTACATTAGGTACTTTATAGTGAAATAAATAGATGGCTGAACTGACGTATGATCCATGATCACATGTGTCCAGCATTGGTTATCCGGAAGACATCGCTTTTGAGCGATAACACCGCCTATTGTATGCCTGAATTTTTATTGTTATTAATTTTTTCTGTGCTTTTTGGTGATCAATAAATAAATAATATTTGTATTGTATTGTATTCTATGATGCTTGTCAGGTCTATCGGCGGCGGGTCGCAGGGCAGCGGTTCGCTTCTGCTGGAGCGTTCCATCACGCCGCTCAGTCTCGGCAGTATGAGCTCGCTGCACGACGTACTTAAAGTAAGCGCACATTCTACAAGCTTTTATGTGCCTGATGCGTAATGAGAGGCATTGATACTCGAGTGTGGTTGGCGAGTTTCATGATAACATGACACGAGAGTTTTAGTGCCTGATTACTACAGCCTCATACCACAGAAATATATCGAGATAGAAGGAAAGAGTGTACGTACCTCGTCTGCCGAAAAGTGGTCCAAACGGATAACTTTCTCGCCGCAAACTTTAGTCTGCTCCCGACCGCGGTCTGCGTGCGACGTCAGGTTTTAAAAATAAAATGACTCGTTGTTCAGTAATTAACTGTTCAAATACTACAGATAAAATTGGAGCTGTTAGTCGAGGTATTTCCTTTCATTGGTAAATACTATTTGTCCTAAAATATCTGTTATGAATTAAAAAACGATTTATTTTATTATTTTCATCAGAACAGTAGCGGGCGATTGTGTATCCACGCTAGCTTTCCATTGCGGCTTTAATTTGACGAGCCAGACGACCAGATGGCCTAGTGGTTAGAAAACCTGACTATGAAGCTTGAGGTCCCGGGTTCGATTCCCGTGTCGGGGCAGATATTTGTATGAAAAATACGAATGTTTGTTCTCGGGTCTTGGGTGTTTAATATGTATTTAAGTATGTATCTATCTATATAAGTATGTTTATCCGTTGCCTAGTACCCCATAACACAAGCTTTACCTTGCTTGCTTTGGGACCAGGTCAATTGGTGTGAATTGTCCCGTGATATTTATTTATTTATTTATATTACAATTTTATTTTAGTTTTCCGAATGATCCTCATATTAAAAATAAATGGATTGAAAACAACTGGTCGTAAAAAATGGTTTCCTACAAAAAACAGTAAGATTTGTTCTATACATTTCCACGAAGACACCTTTACTGGCCCATCAAAGTACCGACGAGTAATCAGTACAGCTTATCCGACTATTGGTATTGATGTAGTGATGATGTCATATGATGAAAAGGTACACATTTAGATAAGGTGCCTACCTACATTTATATTTTTCGATTTGAAATTCTGGCCTTTCTCATTTCCTCTGTCGAAAATAATTAAGTATCATTTCCTCTGTGCATAAGAATCGGTTCCCTAATCGATCTGTGAATCGATGCTTTTGAATTGTATTCGCGCGGCTTATGTTTCCCATCACTAAATTACACTCGTGACGTCAAAGTACCTACGCAAGATGTTACAGGCTCGGTCTCGCTACAAATTGCCGAGCTTTTTCCTTCTATCTCGTTATATTTCTGTGCTCATACATAACTTTATCTACGTGCATATCAATAAGTCTCCGTCATTACTCATTTTTTCATCAGGTGTTTCAATACGGCAGGCGGTTATTTGGCAGTTCGAATTCGAAACATTTGTATATATTTTTATCTATTTTTTAAAAATTCATAGACAATCTAGACTTCTTCTTCTTAAAAAAGATTGAAAAAAAAAATGTAATTACAAATCCCAAATAAATAATTATAATTTTGTTTTTTCAAGAAGATGTTTGAGTTTTGAATGTAATTAAAGTATCCATTTCGAAATATGCAGCCACAGGTACAGGTAACACGTTCACAGTCCCATACAAATTTAAAATTCCTGGTGAGTCCAGCAAATTAATTTAATCACTGTGCCCGTCTTGATCAGTGTGTAAACAAGATATTGTACTAATCTGGATGCAAGTCTGTTTGATTCTTAGTGCCCCACATGTGGGCACAGACCTGTGAAGCCCAGTCGCAGTGACCCTTATATGGGGCACTGGACTGTGAAAGTGTTAATATAGGCTATTTGCTAATCGCTTCTGAACATATTGTGGGGAAGTTATGATATGGATGTATAGTTAGATCGTTTAAATGAGCCCTCGCCCGCGCGGTACTGGGGCTGGGAGG
Organism: Archips crataeganus; assembly: GCA_947859365.1. Lineage (NCBI taxonomy): Eukaryota > Metazoa > Arthropoda > Insecta > Lepidoptera > Tortricidae > Archips > Archips crataeganus. Next base: position 8,919,484 of record OX402071.1, read on the forward strand.
TAGGGCGACAAAGGGGGGCGGGAGAGGTGCGGGCGGCGAGCGCCCTGTGCCGTGCGGGCGAGGACTCATTTAATCAGTTTAGCTATAGGTATATAACTATTCTACTTAGGAGGATATAGTAGTAACAAGTTAAGTATGAAGTATCTTTTGTATTTATTTTTTTCAACTTCATTTTTTTATTACTTTTACGGTCATCCCGTGAAACCATATATTTCAAACTAAATACAAACTGAAATATTATAGATGCACAGAAAAAAACCCCAGAAAAAAGACCAATGCTGGGAATCGAACCCAGGTCCTCAGCGTTCCGTGCTGCGTGCTTACCCCTACACCATCACTGGTCTAGAGGTTAGCGACGAATCTTTCCCATACATCGTACATTTCAGTCTGTTATAATCACCTTATGCAGTGATAAAGCGCGCATCTATGTTATGCCCTCTATCGAGAGACTTAACACTCCTTCGGAACTAACCGCTCACCTGGACCAAGAGATGGCGCTACTGTGCCAACTTTAACAAGTTAGGTATGAAGTATCTTTTTGTATTTTTTTTCAACTTCATTTTTTATTACTTACTTATCACTGCATAAGGAGATTATAACAGACTGAAATGTACGATGTATGGAAAGATTCGTCGCTAACCTCTAGACCAGTGATGGTGTAGGGGTAAGCACGCAGCACGGAACGCTGAGGACCTGGGTTCGATTCCCAGCATTGGTCTTTTTTCTGGGGTTTTTTCTGTGCATCTACACCGTGAAATTTTAGTGGTTGTTTTCCCGAAACGAGGTGATTTAGTTTCGATTGTACAATCGATTTATAATTACTATTTTGACTAGAGTCAAAATCCAATTGTGAAAAACGAAAGTCAAAAATGACCGCAAACCAATAGTAACGCTTCGTTGGTACAAGTAGCGTACGATCGTACGATAGGTTAGGTACCAACGAAGCGTTACTATTGGTTTGCGGTCATTTTCGACTTTCGTTTTTCACAATTGGATTTTTGAGTCCAGTCAAAATAGTAATTATAAATCGATTGTACAATCGATACTAAATCACCTCGTTTCGGGAAAACAACCACTAAAATTTCACGGTGTATATTTCAGTTTGTATTTAGTTTGAAGGATATAGTAGTGTTAGTGTGTAACGGGAATGTGTCTGTGCGTAGGTGGGCACGGACATGGGCGACGCGCTGCACTCGGAGGACAGCAGTTGCGGCGCCTCGCCGCCGCACCCGCACGACCCCTGATGGTGAGTCCCCGACATAACCCTTTATAAGGCAGAGGCGATTTAGCGGCCACATGCATTGAGTTGGAATTTCAACCTTATCGATTTTACTATACGTCACAATTTGCATTGTAATTATTGAAAATACGACTAGCTTTGAAAATATCCTTTGTCAGGTATGCATTCGGTAGCTGCTTTTGATTCTGTGGTAGTATGCTCCAATAAAAGGGGCCTTATAAAGGGTTAACCCGTCAACTGGGGTTATCAAAGGGCATGGCCGGAATGCCATAGTTAAATCAACTCTGGCTGAATATGAAATATTCTTATGTACGTTTATTTGTCTTACCGTTGGATATATCTGTACCGAATATTAGGCCTTTGCAAAAAAAATTGTTTTGGTTGACTGATTGACTTGATCTTCGGATATTTTATACACTAGCTGTTGCCCGCGACTCCGTCTGTCTGCGTGGAATTAGTAAATTGGGCAGCTTATTATCCAATTTGCTTTTTCATCAATTATGGCTCTCCTTAGTTCCTCGATATAAAAAAATTACCCGCCCCCGCAACCCCCCCCCCCCCACGCACTCCCCTCCCAACCCCACCCCTCCAGCGAACCCCCCGCACTTGCGCGGTGCGGGTGCGGGTGCGTTCACATTCACCACAAGTCAAGCGTGACTATAGAAGTTTTACTTCAAAAACCCCCCATTTTGAAACATTCTTCCGCTCCTATTGGTGTTAGCGTGATAAATATATAGCCTATAGCCTTCTTCGATAAATGTGCTATCTAACATTGAAAGAATTTTTCAAATCGGAGCAGTAGTTCCTGAGATTAGCGCGTTCAAACAAAAAACCTGTTCGATTAATTCTTAAAATAGACTTATCTTTCTTATTTGTGAACCGATTCAAATGAAACAAACACTAAATGTTAATCCAAGAAAATACCAACATATCAGTGAAAACCGCATCCTTCTAGGTTAAGCCGTTTCTGAGATTAGCGCGCACAAACGCACAGACAAACAGATAAACAGACAAACAGACAATAATTCTAAAAATCATTGTTTTGGGTTCTATTGCGCTAATAAATAGCCCTAGTGACAGTTTTTCTCAAATATCTTCAATGTACAGACACCGACTTGTTACAGATTTATTATATGTATAGATGTATTTAAAATACATTTAATAAAGAAAATCACGAGTCGTAACGTTATGAACTGAAACAATTGCTTTGTTGTAATTGATGATGATGATGCATGCCATTTTCGTGTGAAGTGTATTCAAATAGGTAACGCATAGATACTTTCATTCGCTCATTCGATCCATTTGTGCCAGCTCTTGTGAATCGACATACCTATATTTTTTTCAAAAATAACGTTTTTGATCTACAAGGTCCTCAAAAGTTACTTGTATAAGATTTTACTATGGCATTCCGGTCAGGCACTTTACTTCATCGCTAAAGGACCGTTTCAGCTAGATATACACAGTGTTTATTTTCCGTTCACTTTAAGGGAAGATTATTCAGGTCAGAGTAAATCACGGTTACCTATCATATCCTCGAAATTTTTTTTTTCCGAATATTTAAAATCCCGAATGCTTCATTTATCCGAATGCATTTTTTTCTGAAACTGTAAATATTTGAGTATTTTTATAAAACAACCCTAACCTGACCTAAAGGGTTCTACACGATGGTCCTGAATTAAATCCTGAAATATTTACAGTTTCAGACAAAAAATGCTTTCGGACAAATGAAGTTTTCGGGATTCTAAACCTTCGGAAATAAAATTTTCTAAACATCGATAGGTTCCCGTTAGTCACAATCAGCAGAGTCAATTCAACTGGACGACATAAAAGCAGAATACTCAAGTCAGCAGAGTGTCAATTTAGCTAAACGGCTCAGAATGAAGATGAGCAAGTTGTTTTTTTTTTAAATCATCGTATGCTAAAAGGTTTCTTTCTTTGATAACGACGCCTCAATAATTTTTTGTGATCATTTCAGAAATCAACTGGAAGCGTACTGGACGATCGACATGTCTCGTTTCTACGCATGTTTCTGCTAAACTATTACATAATACGTTACATATATCAACATATAACGCTTCGCCGAACGAGGCTAAAGCGACAACCGAAAATGAACTCGGGGCACAACTAAAAAAAAACAAGTTATGGACACTAAAAAAATATAAGGTTTAATTTAAGATGCTTAGCACTGTCCAAGCCCACTGCGGGTTAGCGAAGCAATTTTTCATTACACAAAATTATCCTTTTTTTAAAGGATTTTAGAGCAGTCCGGATAACGCATGCCAATTTCGTCCTTAGCCCTTTAAAAGGCATGTATAGTTAACGGATTGTGCACTTATAATTTAACGAGTGCATACTTAAGTCGACGCCAAGTCCCACATATAATTTTATTTTTATTATCTAAGACTCGGAAGTCTTTAATTTTCTTTAAACAGTTGAAATTAGAATCTAGAGGCCGTATTGTCTAACGCTTCTGACGCTTGCCTTCGGTTTCACCATCTCTTTCTGTCATCACTTTATACCGTTTGACAGGAAGAAATAGTGATTGCGAAGGCAAGCGTCAGAAGCGTTAGACAATAAGCCTGCTGGTATAAATAAAGTGAAGCATAGTGAAAATAAACGGATCACTCACTAATGATTACTAATGATTCGCAAATTACGTTTCCCAAACTGATTCACTTGGCAAATGTTTAATTTCCCAAATGTTTATTTTTTCTGAAACTGTAAACTTTTCAGGATTGCTATAAAACAACCCTAACCTAACCTAACCTAACCTACAAAATAGTCCTGAAATGTATCCTGAATAGTTTACAGTTTCAGAAAAAATAAACATTTGGGAAATGAAACATTTGCCAAATGAATCAGTTTGGGAAACGTAATTTGCCAAACGAAAGTACACCCTTAAAACGAGATTAACTCGACATGTTTCGGGCTAATCCGTAGCCCTTCCTCTCGGAGTCGCACGTCACGGCGGCTGCCAAACGTGCAGCGCGTTTTAAGACGTGAGTGATCCGTTTATTTTCACTATGAGTGAGTCTCACGGTAGTTTCATGTTTACAGTGAAGCATGTCGAATGCTATCACAAAAAAGTTTTTAAGAACACAAAAAAAGCGCACGAAGTATTCCATTAAAATGCATCCTTTAAATTTTAAAAATTGTAACACGTGCTTAAGATTATAACCTGAATTGTAATGTACTCTATGAAATTGGTAATAAGAACGAAACTTCAGTAGCTGTTTATGTTTTCGAATATATCAGAATAGGATAGGGTCTATTTATACGAAATATGTTAAAAGCATAATTATTTGGTTCCTAAAATATATAGCGATTTATATATCATATGCGTGGGGATATCAAGTTTTACTTCCAAATGATAATAAAGTTTGGCCGTTTGCAGACGGCGGGGGAACGGAGTTAGGCCCTTTGTACCCCTGCGTACCCTTAAGCTACCAACGGCACTAGTTTGTACCTCTAAAATACTTTTCTCTGGATTTTTCCACAAGAAAAATAATAATACTAAATCCTCCATCCATCCCAGCCTATATACGCCCACTTCAGGGTACAGGCCTCCTCTCAGCAAGAGCCCTCTTAAGCAGAGGGTCGTGGGTTCGATACCGGGCTTGCGGTTCCTAAGTTTTTAGGTTTTTGTGCGAAATTACAAAATACACCATGAGCTTTACAGGGAAGGAAAAATATCTTGAGGAAACCACACACCTGCTAAGAAAGTCAATGGTGTGTGCGAAGTTACCAATCCGCTCTGAATTTTACATGTATAGATTTTTTTGCCGACCATATACTTTGCTACGAAAACTGTACGTTGATAACGATCACTAGTACTGACTATGTAGTTAGTTTCTAGCTTTATAATACGGCTAAATGTTCAGATATATTATTATTTTAACACTGATCTTATCGCATCATAAGGTTTCGATATTTATAAACCATTGGCTGTATAGATATCAAACCCTTTACCATCGCAGGTACAAACTAGTGCCAATATTATCATCAAGTGTTACCATTTTGGGACGTAAGGTAACGGTACAATGGTCACACTTCAACACAACGTGGCTTGTAGGTCAATTAGATTAGAAAGGATCGTATAGCTCGGATTTTATATGAATTAAATATAACAAAATAGTTTATGATATAATAATTGACACACGCTTCTACGCTTGTTGCGTTGGTAAAAGCAATAAATAACACATTTAAGTTTTGTGGAATTTAATAATTTAAATGAAAACTATAACTAAGTTTTTTTGGATCGCTGTGTACAGTCAAAGTCATAAATACGTTACCAAGACGTCAAAAGTGTATATGCAACTCTATGCCATTAACCATAAGGTTGGTGTTTGCGTATATTTGACGCGATGGCTTTATAAATATTTTTGCCTTCGACTGTATCGAAAAAATGCTATTTTTTTACCGACGTAATACAAAAATTATAAACAGCTGTGTCAGGCTTTCACTTGGCTTTACAAAAGCTTATTATTTACGATAATACTCGCTAAGCTTACGTTAATACCACTATGTACCGCCGAATGTATAAAATATACGTAAAATATTTACATATTTATTGTTCGTAGGTTATTTTTGTGTGTACAGTGCAATATTTAAATTCTAATTTTGATTTTACGGTGAAAGCACGTTAATAGGTAGGTTGACCTGTAGAAAAATAAAATTTCTAATGTGGCTATTAGTTTTCAGAATGTCGCTAGTTTATAATATCAGTAAAATATCTTCTTTTTGGCCTCGAACAGGAGGAGATAATTTTCATGTTTTTTTTTTGTTTAAAACGCTGATTTTGTTGGTTTACATAAGAAGCCGACTAAGAGGCAAGTAAATGAGAAATTAAATCTGCCTAATATTAAAGAAATAATTATAAGTCAATATCAGTCAAAATTCTGATATTTAAAGGCCACCACAGACCGCAGCGCGGGGCATGCGCACGCCCCGCGCTGCGGTCTGTGGTGGCCTTGCGGTCAACCTGTTGGAACTTGACCTGACTCGCGCTAGGGACGTATTTTATATTTTATTGAAAAAATAGTTTGCGTTTAGGCTCAACTCGAACCCACCTTCGAATCTTAATACGAATTGACAATAACTACCTTTCCATACGACGTAGGGTGAATTTTGATCCGTCATGAATCTATACTTGTGTATTTAATTTTTATTTAAACTGTACTGCCTGTCTGGGGCAATCGATTTTACCAACGTATTAAAATCAACCATACCTGGCAAACGTCCTGCAGGCTTATTGTCTAACGCTTTTGACGCTTGCCTTCGCAACCCCTATTTCTTTCTGTGTAACGGTTTAAGATAATGACAGAAAGAGATGGTGAAAGCGAAGGCAAGCGACAGAAGCGTTAGACAATACGGCCTCTGGTGGTCTGGCTGGTTTAGACGGCCAGATGGCCTAGTGGTTAGAGAACCTGACTACGAAGCTTGAGGTCCCGGGTTCGATTCCCGTGTCGGGGCAGATATTTGTATGAAAAATACGAATGTTTGTTCTCGGGTCTTGGGTGTTTAATATGTATTTAAGCATGTATCTATCTATACACCGTTAAATTTTAGTGGTTGTTTTCCCGAAACGAGGTGATTAGTATCGATTGTACAATCGATTTATAATTACTATTTTGACTAGAATCAAAAATCCAATTGTGAAAAACGAAAGTCGAAAATGACCGCAAACCAATAGTAACGCTTCGTTGGTACCTAACCTATCGTACGATCGTACGCTACTTGTACCAACGAAGCGTTACTATTGGTTTGCGGTCATTTTCGACTTTCGTTTTTCACAATTGGATTTTTGACTCTAGTCAAAATAGTAATTATAAATCGATTGTACAATCGAAACTAAATCACCTCGTTTCGGGAAAACAACCACTAAAATTTCACGGTGTATAAGTATGTTTATCCGTTGCTTAGTACCCATAACACAAGCTTTGCTAAGCTTACTTTGGGACTAGGTCAATTGGTGTGAATTGTCCCATGATATTTATTTATTTATTTATTATTATTATTTAATGAGGTCTAGTATGCTAGAGTATGTATTCAAGCCTTTTGACCGCTCCGTTAAATATTACCACAACGGAAGAACAAGTCATTATCTTTAACCTAACTAGATTTAACATCGGTAACGTTCTATAATTTGCACAAAAAATTAAGAGCATTATCTTTATATTATTTGCTGAGACGACAGAAAGAAAAGGAAAAAACACCGTAAAACGGTTAAATGCTCCCAAACTCGGAAACGCTCTTGGTGTAAAGATCCACTTACGCTTTGAAGTAACTGTATCTGCATAAAATATACCTATAATTTATAAAAATGGGCCGACACCTGATGATACTCTATATGAAAATTGTAGCTCGAGTCGTGAGTAAGAATGTATGAAATAGCTTATATAAATTTAAATTAATTCAAGAGATCATAACAATGGTTTTTATACGTTGGTAGAATCAATCGACCAGCAGGATTGTCTGTTACCAAAACTACTGTCACATTTTATTTTAAGCTTATTTTATAATAGAACTTAGTCGGTTGCATGATCTAATTTATGAATTTAGTTAAATTAACTATTCTTATGCTGCATCTTAATTATGTATTTAATTTTGTATTAACTACTGAACCTTGAGTGAGTTTGTAATTTTATTGCTGAAGTACGTACCTAATTTGAACGGCAAAGTTTTTAGTAACTTAAATAATATCTCAGTGTATTAAATCAGAATGTCACTATAATTCGTTGTTATAGCATTAGTTGATATTTAACCGTAAGATATATTGATATGTAATTATTTTTTAACAATCTAGTCTTTTTTATGACCTTAATGTATTATTGTGACTATGATTTTTGTCTTCAATTTTATTTGAAGGATAACAAATAGTTTTGCTTAGTGAAATGAGATTTTAGCTTACGTTATATTGAGCTTGATTGGCGGCCATTTTGAATGAAGCTTCTGCCCAAAATGGCGGATCCCGAAGCTTCTGATTCAATCTTAGAGCAAGTTGTACACATATTTTTGTTTTATGAGTCGACGGACTTATTTACGAATAAGTCATCCAAAGATCTGTCTATCATTCTTTTTTATTCGACGTATATCGATAAAATGTGAAGTAATTGAATAAGTGAAATTAGTTTTTTAAAAGTATATTAAAAAAATGTGTACCAGAAAGAACTGATTGTATATTGCTTTTTATAATTGTGTATAATTATTACGTATTGGAATTTGTATCAATTAAAATTTCGTCTGATCGTTTGGGTAGAAACCGTCATTCCGTATGCTCCATAGACAAGGCGTTTGGTTGCGTTCGAGGACCATAGACCTTGTATCGATATTTATAATCAAACGCAACAAAACCGTCTTGATCAGGACGCGCATCATTTCCATAACGCATTTACCTTATTATTGTCAATTGATAAAATAAGTATTAATTATAACAGAAAAAAGTATTTGAAAGTTAGAAATCCATTGGCAGATAGTGTATAACCTAATAAAATATAACTCGAAATTTGTTGAAACAAAATATCCTAGTCTAAGAAGTGTATTGTTAAAGAAGTTTTTATAATCCCAAGAAATTGTACCGTTTAGGAGTAGATTTTGCTAAATTTATCAATAAAATTGCATTTTATAAGCGATTGTATACACTGGCATACCGATTTTTGCTTTCAACTCTCACTATTATTATATCAATGCGTGTTGACTATTTATTTGACAAAAATGGTCGACATGGATTGATTAATGCTTCAATGTTTTAACTAAAGCTTTTTAATGATAGGTGTCATCTCAAAAATTGTCAGTATCACAAATCTTTGTCCATAAAACAGTGTAATTCAAGTAACGAACGTTAAGTCCTATTTACATGGTTTCAGTAAGATATTATGTTATAGGAACTATTTTATTGCAAACGTGTAAACGGGATCTTACATTAAAATGAATACAGTAAAGAGTAATGACGTTTCTCTTGTGTAACTGAATTCAATTGATATATAATGCATTATGAAAGGGTGAAGGAAATGTTACAATTCTCATGTTAATTGCCTTAAAAAGAAATCTCATTAGAAAAATCTCTTCACTTATTTTCTGGTGAAAAATAAATCTAAATTCTTGGAATAAAACCACGAATTGTGATATTTTCTTTTCTCTATATCACAAAATGGCAGACAACAAACATTCACTAGCAGAATATTCAATATTATTAGCGTATCTATCTTCCTTGTATCTTACGACATACCGATATGTTATAATTTGTATGTAAATCTAAATTATTGACTAATATTATATTGCAATTACGTGAAATTATCTCAATACTTAATTATTTTATGTAAATAATAAAGAAACATTTGAAACTATATTTTGTTTAATTTTTAGGCCAAGGAAACGTGTACAGTCAAGTGTAAAAATATGGGAGCAAACAACCTGCTCATAAATATGTCCCATAAGCTCTTGTCGTCGAATTAAGCTATAGGTATATAACGATGGGAGGATTAAATCGATACTTATTTTTGCATTTAACCGCACATACGTCGCTGTCAAGGCTTGTCAAACATGTTACAGATAAATCCTTGTTCGTTCATCAACTTTGAGTACAGTCAGCGTCAAATAGTTCGTGACACCCAAAGTGGTCAAATAGTTCGCAACACGTCTTTATTACAGTTGGAATAAGGCCGTGTGTGTGTGTGTGTGTGTGTGGCTTTTTGGCCACTTTGGGTGTCACGAACTATTTGACGCTGACTGTACCTATTCAACTAAAGGGAGTCGCCTTGAAGCGCGTTACCCTTCTGTACGCGTATGAACCCGCCGGGTATAACAGTTATTGTATATCCGTCGGCGTTGAACCTGCGGTGCGATTTGCGTCGTTGGCGTCGAAACGGTTAAATTAACCGCTTGTTCCCTAGGGTGAGTGGGGGTAAGTTGAAAAACAGTGTAAGATGAAAAACCACTCGTAGCACCCGGTACTAAGAGTAGTTTTACATCTTAAACTGCCTTTCACCTTATTTTCATCTTACCCTAAATATCAAAATTGCAAAATTCTAGATTGCCGACTTACCCTATTTCTATAATACCAAATTCCCAGAATACCAGACTTTCCTGTCACCGTGTTTTTCTCTACATCGGATTGCCAAAAAAGCTTATTTTCAATACACCATATTCCATTCAAAACCGAATTCCCATAATACCAGATAGTGTAATCACCAGGCTCGTAAAACACGATCCCCTGGCCTGACCACAACCTGCCTGACGAGCCTGGTGATTTCACTATCAGTACCTCTACCATGAGTTTACACTAGTTTACGTGACCGTACTCGCTAACGACGGCGTAAATTATTTGTATGGAGAATTGTACAGCGCCTCTAGCGCTCACTTACGCAAGTACAATTCTCCATACAAATAATTTACGCCGTCGCTAGCGAGTACGGTCACTGTGAACTAGTGTAAACTCATGGTAGAGGTTCTGCTGGCTAATTGTCTAACGATTCTGACGCTTGCCTTCGCAATCACCATTTCTTTCTGTCAAACGGTATAAGATGATGACATACAGAGATGGTGCAAGAGTCAAAAGCGTTAGACAATACGGCATCTGGTTTTATGGGAATTCGGTTTTGAATGGAACATGGTGTATTGAAATCAAGCTTTTTTGGCAATCCGATATAGAGTAAAACACGATGACAGGAAAGTCTGTATGTACGTAAAAATTTCAATTCTATGGAAACATGGACGCGCGCGCGCGGAGGGCTGTCCATGTTTCCATAGTAATTGATTTGTTTACGTAAACGCGATCGAGAAGTATTTGGTGAAGTAAATCTTATACTGAGCATATGTATACTGGTATTCTGGGAATTTGATATTTTAGAAATAGAGTCGGCATTATAGTATTTTGCAATTCTGATATTTAGGGAACGAGCGAAATTAACTTACATAGTCAGTATTTCCGGACCGGTACAACTAGGGGATTTTCAAAAAACGAGCCTACTATTTCTCAAAGGGCTGGCAAATGCAGTGCCTGAAAAGGGTTAAGCCGGCTATTCCAGAAATAAAACAACTTTTTAAATACAATTTTATTCAGCAAGTCACTATGTCAATAGTTAATATAAACGCAACACTTAAACAATCTTAAGTCTTTGTACAAGGCATGGTCGCTTTGCGGGGAACAAACGGCGGTGGACGCTTTGCACATCTAGTGCCGGCAACGCATATGTGCGTTTTCGCGAGTTTCGCCCAGAGCCGCTGTCAAAATTTTGCACGCAATTGAACGCACATGTGCGTTCGCGGCGCCTGATGAAGTGTTTCATTTGACAGCCGGCACCGAATGAGTTATAATAAACGTTATTTCGGGAACGAAAAGAAGACCTGCAGGCTTATTGTCTAACGCTCTGGCGCTTGCTCTTGCAAACACTATTTCTTTCTGTCAAACGGTATAAGATGGTGACAGAAAGATTTCGTAGTCGGCCCAATGAGGGCTTATTTTCTATGACACTGAATCAGAATCGCTCTCGCCACTTCCTGTCATATAGTATAGACAGAAAGAGATGGTGTACGATCAGGGCCGGATTAACCATCAGGCCGAGCAGGCAACTGTCTAGGGGCCCCGCATTGCCAAATGGGCGTGCGCAAAAAGAAATTAATAAAAACGTTTCAGAATGAAATTGAATTCGAAAATTTTTATCCACGATGACAATAAGTATTATTGCTGTTTTTCGATGTATGTTACCAGTTAATTTGATTTAACTTCTTGAAAAGTGCGGTTATATTTGGCTGAAGGGGAGGGGGGGGGGCGAAAGTTGCATTGCCCGGGGGCTCCAACATGGTTAATCCGGTCCTGGGTACGATCTCGAGCCACGCGTCCAATACGGCTTTGGCCGTAGGGGCAATCCATAAATTACGTCACACATTTGGGGAGGGGGGGGGGGGGGGGGGTCAAGCGATCTGTGACACTAGAACAAAATAATGGCGATTTTCATAGTAATAAGTGTGACAAGGGGGGAGGGGGCAGGGGTTTAGCCTCCTGCCGCCCACGTCAAATTTAGTTCAATGAAATTTAAACTTTTTCACTAATGAGTTGAGTTCAATGTCACATTAGAATAAGTCCTAATAATAGGACATCGGACCTCAGGAGGTTAATTGATCCAAATTGGTGTGACGTAAATTATGGATGGCCCCTAAGCTACGAAATTTAAACTTCGTGCCGTCCTGTTCAGGACAGTAGTATCTACCAGGAGAATGAGAGGAACGATACGATACCTTCGAAATTCGCATTGCGGAGCAGCTTGCTTACCACTCTTGTGCAATGAAAAAGCGACTGGTGCAGGGACAGGGACCTCCTTTTCGTTCCTTTCATATGGCTTTTAGATATTCTAAATAAAAACGACAAATAGTAGCGTCTGTCAACATTTACAATACTTTTGCGTTGTGCGAAAACTTTCTATAGAAGCGAATGCCGTGCACTCTCCAGGATTTATAATCCTTTGTATAAAACACTCGCGTTTTTTTAAACGTACATCGAAAGTAAATCGTCACTACTTTGAAAAAGTCTCGTATCATAAAATCGAAAATCTGCCAAGAGAACTTTAATCAAAGTATATCAAGGTTCAGTTTGGTTTAAGTATTGATTTCAGATACGAGGTTTTTTCAAAGTAGTGACGAAATGTTACTATTTTGTCGTTTATGCTATAACTCACGCACTGCCGGTATTCGAACTACCTCCACATGCCTTCGCTCAATGCCTCAAACGTATGACCTCTAATACGGGTAGAGACCAAAAAGTTGGACCACATTAAATGGTAGTGAATACAAAACGACAAACGTAAAGTACAGTTTGACTCAACTTCTAATTCTGATCGGTAGTTTTCGTTCACGTAGAATAGTGTAGACCGTTTCCGATAGTAGCCGAACATGTAAATAATCTATATTGAACTTTATTTGCAAGGACAAATGGTCGAAAATTGTGTTATAATTCTTAATTCTTCCCACTTACACGAGTCGAAAATATGTCGAGTAGGTAATCGATCAACCATTGACAGAGCAAGATTTTGGCGCGCGTAGGATTCTGCTTTGCCGTTGGTAGAACGAAGTTTCCCGCGCTAAAAAATCTGCCTTCTGTGCAGGTACATCGAGAGGAATTATAAGTTGAGTCAAACAGATACAGTGCTACGACGGAAACTTTTATACTAATTTTGATTACCGGCGTTAAGCTGTCCTACTTTTAAAAACCCATATGCTTTATCACTGCATAAGGTGATTATAAACAGACTGAAATGTACGATGTATAGGAAAGATTCGTCGCTAACCTCTAGACCAGTGATGGTGTAGGGGTAAGCACGCAGCACGGAATGCTGAGGACCTGGGTTCGATTCCCAGCATTGGCCTTTTTTCTGGGGTTTTTTCTGTGCATCTATATTTCAGTTTGTATTTAGTTTGAAACCCATATGCGGTTAAGGCACTGGTGAAGTCAGCAAAACGCTTATATGCGTTAATATATTATTTATTATGTACGCTTATTGTCACGCGCGGGCGCTTGCTATCGCATTCTCTATTTCTTTCTGTCAAACGGTATGAGATAGTGAAATGGGCATTTAAAAAAAACTGAACCCTTTATTTTTTTTCTCAGAATCAAGAGCACTATTGATTTTGACGATAAATAAATGTCTCAAATTTTTTGGTCAGTTTTGTGACTTTTTTTCATACAGTTTAAATGGGTCGTCACAAAACTGACACAGAAAAATTGTATGGTAAATTAGGAATATTTTTTATGAAAAGGGTACACTTTTAAAAAAATGCCTGAATGCGATTACGTGCGACCATGCGTTAAGACAAATATGGCCACTGGATGTTTTCACATACCATTAAAACAGCACAATCCATGTTTGTCCCCCGCGTTACGCCGTTTATTTACCGTTACAATTTCACCTTAAATTATGCTTTTAAAAAATATACAATAAAATAAACAATGGATATAGGATAAAAATATAATCAGAGTATTAATCAAATACATACACATATAATCTCTGTAAGTACGTAGGCAATGAACGATTGATTGTTACCGGAATGTTTTGATCATACACAATCAAACTTCGTTAAAACTTGAGAATTTTCTGTAAATAAAGATTAATTATAATATAACTTAAAACTTATGTCACGCCACTCGATAATACTTTAAAAATATAACACTACGCTGATTCAATGTAAAAGTTTTGGGTTTCATTTTTAATTTGTGCTATTTATTATATTCCAATATTGTCAATGTACAGTACTTTCTGTTGGTTGTACCACCAAAAAACTCAGAACGTCTTAACATGCCTAAAATTAACTGCACACGTTCAACGGTTGTCTAAATGTTTGTGATAACGTGGTGTGCGCCATACCTGCCATGAATACCAGGCATGCATGCCAAGTGTGGGTCCATGTCTGGAACTACGACATCGATTCTAAAAATACTTTCATTGAGAGAAAACTATACTTCAAAAAGTTCTCACGGGATAGAAACAAAGTTTCGAGCAACATTTTGTTTATGTATAAATTCACACACATATTGTTGTGTTGGCATGTATTCTTGTTGTTTCACTTCAATGAAAGCGTATTCTTATTGGAGCAACATTAGGCCATATAAAAAGGAGTAGTTTTGTAACAAACATTTGAAATGAAACCTAGAACTTGAGAGAACAGTGACTAAATAATAGTGTAAACTAGAATTTGGTGCGAAACTAAATAGAAATAATAAAATTTTGTGTCGACTCTACCAACTATTAGTGTAAAACCGATTGGTGTTTATGCCAATTCCAAGTCGAAATTTATGATATTAATAACCCAAAAATTTGAAATTAGATTTAATTTCAAAACATTAAAAATTCTATATCTAAAAAAAAATAATACAAAAAGGTACCCTTAGATGTTTAGATTCTAGAAATTAACTTCAGTTCATATTAACCCTTAGTATGACTTCGCACTGTTCAACGCGGTCCCCGCTGTGTCACGGAGCACTGATCAGTGTCAAAATCACAAAAACTACATTTTATTAAATTTTAATTTATTAAATTCATTCATTTAATTTGATATGTTTAGTGATTTTGTCACTGATCAGTGCTTTGGCATGCGATGGGGGTGGCACTGATCAGTGCCAAGTCATACGAAGGGTTAAGGGATAAGTTTGTGGAAAATAAAACTAAGGTTTTCTACGAGTTTTATTTAATGGATTCCGCTTTAGCGGTATTAATGTGCTACCCTATGTAATGCCAACACAAAGTACTAGCTGCATTACTGAAAACTGAATCCACCAAATAGTCTATGAGACGCTCTTTAAAAAGATTTTGAGTGTACCTTAACCGAATTACTAGAGTATAATTCCTTACAAATCTGTACTCACACAGTATAGCTTATTTTGACATCGCAGTGTTAGCAGAATAGCGTTGTGGGCGTTAATTTCCGTTTCGTCTCTAAATAAACAGATTGTTATAATTAGGGAACTATAATAAAAGTAGAAATTAAAAGAGCGCGTCATTTTCTTCCTAACTGTCACAGTTTTTCCGAAAATGCAACATGGCAACAATTTAGTACCTATGAAAACTTTTAGTTCCTTCATCAGATTTCTACTTTTTATTGTCGTTACATAAACACAAATTAAATATAAACAATTCATGTCTTCATTAATTATTTCTGGATTCTACTACTAAATCAAATACGTGTATAGCAAATATTATTTTATTTCCAATATTGCATATTTGCTAGTTCATATCAAGTTATATTTCTGTAAGGAATTCACTCGGCGATGGCAGATTAAAAATATGCTTAAAATCACAAAAATGCAATGTTGAGCTCACTCTCGTTGAAGAGTCAGTCTTTCCTTCAAGTAAAAGATTCGTTTTTAAAATCAAGCAGAGAAATAATTTCCGCGTGAAAATGATTTTTGAGAATAAATCCATCCATCGTTACTTGTGAAAATATGCGAAACCTTCAGAAGAAAGAGTACATTATATTAATATTTTATAAATCTCAAAATTTATTGTTAATATGTTAGTTTTGAAGATTTCGCATCAGTGTGATAAAGATTAACTTTGAAACTTGAACCATATCGTCACTACTTTGAAAAAAGCTCGTATCTCAAAATCGATAATCTGGCTAATTGAATTTTACTGAGTGTGAAATAAAGTTCAGTTTGGTTTACATATTCATTTGAGATACGAGATTTTTTCAAAGTAGTGATGATATTTGTGTTTGAGAACACTACAATTAGAATTCGAATGATTTAAAGACTATATAAAATTTACATAAGAAATGCAAGTGTCTTTACTATGTTGGGAAAGCTATCGGCAGTAGTTATCAGGAATATCTGACAGAACAAACCACTCGAAAATATCTAACGCAACTGTTGGTGCGTGTCAGATGTTTTTGAATGCATTGTCCTATCTGATGTTATTGCCGGTGACTGTATGTTTTTAATTCTGCGCAGAGGGGGTTTAATAAGTCACGTGTGGCATTTAAGGGGGGAGGGGGTCGAGTCATCAAATACCACTTTTTTCAGAAATAAGCGCAAATTGCAAATTAAGTAAATTTTGTAAGACGTCGCTGTAAAAACTTATATTTTAACTCCGGAAGCAGCCCCTAGTGGTTAAAGGTTTCCTTGGCCGACTGGCACTATTCTGAATGCAATTCCTGTTTTTTTTTTTTAATGAGGGTAGTCTGATCGTGAGGTCCGTTTGACGTTAGTCTTGCTTGCGATTGGCTCATTTAGTTATAAGGGTCAATCAACTTTCCATAGCAGCCACAAGTAAATACTGTAGAGAGGCACAATTGAACCATTGAAAGTTTTCTGCCAGGTGGAATATGGCTAGATTTCGTTAGTATAGTGCGGTTTCACGTTAGCAAGACCTTGCTTGCGATTGGCTCATTTAGTTAGAAGGGTTAATCAACTTTCCATACCAGCTACAAGTAAACACCATAGAGACGTACAATCGAACCATTGAAAGTTTTCTGCCAGGTGGAATGTCGCTAGATGGGGTTAGTATCACGAGGTTTGACGTTAGGTACAGTCGTGTTGTGATTGGCTCATTTAGTTATAAATCAATTTCAAACGTAACACCAATGTCCAAGTTGACAAACGGACCTCACAATGCCAGCGCCAACTAGATTGTCACAGACACCCTCATTACAAAAAATTTCGGGAACGTATCTATATATCGAAATGTATGTTTATAACATGGAAAAGTTTTTTGTGAAACCGTAAAACACATTCGGCTCCGGCAACGTTCCGCTAAGCCCTTACGCTATGCCGACCGAAATTACCGTTGTCACGAATGAGTATCACTGCCACAGGAAAACGAATCATGTGGACACGCATTACCCCCTGCTCCGCTCCAGCGGACAAGCGACCTTAGTATGGCTCAAGTCAGTAAAAAAAGCTTGCATTAAAACTTTTTTTTTTTAACAAAAGCTTATTTTACCGCACGATGTGGTTTACAAGCGGTAAGTTGTCAAGCGGTACGTCCCTCCCCCGTCCCCCCTGCGTGTGGCTTCAGTCGGCCTTGCGCGGGCGGCGCTTGCGCACCTCAGCGCGCGCGGGGTTGTCGCCGCGGGACTCGCCGCCCTCTTCTTCTGACGTCTGCGAATTAAATAAATTTGTTAATCCAAACTACTCTTATGATTGTGAAGGAGTGTATGTTTAATTGACCTTGTTTTACGTCGAAACTGACAACGGATTGCCTTGATTTTTTTGCATGGACATAGACGAAAGGCTGGAGAGTGACATAGCGTCACTAATTTGAAAAAATCTCGTATCTTAAAATCGTAAATCTGCCAAGTGAACTTTACTAAAAAAGTATAATTATCAAGGTTCAATTTGGTTAGCGTATTGATTTGAGATACGAGGTTTTTCAAAGTAGTGACCTAGGCTAATTTTTAAAATTATCTGTGTTATTGTTACAGTACTAATAGACTCACATCGCTGGGCGAATTCTTCTCAGCGTCACTGTCATTCTCGTTTTCTTCTTGCACGTCGTCCACTATGTCTTCATTGATGAGCTCCTCCTGTCAAAAACAAATAACCCAGGTTACAGACTATATCCCTCCAATGCCACTCCTGTCACTCCATACAATAAAGTACTTCCCCTCTGACATTATTGGCAGTTGTTACTCGAAAATGTACCCTGTGACTGCAACCGTGAACTGCGATTACTGTTTTAGCTGCTTATGTGATGGTTTGAAGTTAGCTAAGTCGGGACTAGCATGTGGAGAGGAAGAAGTTGCTTTATGAGTTCATCATTGTCGCCGAAAGACGTCCACTGCTGAACATAGGCCTTCCCCCAAGGTTCGCCAAACAGATCTAGTCCTGTGCCATCCACACACACATCCAACGCGTTTCCGCAATCTTAACCAAATCGTAGCTCCATCTTGATGGAGGCCTACACTGTGTGTTCCGGTCAGTGCACGCCTCGGGAACCATTTGGCCCCATCGGCCATCAGTTCTACGAGCGATGTGCCCTGCCCACTGCCACTTGAGTCTGGCGTTTCTTCGAGCTATATCGGCGACTTTCTCGCGCGAATCTCCGAGCATAGCCCTCTCTATAAGTAACAGCGGTCTACAGAATGTGACTAGCGGTGTTACCTGTTCGTCGTCCGATTTCTTAGCGTCGGCGTCGCCGCGCGCCCGCTTGTCGAATTCGGCTTGAGGCACGAACTCCTTGCCGCGCCGCGGTGGGTATAGCAAGTCGATCACGCACACTAGCACCTGGAATATAACAATCATCATCATCATCATCATCGTCACCCGAAAGACACCCACTGGACTTACGGTGGCTTTCCACCAGAGATGATAAGTTGCTTTTTTGCATTTACTGTCATTTATTGACAAGTGATTTCAAACATTGTCATTAACTGTCTTAACCTCCTGTGGCCCACGGCCATTTTGTTTCAATGAACTTTAAACTTTATGTCACTTATGAGTGAGTTTGATTTGATTAGACGATGAATTTTATTGTTATAATTTGTTCTTATTTATTAGCAATAAATATACACCAAAAATTCCAACCGTCTACTCATTATGGTTCAAAACAAAATCTAAGAATCATTCTGAAAATCGTCAATCGTTTCTGGGAAATTGCATGCACGTTTTTATAATAAAATTCCGAAAACAATAAGCGACAAAACTGATACAAATTTCAAATCCATTGTGAAGAAAACATTAACATTTAAGGCATACTATAAAATGAATGACTATATCATGGACAGGGATGTTTAAAAATAATTTCTATCCGCATTGGCAATCAAAAATCTCGTATTAAATACTTTAGATGTATGTAATTTAATAACAAAAATTCACTAAAACAATTACTTTGCTCACCCGCGACCTTACAATAGTTACGTTTATGCAAGAAATGTGCGTTCATGCAGTTCCTCCACCTCCACACTGTACGAACACACACAAATCACATAAACCCAACCATCACCACCACCAAGCTACACTGACGCGTTTCGAACTCAACCAGAGCTCATCTTCAGAGTTACCACAACCGTATGCTATGCTACCAAACGTTAAACTAACAAACCAAAACAAATGTTTTAACTTGTCACTGTAACTTCTCAAGTACCCACTTTATTTTTCTTATTCTCAAACTACCCCACAAAAATTAACTTTTATTGACATATTTAAAACTACCTTGAATTTTTTTTTTTTTGTTTATTTATTTATAAGGCATATTTAATTAATACTAACTGTTCAAATTCGACCCAAGCCGCAGTAAAGGAGAAGATACTAAATTTACCTGTTCATTAATAATAGACCCCATAGTGTTGTACCTAATTATTTCCATGCATTCCAGAGCATCCAGACGCAACCCCTTGCCGCAATAATGTAACACTTCATAAGAATCTGAATCTAACAATGAATGATTTGATTCCAACAAATGTTTTGCAAAATTCGATCTATCTGGATGCTCATTCCTATATGCCGAAACATGCTCTTTAAATCTAGTATTAAAACTTCGGCCTGTCTGTCCTACGTATATCCCATTGCAGTCATTACAAGTAAGCTTGTATACCCCCGATCTAGTTCCCTTATCTACCTGTTCTTTGTGGTTACATAGCCTAGAGTACAAAGAGTTGTTAGTCTTAAAGGCAACATTAATATTGTTTGATTTTAAAATGCCATAAATCTTATCAGACAAACCCCCGACGTAAGAGATGCTAGATCTATATTTGTTAGTAGACTGAGAAGGTAACGCAGCGTAAAGCATGCTATTTACTAACCGTGCCTGCTTCTTTTGAACTAAACTATCTACCATTGATTTTGTATAACCATTTGAGATCGCTATCTGATAAATAGTACTCAACTCTAAATCATAATGTTCCTTAGAAAGAGGCACAGTCAACAATCTATTAACATAACAATGGAAAGCAGCCAGTTTATGCTGCCACGGATGATTAGAAGATGCTGGTATAACAGCATCTGTGTACGTGGGCTTACGGTATATTTTAAATTGATGTTTACCATTTAATTTTGAAATCGTTAAATCCAAAAAGTTCAACGAACAATTTTCCTCCAATTCTTTTTTGAACCTTATCTTTACGTGCTTGTTATTCAAACCATTAATAAACACGTCAAGCTGTCTCATACTCCCTCTCCAGCATAGGATCAAATCATCAACAAACCTAAAATAGTACACAATATTACTATTACCCACAATATACTGATTCTCAAAATGATCCATAAATATATCTGCCATTAAAGGACTCAGAGGTGAACCCATAGCTAAACCATCACTCTGTAAGTAATAAAGACCATTGAACCGGAAATAATTTTGTTTCATGCATAAAGTTACCAAATCTATTAATTCACAAACTTCACCCGGATGCAACCGCTTCCTTTCTAAGTGGTCTTTTGGAATTTCTAGTGTCTCACTATATGGTACGTTAGTAAATAAACTGTCTACATCCAAAGAAAGCAACGTTGCATTCGGCGGTATGCTGATGTCCTTAATTTTACTAACCAAATCTAAACCATTTTTTAAACTATAAGAAGGTTTAAAGGAAGCCTTCACACGAATAATACTATTTAATTTCTTCGCCAATTTATATGCTGGAGCACTCACGTATGAGACAACTGGACGAACAGGCACATCATCTTTATGAATTTTAGGTAATCCATATAGAATTGGCGCCTGCGGATTCATGGGAATTACAAAATTCTTTTGTTGTTCGGTTTCAAAGGCAAACAAAGAACCCTTTATTACTTTATTTTTTCACAAAGATCTAAAGAGACTAATAAAGGGTTCTTTGTTTGCCTTTGAAACCGAACAACAAAAGAATTTTGTAATTCCCATGAATCCGCAGGCGCCAATTCTATATGGATTACCTAAAATTCATAAAGATGATGTGCCTGTTCGTCCAGTTGTCTCATACGTGAGTGCTCCAGCATATAAATTGGCGAAGAAATTAAATAGTATTATTCGTGTGAAGGCTTCCTTTAAACCTTCTTATAGTTTAAAAAATGGTTTAGATTTGGTTAGTAAAATTAAGGACATCAGCATACCGCCGAATGCAACGTTGCTTTCTTTGGATGTAGACAGTTTATTTACTAACGTACCATATAGTGAGACACTAGAAATTCCAAAAGACCACTTAGAAAGGAAGCGGTTGCATCCGGGTGAAGTTTGTGAATTAATAGATTTGGTAACTTTATGCATGAAACAAAATTATTTCCGGTTCAATGGTCTTTATTACTTACAGAGTGATGGTTTAGCTATGGGTTCACCTCTGAGTCCTTTAATGGCAGATATATTTATGGATCATTTTGAGAATCAGTATATTGTGGGTAATAGTAATATTGTGTACTATTTTAGGTTTGTTGATGATTTGATCCTATGCTGGAGAGGGAGTATGAGACAGCTTGACGTGTTTATTAATGGTTTGAATAACAAGCACGTAAAGATAAGGTTCAAAAAAGAATTGGAGGAAAATTGTTCGTTGAACTTTTTGGATTTAACGATTTCAAAATTAAATGGTAAACATCAATTTAAAATATACCGTAAGCCCACGTACACAGATGCTGTTATACCAGCATCTTCTAATCATCCGTGGCAGCATAAACTGGCTGCTTTCCATTGTTATGTTGATAGATTGTTGACTGTGCCTCTTTCTAAGGAACATTATGATTTAGAGTTGAGTACTATTTATCAGATAGCGATCTCAAATGGTTATACAAAATCAATGGTAGATAGTTTAGTTCAAAAGAAGCAGGCACGGTTAGTAAATAGCATGCTTTACGCTGCGTTACCTTCTCAGTCTACTAACAAATATAGATCTAGCATCTCTTACGTCGGGGGTTTGTCTGATAAGATTTATGGCATTTTAAAATCAAACAATATTAATGTTGCCTTTAAGACTAACAACTCTTTGTACTCTAGGCTATGTAACCACAAAGAACAGGTAGATAAGGGAACTAGATCGGGGGTATACAAGCTTACTTGTAATGACTGCAATGGGATATACGTAGGACAGACAGGCCGAAGTTTTAATACTAGATTTAAAGAGCATGTTTCGGCATATAGGAATGAGCATCCAGATAGATCGAATTTTGCAAAACATTTGTTGGAATCAAATCATTCATTGTTAGATTCAGATTCTTATGAAGTGTTACATTATTGCGGCAAGGGGTTGCGTCTGGATGCTCTGGAATGCATGGAAATAATTAGGTACAACACTATGGGGTCTATTATTAATGAACAGGTAAATTTAGTATCTTCTCCTTTACTGCGGCTTGGGTCGAATTTGAACAGTTAGTATTAATTAAATATGCCTTATAAATAAATAAACAAAAAAAAAAAAATTCAAGGTAGTTTTAAATATGTCAATAAAAGTTAATTTTTGTGGGGTAGTTTGAGAATAAGAAAAATAAAGTGGGTACTTGAGAAGTTACAGTGACAAGTTAAAACATTTGTTTTGGTTTGTTAGTTTAACGTTTGGTAGCATAGCATACGGTTGTGGTAACTCTGAAGATGAGCTCTGGTTGAGTTCGAAACGCGTCAGTGTAGCTTGGTGGTGGTGATGGTTGGGTTTATGTGATTTGTGTGTGTTCGTACAGTGTGGAGGTGGAGGAACTGCATGAACGCACATTTCTTGCATAAACGTAACTATTGTAAGGTCGCGGGTGAGCAAAGTAATTGTTTTAGTTCATTAATATGGACCTCCGCAAAGTAACGCCTGATTCAATAAATTAACAAAAATTCATTTGAAAAAAATATACCTTGTCGAGTTTCTTGCCAGATTCTTCTCAACAGGGATTTTCCGAACCAGTGGTTAATTCTTCGACATTGATAGGAGCATCAATTGTTGCCTAAATTGAATAAAGAATTTTTGACTTTGACTTTGAGACCGACAGACCAATGAGCGAGAGTAATGAGATTCTGTTTAAACCGAATCTGTGTACAAGTACAGGTAAATCAATTCTTAAAATTGCACTCAAAACAAAGAGACTACAATAAACTACATACCAGTCCCAGTAGGGCTCCGATAAAGATGGTCGCCACGGCGAAGATGAGGTAGGAACCCCAGGTCGGCAACCCATACGTCTCCATCAGCATGTTATGGACACTCTGAAAACAACACAATGTTTAAACATTAATAAAAGCAATAAAAAAAAACAGCCGAGCAGAAAAGCCGTCGTAGCCTAGTGGCATTAACTATGGCCTCTCAAGAAGGTTTTTGGGTTCAAATTCGGGCTTGCACCTCAAGAGTTTTTAGGAATTTATGTGCGGTCAAGGAAAACATACTGGCTTTGTACAGACTCCTGTAATAGTCAACACTTACCCTCAGCGCTTGAGACAGCTTGAAGAACTGGGCAACGAGCCCCATTTGCAGTAAATCCACGACCTTGCTAAGTCCTAGAATCTTCCACATAGTTATTGGCTTTGTACGGCTGCAGGAGTCTTCCTATAATAGTCAACGCTTACCCTCAGCGCTTGAGACAGCTTGAAGAACTGTGCAACGAGCCCAATCTGCAGTAAATCCAGGACCTTGCTAAGTCCTAGAGTCTTCCACATAGTTACTGGCTTTTTACGGCTACAGGAGTCTTCCTGTAATAGTCAACACTTACCCTCAGTGCTTGAGACAGCTTAAAGAACTTGGTAACAATCCCAATCTGCATTAAATCCAGGACCTTGCTAAGTCCTAGAGTCTTCCACATACTGGCTTTGTACGGCTGCAGGAGTCTTCCTATAACACGTTCCGTCAACACTTACCCTCAGCGCTTGAGACAGCTTGAAGAACTGTGCAACGAGCCCCATCTGCAGAGAGTCCGGGGCCTTCCACGCAGGCACGGCGTCGGTCTGCTTCCAGCGCTTCTGCTCCACGTAACTCAGCATGGAGTCCACGTCACGGGGGCCCTTGTATTGGCGGAACTCGCCCTCAATCACGCTGCAAGATTAAATACATGGATGAATCAACTTTTTGTGTTATTTATTTATTTATTTATGGAGAACCAACAGCTTGTACACACATCTTAGAAATTACAGTAAATACAGCAAGCCAATTACAGGTTATCGCCGACAATTGCAGTGTAACAATAAGGCATATGCCAGCACACAGTCCCTTCGGACACACGAAAAAGAAAAAAAGAGAAATAACTACTTAGTGACATATATTTCAGCACTATTTTAGCGGTGGAGAAAAAATATTCTAAGTCCCTAACTTAGCAAACTTAACTTGATTACTCTGTACCTGGTTGTCCAAAGTGTTCATTACTATTTCATAGAAAAATGATTAGGTTGTCCAGGAGACAAAGTTTTTGTAACCATAGAAATAGGTGGCATAAAAAGTTGATTTACCCGCATAGTAGACTTCTTTTGGTTCCGTGTGGATAGGCCACAATGGAGATCAGAATTTCAGTGGTGGTGCAATTTAAAACAAATATTGAATAAAACAACCATACACATCATAAAACATACATGATAAAATAGATACACACCAATATACCATGTATGAAACTATGAACTCTACAAAAACTCCACTCTAAAATTTAGTCTTTGGTGTTTAATATTTGTAGTATGTAATGTATCTATCTATTTAAGTATGTCTATCTGTTGCCTAGTACCCATGACACAAGCTTTGCTTACTTTGGGACTAAGTCAATTGTTGTCAATTGTCCTGTGATATTTTTTTTCTTTAACTAACGGTTTTAATTCAAAATGAATTTTTGCTACAATTATAGTCCAATAGTCCAGTGAGAATCAGAAATCCAGACTGAAGGTTTGCCAACGAGCTATGGAGCGCAGCATGTTGGGTGTGAAGAGAATCGATCGTATTCGGAACACCACTCTGCGCTCCAGAACTCGAATAGCCGATGTGGGAAAAAAGACGGCCAAGTGGGCCGGGCATGTGTGCCGGATGCATCCTCAAAGGTGGGCGCACTCAGCCACGTGGTGGGTGCCGCACGACGGTTACCGGCGGCGAGGCAGGCCCAGGCGCAGATGGCGAGACGACCTGGACGCAGAGTTAAACGATTGGCCAGATTTCGCTCAGGACAGGGAGCTGTGGAGGACCAGAGGGGAGGCCTTTGCCCAGCAGTGGGACACAATTATAGGCTAGTAAAAAAAAAAAAAATAGTCCAGGGCACAGGCGGTGCGGGGCACAGGCCGCCTCCCAGAATGAAAATTGAATTTATTATTATTATTATTATTATTTATATTATCAGGCAGGCAGTTGAGGGCAACTGATAGGTGCCTGTATCTAGCTGTTCCTTAGTCAAGTATTCTTTGTACTGCTAATGTGTTGGTCTAATCGGTTTATAAATTGATTAACATTCAGTGCTGAGACTACATTTTCTGGTAGTTTGTTCCATGTCTTGACCACTCTGTTACACAAGAAATGTCTGCGAGGATTATTGTAAGATCGTTCAGTAGATAGTTTAAATTGGTGGCCTCGCAGGCGACTGTTGTTATTAAGCTTGAATAAGTTATGGAACTCCTGTAGATCGTAATGTCCGGTAAGTATCTTGTAGGTTTCTATTAAATCGCCACGATCTCTGCGCTCCTTTAAAGTCGTGAGCTTTAGCACCTGCAGTCTTTCCTCATATGATTTATTCTTTAATTGTCTCGGTATTTTAGTGAAACTGCGTTGGACATTCTCGAGTAGTTTAATGTCTTTAGCAAAATAGGGACTCCAGACTTGAAAAGCGTACTCCAAATTTGGCCTAATATATAATTTGTATATGCTGAGTATCATTTTTGGCGTCAAAACTCCGAAGGCTTTCCTAATGAGGTAGATCATAGATTAAGATTTCTTGGTGATTCCTGTTATGTGCTCCTCCCATTTAAGGTCCTCCGTTGCTTTAATTCCCAAATCTGTTTGCACTTGGATTTGAATTGTATTCGTCTTTTTTTTTGTATCTCATTCTGTATTCATTATTTTTTGTTTTAAGTTTGTGAATAAAAATCCTTTTTTTTTTATTTTTTTTTTTATTTTAAAGGGCTCGAGCCGTATCCCAAGCGTAAAGCTCAAGATCAATTTCAAATATAATATAATTTCGCAGAGTTGTTTAGGGTGAGAGTAAAGTACTGACTGGTAGATGGTGGGCAGCGCGGTGACGACGAACCGTCCGCTGAGGCCGGGCGCCTTGGTGACGTCGACGGAGGCCGCGCGCATGCGCAGCGCCCCCGCCCCCGCCCGCCGCCCCGCGCGCGCCGACAGCTCGCGCCACGCCGGCGCCAGCGCGCCGCACGCCGGGCACCACGGCGCGTAGCTAACAAATTACCAAAGTTTTATACCTGCTGAGCTGGCAGCGTTGCATTTTTGTTAGTTTTTCTCGATTATTCCATAAAAATTGAATGAAAATTAAAAATGTTTTGTATACAAATTGTTCTAATATATAAGTTAATGTGTCTACTGCAATAATAATCCGTGATAAGACTTTTGTTTTCTTTAAAAACCGTTAGGTAATAATTTGTTCGTTTCTAAAGAAAATAAAAGTCTATCACGAATTATTATTGCAGGAGACACGTTAACTTATATATTAGAGCAATTTGTATACAAAACATTTTTAATTTTCATTCAATTTTTATGGAATAATCGAGAAAAACTAACAAAAATGCAACGTTGCCAGCTCAGCAGGTATAAACCCTCTTAATATATTCAAGAATCAAAGTTCAGTGTTTAGTGTAACAATGTTTCTTTAAACATCATATTGACAATGGGTTCACAGAACCCAATGCTCCATGGGCAGATTTTATAATTCAACAAACACTTAAACATATAAAACTATGACAGCACATTTGTTGTTACAATATAATTATAGAATTTCTGAGAAACACTTTTCAATGCTTGTTTTGATTGAGTACCTAATATTGACCAGGAAAAGCTTTCAAAGATCATAGAAAAAGTTAAAAAAGATAAGTTTTTTTTCTGGTTATCTTGGCTTTAATATTTATATCATTTCTGTTCTAAATTGGACATCCAAAACAAAACCGGCCAAGTGCGAGTCGAACTCGCGCACGAAGGGTTCCGTACAATTATCTATAAAAATCACGTTTGTTGTATGGGAGCCCCCCTTAAATATTTTTTTGTATTTTAATTTAATGATTTTTTTTAAAGTCACTATAATTAAATATTCTGTGAATATTTCAAGCGTCTACCTGTTGCCGTTATCATTATCAAGCAAAAACAAGCATTTTTGCTAATAAAATCACGTTTGTTGTATGGGAGCCCCCTTAAATATTTATTTTATTCCATTTTTTAGTATTTGTTGTTATAGCAGCAACCAAAATACATCATCTTTGAAAATTTCAACTCTCTAGCTATCACGGTTCCCGAGACACAGCCTGGTGACAGACGGACGGACAGTGAAGCAAGGCAAGGCAGCGAAGTAATAGGGTCTTGTTTTTACCCTTTGGGTATGGAACCCTAAAAAACAGACCTTGAGTTAAAAATTCTTATTGTAAATTACATTCACCCCAGCTTATATACGGCCCACTGCAAGGCACAGGCCTCCTCTCAAAATGAGAGGGCTTGGGCCGTACTTCCCACGCGGGCCCTGTGCGGATTAGGAACTTCACATACACCATTGAATTTCTGCTCTGGTGTATGCAGGTTTCCTCACAACGTTTTCCTTCACGGTAAAGCTCATTGTAAATTACAAACATAGACCCTAAATCAATCTTAATAAAGGTACCTTATTACATTTAAATCAACTGTATAACATCCTTGACTAGTAGCCATTTGCTTCGCCTAATGAATCAGCCATGAAAAGGTGATTAACATATTTACATCTTGCATTAGTAACCAGTGATGTAACCCTTGGTTTGTATGCTGAGTTTGTAGGTGTCACATTTGCATGTAAATATTTTGTAAGATACTTAGACAATATTTTTAACACATCCAGTGCCATGAACCAGCTAGGTGTCCTGTGTTCGAAGGCAGTTTTCACTACAAAGTTGAAAAACGCTACTTCTAGTTAGGGATGGGCCGAATATTTGTTTTATGTTCGGTATTCGACATATTTGGCAATATTCGGGACAGTGGTTCTTAAAGATTTTAATAACAGTTACTCTATTATGAACTATATTACAATGAGGATGATTGATTGAACAATGCATGTGCATATTATAAATAGACCTAACCCAAGTAAATCACTGTGTAGCTTTATACTTTGCATGTGGTGCCGTTTCGTTTCGCACTGGATGATGCAATAATAATGACAAGTATTGGCAAGTGTAGCGGGGGAAGTGAGGGGAGCGGGCGGGTGCGCCCGGCGTCAATGGGGGTTTTCTGATAGGTGAAATATCGCTAGATGGCGTTAGTATCGTAAGGTCTATTTGACGTTACACCCATACAAAAAATGACAAAGTTGTCAAACAGACCTGACGATACTAGCGCCAAATAGCCTCTCATAGAAAACCCTCATTCGCACAGTTAGCGTAAACACGTATAGACCTGCTCCGGTATGCCGAATATTCAGGCGAATATTCGGTTTGGTAAAAGTTTAACCGAATATTCGGCCGAATGTTCGTATTCGGTGAAATCTATGTTCGGCCCATCACTACTTCTAGTTATAAGCATAGCACATAGCATTGCGTGGAAGTGAATGTGTTAAGTTTCACATTTACTAGTCTTTACTATCTATACTAATAGGACTGTCTCAACGCTCAGTAGGTTGTGGGGCAGTCCCAACACCATCCTAAAAACTGTGGCGGCGAGATATGACTCCCCTTACATGCGCCACTTTGCCCAGGTGCTGATCAGCAGAAGATGATTTCTCCTGTGGTCTCATACCCCTTATTGTTTTTTTTAAAAAAATTATTTTTATGTGCTACATAGCTGTAAGTAGTTTGCTTGTTTACTAACCATTGGACCTTTTGATGTCTTGATTCTGAATAAATTATTATTATTAATATAATAAAGCAGTGAAACTAATTTTGTTCATAAGGTGTATCTCAGAAACTACTGAACCAATTTTAAAAATTCTTTCACTAAAGGTTACATTATTTCTTATTAACTTCTGTGAGTTTTTATATTAGAAAAATGTGTAAATCTCCCACGGGACAGTTGGAAGTTGTGGGTGACAGCTTGTAATGATAAATATTTTTAATGAAAATAATTAGTTAAACCAAGTATTTGGGTCTAGATCACCATAAAAACACCAATCAATGAAGATTAAGATAGATTCTTGTAACAACTTCAGCACTATTGCTTGCGACTTAGTAAGTGGGTAATAAAACTGTATTACATAAAGTTTTAAGCTTATTGGTGTCCCAACGAGTTCAATGGATCTCTTTTAAAGTAAATGAACAACAATAGGCGACCGGTTTCCTGGATTTTAGTGAAAAAGTCTGACAACAATAGACGGTGCGTCATGATTTTCAAAACGGTGCTTTAGACCTTAGCGGCCTTGTACTTGGTTGATGAACTCTAGGTATGTTCCGACGTCGTTTTTTTATACACCTACGCACTATCAAAGCCAGAATAACCCACGAACTAAAAGACAAACACTTGCGCTATAAATAAGAGTAAGAAACTATACCAGAGGGCTCCGGGATGCACAATTTATAGCTCATAAGAATCTGACACGTTTTTATTTGAAACGACACCGGCCGAAAAAAACAACTTTTAATACTCACAATTCTACCATCCATTCTCCTTCGAGTATGTCCCGCCAATTGTCTTCATCTAGTTCCCGATTTGCACTTGATAAGTTAAACAAACAACATGAAAATATTGAGAAATAAATGAAAAATTGTAAAATTTCCGGAATTCTGTGTACCCGCGCCATGTCTGATTTTGTTAAGTGTTGCCACATAAATAAATTAAATTGTCATTAAAAGTAAACCAAAGAGTATTGTAATATTATATGAACAAGAGTGGCAACTCTATGGTCAAATATGCATGTATGGAAGGTGCTGCTGCCCTACGCCCTGGTGAAGAACTAATGTGACGTATCTATATGTATATGTTGGTAGTGATGTACAGCTATAATTACGCGTAATTTTAATTGATAGGCTAATTGCCACTATTCGTATTTTAGCCGTCTAATTCAAATCAGCATATACGAAGTATAAGCGGCTAAACCCGATTTGCACTATACGGCTAAAATACGAACATTGGCAAGTGGCCTATCAATTAAAGTCCTTGACCGTACAATTTGGTACGCCATGGCCATGGCCGATGAATGACAACTGACAAGTTGAAGTTTGACAAGTCAACCAAGATGGCCGCTAATTTAGTTCTTTACCAAACAACCAGAGATCGCTGTAGTCGCATGAAAAGTGTGATATATGTAAGTGTGCCCCCCCTGAAGTAAACTATCTTTTTATGCAATGTAAAATAAATTCGAACCAATTTGCTATATGTATAAACAAACAGCTACTATATTTTTTACTTTTGACATTTTGAGCTCCTGTGGCGAATATTTTCGAAATTGGTGTGCCAGAAACTACTAGAACCAAACCTATTATTTGCTTCATACTTTTTTAAAGCAGCACTACTATTGGTATTCCTCCGATATTCTAAAAATAAGCGAATTTAATGACCTGAAACAAGCTTAAAAAATATTAGCTATGAGAAAAATATAATACCCTACATGTTTTAATCAATTTGAATCAAATGTTTGGCATTACAGCGCCATCTACTGAGGTTTGATCAAACTACCGTATTGTATATCAAAGCTGGACTGCGAACTTCTTTCTTTGACCACAGGTTTGCCGCGCAGAGATACTAGATGTCACTGTCAGTACACTTCCAAGTAAATAAACCCAGTCGATGTGTGATACTGGGAAGTTGGGAAAACTACACACACACAGACTTCGCCCTTAACTTTACAGCAGTTTTGACTGCTTTCTTTGCAATGTTTTCTCTGAAAAGTTGTGTATGTATGTGTGTTCTCATTTGAGTCAATATCAAAAAAATTGTACACAATTAAGGGATTTAATTAAAACAAAACTTAATTGATTCCTTTGTGTAACGCAAGTTACCCATATAATTTGTATGACTAACTTTCGTTAAGTATACAAAGGGAGCGATCGTGATTTTGTTTTCATTAAGCCCTAAACTATGTAAAATTATTTTGAAAACGACCCATTTACTTAATAACTAGCTGTTTCCCGTGACTCCGTCTGCGAAGAGCAGGGGTAGGCAAGTATGTTTTAATGTTTTAATGTTTATTTGGGCACAAACGGTACATTATTCTTAAACCTAAACATAGTTACAATTCACATAAACCAACGAAGCTGCCACCAGTTATTAATACAATTATACGTAAAAACAAACAAACGGGAAAATATGAGCCGAAAAACAGAATGCTGACTAAAAACAAATACATTTATATACATAATTATACAATTTTGGATAAAGGAAATGAGATGTTATCCATCCATAAGTGACTTATAAAAATAACTTACGACCTATACTCAGACACCTACCAAAATTAAATATAGACCAAAAACTTTCATAAAAATCGGTTTGATAACAAATATTGTTACATGAGATTTGTATACGACGTGTCCAATAGGTTTACCGCGAGAGTCTAACCACGCATTCCTGAGGCCATATCTATACTAATATTATAAAGCTGAAGAGTTTGTTTGTTTGTTTGTTGGAACGCGCTAATTTCAGGAACTACAGCTCCGATTTGAAAAATTCTTTCAGTGTTAGATAGCCCATTTATCGAGGAAGGCTATACAGGCTATATATCATCACGCTAACACCAATAGGAGCGGAGTGGAAGAATGTTTCTAAATCGGGGGTTTTTGAAGTAAAACTTCTATAGGCACGCTTGACTTGGGAGTACGGTGGTGAATGTGAACGCGGGTGTACGGGGGGGGGGGTAATTTTTTTATATCGAGGAACTAAGGAGAGCCATAATTGATGAAAAAGCAAATTGGACAAAAAAAATAAACTGCCCAAACTACTAATTCCACGCGGACAGAGTTGCGGTCAAAAGCTAGTGGAGTAATAAATGTTATGTGATGTGAACCTAGGTCGAATTAGGCTTTTTAACTTTTTTATTTTTTCATACATAATAAATACGCAATCCCAGCACCTCCACCACTTTCATAGTAAAATTTAAACATAAAAACAGAAATATCTCAAAAACTAAGCATATTTCGACCTAGGTTCAGATAGCATTTATTACTCCATATGGCCTCAGGAATGCGTGGTTAGACTCTCGTGGAAACCTGGTGGGCACGTTGTATATTAGAAGAAGAAGAAGATATTGTGAAAACGGCGGGGCAGAGTTCATACTCGTACCTACCCAATGTCTCCTCAATTCTATAAAAGGAAATTACCGAAACGAAAAGCTGATTCTATTTTTTTATTAACATTTTCCAAAGAAGTTTAAGTGGTACAAATAGCCAGCCGTCCATAATCGTTTTGAACTTTTAATTTTTTAAAACGGTCACAATTTTTTTAAGACTGCCAGTAGTCCGTGTATAAATATAAAGGTGTTGCGTCACGGTAGGTCGTTGCGGGGCTTCGCGGGCTTCGTCTGCCATCGATCGACGGTAGCGCGTTTTGTCTATGGACGTGTGTCTATGATACTTGAGCTTGAGGGTCACACGGCGCGCGTAGTGGCCAGCCAGTATTTTCCAGGTGCATTTTTAGGAATGAAAGTTCTATGAATGTTCATTTACCTACTTTACGACATTCTACGTGATTATGATTAGGTTAGTTTTGTTAGTTTAGTGTCGCAACAGACAGACTACCAATGCAACTGGATCATGTACTAGGGGCGTTCAATAAAAAGTGAGAATGAGTATGTTATAAACAACTTTTACTAAATGTAATTTTATTTTTCGACATAGTCACCTTTTAGCATAATACACTTAGTATATCTTTTTTCTAAACTTAAAATTCCATTTTTAAAAAAGGTCTCATCTTGAGTACTTAAAAAATCTTGTACTGCAGCGACTACCGCGACGACGTCTTCAAATTTCTGGCCTCTCAGGTATTGTTTCAATCTCGGAAATAGGTAGAAATCACTGGGAGCGAGATCTGGTGAATACGGAGGATGCATAAGGATATCGAACCCAGCATCACGAATTGCAGCCATTGCAACGGCGGACTTGTGTGCCGGGGCATTGTCCTGGTGGAACAGCACAACTTTCGAGAGTTTACCTCGCCGTTTTTCGCGGATCTCATTGCGCAATGTTGCTATTTGTTTGGCGTATAAAGTGCCCGTAATAGTGGCTCCATGCTCGAGATACTCAATCATTAATACCCCTTTACCATCCCAAAAAACAGAGCCCATGACCTTACCGGCAGATGGGCTCACCTTGAATTTCTTCGGAGTTGGAGATGATGGCCATTTCCATGTCATAGACTGCAGTTTCGTTTCAGGGTCGTAATGATGGAGCCATGTTTCGTCCATTGTTATAAATCGGGCCAAAAAAAGTTCCCGGTCTTGCTGCATCAGGTTCAAAGCTTCTTGACAAATCTCTAGTCTAGTTTGTTTTTGCGTGTCAGTAAGCATTCTTGGTACCCAACGCGCAGATACCTTTTTCATACCCAAGCGTTCTTGTAAAATATTATGCACGCTCCCCGTTGAAATCTTTACATTTTCAGCAATAAAACAAACCGTGACACGACGATCCGCCAAAACTGAGTTTTCGACTTTTTTCACAATTTCTTCAGTTACTGCTGTAGTAGGGCGTCCGGAGCGGGGGTCATCCATTGTCGATGTTCTTCCACGTCTAAATTCGGCGCACCAACGTGCGACTGTCGAATACGGAGGAGCATTAGACCCTAAAGTGTCCCGCAAATCCAAATTGACTTGATCCGTAGAAAAATTTTTCAAATACAAGTATTTGATAACGGCGCGCAGTTCAATTTTCTCCATTTTCGCTAACGTACTCAAAAGCATTGCAAAGAAATTACCGTATATTTTTTTAAACAAAAGACAGTTAGTTTTTTTTTTCATAGCAATCAGCTAGATAGATTAGCTTTACCGGCCAGTATTTAATTTCGTAATATTAAAAGAGTTTGCATCTCATTCTCACTTTATATTGAACGCCCCTCGTAGGTATGTATCTACTTGAATATGACTATGTTTGTCGTTTTGATGAATAAAAAAATCATGAAATTACAAGGGAACGAAAAAAGGTAAATGACTGGCGGTTCAAAGTAAAATGACACGTATCGAGCAGATACGGAGAGCTTTCTTTCGTTCGCTAACTTATGGGTCAGTTAAAAGACAAAGGAGAATCTAGAGTATAAATCTTCCCAGTTGAATTTTTCGCTTCGAGCCATTACATTAAATTTGTACCTTAATACTATGACGATACCGTTTGTTTTGAAAGATAAGGGCTCGAAGCTAAAAATTCACCTGGG
This sequence comes from Archips crataeganus, assembly GCA_947859365.1. Classification (NCBI taxonomy): domain Eukaryota; kingdom Metazoa; phylum Arthropoda; class Insecta; order Lepidoptera; family Tortricidae; genus Archips; species Archips crataeganus. Next base: position 8,954,513 of record OX402071.1, read on the forward strand.
AAGATTCATACTATAATCGCATCAGGATCAAGGAACCATTACCTTGCTACTCAGCGATCACACGAGACAACGACGTCTGCGGGACTCAATGCATTATTTCATGCAGAAACCCACCAACCTATTCTCGTGTTCTCATCAACATAAATCAATACAATATGTCACACAGACGGTGGCAAACCTAACTAATCCATCTATTGCCACACAAAAAACAAAAGACAAAACCCGGCCAAGTGCGAATCGGAGTCGCACACCGAGGGTTACCTAGAAACTGTAGGTAATTTATGTCAAAATATACGCTTTAAACGGCTGAATACATGAGAAACCAGTTTTAGCAGAACCCTGCGTATAAGTAAAACGTATACAGTGAGGGCTCATTTCATATTGCTTGTTTTATTTGTAACTACCTCAATGTTTAATGTTGGTACTTAATTTATTTTTTTATTATTGGCAGTAAAAACACATTTTGACACTAATATAGACCTACATTGTACTCTTACTCTACAACAAGTTGCTTAAAAAAGGTAAAGTTGTCACGTTTGATGTATGTACTTACCTAGTATAACGAGAAACAAAAGGTAATTCCTTTTATAAATGCTTAGGTAACCTTGTGGTTTGACCTTTTTCATAATTAATCATACTCTTACCAACTTTCGAATACTTAGCTCATCATACGTTCACAATTCCCTCTCATATTTCGTTTTCTATGATCATTTTACTGAATAACGGCAAAATACGCTTATTAGACACTAACAAAATTGTCTCCTGACAAAGCCAATAAAAAAAAACTAAAGTACCTAACTTCCGAATGAAAATTTTCAAATTCGAAACTCAACATCACAAAGCACTTCCAAAATGCATGTGATATCGTGGACCGCTCGCTTTTTAATTTTTACTGTAACAACTGGCTGTCATCAAAAATAATACTTATTTGTGACACATTAAAACAAACATCCCAAATAGATTTGATCTATATTTTGACTGTGGAATTTTAGATAATAAAATAAAACTATTCGATATTGATCAGCCTGCGACAGTTGTCAAATATCACAATACTATTTTTACTATTTTTTTATTCTGGCTAAGAAGTCAGGGTTGTCAAAAGTGAACAACTTATGACATTAATTTTGTTTGAAAATACAAATGTTTGCTGCGTCTTTATCTCGTGGCATAATGGTGCCATCATGATAAAGCCCACAATGGAAATTAAAATTTGGAAAGGGTGAGTTTGATACACATTAAAATTAGACTTTTATTTTCTCAATAACAATATCATTTGACAGTTTGCTGTATTTTGCTGCTGGGAAGCACAACTGATTTGCCGTGACCTAATGAAGGCATCAGTGTACCTATTGATAAAGAACTAATACAAATAAAGAAAGATATTCGTATGAGACGAAATAAATCCCATAAATTAAACATCTTGTTTCAACTAACACTACTATTACCTACTTGTAGTATTATCGCACTCCAACTAACTCAAGTCAGTAAACATTGCTGCTACCGGACAAAAAGGATAGTTAGATTACTAGACTTATTATTCTATTGCCTATTTATTTATAAACTAAGGGTTTGATATTATTTTGTAAAACTGCTAATTGGCACGAACATGTATTGTGTTACTAAAATGGTTGCGATTTTGACACCACGCACGCACATCCCTAATGCTCCAATTTCAAAATCGAACGCAACGCCGTGTCTATGACGTGGCGTACGTTTTATTTTTTCAATTTCAAACATCGAATGGAAGCTTGGAGTGTTTATTTTTTTTTTAGAATAATGGCATTGTTTGTGGACAAGATTTCACGTATCTCGATCAAAGGCGAAGTATTTGAACCACTGAGGGTTTTTTTGGGCGTGACTGTGCGTTTTTGGTATTTTACCCGCGCGCATATTGACGGGTGAACTACTGCTTGGAAAAATATTATGATCTATTTTGACTATGCTGCCCAAAAATAAAGTAGCGGCCAATGTTTCTATCCACCAAGACTATCACCTGTAATTAAGCCCCAAAGGATTTAAGAGCCTTGAACTATCTCCATAGAATCTTTGGATTATTAGAAAAATATTAACATTTTTAGCCAGCAGGCATTACGTAAGCGCTTTCGAACTTTATCAATTAGAACAAAATCAAAGAAATAAGTGCTTATAACTTGAGGAACGCTAGAAAATCTTTAAATTTCAAATTCATCCAAAACACCGAAGGGAAAACTCTGAAAAGTTTCCCAATTTTCCCGACGTAGGCTACAACAAAACGTCGAGAGCACGAAAGCTCATCAACTTTGATCGCTGCAAGTTCAATTTCACAACAAGTTTGTAATCCACCGATTGTGAGTACATAATTACTAATTAAAATTTAATCATAATTTTCGTTTAAAAACACAATCAAACATTAAGCCATCGGGCGCTGTCAGCCGCGCGCGATTTAAAAACCGAACTGTCAAACCCGACCAGAGATACGACACACTTGTCAAATTATTTTTTCTTAGGCACAGGAATCGAGTTCGGCCGTTGTCAAATTAGACGCCGTGTGTTCGATATTTAACACTTTGACGCTGGCAGCTAATCCTCGAATTATTTTTCTTTTTACATCGTCTCGTGTGTCATGGCTGCTTCGGAGTAATCCTTTTAAACGCGGTCTTGGTAAATAACCATCATCGTATTTCTTAGCTTAGGTACTTAGTTTGGAGTAAGTAAAAAAATTAAATTATGAATCCATTATTAACCTGCTGATTTCAGTCGTCTCTATAAAGCCTTTTTTCTGAGAGTGCTGTATGTTACGGATGTATGTATATTTAACGTAGGTTTTTATGACACTTTCTGTACTACGGATCAGTTCATTTGTAATTAGTTACGCGCGTCGGCGCTCTCCGGGTTATTTTCTACACAGAACAGAAAAAAAAACTAGTTTTTTCTATTCCGTGATTTTCTATGTCCCCCCACATGGGCCCTGAGCTGCTATAACCGATGCGATGGAGAGTCAATACCCGAAGTCTAAATATCTTTATTCAATTCAGCGTATATCTAACAAGCACTTCTAAAAGTCGAAGAATCTGCCACCGGTTCGTATGTGTATACCGTGTTCCGAAGAATCCTGTAAGAAACTCTGCAAGCAGTCGAGACCAACGGCACGAGAGCAGATGTGTAGAGCTTGGAATCGACTTTAACCAGAATGCTCTGAATTTTGTATTCAACTGCAGGCTTAGTTATTCTCGAAAAAAAAAAATACTATCGCTTTATATGTGATTTGTTTTTGTCTTATCTTTTCCAGAACTGTTTTAATAACTTGGCCTTTCGCCTGGTAGCAGGTTATGCTTAAGTTTTGGGACGCCCTGGATCTACCTTTTTAGCCAAACAGGCACATTGCGCTTTTAGCTCGCTTCATATTATATCAGTCCTCAGTGTTAGTCTGTGGTTTGGGCTGAATGACTGTGCAAAACGATCGACAGCCCGCCTGACTCAGCAAGGCGTCCCCATACATCATAGTCTGTGGTTCTTCTTCACATCGATATCAGTTTCAGCGAGCCTACTACGAAATTCAAAGTTTATATTGTGTTGAGCCTTTCTAGCTTTAGTAAATACTAGGTATAAGCGTGAAAGAACGGCACGATACGAAGTTCAAAAATCGAATTTCGTGGTATAAACTAAGGGGCAAGCGTAGCACCAACCTCACAAACAAAATTTCACACGCATTGCGTCTTCTAAATTCAAATTCGTCAAGTCACTAACGACGCACTATTGTACTTGCGCCTCGAGTCCACCCCCGTCAAACCTTGGCTTCCCAAGTAGTCCATTGTGAGTATTGCTAAATCATTGATCGACGATAAATAGATCTGTGATCTATGGATCATTCACACGCATCAAGACAGGTGGCGAGCGCGCATGTTCGATTCGATCGATTGGGAAATCTTGTGTTATGAAATAGGAACGGCCGTCTGTTTGATTTCCTTGTCAATGATTGTTGTTACAAAACTTTGTCAATATGGTAACCTATATTTCATTACATTTTCCGATCAATGTCAAACTAAAAATATAATAAAATACTACGCGCTAGGTAGGTTGTTTAGTCTATAGAGGTTTCCATTTCCATATAGGTAATAGTTATAGTCGACCTAAAAATTCCTTTACTACCTTAAGGTTTAATGTCACAGTTGTTCTAAAGGCTATTTTCAATTACAAGTCAATGTGACATTCAGCCTTTTGTCTTTATTCTGATGTAGGAACTGTCATATCATAAAAAATGCCAAAATACTTGATCAACTATATTGACAAACCTATAAACAAAAAACCGTTAAAAGAAGGTTCATATAATTAAAACTCCGGTAAACCATTAATCTTTTCGCCAGCAGTATTGATAGGGTATGTCCTACAGTTAACAATAACATGTTACCGCAAATAATCATTTCCACGCAAGTAAAGAAGCGGACAAAGAGCTAGCTAGTTCAAAAACAAAAAAACGAAAAAATAAATACTTAAAATATTTTGAAATTTGAATTTGGAAGCCCGATTCGGTGTGGCCAGGTCTAAAATGCGTTTGTCGTGTAATCCTCTAGGGATGTGGATTATTTTTTTGCTTTTTATTTTTTACTTTTAAAATTGTCCTCGTGTGGGATATGGCTATGGCGACGTGGGTCGGTATGCCGGTTTATTAATTTCGAATCGGGCATTGTTACGCCGGCAACATTGATTGACACGTGTAGGCAAGGTGTGTGATTAACTGAATTTGATGCGACGCGGTCGCTACATGTAAAATGTGTTCGTATAAAGTACTATTATTTCATTGTGTTCAGAACTTCATTCTTAAAATAGCACTACTTTTTGCCGACGACTTCGCTTGTATAAACCATTAGATCTGGCAGTCGAATTGGAATTCCGGAATTTTGCGCAACGTCCATGGGAATTCTTTAAAATGACATCGAGGTCATCGTTTACGCGTAGCTATGATAAACACTGGTGCATCATGTCTCCAGGCTTCGCGGTTAAGGCCTTGGTTGTTCTGACCCGCGGTCAGAACGACCAAGGCCTAAGATTTTGGGATTTTACATGGATCCCGTGGGAATATCGGGATGAAAAGTAGCTTGTGTCGTTTTTCAGACGTTTAACTACTTACGTACCAAATTTCATCTAATTTCGACAAAATGTTCTAGCGTGAAGGAGTAACAAACACACAGGAATTATTTAATTTGCGCCTGCTGCGAAATTCCACCATCGCACTTCCCGCTGAAAGTCTAACTTCCATCGTCACCATCTCGATGAATGGCAGTCTAACATCATAGGTACGTTTTCTTCTTCCTGCCACGCATTGAAACTGTGGAATCAACTTCCGGCAGCAGTGTTTCCAGACAACTATGACATCGGGGCTTTCAAGAAAAGGGCTTTAATAAAAATACTTCCTTTGCCTGCAACAGATCAGTGACTCTTTTTGAGTTTTGATTTATGGGCGGTGGTGATCATTTTCCATCAAATGACCCGCTTGCTCGTTTGCCTCCGTCTCATAATAAAAAAAAAGAAAAACAGAACACACAGTCTCACAAACTTTTGCATTTTATATAGTAGGATTACCTACTGGTAATGAAAATCATATTTTATGAAAGCAGTAGTTTTGAAAATTTATTGATGCGAAATTAAACGATTGGCCAGATTCAGGCCAGGACAGGGAGTTATGGTAGACCAGAGAGGAGGCCTTTGCCCAGTAGTGGGACACTATTATTATAAGCTAGTAAAAAAAAACACTCTACGGGTATTTGTTTGTACGACAATAATAATAATATTTACCTCGACGTTTCGGCCACATTGCAGCAGCCACATATATACACACACACACACACACACATGCAGGTTAACTCGTGACCACGGCTGCTGCAATGTGGCCGAAACGTCGAGGTAAATATTATGTGCGCGATAAGTCCCGTTTAGTATAGTAATTATGAATAATAATACAATAGAATGACTGACTCTATTTAATTTATTGTTCAACACATAGAAAATAATACAGAAAAATACGTAATGGAAAGTAGCTAGTGGAAAGTATTATATTGAATGTATTTGTTTATTTATATAATTTATATTATATTTGTATTGTTTTTATTGTTTGTTGTCTATTAAGTAATACTGTGTTTCTCTTGTCTGTTATTTCTGCCACCTACATTCGTCTGTTGATATTTATTAATTTCTGAGTAATTGGTTGTCTGGAAGAGATCGCTTTTTAGCGATAAGACCGCCTATTGTCTACCTGAATTTTTATTTTTGTAATGTCACTGTACTCTTTTTGGTGATCAATAAAGAATATTTGTATTGTATTGTATTGTATTGTAGCTCTCAGGCGGAAATTCTTCTTCTTGAGGTGCCATCTCCTACCGGAGGTCGGCTATCATTAGTGCTATCCTTATCTTGGACACAGCAGCTCGGAACAAGGATCTCGTGCTAAGGTTGAACCAAGTCCGGAGATTCTTAAGCCACGAAGTACGCCTTCTTCCGGGTGGTCGCCGTCCCTGGATTTTCCCTTGCATAATAAGTTGGAGTAGGCCATATTTATCATTGCGTATTATGTGACCAAAGTACTCAAGCTTGCGCTTCTTGACTGCTTTCAAGATCTGTACCTCTTTGCGGAAATTAAAAAACTTTTATTCTTACATGCCTATACTGCCGTCATACGGAAAAGGGTTAAGTATCTGATTTTTTTTCTCAATATGCGGATTCGGAATAAGTAAAAAAGGCGCAAATATATACGAGTGTAACTGACTTTCAGGGAAAATCTCAGACAGGTTTTTTTCGTTTGACGGCAGTATATACTTAGTTGTCTTTTGGTCCCCTAAGTCTAGTGATAATGACACGACGGAAAACACTGTGACGCAATAACACAAGCCCAACAATAGGTCCCTGGGGGCGCCCACACCGGCGAAGATGTAGATTATGGATCCCTGACTCTGCTCTTTCGTGTTGTGATGCCTTATGACGCAACAAAGTAGATATATTTAGGTATAATAGGCCCTCTTGCCTATAATGTATAATATAATGTAATGTGGTATAGACTAACGGTAAAGAGACGCTCTACAACGAAACTGTTACAGAATAACCATTATTTTAAAGAAAGAATTAATCGTCCTTGCTTGTTTGTATATTTATTGAGTAACTTAAAGTAATTCGGGTCAAGAGCACGCACTGGTCTATATGATACATACTTACTTACCTATTAGCATTTTCATATCAAATCGATAAAAAACGAATCAAAAACCACGTGCTATTATAAAGCCTTGCCAGTAATATATTATGACGATTGTCAAGAGGGCGCTACTGTTTTCATTTGTGTGAAAATTTCAGTAGGTAGGTATTCTGTACAATGTGGATTGGCAACTCGTTATTTTGACTTTGGGGCCTACTTTTATTCACCGTAATCAAAATCAGAATCCAAATTCGGTGTCCATACAGCAGGCAGTGTCGGCAGCGGCTTCAACTTCAGACCCAGAAATTAGTTCCAATGAAATCCGCAACATGGCACATGATCATAATATATTACTGGTCAGAGTGGTCAGGCTTTAATTATACCTATTGGAACCGGTATCGGGCTATAAAACATTACAATTTAAATGTTAAATATTACAATGGTCTATTTTACCTACTTTTGGCGACATTTATTGATAAATCGCCAAAGAATAACATTATAAATCCAGATAAACCCCAATTAACAACTATCAGCCATTACCTTTTCAGCGCGGCTCATAAATTCTGCTACTGTAGTTTAAAAAAAACGTGGGAAGATCTATATTATCTACGGGCCGCGATATCCTTTGTCCAGCGAAGAATGCAGTTCCGTTCTATATGAATGAACTTTTTTTTCGTTGTCGTGTACACAGGTGTATTTGTTGTTCAGCCTATCCATCAAATTGTTTGTTGACGAAGATGTAACTAAATGTGTTTGAGCAACGGATTTTAAGAAATGACGCGTGGTGTTGGAATTGTAGGTAACGTTATACAGGGTTATTTTTAATTCACTGACATCCTCTTAACCCTGAATTCCTATCACTCAAACAAATGTTTTTTGTTTTACGACTTTTTAAAATGAAGCACTTTTTTTCCTATGCAAATACACAGAGTATCGTAAAAATAAGAGGGAATCTCAAATTTTCAAAACGTTATTACACCAAAAATATTAAGTTACGACAAAAGCCGTAAAACAAAAAACATTTGTTTAAGTGGTAGGAGTTTAGGGTTAAAAGGGTGCTAGTGAATTACAAATAACCCTGTATTATTTGAATTACTATTTTCTTAAAGCCGGTGGTAGCCTAGTTGTTTGACCTATGGGCTAAACACAGGCCCTATACTACGAAGCGCGAAATTCGAACTTCGTTTCATGCCGTTCCGCTCACGCTAATGGTATTTATTACGAGAGTGAGAGGGACCGCACGATCCAAACTTCGAACTTCGAATTTCGTAGTAACCCCCCAGGGTCGTAGTTCCAAACCCGGACTTGTACACCTACCTCAGAGTTTTTCGGAATTGATGTGCGACTTGAAAATCATGAGCTTTGCGGTATTAGGAACACGTCCTGTGGAATGGAAACCTACGTACTCCTACGAAGCAATTCAATGGGGTGCGTGAAGTTTCCAATCCGCACTGGGCCCGAGTGAGACGATATAGACCGGCGATGATGATAATTTTTAAAGAAATTTAAAGATAGTAGGTTAACCCCGGAATTGCTCAGGGCTCCAAAAATGGTGTTTCATTTATATCATTGTCTGGCATACGCATACCTACGACTTTCAGTGCCTGAAACTGCAAATCTAGGGACAAAAACAAAACATTGTAGATTACAAACATTTTTAAACATTTTTGAAAGTTTTGTTTATTAGTCGCAAAGGTTTATTAAGTATTAAGTACCGGTAAATTACACAAAAATATTTTTTTTTGTTTGTAATTTTGAAAAAATACTTGAATCGATAAAGTGAGTTGAGCTGCCTCACCGATGCAGTCTCAAAGGCTTGATAATAAACGTTATGGACATTCCTGCCGTGTAAGTAGTTATGTATGTACCTATTCTAATAAAATATAATAATATTTATCCCTGATATTACAAGCTTTCTCCCGACAGCTACCGAACGAATTCTTAGAGTATAATTCTAAATTTAAACACCGCGCGTTGGCGGTAAAATGACCATAAACAACTTTACTTTTTTCTCTCGCCCGTCCCGCCTTTTGTGCCAGTATCCTGCCCTTTTCAGTCAGACCTTTTTAAGGTAGAAATTTATTATGTATACTTTCGGGCATGACCAGTAGCAGTTTTTAATTGTGAATTATGAGGTTATATTTTTGTGTTTTTTTTCGACGTAGACGTTTCCTGGCGGATCGGAAGGTGACCTTTGTGTTTTTTATAGATCTTGATTTTATTTATTTCGGCTGGTTTTTTGTAATTGGTTTGGATTCTTGGCCATTGGGGATTAGTCGAGCGGAACGGTTTAATGTGTTCGATGTTTGAATGTAGCGGATGTTCTTCCTAAACTAGGAATGCTAGTGGCGGACAGGAAGCGAAGGGATCAGTGTAAATCAGTTGATATACCTTTTATTTAAGACTTACTTGTAGCCAGCAGTTTCGATTAAAATTACTACAGCATAAAGTTGTTTCTAAAACTGTCATCCAAAGAGGTAAGTTCCTAATTCGGTTGTATTTTTTTATTTTTCCCTCGGAATCTCATAAGTCCGTCGTTTGGTTATAAATCGATTTCAAGATAACGCTTTTTTATAATGTTTTATAGTTTTGCGGATATCACATCTTTACTACCTAATTATAACCGCGAAAGTTTTTATGGACGTATGGATGGATGTCTGGATGCATCTTTGTTACTCGTTCACGCTAAAATGCTTTGACGGATTCTGCTGAAATTTGGCACATAGATACTTTATAACCTGGATTAAAATATAGGATACTTTTTATCCCAGAAAATTCCATAGTTCCTGCGGGATAGCGATAAATGAATTCTTTGCAGACGGGGTCGCGGGCAGCAGCTAGTAACATATTTTCGGGACTTAATTACGAACTACTTATTGCTAAAATTATTTCGATGTTTGCACCTTATTGCAACGGTCGTGGTCTTGAGTCAATAATCGTGGTAGAGTCGATAATTTTAGCAATAAGTTCGTGATTAAGTCTCGAAAAAAAATAGTTAAGCCTTTTAGGGTTCCGGAGTTAAAATAGCAAAACGGAACCCTTATACTTTCGTCATGTCTGTCTGTCAGTCTGTCTGTCCGCGGCTTAGCGTAATGGCTATTAGTGCTAGAAAGCTGGCATTTTGCATGGATATGTATACACCGTGAAATTTTAGTGGTTGTTTTCCCGAAACGAGGTGATTTAGTATCGATTGTACAATCAATTTATAATTACTATTTTGACTAGAGTCAAAAATCCAATTGTGAAAAACGAAAGTCGAAAATGACCGCAAACCAATAGTAACGCTTCGTTGGTACCTAACCTATCGTACGATCGTACGCTACTTGTACCAACGAAGCGTTACTATTGGTTTGCGGTCATTTTCGACTTTCGTTTTTTACAATTGGATTTTTGACTCTAGTCAAAATAGTAATTATAAATCGATTGTACAATCGAAACTAAATCACCTCGTTTCGGGAAAACAACCACTAAAATTTCACGGTGTATAGTAATTATCCCGACCAAGAAATAAAAAAAATGTAAAAAAAATTTTTTAGAGTACCTCCCATAGACGTAAAGTGAGCGTGTTTTTTTTTCTCGTCCTACTTTATAGTGTGGGGTATCGTTCGTTGGATAGGTTATAATTGGCCATAGTTATGCAGAAAGAGACCAATAATAAAAATCCAGTTTCGAGATATAGCCGTTTTTAGGTTGTAAAAATTCTTTTTATACTCCCTATTATGTTTTATTCAAAATAAGTAAGCCAATTTAGTAGAATACAGTACAATGCTTTGTATTAAGCACCTTTTATGTAAATTTAATGGATTTTTCTGGCTTTTTTTTTAAATCAAAAAAGTTGGTCGTTTTCTGCAGAATTAAATGTTTGTTAATCTGTTTTCAACCGTAAATCAATGAAAGCGACCATAATTTAGTCGGTTTATGCAAATTACCATACGATATTACTTAATTTTTTTGAAAAAAGCTAATTTGATGATCGTAATCAGCAAATTACCTTGGTCGCCTTATACAAAATCTTTTATTCAGGAAAAAATAAAATAAAATTAAAATAGTATACACTTTCTAGTATCTGTCTTATTTTTATATAAAAAAAATTTGCTTGAATCGTTTAGTATATAATTAGTTTTAATAGTCACTTAAATACTCGAGTAAATATTTACACTAATAACACTCCTGCGCAGTCAAACATTCTTATTCATAAGAAACGACCACGGCACAGTAAGTTCAGGTACTGTATTTTGGCGTAAGATAACGACCACACTTGGAATACACCGTAAAAACAAAATTGCTGAAAGCGACCATATGTCTGGTCGTTTTAAGCAGATCAAATAAATGTACTAACTCATACTTCGTTTTTTGTTAAATCCGACCAGGTGGGCCGAGGGTAAATTGGCTGTTTTCTGCAGATTAAAACTGAAGTCTTTTTACGGTAGAAATAGACCAAATACAGTACTTGGCTGCTTTTGACAAATAAAAACGTAAAATTTTGCAGATAGTCGTTTTAAGCTTAATTAAATTTCTCAGTGAAATTAAGTCTTAAAAATTACCGCGTTTCATTAGAATATGCAGAAAAAAATCTAGTTTTTAATGGCATATTTAACTCATTTCTCGAAAAAATGGGGTTGGTCGCTTTCTGCATAACTATGGCCAATTTGTAAATGCAGTCGTAGATTTGGGACGCTAATCTTGCAGGCAACCCTCGCACTTGTCATGAAGTATATTATACTTGAGTACCCCATATCGATAACCGAGGGGAGCGTAACCAACATTAAAAATTTCAAGAACACCGTAACTTTAGAAACTGCTTTGATAGTCCAAAAAGGGTTGCGGTTCAATACGCGATTGATATCCTTTTCACCGCCAAGTCTAACCAAACGTAAAGCTGCTTCGAACCTTATGTCATTGCGTGAAGTTTACTTTGACTTTGTACTTTGTGACGCATATATCCGACGTTGGTGTTAAAAAAAGGACACACAGGGCTAATTTGGACACGTGATTAGATCTAAGTAATTATAAAACAAGTTTATAACTTATGAATAGATTAACTAAAATAGATTACTAAATTAGAGATGCCACGACAATCGGTGACTAGGTATTCGCTATTCGGCGTATTCGGCCACTTTTTGTTATTCGGTATGTGGCCGAATAGTTAGCAATACTCTGCCGAATACCGAATACCAAATCATGACTAAAATCACACGTAAATATAAATCAAAAATAAATATTTTCTACAAACAAACTACCTATTAATTATTAAAAAAATTCGGTAAGTTGTGATAATTGAAAACGTAATTTTTAGCATTGTTTTGAAAGCTTTTTTCCTCATAGATTAGATTATACTTACATGCTTTAGAAAATAGTCCTTCGTTGCTTACACGCACTATTAGTAGGTATAGAGTAAGTATGGCCGAGCCATGATAGATACATTTGACGACCAGTACCTCTACCATGAGTTTACACTAGTTTACAGTGACCGTACTCGCTAGCGACGGCGTAAATGATTTGTATGGAGAATTGTACATCCGTAAGTGACCGCTAGAGGCGCTGTACAATTCTCCATACAAATAATTTACGCCGTCGCTAGCGAGTACGGTCACGTAAACTAGTGTAAACTCATTGTAGAGGTACTGATGGCCTAGTAGGTAGAGAACCTGACAACGAAGCTTGAGATCCCGGGTTCGATTCCCGCGTCGGGGCAGATATTTGTATGAATAATACAAATTTTGTTATCGGGTCTTGGGTGTTTAATATGTATTTGAGTGTGTATCTATCTATATAGGTATGTTTATCCGTTGCCTTGTACCCATAACACAAGCTATGCTTAGCTTACTTTGGGACTAGGTCAATTGGTGTGAATTGTCCCGTGATAATTATTTATTTATTTATTTGTGAGAATTCGAATGGTTTTGGATACTTTTAGTACAGGTTACGTTTGCTGACCATCACTAGTAAGGGTCTACTGTCAAACTACTGTAAGAAAGATCCTTATCGGTCGCCGCGCAGACTATTCAGGAATCGAATATTCGTCACTTCGGCCAAGTGCTTGGCCGAATTTTCGGTATTCGGTATTCGGCAAAATCACTATTCGTGGCATCTTTAATCTAAATACTCCTTAACTATTTTTTTTATACAATATAATATAGGCTTGCGTTTGACCACGATCACGCCTGATGAAAAGCGAAGATGAGGCCTATACGATGGAGCACGCTTGCCTAGTAAATGCTCATTCACCCTAGACTTGAAAGCGGCTAAATTGTAGTGTTCTGGGAACACAGTCGCAGGCAGGGATTCCACTCCTTAGCTGTGCGGTTGATGAAGGAAGAGCGAAAATGCTTTGTGCGGATTTTGGGAATAGGGTGAGTGGGGGTAAGATGAAAATAAGATGAACAACAGTGTAAGATGTAAAACTACCCGTAGTAGTACATCCCGTGGTAGTACCCGTGGTGGTGGTGGTAGTTCTACATCTTACACTGTTTTTCATCTTACCCCCACTCACCCTACTGACAACGAAAAGGTGGAGACCCCGCCTACTTCTGGTCGACCTGTGGAAGAAAGGAGCAGGTGGAATAAGTTCGTGCAGTTCCGATGCACATTCACCGAAATGTAACAGGCTTTTTAATAACTTAACACTAACGTCTCCTGTACCACCCAGTAAATAGATAGGTACTTACAAGGTAGGTATCGTATCATATGCCGACTCTGTTACCCCCCACTGGCTAACTTTATTGTGTTTTTTACAAGGGTTGCATCTTTAGATATACCAATTAAGAAATATTTGGCGAATCCGCACCTGGGTCTTAAAAAAAGGTTAAAAAGATTTAAAAATGCCAATTCTTCACGTATGGGAATTATAATCGGCAATGTAGCGTGCCCCTTAATCCGTAGTCCTTTTTTTCGCGCATCGTTTCTAGGGTTCCGTACCGAAAAAGGAAAAACGGAACCCTTATAGGATTACTTTGTTGTACGTAGCGTCTGACCAAATTAGAATTGCACCGAAATCGAAACTGAATTTCGACTGGTGTAATTTCGGCCGAAACAGACACCGAAATCGATCTCGAACCGAACTTTATTAGAGGGCTAATCGAATGTTTGGTCGGACACTAGTTGTCTGCCGATCGGTTAAGAACTTTTTCCTCGGGTACCCATGGAGGTACAAGTACTCAAGTCTGCAACCTCTTGTCTTGAAGCTGTGAAATCATGACTTCTAAGTCAACACAATCAAAATAATATAGTTATTAAAAAATGTGTTTTCATGCAAATTTCCATGGAATCAAAACCAATGAGTACTTCTAGTTGTACTATGTGAATTTTGGTATGAACGTAGGCTCTTATAGCGCAACTATGAGAAAAGTCTGATAAATCTTAACTTTTTGTTAGGTACCATTGAAAAATAACCCCACGCTATGGTTATTTTTTTTGGGATCTGCTGACACTAGGTTCTCATAAACACGGCCGTTTAAAGCGTAAGTAGTTATATATTCGTACACTTGCAAGGGATTCAAAATTCCCCTTGACCTAAATCTGAAATTTGGCAAGAAGTTTTGACGCACATAATAAAGGGAAAAATCCCGAAATCTGTAAATTAGTAGGTACATTTTGGGGACTTTGGGGAAACTTAAAACAAGAGCGAGAAAAATCTTCGAGACTCGATTCCCATGGTGAACGAACTATTAAAATACCTACAGATACGTATGGAACTCTCGGTGCGCGAGTCCGACTTCCACTTGGCCGATTTTTTAGTCTGTACTGGCTGGATGGATTTGCGTCAGCGGTCCTTTGCTGTATGATGCGGGAGTGTTATTGTCTGTGGTGTTTTGGTTCTGTGGAGACGAGGGAGCGTTGATAATGTTATGAAAAACTTGTGAAAATTTCTGACTGAAATATCATCATGCTGCGTCAACCAACTTCAAACATTGCGTTGATGCTGAAGTTGGCTGATGAGAAAGGCTCTTTAACAATTGTGAGCATGCGCTTGTTTGTTCAGTTAGTTTTTTTTGCCGTGTGCTACTGTGACAAATGGTCCGAAGCCTGTCTAAATAAAAAAAAATAATGCATGTGTCAAAAATAATGAATCTGAATTGTGCTATTTTGTACACGAGCATGGAACTGATAATAACATAAATAGAAATGTCACAGGAGGTCAAAAACGGAGGAGCCTATGTGACTAAGAAGACGCACTCCTATAAGTATTTAGTTTCCTAGCTTAAGTCTGTAAAACATAGAAAATCAGGCGAAGTAGTGGGATAAAGTTAATTGCTCACAAAATGGGTTTTTGCAGATTACGGTAACTTTTCCTTATTAAGTAAATGTAACCTATTTGCTATTTTAATACATTCGGTATAATTAACTTTTGATTTTGAGAATCGTGCCCGTTGTAATGTCGTCACGCCACTGATTACATAGTCAGATCGGCATTGATATACACACGTGTATAATGTCGTAATTAGGTATACTTAACTTACTTAAGAGGGTACGATGGCAGAGAGAATTTTGAGAAATAGGTATTTTAATGAAATGTCGCTGTCTCGCCCGAACCCCTCCGTGTCAGTACAGCGAGAGCGGGACAACTGCAACTCAGACCGTTAATAGGCGCGTAAAATTGATCAAAACAGCATTTCGTAATCCCCTGTTTTCTTCTCGAAAACTGGGCCAATAAATTTATTTTTTTCATAAATAATTAGAGGACAGATTTAGCTATGCCCCTATGTTCTCCTTTTTTTGTTTTTAGGAGGGATTCTTTTCTGACGAGTGTCTGAAAATGACGTTGAAATTGGGCAATTTTTTCGGTTTTTGAAAGCTCATATTTCTTATGTTAATTGAAATATGGAAAAAAACGAAACATAGGGGCATAGTTGTGGTAGATACCGATTACACAGTAAAAAAAATTTGGATCTAAAGCCATTATCCAGGGAGGAAACAGGGGATTACGTTTCTATGGAGAAATGGTGCGCATCGTACCCTCTTAATAAGGTATTAGCGCGCTCCTGCTACCCACAGAGGTGCGTTTACACATCTCATAAGCACCTAATAACCAAAAACTTATCATATCAAGCATTTAATGAGTTATAATCCACGCTTATACAGCTTCGCTATCAGTTGAAAAGCGCGGGAACTTTTGTTTTCTTAATTCAAAGGGGTACCAGAGTACCACAGACAAAACATTCGATTTGGCGATAGCATAGACAATTGAATGCGGCACGCGGCGGCGCGCGGCGGGAAGTGGCGCGCAAATTGAGTGCTCCAATTACGGTGTCGGGTGTCTATGGTATTATACAGTGGGAGTGATTCTTATGTTTTTTAAAGGCATTGGCATGTTACCGACTCTGTCAATTTTTAATAGTTATCTACCCGCAATATCCGGTTGTTGCCAGAAAAAGGCAGTGTTCAAAGACAAGATATTTGGGCTTCCAGCTCTCATACCTTCCGAAATGCTAAAGGTGACACTTGCTACCGCGCGGGTGAACCGACTCATTTCCCGTCAGCCACTACCCGTAAAAATGTCAAAAATCAACTACCTACTTAGGTAGAGAGAGCTACTGCTCTACCTGAGCTCTACCTATACTACTAGAAATTACCGCATTATACAGTCTCTTCACAATTGCGACCTTTGATTAAAAAACAAAAGTTAAAAATAACCATCACAAGGTCATCCACCCTGTAAGCTCCACCAGCTCCTTGTTTGCGCGGCGCACGTGACCCAAAATGGCGACGTTCGAAAATCGAATAAATCAAGAGGATTGGTGGCTAATCGGCGCGCGAAAACATGGAGTGGCCGTGACCCGGCATTAGGGGTAATCGGGTAACGTATGGGTAATGAATATGGGGTAATTAAGTTAAGAGTTCATTTCTTGGTACTTACTTACGACTTAGAGTAATTGGTACTTACTGATTTTTTAAACGCAAGTCAATATTTATTGCTAAAAATTTTTGAGCCATATTTAGTTTTTTGTAAACTGACCAGCGATTGACCTCTATCTGGCCTATGGTAAGTTGTAGCTGAGGCCGGAAATACAGCGGACTCTGGTTTTGAATAGCTATTAGTATTTTAGTCACGCGTTACTTTAGTTTCTTTAAGAACGTAGAAAATATAAAAGTACAGGTTAACAAGCAACAAAAATCAGTAGGATAGGTACTTTAATTCAGTTTAAGCGTTTATTTTTTTGGTACATATTACTAGTTCTAAGAGTACGACGAAGATAAATTTAATTTCAATTTTATTTATGGCGACTTCGCAAAAGCTTTCCAAAATTTCATTGCTTAGATGAAATCTGAAAATATATTTGAGCATTATAGGTTTGATGAAGATAACTCGCGGGGAGCTTACACCGATCATTTCCCTCGATAAAAGGGACGATAAATTGAAAAGTCGAGTTCAGCGTAATCGAATATTCCCGATTCGCTCAATAGCCACCCGCATCAAAGAATTTTTCTATTTAATTCAATAAATCGTTTGAAAATTACCAAACAAGCAGAATTGGCACTCCCCGCGCTTACACGGAAACGTCATTTGGCCATTTTGTTTCGAAATTCGAATAATGAAGCGCGGGCGGAATTCGAAGCCGTAGGTTTTTAAATTGTCTATGCCTTTTGTGTGTTGCCAGCCGACTTAGAAGTGTGGGCGTAGGTCTGACTTGACATTGTGCCGCGTAGGAAAATTGAATTTTGTAAATTTCAAAGGATCCGGTCGCGTGCGACAAACCGTTAGGATTCAATTTGGCTGAACCGTCCGAAAAGTAAATTTATTGCATTACTCGTGCATGAATTTGCATCGTTATTTCCCTCTTTGATCTATTTTCTTGACGATGGCGAATCGGCGTTTCACTTTCACATTACTTGCTTTTCTCATTTTCTAACATTGGATTGGGGCGGTTGAATGGGTTAGAAATGTTTTAGAGCATTATACATCATACTGGCTTACATTTTGAACTGCGGGTAGAATGGAATAGAATCATTTAATTTGCCAGATTACCTACTGTACGGTGTAGCGTAATTTTGTCTTTCTAATCACAAATTATGCCTTTAAGATCTGTTATGCTGTGAAATGTAATGAATTAAATAAATAAATCAATTTAAAAACCGTCTTTAATAACCATCACAAAAGACACAATATTTTTGTCATCAAGCACGCACGCATGCACGCAATTACACATACACGCAGGCACGCATACACGCATATAATATCTACAATTTTTTCGACCGACAATTTTTCGACCGATAACTTTGTCGACCAAATGACCTAGTCACTAGGCCCTAGTGGTTATAGAACCTGACTAGGAAGCATGAGGTCCCGGGTTTTTGTATGAAAAATAGGAATATTTGTTCTCTAATCTTGGGTGTTTAATATTTATTTAAGTATTTGTCTATTTATTGTTATAAGTACGTTTATTTATACTGTACGTTGCCTAGTACCCATAACACAAGTTTTGCTTACTTTGGGACTAGGTCAATTGGGAATGTCTAAAAAAAAATACCAGTGGTTTTTATATTTTTTTTGTATAGAAAAGTCAATTATAAGAAACTAATTTCAATATTTTGTCATTTAGTTCTCTACTTTTTTCAAAATTAATTATTCAAACTATTTTAGTTGATGACGTCAGATTATATTTGAGGGCTCCCACAATGCCAAATTTCTAAATCTATCTAAATGCGTACGATAAGGCAACCCCTTTAATTATTTTTTGCGTAGTGGTACACTATACACTGTGTCACTTTACTAGCACTGACAAAGTGCTAGATGTCAGACAGCGGGTCCAAATCAAACTCCGTAGTTCCTATAATCCACGCGTAAATTCTAACCACACAGAATAAAGTACGACTTGAACCGGTCACGCAATTTACACCAATGTCAAATGAAGGTCATTGCTTATTTGTTATATGTATAAAAAATCATTACATAATATTAAAATTAAATAACCACAAAACGATTTAAAAAGCATTTATCTCGAAATGGTTTTCGATTTTCTATACATTGCAAAAAAATAGACATCCCCAATTGTGATTTTCTTTTGCATTTATAATGTTAAGTAGTAGGTAGAATTTAGACAGACTATTGTCTTTTTAGTTACTTAACTAGTTAACTGGAATAGTAACTTAGTACAGTTAGATATGCACCTGATACCTTCTCGGTAATGGGTAGAGGTGGAGTGGTCAGATTGATCCAGAAAAATCTAAATAAATAATAATAAATGAAATGAAATTAGCGTTACGTTTGGGAATGGTTTTCAATTAAATAAGCCAAACCCAAACAAGACTGTAACATCAAACAGATATCATGATACTAACGCCTACATTGCCAGCGATATTCTATCATTTACCAAATTCCATTTTATTCAAAAGTGTAGGTAGTTACACAATATTTAAACACTACAACCTCCCCACATCAATCGAAAACTCATAAGCGTCAGATGTATTAGGAAAATGAATTATAAATCCGTGCCACAGACAATAGCGGCATTAGGTGCACCATAGACAAGGACGAGGGGGTAACACAATCCGTACGTCAACTCTATTATTTATGGATTCTTTAACATGTAAGGACGTGGGGAGGAGGGACATTTGGGGAAGTGTTCCTTCTGCACCGGCGGAGAGGGCTTTTGAGCACGCGAACCCAGGTTTGTATTGGCAAATGTTGCATTGAGTTTATTGAGTCTGGACAGCGAGTTAAGTCACAAATAAAGCATAAAAGTAAAACGGAAATGTTTAACAATGAACAAAATTATTTACCATTTCGGTATCGGACTACTATACAATTGTTGAAGTTATCTGACAATATGTAGGTACGGAAGAAAGGTACTTATTAAAAATTAAATTTTTAGCCAAAAATTTTATATCTGGCTTTAAAAAAGTAGGAGGATATATATGTTTGCTGTCAACTCTACCTTTTTAGGGATAAAAAAATTACCTAAATTTCTTTGTCCATTTTGTGACGTTTTTTTCATACAGTTTCATACCTATGGCTCGTCACAAAACTAACACAAAAAATTGTATGGAAAAATTGGAATGTTTTTTACAAAATTTGGGTACCTACACTTTTTTTAAAAACGACCAATTGTTTCTCGTGAAGTTATTTCTAGCGTAGACGAAGCTACGAATTAAAGCTAGTATTTTATAATTATTAATATTATTAATATAGAACATAGTTAATTAAAATTCATCCTTTCGAGGCAAGTCTGCTAACTGCCGTCAATTAAAACTTCAGAAGTGTGAATTTGACGTGAAACTCAGTCACAATATTAATTTACGCTAAATAGAGGATTAGGTAGGTGTACATTCGGAGAATAATGAGAATGATCTCGTCTGATTGGGTATTTGTTTACTAATAAATATTAGTAGGACAAATATTAAATTACTATCTATTTCTCCGCGATTCCAAAAATAATACAGGGCGACCTAATAAAAGCGTGTTAAAAAAAAAAAACAATTTAAATTGTAACAACAAAAATGCACTCTCTTGGAGGAAAGATGCATGCAACTTACGTATACCTATTTACGAAAGCAAAATTGTCTTTGCAATCGGAAACAAAGACAAAATACTTTAGGTAATGTAAGTATAACTGTGAAATGTTTTTAAAAGAAAAAAAAAAGAACATACAACCGAATTGAGAACCTCCTCCTTTTTTGAAGTCGGTTAAAAAAGAACCAATAAAGAAAAACTTCCACAAAGCAAGATTGAAATAAAGAAAGTTACTTTTCTTAATGTTGCTATATCGCAGCACTTTAAAAAACTTTCAGATCAATGTCACAGCCCCGTCACTAATTAAAAAACCAAAGTGGCCATAGACTAAAAATTGGCGGGAACAGCGCATCGAACGCCAATAATGGAACATTTGTTTGAATAACTCTCGAGGCCGTGGAGTGGCCACATGCTGCCAGTACGTTATTAAATAGGGCTTATTGCACATTAACTTTTGCACTTTTCGGTTTGTGGTAATGATTTTGTTTAAAGTTTTATTAATTGTGGTTGAACTTTCGTGATCGGGTTTGATATCTTTTAGGTATGTATATACTACTACCTACCGCTGGCGAACCTTCCACTATGCTGGAAACGAGTTCTTGTTCTCGCCTACATTTAATTTAAAAAAAAAAACAGTTGCATCTGACCACTGCTTTTTTATTTTTTTTAAAATGATTTGACAGTTATCAATAGTGAATTTTTTGTTCATTTTTGTTCAACAAAGGGTTTACATGTTTACTAATCATCATCATCCTAGCCTATATTACGTCTCACTGCAAGGCACAGGCCTCTTCTCAGAATGAGAGGGCTTGGGCCGTAGTTCCCACGCACACGCATTAAGAGGGTACGATGGGCAGCATTTCTCCATACAAACGTAATCCCCTGTTTCCTCCCTGGATAATGGCTTTAGAGCCATTTTTTTTTACTGTGTAATCTGTATCTACCACAGCTATGCCCCTATGTTTCGTTTTTTTCCATATTTCAATTAACATAAGAAATATGAGCTTTCAAAAACTGAAAAAATTGCCCAATTTCAACGTCATTTTGAGATACTCGTCAGAAAAAAATCCCTGATATAAACAAAAAAAAGAAAACATAGGGGCATAGCTAAATCAGTCCTCTTATTATTTTTGAAAAAAGTAATTTTATTGGTCCAGTTTTCGAGAAGAACACAGGGGATTACGAAATGCGGTTTTGATCAATTTTACGATAACGGTCTGAGCTGCAGTTGTCCCGCTCTCGCTGTACTGACACGGAGGGGTTCGGGCGAGACAGCGACATTTCATTAAAATACCTAGGTATTTCTCAAAAGTCTCTCAGCCATCGTACCCTCTTAAGTAAGAACATACGTGCGGTGCGGTATAAA
The DNA here is from genome assembly GCA_947859365.1 of Archips crataeganus. Taxonomy (NCBI): domain Eukaryota; kingdom Metazoa; phylum Arthropoda; class Insecta; order Lepidoptera; family Tortricidae; genus Archips; species Archips crataeganus. The sequence continues at coordinate 8,976,488 of OX402071.1, forward strand.
ATTAAAAATTTACCATGAGCTTTACGGTGAAGGGAAACATCGCGAACACATGCGAAGAAATTCAAATGTGTGTGTGAAGCTCCCAATCCATACAAACCCGAGTGGGAACTACAACCCGAGTCCTCTCATTCTGAGAGCCCTGTGCCCTGCAGTGGGACGTGGGATGCTGGGATGGTGATGATTTAAGATGAACTATGATTAGTAAGGTCTTAAGGTCGCGGGTGAGCAAAGTAATTGTTTCAGATCATTAATATGGACCTCTGCAAAGTGACGCCTGATTCAATAAATGATTACTTGATTAGTAAGATGTATGAGTAATTTTCGTGTCACAATGGAACTTTTCCAGTCACTCGTTTTGTATTGTTAACTTTAACGTGGTCTAATTTTTATCTCCTCCCGTGTACTAGGTACAGTCGAAGGCATAAATATCTACAGGGTTATTTGTAATTCACTAGCATCCTTTTAACCCTAAACTCCTACCACTTAACCAAATGTTTTTTGTTTTACGGCTTTTGTCATAACTTAATATTTTTGGTGTAATAACGTTTTGAAAATTTGAGATTACCTCTTATTTTTACGATACTCTGTGTATTTGTATGGGAAAAAAGTGCTTCATTTTAAAAAGTCGTAAAATAAAAAACATTTGTTTGAGTGATAGGAATACAGGGTTAAGAGGATGTCAGTGAATTACAAATAACCCTGTATACAACCATCGCGTCAAATATATGCAAACACCAACCTTATCGTTAGTAGCATAGAGTTGTATAGGTAGGGTAATTCCAGGATAGATGCCCCAGTGGGATAGATGCCTCGATTTCAATTTCTACTAGTAGCAAGGCTGTGGGAGCAAAATTCCACTTAATAATAGCAAGCCCCCTCCCTGCAAACCTCTGGGCCGCTGCTATCATGAGCAAGAGCGAACGCGTTTAGTCCATGAGTGCCAAAACCTTCCGCGGCGAGGTCTCGCAGAGCGTGAAAAGCATATTCGTAAGTATTTGTTTTTGAATAACTTTAGACTGGCTTATAATTTGCGCTTTTAACTAACTCATTTGGTTGCACTGAAGTTTAGGCTGCATGGATTAGTATATTTTATAGTGATTTTATCATTACTTGTTTTTTTATCGGAAAAGGCATCTATCCTCTGCGAAAAGTATAGTTGCCCCGTTTTCGATCGCTATAGATGCCCCTAAGGGCATCTATCCTCAACTTGTTTCAAAGAATTTTTATGTTGGAGAAGGTCGAAATGCCTCATAAATATGAGAGAAAACAGGGCTTACTCCAGCGTAACGTCGCTTGCTCTGAAGAAAGCTTGCTAGCAGCCATCGAGGAAATGAAGAAGGGAGAAAAAGGAGTCAACGAAGAAGCTAGAACATAATGGAATACCTACCGTCTAGAACACTAAGACGACGTTTTGCCAAAAATGACGAAAAACAATAGTAGTACTCAAACAATAAAACAATAACAATAGTTGTAAACAATAGTTGTAGTTATGTAGGTACTTATTGATTGGTATTTAGAGAAGTTTTTTCTGTATTTGCAAATAGAATCAAAATCTCATTTTAAGTATTTATATGGAATTGATTGAACTTTTATAATTTGTTTCAGTAAAACATCCAGTAGTACTAGGATTCTAAAATGAGAAGAGGCCCGTGGCTCATAGGTACTTACTATTCAAACTTGGCGAATTTTCAATGAATATAAAAGACTGATAACTTTTATTTAACTTGTTTAATTTCAAAGGGCATCTATCCTCTGACGCATTTTTGCGACGAGTCGTCTATCCCCCACGGTAGGCACCTATCCCATTTATAAGAGGTCAAAAAAAGTACGATTTACACAAAATCCATACGATTTATATTAAAACAAGTACAGTAAAATAATAGATTAAGGACCATAGTTATCATACGCATTGGACGCAATGCTATAATTTGTTAAGTTTTTGAATTATAAAGCTATTTCAAAAAGTGGGGCATCTATCCTGGACTTACCCTATATTTGACGCCTTGTTTTCGGTATTACTTTACCATTTATGGTGTTCAATAAAGAGTCATTCTATTGTAATTTATTGAATCAGGCGTTACTTTGCGGTGGTCCATATTAATGAACTGAAACAATTACTTTGCTCACCCGCGACGTAACGACAGTTACGTTTGTAAGAAATGCAAATGGGTCTAACATTTGGTGGCGTAGCGAACGGTTGTGGTACATACCTACTCTGAAGATGAGCTCTGGTTGAGTTTGAAACGCTTCAGTGTAGTTTGAAAGAAAGAAAGAAAGAAAGAAAAATATTTATTCGTGACATAATCTTAATAAATCAACAAAGAAAAACGGTAAAAGGTACAAACATTATCACGAAATGGTCCCAACTCAGCATGATGTCGGCCGTGAAGCCGACGCTGGTCTTCCGTTGGAACCATTTCACCAACAATAAAACAAACTGTTCAGTGAAACCGACAACTGAAAAATAAAAAATAAAATAAAAAATACAAAAGGAAACTATAAAAAGCATACAAGAAAACAAAACGCACAATGGTGTCTGCATAGACCGAACGCCTTTGCCCTTTGGTGGTGGTGATAGTCGGTTTGCGTGATTTGTGTATGTTCGTACAGTGTGGAGGTGGAGGTACTGCATGAACACGCATTTCTTACATAAACGTACGTAACTATCGTAAGGTCGCGGTTGAGCAAAGTATTGTTTCAGTTCATTCTTTTGTATTGTATTACTCTTTACTATAGCTTTACTAGCTAGACCTAGAGAAAATGTTTCTCTCGAGGTGTAAGGAACATCCAAAAGTCAGACCGAATCTTCGCTTGTAATTCAACGGCGGTCCGCCATACGCTATATTTCTACGTATAGCTATAGTAAACAATATAGTACATTATGTATACAGCGTAACGTCTCGTGTATATGACGGAGGGCTATTCTGAAAGCTTTGAGAATTGATGCAGTAAAATGTTACCTAAGTTTGATAGGATATTGGTCTGTGTTGGTATTTAACAGTTAAGTATCTATTTGACATTGTTAAGATCTATCTAAAAATCAATCTCTAGTTATCTTGGATATGCCTTAACTTAAGAACGACTTTGCGGATTACATTCGTATTTTTTTTTAAGTTTTCTTATACAGGGTGTTACAAAATAACCCCTAAAGCCTGAAACCCCATGAACAGTAAATAAAACTGTAATTTTGCGCGCTGTTCTTTGTTTTCTAAAAAAAATATACATATACTAATTTAATTCTTTACTGGAGTACTTCCATACCCTAGAGGGGGAAAAAAATGTCGCAGAAATTTGTAAAAATTCAGAACACCTTGTCGACTATATAAACTTTTGATACTTTATTTGTGCGTTTGACAGTCCATACAAATACGGGGCGTGTCGCTATTTAAGAAACGTACAAACAAAAATATTGCAAGTTGACTAAAAGTTTGCCACAAAATGTTGGTTTGCTTCGAACAATAAGAACTTTTGCAAGGTTTTGTTTGAGTTTATGCGTTACGTTGACACTGTTTCGCCCCGTGAGTAAAATACTAGGTAATTTCCTATTCAATGAACTTTACGTTATGATAGATACTCAAGGTATAAATATGTCCGCCAAATACAGGGTGTTACAAAATTACCCGTAATAACTGAAGGGTATGGAAGTACTCCAGTAAAGAATTAAATTAGTATAAGTATACTTTTTTTTGGGATGGCGGGAGCTCGCCTTTGATAGGCAGAAGTGGAGGAGAGGCGTTTGCCCAGCAGTGGGACACAAAAATCGGCTAAATAAAAAAATAAAAAATATTTTTTTTACAAAAAAAGAACAGCGTGCAACATTACAGTTTTATTTACTGTTCATGGGGATTCAGGCTTTAGGGGTTATTTTGTAACACCCTGTATAAGTCTCTAGCTTCATTTGTTCAGGCTGTGTGGCGTGCATCGCTGGCAGTCACCGTACCACGGTACCTAAGTATTGTTTATATTAGATACCTAGGTACGTTTAATAAAATAAAATAAGGCTTCATATGGAACACATGATTGTTGTGTGATGCTTTGGAAGATTCAGTGCTTGTTTAGAAGGTTTTTATTATTTCGAAGGCACGTTCAGCTACCTAACATGATTTCATGCACATTTTATATCGGCTAACGTTTCTGTTTTACTTAAAAAAGCCTACTTACGGTTACCTATCAAAATTTAGAATTATTTTTTTCCGAATATTTAAAATCCCGAATGCTTCATTTATCCGAATGTATTTTTTTCTGAAACTGTAAATATTTCAGGATTTTTATAAAACAACCCTAACCTAACCTAAAGGGTTCTACACGATGGTCCTGAAATAAATCCTGAAATATTTACAGTTTCAGAAAAAAATGCTTTCGGACAAATGAAGTTTTCGGGATTCTACACCTTCGGAAATAAAATTTTCTAAACATCGATAGGATCCCCTACTTACAGTACTTTAGAGACGAAGTAGGTAACTAGTAAGTAATAATTGCGTTTGCCTAATAAATTGTCATTGCCTATAGGTGAAAGTAAAGATCGTAGGTACTAAGATGAAGATTATGAAGCCTACGGCGTAGCAAGACGTGGCTTTTGGTATTTTAACAATTTACATTAAAACTTTTTTTCAATTTATACTATTTAATAACCACTAAGCATTAATAAATTATTGTATTATAAAGCTTCAGAAGACAAAGTTGAGAACTTCATTAATAAACAACGTATTATTTAAGAAATAATATCGAAAATAATATTTCGAATAATGTAACAATTGATCTAAAAGTTGCAGAATAGTCGCTCACAGCAGCCGAGGGGCGTGCGGCGTGCGGGAAGGAGATAAGCGGCTTACAGACCGGGACGGCCGTATACCGTAGCCCCGCGAGCGCGAGCAGGACAGACCTAGTTTACTATATACAGCTGCTAACATTACTGCGTACCGTAACGTTGGTATTGCTTTTACAAAATGGCGTAGCTGTAGTGATGAGTCAGTTCGAATTTTGAACGTCGGGAGTTGGGATAGAGTTGGTTTTGTTATGTTGCTAAAAAGGCGGTAAATTCACTAGGGTTGCTAGAGTAAAATAAAAATACATTTTCCAGGGAATATCTACGACGGTACAAGTAAAGTTTGCGTTTGCTATAGCTGCGTATGTATGGCCCACAATTTACCATGGCATCTAAACAGCTAATTTTAAAAGAACTGGCCGGAGACAAATTTGAAGTTTTTTCTTCAAAATGGCGGTTTGCGTTGTGTTGGACAGTATTATGTAAGGTTTGTTATTGGATGACATTATTTTAAGAATTATACTAAGTGTTTTAAAATGAATTCAGGATAAATATTTCAAGAGATGGTTGGCTTAGTTTGACTTGACTAGGTACTAAAGGTTTATTTTCATCGGATTTTTTGATTAAAGATGCAGGCCAGTCACGCTTTTCTTTCATCATCATCTTATATCCGTCCCACTAATCCCACTGTAGTGCACAGGCCTCTCAGAATAATGAGGGCTTGGGCCATAGTTCCCACGCTGGCCCAGTTCGGATTGGGAACTTCAAACACACCATTAAATTTGTTCTCAGTTATGTGCACGTTTCCTCACGATGTTATATGTTACTAGCTGATGCCCTCGACTCCGTCCGCGATGAATAGGGGTAGGTATAAAAAAATAGCCTATGACCTATTCTCAGACCTACCGAATGTAGAGAAATAAGTTTCAAGAAAATCGGTCAAGCCGTTTCGGAGGAGTTCGGAAGAAACACCGTGACACGAGATTTTTGAAACTTTTTTTCTCTATACTTACCTACTCGGAAGGTCTGAGAATAGTCGTAGGCTATTTTTTATACCCCTATTATTCTTCGCAGACGGAGTCGCAGGCAACAGCTAGTCTAATACATAAAATCTCGTGTCACGGTGTTTGTTATAGAACTCTTCCGAAACGGCTAGACCGATTTTTATGAAACTATGCGGTTGAAATTCATCAGAATCCCTTAGTGCATCTTAACCATAGGGTAAAATCAGGATAGTTGCCCCAGGGGTATTAGTTGCCTCGATTATAATAAATAATTAATAACTCTAGTTTTTTTTTCTAAGCCGTGGTGGCCTAGTGGTTTGACCTAAAGCCTCTCAAGCAGAGAGTCGTGAATTCAAATCCTGGCTCGCGCCTCTGAGTTTTCGGAGTTTATGTGCGAAATTACATTTGAAATTTACCACGAGCTTTACGGTGAAGGAAAACATCGAGAGGAACCCTGCATACACCTGCGAAGAAATTCAATGGTGTGTGTGAAATTCCCTTTCCGCACTAAGCCCGAGTGAGCCCACTCATTGTGAGAGGAGGCCTGTGCCCTGCAGTGGCACGTATATACGCTAGGATGATGATGATGATGTTCTAGTACGGATCTTAGACTAACTAGACATGTTCTCTCCGTCTACCTTTCATCTATACCTATAATAAATCTGTAACAAGTCGGTGTCTGTACATTGAAGATATTTGAGAAAAACTGTCACTAGGGCTATTTATTAGCGCAATAGAACCCGAAACAATGATTTTTAGAATTATTTTTTTATCTGTTTGTCTGTGCGTTTGTGCGCGCTAATCTCAGAAACGGCTTAACCTAGAAGGATGCGGTTTTCACTGATATGTTGGTATTTTCTTGGATTAACATTTAGTGTTTGTTTCATTTCAATCGGTTTACAAATAAGCAAGATACGTCTATTTTAAAAATTTATCGAACAGTTTTTAGAAGAATTAATAAGCTGAAGAGTTCGTTTGTTAGTTGTTTGAACGCGCTAATCTCAGGAACTACTGCTCCGATTTGAAAAATTCTTTCAGTGTTAGATAGCCCATTTATCGAGGAAGGCTATAGGCTATATGTCATCACGCTAACACCAATAGGAGCGGAAGAATGTTTCAAAATCAGGGGTTTTTGAAGTAAAACTTCTATAGGCACGCTTGACTTGGGAGTACGGTGGTGAATGTGAACGCGGGTGTGCGGGGGGTTTGGGGGTGGGGTGGGGTTGGGTGGGGGGTGAAGGGGGTTTGCGGGGGCGGGTAATTTTTTTTATATCGAGGAACTAAGGAGAGCCATAATTGATGAAAAAGCAAATTTGATAAAAAAAAATAAGCTGCCCAAATTACTAATTCCACGCGGACGGACTCGCGGGTAAAAGCTATTTATTACTATAACCAATCTTGATAAATTGCTTAAGAGCGACATCTCTTGTCCAGGTGAGCGGATAGTTCCGAAGGAGTGTTGACGTTTCTCGTCGAGAAAATGAAACATAGATGTCGCTAGTGTCGCTGCGTAAAGGGACTATAGTTAGAAAAACAAACTGAAAAATTTGATATAATAAATAGCAAATAATAGGGAAAATTTGTGTCTAAACTCCTGACCAGTGGTGGTGTAGGGGTATGGCACGCAGCACGGAATGCTGAGGACCTAGGGTTCGATTCCCAGCGCTGGTCTATTTTTCTGGGTTTTTTCTGTGTATCCATGTTTCAGTTTGCATTTAGTATAAAAATATTATTAGGTACTATAACGTTTGAAACAATAAGTTTGAAACAATGATAAAATAGGGTTCCTTGACTGGAACGGTAACGTGACACCAGCGGGTCGCCGGTTCAACGGCAGAAGCCCCGCGGTTCCAAGTTCCAACCGCGTAACGTAAAATTCAATAAGCCGGTACATTTTACTATACATATGTAGATTTGATCTTCGAAACACTTTTTTATTAAAAAAGTTTATTCTGCAAAGGGCTCTTTTGTTTTTAACCGACTTCAAAAAAGGAGGAGGTTTTATGTTCGACTGTACCTATGTATTTTTGTAACTTTTTTTTTCTATAATAATAATAATAAAAAAAAATATCACGGGACAATTCACACCAATTGACCTAGTCCCAAACTAAGCAAAGCTTGTACTATGGGTATTAGACAACGGATAAACATACTTATATAGATAGATACATCTTAAATACATATTAAACACCCAAGACTCGAGCACAAACATTCGTATTATTCACACAATATATCTGCCCCGACCGGGAATCGAACCCGGGACCTCAAGCTTCGTAGTCAGTTTCTCTAACAACAAGGCTATCCGGTCGTCTAAATGTTCGTCGATATCTCCGCCAGATGTGGACCAATTTTCATAATTCTTTGACACCTTTAAAACTACCAGCGCTTTCGTAAGGACCATCATTACCAAGAAGAATACGCCGCAAGAAACTTGGCAGATAGTCATCTTTTAAAACATTTAATAATTTTAATAACTTTATTTCAGATCATTATCATCATCTCGGCCTGTGTACGACCCATGTGAGGCTTTGGGCCGTAGCTCCGACGCGGGCCCAGTGCGGACTGGGAACTTCACACACCATTGAATTACTTGCAGGTGTTTCGTAGGTTTTTCGCGATGTTTTTCTCCACCGTAAAATTCGTGGTAATAAATATATGTAATTTCGCACATGCATTCTAAAAAACCTCTGAGGTGAGAGCCCGGATTCGAACCACTCGGCTATTATATTTCAGATCAAACTCAAGGAAACACAATTTAGAAAAATAGTATACCACATAGTGAAAAAAACAGATTCCTCACGTCTTTAATAGAGTCTAGCTAGACATGTTTCTCTTAGGACGATGCCTGAGACACGTGCCGTATCAGACACTGACAAAATATTCTTTCCGCGCATACTACGCATACTGACGGGGCACGGCCCGTGTCTGCGCGGTCGTGTTACGATAGATACCATTTCTCCATACAAACGTAGTCCCCTGTTCCCTCCCTGGATAATGGCTTTAGAGCCAAATTTTTTTTACTGTGTAATCTGTATCTACCACAGCTATGCCCCTATGTTTCGTTTTTTTCCATTATTTCAATTAACATCAGAAAAGAATCCCTCACATTAACAAAAAAAGGAAAACATAGGGGCATAGCTAATTCTGTCCTCTAATTATTTTTGAGAAAAATAATTTTACTGGTCCAGTTTTCGAGAAGAAAACAGGGGATTACGAAATGCTGTTTTGGTCAATTTTACGCGCCTATTACCTAACGGTCTGAGCTGCAGTTGTCCCGCTCTCGCTGTACTGACACGGAGGGGTTCGGGTGAGACAGCGACATTTCATTAAAATACCTATTTCTCAAAAGTCTCTCAGCCATCGTATCCTCTTAATGGAAACTGTGTAGAAGAATATTATTTTGTCTGACACGGCACGTGTATGACACTCTCGGTGTAGATATGAGTCTTATCTGCCTTCAGAGTCCCTTAGTGTACCTTGGCCCACATACGCTACTTTTCTAATACTTACCTACTAATTTTGTCATCATCTCCGGTATATACAGGTCCCACTGCTGGGTACAGGCTCGGAATCAGAGGGCTTGAGTTCCCACGCGGGCCCAGTGGCGATTAGGAACTTCACACACTATTGCTTCGCAGGTGTGTCCTAATTTTGTCATTTTTCATCCGTTTACTGTTTTATGTCTTACTAAACCTCATTTCAATAATCTGACAAGCTAGTAGACTTCTACCTAACTGACATGGATACCGTAATGACTATCAGATGATAATTGGATGATAACAATCTTTTTTTTATCTAATATATAAAAATCTCGTGTCACGGTGCTTGTTATCGAACTCCTCCGAAATGGCTTGACCGATTTTTATGAAACTTTTTTAGGTCTACTCGAGAACAGAGTGTTGCCCATAATTTACGAAAATCGTTTTTCTTCGTAGCAATTATTCCATTCCCACATTTTCCCAGTGGCATTTTTCCCAATGTTTTATTTTCTGTGGGCATTATTTCTCAAAATTGTTTTTATTGCCCGACGGGCAAATCGCCCAGAAATAGGAGGTCAGCGAACGTCTGGTACGGAACCCTAAAAATTTACAGATTCTATTGAAATTAACTTTACATTCATGTGTTCTTTCGCCTCAATTACCTACAAGGACTTACCATTTTATTCAAACTTTATGTTTACGCTTAATACTTGGTGGCCTAGTGGTTTGACCTATGGTATCTCAATCAGAGGGTCGTGGGTTCGAGTCCGAGCTCGCACCTCTGAGTGTTCGGAATTTTTGTGCGAAATTATAATTTAAATTTTATTTAGCATGAGCTTTACGGTGAAGGAAAACTGAGAAGAAATTCAATGATATACTTTATGTGAAGTTCCCAATCCGCACTGGGCCCGCGTGGGAACTACGGCCCAAGCCCTCTCGTTCTGAGAGGAGGCCAGTGCCCTGCAGTGGGATGATGATGATAATGATGAATACCTATGTGTTTATTTCGTCTTGTAGCATACCCATTGATAAATTTAGTTAATTGTCGTATTATCTGATGCCTACAATAACAATCGTAATAACCATCTCTCTGTACTCTAACTAAGTATACAGAACATATCTGTATTTAGTAGATTGCTATCGCTTCAGTACCTCTACCATGAGTTACCATGAGTTTACACTAGTACATCTACCATGAGTTTACACTAGTTTACAGTGACCGTACTCGCTAGCGACGGCGTAAATGGTTTGTATGGAGAATTGTACTTCCGTAAGTGACCGCTAGAGGCGATGTACAAATTTCCATACAAATAATTTACGCCGTCGCTAGCGAGTACGGTCACGTAAACTAGTGTAACCTCATGTTAGAGGTATAGTTTACAGTGACCGTACTCGTACTCGCTAGCGACGGCGTAAATGGTTTGTATGGAGAATTGTACTTCTGTAAGTGACCGCTAGAGGCGCTGTACAATTCTCCATACAAATAATTTACGCCGTCGCTAGCGAGTACGGTCACGTAAACTAGTGTAAACTCATTGTAGAGGTACCGATCGCTACACTGTGATACGTTTGGCAGATAGAAAAGGTGATTGTTATTGCGATCGCGCTAGACAATAAGCCAACTGATGTAGCCCATTTGATTTACTAAATAATCGGAAGTTCTTTGCTGTTATTTTTCTTGGGATGTTCGTCTTTATAGGTTGTCCGCTTGAGAGCTTCCTTTATACAAGCTTTTATTTAAGAGATAGAGAGAGAGAGAGAGATGTTTATTTACACATATTCGATACAAACACAGAAAAAAAATACATTTGACAGGAAATTTACAAATAAAAAAAATATATCGAATAGTATAAATTGGGCCCCACTCAGCATAATGTTGTGGCAAGCCACAACGCTGTTTTTCAGTGGGACCCATTTAAAAACTGAACACAAAAACATACACACTGTGACGACACTTGACGACGATTTAACTTGTATGTTTGTATGTTTGTTCTTGCAAGTCAAATTTTACCGACTTCTACTAAAACCCCTTCTACACGGTCGGGACCAACCGCCGACCGTCGTGTCGCTCTCGTCTGCCGACAGCGTTCCATACGGTTGGGGCCGACCACGGACAATGCGCTCGCGACCAAGGCCGTTGACATCAACCAAATATCGGTCGGGTTAACCGATTTCTACGCTGTCCATTTTTAAATCAACCCGACCAAGGACACGATGGTCGGCGGTTGGCCCCGACCGTGTAAATAAATAAATAAAAATAAATATTAGGGGACAATCTTACACAAATCGACCTAGTCCCAAACTAAGCAAAGCTTGTACTATGGGTACTAGACGACGATAAACATACTTATATAGATAAATAAATACTTAAATACATAGAAAACATCCATAACTCAGGAACAAATATTCGTGCTCATCACACAAATAAATGCCCTTACCGGGATTCGAACCCAGGACGTCTTGCTCCGTAGGCAGGGTCACTACCAACTAGGCTAAAGTGGTCGTTAAGGTGTAGAAGGCCTTTTATTGTTATAGCTAGACCGTTTAAATGAGTCCTCGCGCGCGCGGCACAGGGGCTGGGGGGTGTGACGACAAAGGTGGCCGGGAGAGGGGCGGGCGGCAGGCATACGAGGCGCGCTCGCCGCCCGCACCTACCCACCCATCCGCACCTGTGGAGGGCACAGACCCCCTCTCAGAATGAAAGGGCTTGGGCTGTAGTTCCCACGCGGGCCCAGTGCGGACTGGGAACTTCACACACACCATTGAATTTCTTCGCAGGTGTATGCAGGTTTCCTCACGATGTGTTCCTTGACCGTAAAGCTCATGGTAAATTTCAAATTATAATTTACGGGGGCCTTAATTAGACTTAATCCAGTAGGTTCTAAGTTAGATTACTTTATAGTAGTTAAGTTTTATTTATTATTTTTCCTTTATATTTTTATTCTTAGTTTCGCACATAAATTTCGAAAAACTCAGAGGTACGAAGCCCGGATTCGAACCCACGACCCTCAGCTTGAGAGGCAATAGGTCAAACCACTAGGCTACCACGGTTCAAAAAAAAACCTTGCATGAAAAATATTTATTTTTACAAAAAGGCGTTATAAAGTCGCTCAAAAGTAAAACTACTTCGTTTTTGGGTAGTTCTACTGGCGTTTCTACCGCTTTCAGAATCCTGTCGTATATGTTAAAGAGATGAGCCACACTGAGTGAAAGGTTTTCCTAAAACGATAGTATATTTGCGGTAAAATTTCAATTCATTCAAATTTTATGCTATGGCTTAGGTATTTCTTCAATAAATGCGTCACGAAAGTGCTAGCGATTAAAACACTTGTAAAACTACAAATTTATATTTAAGCCGAGAAATTAATAAAACTTTTACAGGTTAAATCTAAATAGATTAGCGGTATGGAAATAAAACAATCAAACTGTATTTTTATATGCATATATTCCGGATTCAATATTTCAATAGTTATTTAATTCATACAACTTAACTAAAAAAAATACACTGACTTGAATGCGGTACCTAACTTAGCTATTTTCAAGCTTAAGACAACTTTATAAATACAATTTCATTACATTATAACTACTTTGAAATAATTAATTTGAATTAATATTTCAATCAACTAATAATCTCTTCGTTATCAATTTTGTAATAAATGCGAATCGAATCACTGGGCAGCGATGTATTTAATTTAATTTTAAATTAAAATTAAACCAGGAATGCTGTTCGTTATAAAGCGATAATTTGAGTTCGAACATCTGAAGTCGATAAAACCAATGTACAAAATTAATTTAGTCTCATTGTTTCAATTTCAATGAGACATAAGTAGTTTTCAGGTATTCTATTAGAGATTGTAAACCACTTAGGAATTAAAAGGTTAAAATATTTTAAACCTTTCAATAGAATACTTTTATCATTTCTCTACATACGAAAGGAATATTTTACAAACGTAATAGAATTCCCGAAAAAACCAAGTATTTTTGTAGTCTTCGGTTACAGTCACAAGGTTCTTCGCCTCATGTTCTGGTTGCTCAACAATTACATATACTGAGTCTGAAACAAAACCTCGCAATCACAGGAGTGCCGCTGTTCATAAAAACAAATACTTAAAGTTAATCTAGACAATATAAGTCACATATACATTCGGAGCACACACATTTACAAATTGTCTTTAAAAATAAAAACTCTTAAAATTTATTTACAGTTTTAAAACTATATTTACGTTAGCGAGTTCTGTACTAAACATAGCCTACTCTTTTTAATATAAGTGATATGACTCAGGTTCTTTTTACATAGGAAGGAAGCAATATGAAAATGAAATTTCTATACATTACAACTAAAATTTGCGGGGTTAAATTTATGGCGCATTTTCGATTCAAACGTCACGTCATTAGGCCTTTTTAAACCAGGGTTATGATTTCGTTGATTATCGTTTTTTGGTATTTTTTTCAGCGTTTTTTTATTGATTCAATGTCAATTCTTTCAAGCGAGAAACAAGATTAACGCTGTTATAGTAGATTTTTAGTTTTTAATTCAAATTTCACGACAATTTTAAATAAATTAACAGTGGTAGTTTCGTTTTTAATCAAGAATCTTGTTAAGTTAGAGAAAAATGTCAAGAAAATTGTTTCATACAAAGTTGATTACTTTCGTTTCAAAACAAGAAGCTTAATCCTGAGTCTCGCTCGAAACTAATTTTCAAAAGAAACTTCAATTTCAATAACTACATGAAGCCCGCCCCGTCGGCAAAACGCTCGGGTATTCAACAGTTTTCCATAAGGTATTTTTGCAAACGATTGATATGTGCTTTAAACGTATTCTTAAGAAGCTTCAACTGTCCCCCAAAAATCATTTTAGAAGTAATAATTTAGAACACGCAATCGAATTTTGAGAAACATTTGAAGTCTAATAAAAATACGAATCCGTAAGTGGCAAAAATTACTGTGTAAAAAGCGCATTCCGTTCGAATCACCATCAGGGGAGCTACCTTAGAACTATACACGCTATTTATGTACAAATAACCTAAAAAGACTAGAAACACTACACCATGTTGATTCCGTACTTCTCGGGTGCGAAGTAGCTGTTCCCAGTGTTGGAGAAGTTAGTGATCTGGGATGCTTGAAGCATGCTTAAGTGCGGAGAGTTCTGGGATTGATTTTCCGGCGATTCTGGGCCGGAGGAGAGGATGTTGTGGTGGGAAGGCCAGGCGGCGGGGGGAGAGGGGTTTCCGAAGGACACCTGGTTATAGAGCTGGTTGCCGTTGGTCGTCAGGTTGTGGCCGTGGTGGCTGCCGTGGGACTGGTTCACGGATGAACCGTTGAAATATTCCATCTGAAAGTCAATGTTTACGTTAGAATTTTAGCAGTTAATGGTATTCTGAAGAAAAGATACTTTGTTTGATACATTCAATCATTGACAAGGGCGACCGGTCAAAGATACTATCGTCTCTTTCTAACTTTGGAATAGGAATGAGAAAACTGTGTTTGTTAGTACGTTTGAACAAACGAGTTGTACTGTACGCTTTGGAGTGAAAGAGTGATTAAAGAAGTAGTAATGCCGCCTTAGGTTTTCGACTGATCGTTCAAAAATTTTATTTGGTTCAGGCTACTAAGCAATCGTGTTCCGTTTTCACCTTTTACAATGAGGTAAAAAATGCTTACATTCTTCTGTAGCCGAAGTTACGAATGTCATAGTAACAGATTAAGATGAAATATTGTTAAATTAACACACAAGCTTTATAAGCATTTACGTATTAAGTTAAGACTGGTAGTAACAAAGGTAATAATGAAATTTATGAAGTAGGTTGCAGCTTCTTACCTGACTCGGATAATACGGCGAGTTGTAAGCGCTCTGCCCGTACCCCTGGTGGTGGTGCGACGTTGAATAGCTACGGATATAGTCCGAGCTGCCCGGCCAGTGGAAGCTGTTGTAGCTGTCCGGGTGGTACACGTTCCCTGGCCCGTTCAGGCTCTGAGGAGTTATAGGGGGTGAGGGAGTGGTCATAATCGAGGAATTAGACCCTAAAGGTGTCAAGTTCCCAGTCAATCTCGAGCTGTATTGGTCCTTGACTAAGTTGCTCCCGAAGGATTTTTCAGAGTAGTCCACTTTTCCCGAATAGTCTAGTCTCTTCGGACTACTGTATAGCTCCTGTTTAGGTGTCACTCCGTATCCGTGAACGTTTGATATAGCGTCTGAAGGTGCGTCCTTCCCGCTGAGTCTTAAAGCTTCGGAGTTATAATGGTGGCTTATGGACGACAGGCTATTGTTTTTGTTGTGAGGCGACGAATCATAATTAGGAGCGGATTCCTTCTTACATATGACGTTTATAGGGGGACTTACTGATGTCGTTGGCGTTATAGGCAAGTTGGGAGACGAAGTTGCAATACTAGAAGTATTTGTTGTTAGACTCGCGTTGCTAGAGCTCGTGAGAGACTTTGAAGTAGAAATTTTCGATGACGACGAAGATGTGTTGGATGATTTTAGGTTTGAGGAAATGGATGAGGATTTGGAACTGGAGGACTTGCTCGAGATCTGCGTATTTGTCTGCTGCTGCAGCTGCTGCCGGCATTTTGCTCGTCGGTTCTTGAACCAGACCTGAGGACAAAAGCGTTGGTTTCAAATATGCCGCGAGTATTGTTTATCAAAAATTTGCTGTGTGATTTCCGACAGCATAAAAAGACAAACTATTATAAAAGACAAGAATGAAAACACATTCTATTGATGAGAATGGGAACTAAGATAAATTGTCTATGGCCGTTAGGCATAAGTATACACATGTTCATATATTAATGTTGAATAATGTTATATCTTGTTTTTTATATCTAACGCCCCTTTCTCAAACTGTCACATTTCCAAGCTCCGTCTTTAGTGAAAATGATACAAATACAACAACATTTGATATAATTCTTCATTTGATACAATACTATATTATATTTGATATTAGTAATTTATCTCAAGAACTTAATTTTATAGGATTACATCGACTTCATAAGCATTGTGTTAGGAGAAACTTATTTTATAAACCCAAGATGGGTTTCGATCTCAGGTAAGTAGTTATATTGAATCTTGTTATATCGATCAATACACATCCCAATTAAATTTTTTTTTTTTTTTACAACACAATACTTATATTATATACCTATGTACAACTATCCTAGACTAAAAAAAATATGTACAATAAGAAAAAAGAAAACAAAAATATAAAATAATGATAATTACAACTAAAACATATTCTGAAAGCTAGTCCCCTTAGGCAAGGTGCCGAAGATGCTGGCAGCGTTTCCTCTTTGAATAGCTAAGCTAATTCTTTGTCCGAGGAAGCTGCCAGCTCTTCGGTCCCCTGTGACGTCGATTAACCTCTTAGAAATTTCCTTAAAGAGCTTTAAAGCGCTAGGACCCCACGGACCAAGGGTCTCGACACCGAATGGGACAAAATCGTATTCGCTGCCTAGACCCCTGTATTTCAGTCCTTTCGCCTTTTCAGCCTCTTCTGAAGCTGCACCAGGTCTGTTTCAAGTACCATGGAGATGGGAAGGGGCCAGCGTGTCTGAACAATTAAATATGTGATCGCCTTTAGTTAATAATCATAACATCAATTAGAATAAATTGAAACTACATTCGATTTGTAACCTTTAAAACGAAAATAAACATTTATCTAGTGAAATTACGTCTCCAAATGGCTTCACATTTAAAAATTAATTAAAAACCTTAACCTTTTGATCAATGGCAAAAGTAAACCAATTAAGTTTTAAACTATTAATTATTGAGGTCTATTACATTAAAAAAACGGTATAAATAGTGCCAAGAAGGAATGCAATGGTTTGCATCGCTCTACAAGTACAACTCAATAACATACGGGAGCGGCCATAACGTTAATGAGTCCTATATCATAAAACGTACTGGCTTTTTTTTTATTCTTGTGATAATAAGGGTTAAACCCGAACACATAGACCCTAATTAACATATTAATCTACTGTTAAAAAAGTCCTGTTCAAATGAGACTGAAGTATTACCGTTACCATTACTTAGTCTCCGTCGTAAACAACAGCTGCTAGATTACGCGACCTATGGCGCATTTATCGATCATCTGCAGGAGCTTTTTGTCTCATCATAAGTTTGTCTCCGAGTCACGTTATGTCTATGTAGGTATATTTATTGTATATGCAAGAATTTAGATTATTTCTACGGCTGGGACTAAAACGCGTCATTTTATTACTTAAAATTACGTTCACGTTTCGACCATATCAACTAATTGTAGTACCTAGTGTTTATCTTGAAATGCGAGAATTCCATTTGAGATTTTGTGGTTTTATTTTGCATGATGTGTCGATTGTTATAGTGCGCGACACCTCGTTTAACTTTAAGCTTGAACATTAATCAATCACTATCTGTGAGATCCTGTAATTGGCTCTGTATTACCTACTATTGACAATACCTATATTATGTAAATAAGCTGTTGGTTCTCCTTAAATAAATAAAGAAATAATTAAATATTGCAACGGCTACGGTCGTGATGGTCTAAACATCAAAGAGAGAGAGAGAGAGAGAGAGAGAGAGAGAATACATTTGGCAGGAAAAGATACAAATAAAAAACATCGAAATTAAACCTTGCAAAATAAATAAATAAAATATATTAAATTATATATTAAATTTAACCTGGCAATTGTCAGTGACCGATTAGGTACTTTTTAACCTATTAGTGCTGCCTGCTACGCGTTCACCCTCTAGTAGCGATATCAATTACGCTTCTTGCTTCTTGTTTGCGTAGCGATTTGATTTATGAGGCGAGAAGTGTGTGACTTAGGGGTGGGCGTAAAGTGTTAGGTTAAACTAATCACATAAGTACAGTTCTAGTTAACTTTGTTACATAATAGGGATGACACATGCTTGATGAGCTGTTAAAAAATTATTCTCCTGTAGATCTTGTGTAGTAAAGCTTCAAATGCACAGACAGCGCAGGCGTGGCGGTGCGGTGGCGTGGCGGTGACGGTTGTAATATTCTAACTTGTATGAACGGTTGTGCGGTACCGTACCGCGATCTCGTTCGTGTACAAGTTAGAATATTACAACCGTCACCGCTACCACACCGCCAGTCCGCCACCCCTCCTCTGTCTGTGCGTTTGGAGCTTTAAAGCCGGTTATGCCGTCACTTCTATGCTAACTCCATCGACTAACTATTTATTTGTTTTATAGCGGTTAAACCCCCCCCCCCCCGCGTAAAAACTGCCTTTGCTAAGAGATTCTCGGCATTTCTCTTTCCGCATGTATATAACAACATGGCAAAGAATTCTGACTTATGGCACTGTAATTTTGTTGAGGCAAAAAGGCGTATCAGTGCCTTGCTTTTGTCATGGAGTTATGATGAGTCAGAGGACATTTTGAGGTGTTGAGTTGTTCAGCGGTGGATTTTTCTGAACCCAGGAGTTTGAGGTTACCTCTCTTCCTTGCACGCTGTACGTGCTCTCTCATACACACACACACACACACACACACACATTATCCCTCACTTACACTCACCTTTTTCCATTTGCTAATTTTGGTGTAGTGTAATTTTAAAATTAAGCATGTCAAATATATATTAATTTTAGTTATGCTATAAAATAAATAAAAATGTATGATCCAGGATACCTACCAAATACAAAATTAAGTGCCGCTCATTCTTGAAATTTCTGTTGCGTTTGGATCTCCACGATACAGGCTGTGCCTAGTGTGGGGATCACTGTTTCTCATGTATCGTTTAATTTAAATTTTATGGTCAATAAATACATTTTGATTTTTTTTTTTTTAACAATTTTGCAGTTAAAATTAATCTGGTATTCAGGGCTAAAAAAAGTTTTTTAAACAGCGTCTCGTCTTGAAATTATTGTTTATGGTGTCGTCATCCTCATTGTCCTATGGTTTCGGGTACCATATCTCAAAAATAATGGTACCATTTGAATCAAATAAATGGACTCCTTGTGAGGGTTCAATCCTACTCCTAATATAAATAAATAAATATCACGGGACAATTCACACCAATTGACCTAGTCCCAAAGTAAGCTAGGTAAAGCTTGTGTTATGGGTACTAGGACTAGGCAACGGATAAACATACTTATATAGATAGATACATACTTAAATACATATTAAACACCCAAGACCCGAGAACAAACATTCGTATTTTTCATACAAATATCTGCCCCGACACGGGAATCGAACCCCCGATATAAAACCCCCGGACCCGGGATAACCCGGGGATATTATAAAACGATAATGTTTGTGAAGATGTTTATTACTCAATCCTTAATTTCTTAGTAATATTCTAAACGCGATAGTAACTCTGTCTATAACCACTGACTGAACCGATTTAGATGAACGAAAGTTTTTATCCTGAAAAATTTCATAGATCCCTTGGTACGGCGATAGACAAATTCTGCACAGACGGACCCGCAAGCAAAAGCTAGTTTTAAAATACATTAGTATGAAGAACACCCGTACGAAGCGTCGTACTTATTTCTAGACTCCTCCAATGGGTATATCGGGAGGAAAATTAGCCTACGTCTAATTCCCATGATCCAGCTATATTGAAGTTCCCAATCCGCACTGGGCCCGCGGTTTATAATATTACTTAAGCTATAATTTAAAATTATAACTTTACAGGGTTATTTGTAATTCACTAGCATCCTTTTAACCCTAAACTCCCTACCACTTAAACGAATGTTTTTTTGTTTTACGGCTTTTGTCATTACTTAATATTTTATCATTATCAGACGATCCTAACGAGTTCGATATACTGACTCCCGGCCACTTTGTTGTTGGACAAAGCTTACTGGCTGTTTCGGAATATAACGTGGAAGACGTTTCTCTGAATAGATTGTCCCGTTGGCAATCCATCCAGAAGATTACGCAATCTTTTTGGAGACGTTGGTCTGATGACTACCTGCACACTCTACAACAGAGAGTGAAATGGTTCTCATCACCAACAAATATCAGAGTCGGTGACCTAGTGCTCATCAAGTCGGAGCTGACTCGACCCTTAAATTGGCCACGGGGCCGAATCGAGGCAGTTCATCCCGGTCGTGACAATGTTGTGCGTGTGGTTACCGTGAGAACTCAATCTGGAGTGTATAAGAGGCCAGTTAATAAACTGTGCCCTTTGCCTTATGCAAATTAATAAATCATATTTTAGATAAGTTAATTAGCTGTAGGTCTAAATCAGGATACTCTTTCAATAAAAATAACTAAATAATATTGACGGCACGTTGCCTAAATGTAGTAACTTTAGTTTTCATATATTTTCTTTATCATAACCATTCTAGTGGAAATCACCACGTTGATTTCGGTGGGGGGTATGTTCGATTCTTGCCAAATAAGGGTACATGGATGATGTTTTCCCACTGATTTGAGGGTACTTGCGACTGGAATGGCGAGTAATCTTACGCTGAAGAGGCTACCGTGCGGACGTTCCGTTTCTTTGTGAGCCTGGTGTGTTTCTACAACGACTTTTGTCGGTTTTTAACCCTAAGGACAGCCGTGCTGTGATTGTGTTGAGCTCGTAGCTCCTAAACCTTGGACATGAAAAAATCTGAAGAAGCCCTACGCCGTGCTGCATGCTGAAGTGACTCATTTGCTGGACTGGTGCTGGAACCTGAAGGTCAGTGGGAATTTTCATATACTCGTATTTGGCAAGGGTATGTACTGCGTTCCATATTAAAAAAAAAAAAACACAGTTAGATCTAGAATTAAGTTTGCATCTGCAACAATACTTAATATTTTTGGCGTAATAACGTTTTGAAAATTTGAGATTACCTCTTATTTTTACGATACTCTTGTGTATTTGTATGGGGAAAAAAGTGCTTCATTTTAAAAAGTCGTAAAACAAAAAACATTTGTTTGAGTGATAGGAATTCAGGGTTAAGAGGATGTCAGTGAATTACAAATAACCCTGTATATTAAAACTATGATAAAAAATAAAAGAAAACTAACGAGACTAGGTACTACTAGGTAAAATTAACAAAAGGTTCCCCCCGCGGCATGGACCCAAAGACACTGGCAGCATTACCTCGCTGTATAGCAATGCTGATACGTTGAAGGTTAAATCTTGTGCCCATTATGACGTCGCAAGATGTCATTGGTCCATAATTTCGGAAGCAAACAACGAATCACATTTGCTCTTTTCGTAAAAATTAGTTCATTAGTCATTCAGTCAAACTCGACACACAATGGCCCACAATGGGTCACAACTGGGCACAATGGGGTACACTGTTGGGGCACAGCTAATCCTTGCGCGGCGCGGCGAGGCACGGACGAAAGCGATCATTGGCTTCATGATTCGGCTTTTTGCTAGTTCCATTTGTAGAATAAGTTTTCTTGGTTATTTAGAGGTCAATATAATGTTGTGCCCGTGACTTCGTCTGAAGATTGCGCTAGTGGGATTAAAACACGATCATTTGTCGGCCGTGAATGAAGGACAATGACGCTCGGCCAGGGGCTAAATTCAGGAACGGCCCAACACGGTTTGCGAGCGAGCGGTAATTCGATCGTTTGCGAGAGGATTCGGATGAACTAACTGCTATTCAGGAACGCCAAAAATCGATCGAATTACCGCTCGCAAACCGTGTTGGGCCGTTCCTGAATTTAGCCCCAGCCCCCCATTTCAACAACGTGAAAATTGTCGCACCTTAATTACATGCGAATAATACAAAATACTACAATTGTAACGCAAGACTGACATACATAGCATTTCATTCAGTTCAATTCACTCATTACAATGATTCAATTTAGTTTAATTCAATTCAGTTATAAGTTATAGATATATTGACATTTATTAATTTTTAATTTTGATATTATTTATTTATTTGTTTGACTGATTTGTTGGAGCCTAATTACTACCTTTATTAATTTACATATAAATTTTTATCTGTTATTACTTCCTAATGTATATTTCTAATTTATAATTGTGTAAATAAATTATATTATATTTCAACATAAAAAAAAAAAAAAAAAATAAGAATAATTGTTACTAACACATTATCCCTTTATATAATTTTTTCTTTTTATCATCATACTTATTGTGTGCCTATGGATGGAAACGTCTGACAATAAATGATTTTTTATTTTTTTTTTTATTTTATTTATTTATAGCTTTTATCTCATGTCAAAATTTAGAAAAAAAATATTCTCGTTTCACGACATAACCCGCCAAGAACCCGCTAGTAGTACAATAGTCTCTCGACATATGTCACTGACAATTTTCACGTTGGTGAAATAGGGGTCTGATAATTCAAGCCCTTAGCCACACTTTTAACAGACGTGGGTCGTTCATTAACATAGGTAACCCAATTTGGATATCCCTAGAGTCCTGTCCTATATTCTATATTAATTAATGTTCGCTTATCTTTTAGCTTTCTTTTCAATCCAGGTTAGCTTGAAAAGATCCCTTTTAGGGATAAGTTAGCCTTTGTACTCTTTTTGTTTTGTTGTTTTTTTGTGTTATATTTGTGGCCTTCCAAGTATAAACACCTACAGTATAATTTCTGTCATATGCTGTATTTACTTATTACAAGGCTACTTAAATCTAGGTAAATAAATGTACAGTCTGGTTCGCCGGTATATGTATCGCCGGCTTTCATGGATGTCTGTACATAGACCTTATGTTATCATAATGGGGTCTATGTATAGATATTTGTGGGATGTTGGCGGTGCGGATATTCGGATATTGGTGAACTTGACAATACGGTCGGCGTCATGAAAGAGTGAGCGCCTTGGTACCTTGTCGCTTTCAGTCGTTATACATGATATTAAGGTGGCGGGGTGCAGAGGTGGTCGCTTGTTTGCGGCGCTGACCGTACTAGTACTAGTAATAGTAATAGTTTTATTTTATTTCGTTTACTTCCTTAGTTATAATAATCTTAAATATTTAAAGATTGTAACTAAGTATAAGAAAAAAATTTTAATTTTTTTTTTGTAACATTAATTGCAATAAAAGATAATTTTTTTTTTTTGTGTTTTATGTACGTAGTTCCCAGGTGGGCACAGTGCGGATCGGGAACTTAACACTCACCATTGAATTGCAGGTATGTCCAGGTTTCCTCAAGAGGTTTTCCTTCACTAAAGTTCATGGTGAATTTCAAACGTAATGCACACATAAATTCCGAAAAATTCAGAGGTGCGAGCCCAGCCTCGAACTGATGACCCTCTGCTTGAGAGACCATAGGTGAAAGCACACCGCTAACACGATTTTTTTAAATAACGCTGCGAAATCTTAGCTAAAACAAGAAGCTGAACACAATTCAAAGAATAAAAATGTTTATTTTAATTTCCTGATTTCAATCTCCTATCTTCAATCTCGCTAATGATACGTCGTTAAGCGCGAGCTGTCACTCCGCCATTTTGATTTGCTTTGTTGTGTTGGCTGATCCGAGTCGCTTTGTGTTTTGTTTCGGATTGGACTAATTTTAATTGAGCTTTGATGTTGTATGTAATCTATAGTATGTAAATAAACTGCAGAGCTTTCGAATTTAGCAAATGTAATAAATTAACTGTTATCATTTAAATTGTACACGTTAACATACAGTTTGACTGCCCCATCATCATCATCATTTCAGCCGAAAGACGTCCACTGCTGAACACAGGCCTCCCCCAAGGCATCCAACGCGATCCCGCAACCTAAACCAGGTCGTCGCTCCATCTTGTTGGAGGCCTACCTACACTGCGTCTTCCGGTCCGTGGACGCAACTCGAGAACCTTTTAGCCTCATCGGCCATCAGTTCTACGAGCGATATGCCCTGCCCACTGCCACTTGAGTTTGGCGATTCTTCTAGATATGTCGGTGACTTTAGTTCTTGCGCGGATTTCATCATTTCTAATGCGATCCCGCAGAGAAACTCCGAGCGTAGTCCTCTCCATCGCCCTCTGAGTGACTTTGATAGTCTATAGTCTATTATAATTAAATAGGTACTGTTAAGATCGTACTACGACCTTGGGGTGCAGATTTCCAGACGATTCATTAAAATACGTGCTTACAGTTTGACTTGAGTTTATTGACTCTCTTCAAAGAACAAATACAAATTCATTTTTTTAAGGCTGACATTCGATTGCTGTTCCATTTATGATTTTCAAATAAAATCATAGAGAACTCGCACTCTAGCATTTGACTGCCAGCTAACGGTACCTATTGATTGACTGACTAAGTGCGGATCCTCTCCTCTACAACTTTGGCCTCTCACCTTAAGTCCGCACAAGCTCACCTTATTATAATAAACATAAGCTTGACCTTTACAATTTTACTCAAACTAAGTCATACGACACCAAATATCACCGATAAACCAATTTTCAGATTAAAAATAACCGGACAATAAAATGCTCTCGCGGGTGGTTTTCCATTACTTCGGATTATATCTTTATCCCCGTTATCTTTAGTTAATTGAAAGTTAGTAATCATGTTATGCCAAGCACCACCACACCCGAGGTATTTTGATGTCATTAATGCTATCATCGGTAAATAAGCTACCGTCTGATCGATCTGAGAGGTTTTGGATTATCTCATGGTGTAGATAAGATAGCTCGACTTTCTATGTTCATGGGAACCTCGAGTTTTTCTGTGTCGAGAACCAAGAACTTGTGAGTGGAGTTGGCTTTAGCTTTGCAGTGCCTTTTATATGGACCATACGAGTACATACTAGGGGCGTTCAATAAAAAGTGAGAATGAGTATGTTATAAACAACTTTTACTAAATGTCATTTTATTTTTCGACATAGTCACCTTTTAGCATAATACACTTAGTATATCTTTTTTCTAAACTTAAAATTCCATTTTTAAAAAAGGTCTCATGTTGAGTACTTAAAAAATCTTGTACTGCAGCGACTACCGCGTCGTCGTCTTCAAATTTCTGGCCTCTCAGGTATTGCTTCAATCTCGGAAATAGGTAGAAATCACTGGGAGCGAGATCTGGTGAATACGGAGGATGCTTAAGGATATCGAACCCAGCATCACGAATTGCAGCCATTGCAACGGCGGACTTGTGTGCCGCGGCATTGTCCTGGTGGAACAGTATAACTTTCGAGAGTTTACCTCGCCGTTTTTCGCAGATATCATTGCGCAATGTTGCTATTTGTTTGGCGTATAATGTGCACGTAATAGTGGCTCCATGCTCGAGATACTTAATCATTAATACCCCTTTACCATCCCAAAAAACAGAGCCCATGACCTTACCGGCAGATGGGCTCACCTTGAATTTCTTCGGAGTTGGAGATGATGGCCTTTTCCATGTCATAGACTGCAGTTTCGTTTCAGGGTCGTAATGATGGAGCCATGTTTCGTCCATTGTTATAAATCGCGCCAAAAAAAGTTCCCGGTCTTGCTGCATCAGGTTCAAAGCTTCTTGACAAATCTCTAGTCTAGTTTGTTTTTGCGTGTCAGTAAGCATTCTTGGTACCCAACGCGCAGATACCTTTTTCATACCCAAGCGTTCATGTAAAATATTATGCACGCTCCCCGTTGAAATCTTTACATTTTCAGCAATAAAACGAACCGTGACACGACGATCCGCCAAAACTGAGTTTTCAACTTTTTTCACAATTTCTTCAGTTACTGCTGTAGTAGGGCGTCCGGAGCGGGGGTCGTCCATTGTCGATGTTCTTCCACGTCTAAATTCGGCGCACCAACGTGCAACTGTCGAATACGGAGGAGCATTAGACCCTAAATTGTCCCGCAAATCCAAATTGACTTGGTCCGTAGAAAAAATTTTCAAACACAAGTATTTGATAACGGCGCGCAGTTCAATTTTCTCCATTTTCGCTAACGTACTCAATAGCAATGCAAAAAAATTACCGTATATTTTTTTAAACAAAAGACAGTTAGTTTTTTTTTTCATAGCAATCAGCTAGATAGATTAACTTTACCGGCCAGTATTTAATTTCGTAATATTAAAAGAGTTTACATCTCATTCTCACTTTATATTGAACGCCCCTCGTACCTCGAAACGACACCGACATATGACATATGATATGACGACATAATTTCTTCTTGGTCACATTGGCTTCAGTTCTCTGTAAGCGAGACGTAACTGCACTCTGTTAACGACGGTGTGTGACATCTTGCGAGGCAATTCAGATTGTCCTGATCTAGTGTCAATGATCGTAAGGTTAGCAGTCCCATTCTCCCCAAAAAAAATTTCTCAGACCGCGTAACAATAGTTTGCTGGCGGTACCAAGGACTCGTACTGTATCACACCGTAATTCCCCTGTAATTCGTGCACTAACGTGCCTCAACTCGCTTCTATCATCAGCACCCGAATCTGACCTCTTTGCAAGTCGATGGGCCGAAGTCTGTCGCACATGTCTGAGGTTCTGTGAGGCGATGGATGGAAGTGG
The DNA here is from genome assembly GCA_947859365.1 of Archips crataeganus. Classification (NCBI taxonomy): domain Eukaryota; kingdom Metazoa; phylum Arthropoda; class Insecta; order Lepidoptera; family Tortricidae; genus Archips; species Archips crataeganus. The sequence continues at coordinate 9,003,085 of OX402071.1, forward strand.
ATTGTTATCTTATTTCTTAAATGTATAATTTCTTATTTCAAATGTTTAAATTGAATTTTCCAGTGAATTGGCTTACAGCTGTAATACTGTGTAAATTTTGTTTTACTTAATAAATAAATAATAAATAAATAATAGCTCGAAGAATCGCCAAATTCAAGTGGCAGTGGGCAGGGCACGTTGCTCGTAGAACTGATGGCCGATGGGGCAAAAAGGTTCTCGAGTGGCGTCCACGGACCGGAAACGCAGTGTAGGTAGGCCTCCAACAAGATGGAGCGACGACCTGGTTAAGGTTGCGGGATCGCGTTGGATGCTGATGGCACGGGACCGATCTGTTTGGCGAGCCTTGGGGGAGGCCTATGTTCAGCAGTGGACGTCTTTCGGCTGAAATGATGATGATGATGATACGAGTACAAAGCGTGCGGATTGGGAACTTCACACACACACACACACACCATTGAATTTCTTCGCAGGTGTATGCAGGTTTCCTCGCGATGTTTTCCTTTACCGTATAAGGCCGGGGCCGCACTGGTAAGGCGACCGGCGACGTGACGCGACGGCGACTAAATCAAACATAGTTGACTTAGTCGCTGTCGCCGCTGCGGCCGCTGCGGCTGCTCACTTATTTCGAACTATGTTTGATTTAGTCGCCGTCACGTCGCGTCGCTGGTCGCCTTACCAGTGCGGCCCCGGCCTTAAGCCCGTGGTAAATTAAGGTGCGAGCCGGGATGTGATGGCCACCGCGGCTTTTTAGTTGTCTTGTTGGACATAAAATTACTCCGAGTCAGCAATGGGCCGAAAGTTGGCCAGGCGTCAGATCGCACGCACGCGCAATATATAGAGACCGACAATGCTGTACCTCTACCATGAGTTTACACTAGTTTACAGTGACCGTACTCGCTAGCGACGGCGTAAATGATTTGTATGGAGAATTGTACTTCCGTAAGTGACCGCTAGAGGCGCTGTACAATTCTCCATACAAATAATTTACGTCGTCGCTAGCGAGTACGGTCACGTAAACTAGTGTAAACTCATGGTAGAGGTAGAGGTACTGTTCATACATATGCGGGCTGCTTCAATTTGACCTGACCGCGACCGCAGAACGCATCCAGTGGACAAATCCTAAATTATTTTTGAGAACCTGAAACTTTTCTATTCCTCTTTTTTATATCTTGGATCCCCTTATGTTTCTATTCTAAAGAGCTGGTGCATACCTGGACCCTGGATTCTGGCAGGTTGATCTTCAAAGCCACCTCCTCCCGCATGAAGATGTCAGGATACCGCGTCTTCCCGAACAGCGCTTCCAGGACGTCCAGCTGCGCGCGGGTGAATGTGGTACGCTCCCGCCTCTGCTTGCGAGGGTTCACACCTGTGGACAAAAATAGTAGATTGTACAACGAGAGCATAAAACGAGTCATTGTACCCGAGTCGTTCAAATAGCCACCCGAGCCGGTATGGCATCATGGCATGCCATCCTTATAGACGCGAAGAGCTAGCTACGAGTTCGCGACGAATAGGGTAAAACCGGGATAGTTACCCCACACACTCACTCTTAGTAAAAAAAGTAAAATATTTTATTTAAGTATAAAACCGGCCGGGACTTCGGGTCGACCAAATATTATATAAAAAGTAAAAAACATTTTCTTGAATATTTTCAGAGTACCTATTAGCGATTTTAGCAGACCTCTTCATTTTGTGACATCTATCCCACGTATGGTATAGTTGCCTGATCCATATCATTGCCGCATAGGATAGATGCCCTCCCCCGAAACAGGACAAATATCCCCTATAAACTTTAGTCGCATTTTTCCTTCCCGTGCAATCACACAGAGATATGCGACTCGGTCAACTTAGTGGTAGCTGGAAAGCCTCTCGATAAATAATTGAAATAAAATATGATTCATTCGCAAAACTAGAGTAATTGTCATCGGGGCAACTGTCCTGGTTTTACCCTACGTAACGTAATGCATTCGCGGCGAATCCATTGCGCGCTCGCGGCGAACACGCTGCGAGTTCGCTCCGCTAATACGTTCGCAAATCGCCCGTGTAATATGGTTCCCATAAAGTCACAGATATATTAACTAGCACTCTTCCATGTAACTAGAAACATAACATTATGTTAATTTGGATTAAACAGTTCCATGCGCCATTGCCTTCAATTTGCAAGCAACTAATTAAAAGCTAATCCTCCGCGGTTATCGTTACTTGATAGGCGATGACATTTAGAAGTGAAAGAAGTGACCACTGACGCGTAGGAGTAACGTTTTTTTCCGTTTATAGACTTACTAGTTTTTACCCGTGGTTTCGTTCGCATGGACCAATAGAACTGGCAGTCTAAATCTCGAGTTCAATTTATTTGGGTACGCTTAACATCGAAAATTGGGATGCAGTTATAGTACGGTCGCGTGCTTTAATTTGGGGCCCATTTCGAAAAAATATCCTTTGATTTCCTATACAATATGACAGGACTGTCAACCTTAAGTGGGTCCCAAATTAAAGCTCACCTCTCTAAACTTACCGAGTTGAGATTTTGGGATGCGCACATTCCGATGGGAATATCAAGATAAAAACGTTACTCTCAACGTTAACGTTAAACGTTATTCTCAAGATCAAGCTATTTCCATACCAAACTTCATCCAATTCCGTGACGTCGTTTTGACGTGAGAGTAACACATACACTCACACACTAAAGCTTTCGTATTTATAACATTCGTACGAATAAAGCCAAGCCAAGCAGGTTTACAAGATGCCGTCAAAATGACGACGTGCGAAAGTGGTCGTTAAAATATGTGATTGTTGACGCCATTGCATAATGGATTAAATATTTTAACGACGTCGAAACGTCGGGGGCATTCACCTGTGGTATTTTCTATGCTCTTCTTATTATAGTTAAAGTATCTGTGTTTAGTTTTTAAATGGGTCCCACAGAAAAACAGCTTGCCGCAATATTATGCTGAGTGGGACCCAATTTAAGGCCACAACAAACCGGGAGCGCGAGGCGTCGACGGAGCGTGCCCAGTGCGGTCAATAACACTGAATCAAATACGGTGTGCTACGCTGCCGGTGTGTCACCGTGTATTTGATTCAGTGTTATACACCGTGAAATTTTAGTGGTTGTTTTCCCGAAACGAGGTGATTTAGTTTCGATTGTACAGTCGATTTATAATTACTATTTTGACTAGAGTCAAAAAACCAATTGTGTAAAACGAAAGTCGAAAATGACCGCAAACCAATAGTAACGCTTCGTTGGTACAAGTAGCGTACGATCGTACGATAGGTTAGGTACCAACGAAGCGTTACTATTGGTTTGCGGTCATTATCGACTTTCGTTTTTCACAATTGGATTTTTGACTCTAGTCAAAATAGTAATTATAAATCAATTGTACAATCGATACTAAATCACCTCGTTTCGGGAAAACAACCACTAAAATTTTACGGTGTAGAGCGCGTTGGGCACGCTCCGTCGGCGCTCCGCGCTCCCGGTTTGTGTTGGCATTTATACTATTTGATGTTTTTTTTAAGTCGTGGTAGCCTAGTAATTTGACCTATGGCCTCTCAAGAAGAGGGTCGTGGGTACGTACCCAGGCTCGCACCTCGGAGTTTTTCGGAGTTAACGTGTGAAATGACATTTGAAATTTATAACGCGCTTTACAGTGAAGGAAAACATTGTAAGGAAATCTGCACACGCACCTGCTAAAAAGTTCAATGGTGTGTCTGAAGTTCCCAATCCGCGCTGGGCCCGCGTGGGAACTAAGGGCCTCCTCTCATTCTGAGAGGAGGCCTGTGCCCTGTAATGGGACATATAAAGGCTGAGATGACATGTATCGCACAGACGCATCGGTGGCGCACGGTGGTAGCGGAAGAGCGAAGGTAAAATATAACTATTGTAGTTCGATTTCCAGGTTCGAAAGTCGTCCACGACTAAACAGAAAGTTTCCCCAAGGTTCGCCAAACAGACCGGTCTTCCGCCATCCGCATCCAACGCGTTCCCGCAACCTTAACCAAGCCGTCGCTCCATCTTATTGGAGGTCTAACTACACTGCGTTTTCCGGTTCGTGGACGCCACTCGAGAGCCTTTCGGCCCCATCAGCCATCAGTTCTACGAGCGGAGCAATGCGCCCTGCCCACTGCCACGTTGATTCTATACCTATGAATTTTACGTAGTGCTAAATACTACCTACTACTAGAAGGATTATCTACAGATAAAACATATTGTGTCTATAGTGAAAATAAACGGATCACTCACGTCTTAAAACAAGTTTAACTCGACATGTTTCGGGCTAATCCGTAGCCCTTCTTCTCGGAGTCACGGATTAGCCCGAATCATCGGGTTAAAGAATTTATTTTCTCAAAAGAAATTAAATTTCGCTTAATGAGAAGGTAAATAAATAGACTTACTACATAATTGGCGCCGAGCGCCGGCATGCGGACTCTAAACAGTGGCACAAGCAATCCAAACAGCAGTTCCAAACAACGTTGCACAATACAAAGACACCAATTATTAACTAAGTATACCATAAATTACTAACAAGTCGAGTTAAACTCGTTTTAAGACATGAGTGATCCGTTTATTTTCACTATGAGTGAGTCTCACGGTAGTTTCATGTTTATTGTGTTTATATTTTATCGTGAAACATCCGAAGTGTTATGGTAGTGGAGTTAACAAAATTGAATTAGTTTAGCAATCCTATTAAGATAAGCATGGTCTAATCCGTTGGCGCCAAGCAATATTTAATATTTTTTAACAAAACAATAAATCTCTAAGGTCGTACAAACCCGTTTGGTCACAAAAACACTAATCACTATTTATGCATTCATCTACACGTTTTAGGACCACTTTTCTCTACAGATTAGCGATGAAGCCGCGTGTAAAAAAACCGGCCACGTGTGGGTCGGACTCGCGCGCCGAGGGTTCCGTCATCATCATCATATCAGCCAGGAGACGTCCACTGCTGGACACAGGCTTTCCCCAAAGAGTTCCACAACGATCAGGGGCTAAATTCAGGAACGGCCCAACACGATGTGCGAGCGGTAATTCGATCGTTTGCGAGACATACAGGCTATTAAGGGATGAACTGCTATTTAGGAACGCCAAAAACCACTGGTTTGCGAGAGATTGCGATGAGCCTTATTTATTTATTTATTTATAAAGCGAATTAACAGGAAATTAAGGCTCATCCCAAGCTCCCTATCCTCTCGCAAACGATTGAATTACCGCTCGCAAACCGTGTTGGGCCGTTCCTGAATTTAGTCCCAGGCTGCGCCCCTCACATCTAAGTTGTCCAGATCCGATCAGATGGATACTCAGAGCATAAGTAACTCGCTCCACCGCTCTTTATTTATTTATTTCAATACAAAGTCAGGCTTACAGTTTGCACCAAAACGCCTAACTCGTTAGTAAAATAACTATATTTCAATACTAGATGAAAAAAATGCGCCTGTACAATTCCCGTTCCCATGGGAATTCCGGGAAAATATATACCGTATGTCACTCGCCGAACCGAGACGAATCTAATGACACCTCACACTTCAAAATCCATTGAGCCGTTTAGGCTGCAGGGCGTGCCAAAGAATGATACACATACATAAATACATTCGCTCGAAAAACATAACCCTAATTCTACAAAACAACACATAACTAAAACAAAAATATTATGCTAAAAATAACATTATCTAATATATAAAAATCTCGTGTCACGGTGTTTGTTACCGAACTTGGCCGATTTTTATGAAACTTTTTTCTCTACACTCAGTAGATCTGAGAATAGGTCGTAGGCTATTTTTTATCCCCCCCCCCCACCCATTCTTCGCGGACGGAGTAGCGGGTAACAGCTAGTTTTAGACAGAAGTATTCCCCAACCATCGGCAAACACGTCAGCATCCGGGATTTCGGACAGAAATTCATTTAACAGCAGCGCTTTGAGTGAATTTGAGCTTTGTTATGAGGCCAACTGTAACCGAAGAGCTGATGGCTTCCTCAGACAACCTAACGGCATTGCTGTACAGCGAGGAATTGCTGCCAGCATCTTTGGGTGGGTCCATACCGGGCGGGGAATCATTTGAATTGCTGCCAGCATCTTTGGGTGGGTCCATACCGGGCGGGGAATCATTTGAATTGCTGCCAGCATCTTTGGGTGGGTCCATACCGGGCGGGGAATCATTTGAATTGCTGCCAGCATCTTTGGGTGGGTCCATACCGGGCGGGGAATCATTTGAATTGCTGCCAGCATCTTTGGGTGGGTCCATACCGGGCGGGGAATCATTTGAATTGCTGCCAGCATCTTTAGGTGGGTCCATACCGGGCGGGGAATCATTTGAATTGCTGCCAGCATCTTTGGGTGGGTCCATACCGGGCGGGGAATCATTTGAATTGCTGCCAGCATCTTTGGGTGGGTCCATACCGGGCGGGGAATCATTTGAATTGCTGCCAGCATCTTTGGGTGGGTCCATACCGGGCGGGGAATCATTTGAATTGCTGCCAGCATCTTTGGGTGGGTCCATACCGGGCGGGGAATCATTTGAATTGCTGCCAGCATCTTTGGGTGGGTCCATACCGGGCGGGGAATCATTTGAATTGCTGCCAGCATCTTTGGGTGGGTCCATACCGGGCGGGGAATCATTTGAATTGCTGCCAGCATCTTTGGGTGGGTCCATACCGGGCGGGGAATCATTTGAATTGCTGCCAGCATCTTTGGGTGGGTCCATACCGGGCGGGGAATCATTTGAATTTTTTTTAGTTTCAGAGGCCCTACCACGAAGTGCATAATTCGAACTTCGTTTTGTGCCGTCCCGCTCACGCTAATATGATTTGACACGAGAGTGAGAGGGATAATACGATAAGAACTTCGATTTTCGAATTTCGTAGTAGCGCCTCAGGTTACTTATTAGTAACTTTACTTTTCTTTCATGTTTAACTTAGCTTAAGTTATAAATATAATTATTTACCTATAAATATAACAAAAACTTAACTTTTGATGAGTTTTAACAACATACAACCTACAGCATGTCGATCCGCTAATAATTATGCAGATTTCGTGCCAATTTAGATTCATAATAGTGTTATTTTGCTAATAAAAAACATGCGAAATACTTCTGTGTTACGACCTGACAATTTAAAATTTACGATTTATGACTTATTTTGTTATTTTAGGAGTAAAAGTATAATGTGGCTCGTTCTATTGTTGAATAATTCTTAGTTTTTAGTTTAAAGTAGTTTAAGTTACTAAGTTAGTAGTGGATGCGGATGGCACGTGACCGATCTGTTTGGCGAGCCTTGGGGGAGGCCTATGTTCAGCAATGGATGTCTTTCAATTTTTTTTTTATAATTAATTAGGTCGCATAATTTTGCTAACGCTTGGATTAACTTAAATCCCATTTTCAACGAGGTGCGATATTTTTAACGTTGAATGTAGCAGTGTATTTCTTTGTTTGTTCATAATCCTTGGAATATTAATTAAAAAGTAACATGTATATATATTTTTTTTATTATTATGACAAAGGAGGCAAACAAGCAAACCGAGGAAATGATCACCACCGTTCCTGAATATCAACAACTCAAGGGCCACTTATCTGTTGCCAGACTTTAATTTAAAGGAAGTATAAACACTTTTCCTGAAAGCCCCGATGTCATAATTGTCTGGAAACACTACGTATAGTTGTGTTATGTAGTTGTTTTTGTAGATGGACATCCGAATTTATCGCAGACCAAGTCGCGGCTAAGACTTACTATCTACTATATACTGTCTCTTAAAAAGAATCCCATTTATCAGACCAAACAAACGTAAACGCTACCAAAAACTATCGCGCGCATGTAAACGTGTAATCTTACAACAAAAACATTCCTAAACTAAAAATGAAAAAGAATTAGTCTATGCTCTTGTCTATGACACAAAAGTCAGAGACAAGCAGTCTGTCTTTGACCATTCACAACAGAGAAAATAAATCTTTCCGAGTTTGAAATGGTCTCTGGTAGACGTCGATTTTTTAGGTCTGTATGTAATTTGGGTATGAGAAATGACGTGTTAGTTGATGATTTTTAACGATGAGGATTACAAGGATTAAGACATGACCCGCTTTCGAATGACTGTTAAGGTTGTGAATGATGATGGATAAATTCCTTGGTTGAAAGGCATTTTTGAGAGCGTGGGCTGGGGCTAATTGAGATGTTTATGAGAATGTAACGGCACGAGCGAAATAAGTAGTGTTATTGTTCTGTGGATATAAGTAATATACTTATGCGTGCTACCATTGAAAAGAAAGCCGTGGCAGCCCAGACGTTGAGGGAACATTTTCGTTAAGTAGCCCGGGAATGAGCGAAGTGTGATTTTAGGTAGTTTTCGGATACATACAACCCTTGCTATAATTACTTTGTTATTACAAACGTGTCAAAATGAAACCGACACCAAAAAACCGAGAAAATAACTTTCATAATTTTTTTTAGCTCAATCGGAAACCGCAAAGTGGGTCAAATTTAAGTAACTTGCAAGATTGGACCCGCTGAGGAGTTCCGTTGCATGGTCATCTGTGGTCTTCTTCATCAGATCCAGTTTACCAAATGAGATTTTCTGAATGAAAATGCTTGACTGGATGCTAAAAATACCAAAACCGAGGGAAGGGAAGGAGGGAATCACAATTTGAGGGTTTCCCTCGATTTCCCTATAGCAGATGCTTGAAGTCTATGCCTCAGCACGAGCCAGCAGGAGTGGACCTAGTCATCTACCTTACGTAACGTATTAAATCTATTGTGCTTCTATCACTCCTCAATTTTTCAAGTCTGTTAAAAATTGGGTGTGATACAAGCCAGTGTTATGATCATGATCACAGAGTTAATAATCCTAGCTAATGTAATGAATAGGTATTAATATTATACTTAAATGCGGAATTAATAATTAGTAAGGGCATTTATTTGTGTGATGAGCACGAATATTTGTTCCTGAGTTATGGATGTTTTCTATGTATTTAAGTATTTATTTATCTACAGGGTTATTTGTAATTCACTAGCATCCTTTTAACCCTATACTCCTACCACTTAAACAAATGTTTTTTGTTTTACGGCTTTTGTCATAACTTAATATTTTTGGTGTAATAACGTTTTGAAAATTTGAGATTACCTCTTATTTTTACGATACTCTGTGTATTTGTATGGGAAAAAAAGTGCTTCATTTTAAAAAGTCGTAGAACAAAAAACATTTGTTTGAGTGATAGGAATTCAGGGTTAAGAGGATGTCAGTGAATTAAAAATGACCCTGTATATAAGTATGTTTATCGTCGTCTAGTACCCATAGTACAAGCTTTGCTTAGTTTGGGACTAGGTCGATTTGTGTAAGATTGTCCCCTAATATTTATTTATTTATTTATTTATTTATCTGTTATATCTTCACGCGTAAACCGCTGAATCAATTTAGCTCGCTATAGAGATAGTAACACCCCGGGAAAGACGTACGACACTTTTTATCCCGGAAAATTGCATAGATCCCTGGCATGACAATAAACTATTTCTGCGCTGTAGTCGCGAGCAACAGCTAGTAGGTCCTAGGTCATAATCTATGGTTTTATAAGCAGATAGTCGTGGGTTAAGATCGTATGGTAGATCGTAAAAACAAGTAAGCAACAATAACTCTAAAATAAAACATTCCATATTCCACTACACCTGTTTATTTGCATGTTATATGCGCAGTTATTGTGTAATTGAGTAATTTTAGTTATTGTGTAAATTAGAACGAAACTTGGTACGCAAATAGCTGGATGTCTGGAATAACACATTTTCTTCTCTTTATGCCTATATTCTCACGGGAGAAAATCTTAAAACCTTAAACGCTAAATATAGAAACATGGGAAATTCACGTGTGTTCTTTAAGCAAAGTAAATGAAATCCAGCGGGGTGTAATTTTTGGAAATCACCATAAGAATTTCGTGTTTCACAAACACGGTATCACAAATTGAATCCGGAAATCAAAACAACCCTTGCACAAATTTTTCACTGGAAAATTTCATTCGAAATGATGTCACATTTGCAACTTAAGGTAACCACTTTGAACATCGACCACTTGGAACTTCATCGACTACCATACCATTTCAAAAATCATGGAAATCTTGTTATAGTGCAGTCGGTTCCGTAACAAAAGTATCCACTTTCCATACTAACTGCATAGAAAAGTGGATACTTAAGTTAAGAAATCGAACGTACAAAGGTGATCAATTGATCTTACCCAATCAGCGACTCAAATATGCAAAATTTCATAATATGAAGCTTTAACAATATCACCAACATATAGTGCACATTTCGAACTCCCTATTTCCAGTTGTTCAAAGCTCAGAGCCAGAGGGCCTACAATCCTGTTCGTATTTCAAAATGCATCGAGAAATCGTTATTAGACCGCTCGATGCGGATTAAAATCGGAATAATACTTTTCGAACTCCGAAACGTATCCATTCAGGCCATCCAAACAAACATTTCATACGAAAACTGTCACATTACCTATCCATAGAGAAGTGAAAATAAATAGAGTGACATCTGTCTCTTTCGTGCGTCGCAGCTGACACGGGTCGGACGAGGACGGATGTATTTCAATTGTTGTTGTTCACAATGGGGGCTAATCCTCGTGACATGACGTAGGTTTTTTTGTGATTTTATCTGTGCCTGATTTCTGATAGCTACCGCTTGTTTACTGCGGGGTTGTCTATGGTGCTAATGGTAGAGTCGTGTCTATGGTTCGAGATCTCGTTACGTTCGATTTTTGAAAGCGCGATCGTTAAGATAGCGGTTAAGCTTGGGCCGTCGTTCCACTTTAGAATGAGTTTGGTTCATTTTGTTTGTGGCCAGTTTCGTTGTATGCAAATTTTAAATGCACTGTTAGCTTATCTAATGCACGCAGGCTTTGAATATCTCTAGCGTGAAATTGAAATTCCAATTGCACCATAAAAATAAGATGCCGTTAAGTTCTGTAGGTTCAGTTTAATTGTAATTTAATCATTTTGGCACGACATAGTACCTACAACAGGAGAAAAGGATAAAAAAAAGGATAAATAAAGGGGTTTACTAATGTTTCGCAAATTACGTTTCCCAAACTGATTCACTTGGCAAATGTTTAATTTCCCAAATGTTTATTTTTTCTGAAACTGTAAACTTTTCAGGGTTGTTATAAAACAACCCTAACCTAACCTACAAAATAGTCCTGAAATATATCCTGAATAGTTTACAGTTTCAGAAAAAATAAAAATTTGTTTCATACATTTGCCAAATGAATCAGTTTGGGAAACGTAATTTGCCAAACGAAAGTACACCAATTTACATAAGAAATTGAATTATTGCAATGTCCAAGCTTTTTACGTCAGAAATGAGAAAACTACCAAGAAAGTGGTGCCCTAATTTAATTTCTACTCTTATCATCATCATCATCATCATCATCATCATCATCATCATCATCAATGGAATGACGTCCACAGCTGGACGCTACATAACCGGTCCTGCGCCTCCCACATCCATTGGACTCCTGTGATCTTCATTAGGTTATCAGTCCATCTGTGGAGGGCCTGCCCAATCTGTCTTCCCGTGCGTGGCCGCCTCTCAAGAACGCATTGGCTTGGCCCCAACGCCCAATCCTTTATGCCATACTCTATTTGATAGTCATCAGCATTATAATTCCAGCCTATATACATACATCCTACTGTAGGGCACAGGCCTCCTCTCAGAATGACACGGGTGTAGTTCTCACGCGGGCCCAGTGTGGATTAGGAACTGTGCAGGTTTCCTCACGTTGTTTCTCTTAATCATGGTAAATTTCAAATGTAATCTCGCTCGTGAATTCAAAAAAACTTAGAGGTGCGAGCCCGGGGCCGAAGCCACGGCCCTATCCTTGAGAGGCCATAAGTTAAACCACTAGACTAACCTACAATATCTGCTATTTAATAGTAATCGCACATAACGCCCAAAAAACACCAAGCGCCAAGCTTGATCCCGGAACCTCAGCGTGAGAGATGATTGGTCAAACCCTAAGGCTACCACAGAAACAAGCCATTCATAACAAACCGTTTAAGCAACTAATAACCTAATTAACTTGAAAAATCCACAGCACGCGCCATTACCGCTTGTTAGCGCAAGCAAACAAATTATATCTCGTTTTTCACGGTGTTTGTTCGACCCTCCCTATCTATTAATGATGTGTAAAAATTTCAAGGGGCACAGCTTCCAATAAAATTAACAAACACACAACCTAGACCAAACTAAACCTTACTCTTTAAGTTATAAGGATTTAAACAGGTGCATTTGATTTAAACGCAGCTGCGAGTTAAGCCGTCCACCATTTTGAACTCTCCGCTCTAGCCATAGACTAGGAGTTTTGGCGGGAACGCGAGCTGTCACTTTGACAGCTAAGGGCAGTTTTTTAATCCCTGATTGTTGTTTTAGATCAGGGCGTTGCCCGGATATTTTAAATTAGATGATTAAGATTTTGCATGATAAAATGCGCTTGGGTTAAAATAATTGGTATTCTTTATGCATCTCACTAATTGGCAAATATGTAGAGTTGGGGAAAGAGAAAACCCTGGCATAGTCTTATTAGCTTCATTTTGAGGTATAAGTTTATATGTTAAATGAAACAAAGTACTTATAGCTTTTAAATTTTCTACCATGCATCTACGGTTACTATATTATACTTAGTTAGATAAAATCTGTAAGTACTTGTACAACTAGTCAGGTTGGAGGATTCGTGTCGCTCTCGCTGTCTAAGACACCTTACTTCCGTCTCACTCACTATGTTACTAATATTATAAAAGCGAATGTTTGTATGAATGGATGTATCATCATCATAATCAACCTGTGCTCGTCCACTGCTGGACATAGGTATCTCCAGCACCCAGCATCAGCAGCAGCATCTCCTCTTTCATCCAGCTCTTGCCAGCCGCCTTGCTAAAATCATCGCTCCACCGCGTCTGAGGACGTCCTACGCTACGCTTGCCGATCCGTGGTCTCCACTCAAGAACTGGTCTACCCCGACGGGTAACGGTTCTTCGGGTTATATGGCCGGCCCATTGCCACTTCAGCGTGCTAATGCGGTGGGCTGTTTATGTCGATAACTTTGGCACAGTATAACTAAAACTATTAAAAAAAACCGCATCAAAATCCGTTGCGTAGTTTTAAAGATACATAGGGGCAACAGACAGCGGGAAGCGACTTTGTTTTATAATGTAGTGACTAACTTTTTCTAGCGACTTCGCCCGCGTACAATCGAAATTTACGGTCTATCCCGCGGGAAAATAAAAAAAAACCCTTTTTACTGCACCTCTATGATCCGAAAGGAACGGTTACTGTGAAATTAGTTTTTTTTTACTATTATAATCACCTACATGCATGCCAAATTTAGTCTGTAACAATACGGAGATAGGGCCACTTTGAAGCGAATATATCAATCCCATTTATTCCATATCCTTTAGAATTTTTGTAAAATCCCTTCTTAGCGGATGCCGACGTCATAATAACTATCTGTGTGCCAAATTTTAGTACAATCCATTCAGTGGTTTGAGCTGTGCGTTGATAGATCAGTCAGTAACGGATGCCTTTTATACAGAAGAGAAGAAGAAGAAGATTATCAATGATAGGAGTAGATGGTCGGTTTAAAAAAAACCGGCCAAGTGCGAGTCGGATTCGCGCATGAAGGGTTCCGCTCCATTATCTATAAAAAAAAACAGCAAATAAAATCACGTTTCTTGTATAGGAGCCCCCCTTAAATATTTGTTTTATTTGAAACTAATAATTTATTTTTAATTTTAATATATAAAAATCACGTTTTTTGTATGAAAGCCCCTTTAAATATTTATTTTATTCTGGTTTTTAGTATTTGTTGTTATAACGGCAACCGAAATACATCATCTGTGAAAATTTCAACTGTTTAGCTATCGCGGTTCATAAGACAGCCTGGTGACCGGCGGACAGACGGACAGACGGACGGACAGCGAAGTCTCAGTAATAGGATCCCGTTTTAACCCTTTGCGTACGGAACCCTAAAAATTATCAGTGACAGGAGTAGATGGACGGTTTAAAAAAAATTACAACAGTATACCGATTCCGTTAATAAACTACGAAAATACATAAACTATTTATAACCCAACACACCTAAACTAACTTTGGAAATACATAGTAATTTATCCAAGCAACACCCGCCGAGGGTTGCCAGCCCATAAATCATGTTAACACATAAATTGCGCTGGCAACACAGCCCTAGGGGCGACACGACAAGTTGTGACAGATTAGTGGCCAACGAAAATAGCAACCCTAAAACCAGTACAATCTCAACCTTGACGTAAGTGCAACAAGGTATGTTTTTGATTTACAGGTTTTCAGCTAGGGATGTAGCCGTTATTACTATGATAATGTTGCCAGCGTTTGGGGTGCTAACTGAATTGGTGAATTGAAATTTATCTAATAAATTATTGCTTATTTGTTGTAGAGGGAGTAATGTGTGGAAATATTAGATTAGTTAGAGTTACATGTTAATGGGAATCTGTTTGGTGTTGCCATGCCTCGTTACGGGGGTTTAAGAGAAATGGTAGGGAATTCTTTGTGTGAAAATAAAATAACATTAATACAGCCTGTACCCATATACCTTCTAGTTAGCTAACTACATAGTAGCAGGAATTTTACTAATAGAGGTTTGTGATTTGTGAGTTGTATGTGACGGATTTGTATGGAATTTGGAATGGAAATCATCAACATCATCATCAACCGAGCCTACATACGTCCTACTGCAGGGCACAGACCCCCTCTCAGAATCAAAGGGCTTGGGCCGTAGTTCCCACGCGGGCCCAGTGCGGATTGGAAACTTCACACACACCATTGAATTTCTTCTCAGGTGTATGCAGGTTTCCTCACAATTTTTTGCTTCACCGTAAAGCTCATGGTAAATTACAAATGTAATTTCGCACATAAATTCCGAAAAACTCAAAGGTGCGAGCCTGAACTCGAACCCAAGACCCTCTGCTTGAGAGAGCAAGATCAAAAACACTTGATTAAAAAAAAATAATAATAATTGAAATATTAAAAAGTCGTATAATGACCCTAGCCCACCACGGCTACTAATCTTTATTTTCATTCAAATTTCTCAGAGATGTACCCACCCATATACTTAGATAATAGATAGATATAACAATATTTTAAGACATTGTGTAAAAAATTAAAATTGCAAAAAAAATATAGCTCCGTCATTGTTAATTACTGCAGTTGGTATAAGTATTTATAGTAAGTTAATTTAAAAAGTAAACTTCATTGGTATCATCGTTACCTACACATTTGTTTATCTTTTTACTTCACGCATCACGGGGCGACGCGTGCCGGCGCGTGCGGCTCTAGTGGCTTTATGTTCTTGAATTTAGTAGTGTGGTGGTACTTTGACATGAAGTGGTAAGGTAAACGTCCCTGTGCTCAACACTGACCCAATACATGACAACTTCAATCTTATGTCATAGTAAGAGAGGTGACAGATGGTTGTCATCTACAGGGCATTGAGGTGTCGAGCATTGCTACGTTTACCTTACAGCCAAGGAATTTAATTTTCTCAAACATGCTATGAAATATTGACGTTATGTTCCTTAAAATACGCCACGAACTGTCACGTTGCAGGTGCGGCTAGACGAGAGGTCAATAATGGAATTTCATACAACATTGCTGGCCAAGGCCAGCAAAGTGATTGTCTATTGTTTTATGTGACACAGCACCATGACGTTTAATAGGTCGACGTGGTCGACGTGGATGGATGGATGGACGGACGGATGGACGGACGGACGGACGGACGGACGGAGGGATGGATGGATGTTGATGGATGGATGGATGGATGGATGTTGATGGATGTTGATGGATGTTGATGGATGTTGATGGATGTTGATGGATGTTGGTTGATGGATGTTGATGGATGTTGGTTGATGGATGTTGATGGATGTTGGTTGATGGATGTTGGTTAATGGATGTTGATGGATGTTGATGGATGTTGATGGATGTTGATGGATGTTGGTTGATGGTTGTTGATGGATGTTGATGGATGTTGATGGATGTTGGTTGATGGATGTTGATGTATGTTGATGGATGTTGATGGATGTTGTTGGATGTTGATGGATGTTGATGGATGTTGATGGTTGTTGATGGATGTTGATGGATGGATGGATGTTGATGGATGTTCTTGTTCATGGATGTTGACGGATGTTGACGGATGTTGATGGATGTTGATGGATGTTGATGGATGTTGATGATGTTGTTGGTGATGGTGATGGTGATGGTGATGGTGATGGTGATGGTGATGATGATGGCGGTGATGATGGTGGTGATGATGATGATGCATGTTTGAGAAAAACTCTATACAAGCCTTGGCCACGAACAGGGATTGCCGGCCTCGTATCTCTAGATGGCCTCGTTAACACTCGGCCATCTATAACTACTCGGCCGGCAATCCCCTATTTCGCGGCCGCTGCAGTAATGTACTATTCCTACCCACCTAAGTTTAAATATCGTACAGCAAACTGTCACCATAAAAGCTAGCTACGATGTTGTTTTGGCGTGTTGCATTTGTTCGACCTTAACGCATTGCGAATGTTTAACGACATTTTTAAATGAATTGGATTTAAGGGAATTGAATTCCTTACTGTACCTAGGTGTTTGTGCATGCTAAGGCTAGGGCTGCCAACCTTTGAAAAAAAAACAGACCCGGAGAACATCGCAATTTCTCAAATTTGTCGCCTATGACTGATAAGCAGTTTCGTTCGTAGCGTGTCCACAAATTCCTCTTGTCATCAATGACAAAACATGTTCAACAAATGCATTATTAGGTATTTGATAACATTTCGCCTATTATGTTCGGCAATTCCGTAAAAGTTGTGACTTTAAACACCTCAACCCATTGTAATCCATTTTTTTCCATTGATATTTTGTATGAAGTATATGTAGTGTATAAGTATTATATTTAATGTATTTGTTTATTTATATAATTTATATTATATTTGTATTGTTTTTATTGTTTGTTGTCTATTAAGTAATACTGCGTTTCTCTTGTCTGTTATTTCTGCCACCTACATTCGTCTGTTGATATTTATTAATTTCTGAGTAATTGGTTGTCTGGAAGAGATCGCTTTTTAGCGATAAGACCGCCTATTGTCTACCTGAATTTTTATTTTTGTAATGTCACTGTACTGTTTTTGGTGATCAATAAAGAATATTTGTATTGTATTGTATTGTATTGTAATCAACTGACGTCGTTGAAAAGTCGTTGCTTTGTACGAACTGAGGATGACGTCCGATGAAAGTTTGGGTTTTTGTCGCTGCCCGGAAATATCGATGTTAAACCCGTAGGTAGCCCGATTATGCACTATTTATGCCTGCCCGTAGACTTCGAGTCAACCCCGGAGGGGTGGCAGCTCTAGCTAAAGCCGAAATTCCGATTCCGACCTTAGAGTTGCATTAACAGGATCGTGAATTAAAGCGAAAACTAGTCTTTTCATGCAACTTTTACCGCCCGGCCACGACTTCGCGCGTTTCGCGGCGCGGCAAGCGTTTTATCAGTTCATTGCGTGTGCCGCCTGGTAACCACTGTACGGCGAGCGTCTCGGCCGCGCAATGAACACAGAAAACGCTTTCCGCGCCGCCAAACGCGCGAAGTCGTGGCCGGCGGCTACCGATTTTGACCAATAATATTTTATTAAGTTCTCTGTCAGTAGAAAAATATTAGCAATTTATTATTTAAAACTTATAGGTACTAGCTTTATTTCAGTTCTTCTTCACTTTATCGGTAATTTTTTCGCCCGTTTTGTGACGCCCTGCGGACCCCTAAAAAAGCAGTTCCGCAGGCGGGAGTGCTTGCTAATTGTAAAGTCAACACTCTTTGTTTGTGCGGCGTGTTTGTTTGAGGGAGACGCGTTACTGTTTTAATGTTTTTGACCGGAGGCACGGGTGTCGGTAAAAAAAAATCAGAGCGGTGTGAAGGCGACACTTGTATTCTCCGACACTCCGTATAGGCGACCAAGTAAGTGCCATTTTAGGGTTCCGGAGCGAAAATGGCAAAAACGGAGCCCTTATAGTTTCGCCATGTCTGTCTGTCCGTCCGTCCGCAGCTTAGCTTCAAGGCTATCAATTTTTTAGGGTTCCGTACCCAACGGGTAAAACAAATACTAAAAAAACAGAATAGGTACAATAAATATTTAAGGGGCTCCCATACAACAAACGTGATTTTTTGCCGTTTTTATAGATAATCGTGCGCGGGTCCGACTCGCACTTGGCCGGTTTATTTTCCATAGCTTCGCGTTGCTGACGCATATACCTAGCTAACTTGGCTACTTTTTAACTTGACACGTGCAAGAGTCTTAACCCTGCGCGTGCTGCCCATTGCATACACAAACAGAACTCTCACGCCCCCTAATGGCAGCGGGCAACAATCGCGGTGTTCAAAATAAACAGCCGGTGGCGATGCGCAATGTTTGCAAGTAAGTGTTAAGTTTTATTTTAAAGTCGATTCAGGGCATTTCTAGTTTGAAATGTACAGTCCAATGCTGACCAATAGATTTTCCAGGTGAGCGAATTTTCTTCGAATGGTGCGTCTACTAACACATTCGGTAATTTTACGTAAAAAAGAACAAAATGTGTTTTTTTAATTTACTTTATTTTAAAATATTTAGTGTCCTGATAGCAATTTGTCAATATTTGGCTTTAAGTAAATCTGATATTGATAGTACAATCAAATGCGAAATGTGTTTTGCGATGAGAGATGTGCGATATTTATTTTCAATCTGTAATAGAGTTGAAAATGTATTTTCACAAAGGAGGAACCAAACTTACTTCAAATTTGCATAGCAAGGTCGCGCTATGTTGGGAAATCTTCATTAGAAACTTTTTCCAAAAATTTCAACAGACCATCCATGTGGTAAAAGCCGTGGTGGCCTAGTGGTTAAAACTATTGCCTCTCAAGCAGAGGGTCGTGTGTTCGAATCCGGGCATGTGTTCGCACCTCTGAGTTTTTCGGAATTTATTTGCGAAATCACATTTGAAATTTACCATGAGCTTTACGGTGAAGGAAAACATCGTGAGGAAACCTGCACACACCTGAGAAGAAATTAAATGGTGTGTGTGAAGTTCCCGAACCGCACTGGGCCCGCGTGGGAGCTTAGGCCCAAGCTTACTCATTCTGAGAGGAGGCCTGTGCCCTGTAGTGGGACGTATATAGGGATGATGATGATGAACCAGGTGGAAGCACTGCCACCTCGCGCTGGCTACCCGGCCAACCGAAGTGTTGGCGGGCAAATTCAAGTGTTTTGGCGGTTATGGGTTTGGCCGGCCTTGGTATAGTCGACCAGTAATACTTTACCATTTTTAATGACAATTCCTACATCAATAAAAACAATAAGGCTGATTGTCGTATTGACATGTATGATAATAGCCTTTGACGTTTTAAGCCGAACATTACTGACATTGAACCTTAAGGTGTTAAAGGTATTTGTTGGTCGACTATATCTGTCACTTTTTTATAATTAGGCATTTTAAGGGATTTCTGATCAATTGAACTTGTAATAATACAGGGTTATTTGTAATTCACTAGCATCCTTTTAACCCTAAACTCCTACCACTTAAACAAATGTTTTTTGTTTTACGGCTTTTGTCATAACTTAAGAGGGTACGATGGCTGAGAGATTTTTGAGAAATAGGTATTTTAATGAAATGTCGCTGTCTCGCCCGATCCCCTCCGTGTCAGTACAGCGAGAGCGGGACAACTGCAGCTCAGACCGTTATTAGGCGCGTAAAATTGATCAAAACAGCATTTCATAATCCCCTGTTTTCTTCTCGAAAACTGCACCAATAAAATTACTTTTTTTGAAAAATAATTAGAGGACAGATTTAGCTATGCCCCTATGTATTCCTTTTTTTGTTTATATCAGGGATTCTTTTCTGATGAGTGTCTGAAAATGACGTTGAAATTGTGCAATTTTTTCAGTTTTTGAAAGCTCATATTTCTTATGTTAATTGAAATATGAAAAAAAAACGAAACATAGCTGTGATAGATACAGATTACACAGTAAAAACAATTGGCTCTAAAGCCATTATCCAGGGAGGAAACAGGGGATTACGTTTGTATGGAGAAATGGTGCCCATCGTACCCTCTTAATGTTTTTGGTGTAATAACGTTTTGAAAATTTGAGATTACTTCTTTTTTTTACGATACTCTTTGTACGGGAAAAAAAGTGCTTCATTTTAAAAAGTCGTAAAACTAAAAACATTTGTTTGAGTAATAGGAATTCAGGGTTAAGAGGATGTCAGTGAATTACAAATAACCCTGTTTAGCAATAGCAAATCGTCATCCTCTTATTCGTCTAGCATTGCTAGCAAATATATATTTTTAGAAGCCATCAACGATCACACACAACTGCACTGGACGGACACACTAACATTAATATGGTGTGCCCGTGACAGCGGCCGCGCGGCTCTCGCATCGGCCGCTACCCATGAAAGTCAAGCTTTAAAATTAAGAGCAGTTTGATTATGATGATTAAATATGTCCCTAATTTTCTGTACAATTTTTTGTGTTAGTTTTGTGACGATCCATAGGTATAAGAGGGCACTATTTTCTTTATGAAAATATATACTTGTGATGTTGAATATGAAAACACCAAAATTTCCATATTTATTAAAACCGGTTGTCTGTAAAGTCGGTTTACGGACGATAGTTTCACGTGACAACGTCGTAACAAAACATTCAAAAAACAAAAATGGAATGGGCGGTCACCCATCCAAGTACTGACCGCGCCCGACATTGCTTAACCTCGGTGATCGGACGAGAACCGGTGTTTTGTCAGATATCTTGAAAACGGTGCATCCTACGGCAAAATCAATGAAATTTTCAACCCCCCCTCTAATACCCCCGCACCCCGGCACTGCGAGGTGTCATGATAGGTATATCAGTTTACGAAATTCAATTTAAAAGGTATCTTTTCCACGAATTTATAAATAACACATAAACGCAACACGTTTAAAGCCGTCAAATATTTGAATAGCAAATAATCGAAAATGCACAATCGGTAATCAATTGAAAACAAACGTGGAGTGTTACAAGGAAAACGAATCAAGTGAAAATTGCGGGGGCGGCAAAATAAACTCAGCGATGTCACCACTTTGGGGACACGAGGGTCTGGGGGTTAAAGAGGCCCCGTGCGCAGCGGGAGGGTTCCCACGGTGCCTCGGGAGTCGGGACTGTTTAGTATTTATGGCGAGGTAAACAAATATAGGTATCATTAGGAAGAATAATACACACGCGCATGTTGTATTGCTATGTGGCCGTGGTGGCCTAGTGGTTCAAATCCGGGCTCGCACCTCTGAGTTTTGCGGAATTCTTTTTAAACAACTTGCATGACGACGGACGACACACAGGCGACCGAAGAGCTGACACTTTAATTTCATGCAGGTAAGTATAACTTGACGGTGGCATGTTCAATGTATTTACAGTCAAAACCGTTTATAGCGACACCAATTACAACGACATATTGGATGTAACGGGGTGTGTAATGATAGATATAACAACATTTGATATAACTGTAACATTTGGTATAATGCTACATTTGACATAATTCGATTTACTCGAGAAGTAAACATTCTACGATTCTTTTATAAAATAAACTAACCTAACCTAACCTAATGCATATCAAATAGAATTAATATCAATCCTCCGAAGTTTACTTTTTGAGTAAATCGCATTATATCAAATGTAGCATTATACCAAATGTTACAGTTATATCAAATGTTGTTATATCTATCGAGGCGCACCCGATGTAACGCCCAAGAGAAAAAACCCAACACGATGTTATATACCAAAGTAATACTAGTTACAATGACCAACCGTATTTAACGACCAAATATTGCTGTCCCTTGAATGTCGTTATAAACGGTTTTGACTGTATATGTAAATACGTTTTTTTATTTAAGTTAAAAATTGTACCGTTTGTGCCCAAATAAACATTAAAACGTCACAAGTTTTTGTCAGGTCAATTTCGAATAGATTTAATATAGTGTTTCTATTATTGATTGTAACTTCTACATGTACTTATAGCATTATACACTGACGAGCTTAAGAAACGGTTGCTTTCACGCAACATTGTTTTGCTAAGTAACTCAATATTTTTGCTCCTCAGTAAGTATATTTATTTTTCAAAAAAATGTTAAGGTAATTAAAAAAAGATATCTTGCTGCTGAGCGCACAAGACCTTAATTATTGCGGTTAAGATAAAATAATAATTACTGAACATAATCCGACTTGAACCTGAGGTGTTTTAATAAAAATATATTAGAGTACCGGATAGCAAAGTGGTTAAGGAACCTGACCGGACTACGAAGCTTGCGGTTCTAGGTTCGATACCCGTTTGGAACGGATATAAACTGCATGCCACGCACGAGGGAGGTGCTTATTTAAATTTACTTTAGTTTTGAATCCTGGTTTTATTTACAGTTCGTGATGATTTACGTCGTTGTTTGATTGCGTTAAGTTTATTATATTATTGTGTTTAGACTCGAGAGCATATCAAAATACATAAAGTCGGAAAGCATAATTGTTTGAAGTAGGTAACATAATGATTAAATTGATATACTTTAATACGATTTTCGCTGAAACTGTAAATTATGACGAACTTTTGTCGATGGTCTGATTTACAGATTGTTTTAGGATAGATTTATTTTATAATAATCCTGTAAAGTTGACGGTGTCAGAGATAACTGAATTATATGAAATGAAATGTATTTCGAACAATTATGATTTTTAGTTTTATTTATTTTGATTACCCGTTTTGAACCATCAAATAATGTCAAAGCGTTAAACCGCAACGTAGCTCTAAAGCCCTAAATTATTTTACCTGAAAAAAAAAAGAGTTCTGTCTTCTTGAACTAAAGATAGGAGGATTTAACCATGGCCTTAAGCTTCGGGTAAACTAAACTACTACAACGATACGATCTCAACTTTATCCTAAAGAATTTCCGTTTAAGCTACAAAACTTTTTTATACTTACGCATTAAAATGTTATCAAAGCGAGTAGCGAAAACTTTTTCCAGTTATATCTCATAAAAATGACGTTTACTGATAGTGGCTGACGGTTGACACGGCATTGCATTAAAGTTTAAAAAAAAAACAAAACAAACATGGCTTCCAAGATGGCCGTCAAAGGCGCCGCCGGTAGCGGTATCGAGATATGATAAATTATTATTTTTAGATATTTTTAGATGGTGGTTGTAGTGTGATTGTGGACTCTTGGTGTGACTTTATTTTACGTTAGTTGTCAGTTTGTTTGTTTGTTATCTAGGTTACCTGTCTACATACCTACAAGAGAAGATTACAATATTATAGAAAATATTTAATCTTGTGTATTGTCAACATTTACATAGAGCAGATGTCATTTTACAATATGTAATTTATTTAACTTGCAATGTTCGTCATATCGATATTATTGTTGCACTAGCTGTTGCCCGCGACTCCGTCTGCGAAGAATAGAGGTATATCCTACGTTCAGTTCTAAGACTTACCAAATACTGACAAAATCTTTCGGAGGAGTTCGATAGCACGAACACCGTGACACTAGATTTTTATACATTAGAAGATTCCTAACTAATATTTATTGGGACTTAATCACGCGACTGTGCGCCAAATCTCATCACAAACCGTCAAACCGTTTTGGCGTGAAAGACTAAGAATAAACATCCACACATCCACATCCCATCCACATTCAAACTTTCACGTTTATAATATTAGTAAGATTTTGTGTGCCACATGGCAGGACATAGTTGGACCTTGCTAACCATTATCTTGCCATTCAACACATGCTTATGTGCGTTACCTATTATTCACAAATAAATGTACATTGATGATGCGAAATTACATTTGACCATGAGCTTTACGGTGAAGGAAAACATCGTGAGGAAACCTTCATACACATGCGAAGAAATTTAATGCCGAGTGTGAAGTTCCTATTCCGCACTGGGCCATTCTGAGAGGAGGCTTGTGCCCTGCAGTGGGACGTATACACCGTGAAATTTTAGTGGTTTTAGTATCGATTGTACAATCGATTTATAATTACTATTTTGACTAGAGTCAAAAATCCAATTGTGAAAAACGAAAGTCGAAAATGACCGCAAACCAATAGTAACGCTTCGTTGGTACCTAACCTATCGTACGATCGTACGCTACTTGTACCAACGAAGCGTTACTATTGGTTTGCGGTCATTTTCGACTTTCGTTTTTCACAATTGGATTTTTGACTCCAGTCAAAATAGTAATTATAAATCGATTGTACAATCGAAACTAAATCACCTCGTTTCGGGAAAACAACCACTAAAATTTCACGGTGTATAGGCTGGGATGATAATGATGGTTTATGACTTAATTTTAAATGTTTGATCTCAAATGGTAATAGCAACTCTATGTTGTTCCCACTAAGGCCTCGTCACATGAGTAATGCGGTCCTTGGAGCGAGCCGCCGCGATTTCACGCGTGCTAGTGTGACGCACCTTTACTTCCAATTATAATATGCATTTATAATTCACTAGCAGCCCGTCCCGGCTTCGCACGGGGTAGACAATTATTTATTTTTGGAAATTTGGATATAAAACACTTTTTTTCACAAATATTTTTATTTATTAAAAAATTATTATTTATTATTTATTAATTATTACAGACGTGCACGCCCCACTCCTGTATTTCAGTGCCCCCTCCACCCCGCCCGCCGCGATGCCCGGCGCGCTTTTCAGACTGCATCGCAAACAACGGCCACGGCGCTATGGCGGTTTTGTTTACTGTTTGAATTTTTTAATTCGTAATATCTTTTGAATGGAAAGTCCAATTTAAATAATTTAAAAACTATTTTATAGGTAGTTAAATGGTCTTTACCATAAAATAATTTATTTGGATAAGGATTAATATAAACACATAAATAGCATGGTTTGAATTTGGTTAGCATTTTCATTAATGTTTAAAATGAAAAAAGTTGTTGTAGTGACATAACTACAATAGTTGGACATATGCTACCGCGGAGTTTTTTGTAGACATTATGATGTTCTTCAATATTGTTGTACATTATTTTGTTCTATCGCTAATAGTTTCGGCAGCGCATTCGACGAAAGACATTTTAAGACTCATTTTTCTACACCTTCGGTTACATTGTTCAAATTTTACCAAGGATCCCTAATTTTTTTCAAAATGAAATGTAGCCTATGTCAAATTGGAAGAATGTAGCATTCTATTGGTGAAAGAATTTTTTAAATCGGCCCCGTACTTTTTGAGCCTATTCATTACAAACATACAAACATAGGTACAAATCTTTCCTCTTTATAATATTAGTGTAGATTTGTCAATCTAAGGCACCGTACGACGGCACGGTTCCGTGTCCTTCACCTTTATTGTTATTCTACGTCAATTGTGTCTATACAAGCGGATAGAGTAAGTATCAATATACACCGTGAAATTTTAGTGGTTGTTTTCCCGAAACGAGGTGATTTAGTATCGATTGTACAATCGATGTATAATTACTATTTTGACTGGAGTCAAAAATCCAATTGTGAAAAACGAAAGTCGAAAATGACCGCAAACCAATAGTAACGCTTCGTTGGTACAAGTAGCGTACGATCGTACGATAGGTTAGGTACCAACGAAGCGTTACTATTGGTTTGCGGTCATTTTCGACTTTCGTTTTTCACAATTAGATTTTTGACTCTAGTCAAATTAGTAATTATAAATCGATTGTACGATCGAAACTAAATCGCCTCGTTTCGGGAAAACAACCACTAAAATTTCACGGTGTATACAGGGTTATTTGTAATTCACTAGCATCCTTTTAACCCTAAACTCCTGCCACTTAAACAAATGTTTTTTGTTTTACGGCTTTTGTCATAACTTAATATTTTTGGTGTAATAACGTTTTGAAAATTTGGGATTAGGTACCTCTTATTTTTACGATACTTACTCTGTGTATTTGTATGGAAAAAAAGTGCTTCATTTTAAAAAGTTGTAAAACAAAAAACATTTGTTTGTGATAGGAATTCAGGGATTAAGAGGATGTCAGTGAATTACAAATAACCCTGTATAGATAAACGTTTATTTCGTACTTCAAATACAAAATCAAGATTACAGAAATACAGACAAAAAATCAGCCCAACTTAAAAGTAAATATTAAGTACATTTTTAGACGACCGGATGGCCTAGTGGTTAGAGAACCGGACTACGAAGCCTGAGGTTCCGGGTTCGATTCCCGGTCGGGGCAGATGTTAGTATGAAAAATAGGAATGTTTGTGCTCGAGTTTTGGATGTTTAATATATACAACGTAATATGCTTAGTTTTTGAGACATTTCCATTTTTATGTTTAAATTTTACTATGAAAGTGGTGGAGGTGCTGGGATTGCGTACTTATTATGTATGAAAAAATAAAAAAGTTAAAAAGCATATTTCGACCTAGGTTCAGATAACATTTATTACTCCATATGGCCTCAGGAATGCGTGGTTAGACTCTCGTGGAAACCTGGTGGGCACGTTGTATTTAAGTATGTATTTATCTCACAAAGTATGTTTATCCGTTGTCTAATCATAGTACAAGCTTTGTTTAGTTTGGGACTAGGTCAATTGGTATCAATCTTCCCATGATGTAGGTATTATTTATTTTGCTTGTGTTCTCTGCAGTAGTAGCTTTTATTTATAAGCAGGGCTCTGCTAACACTGCATCATTATAACTACGGCTGTTTTCAGCCGGTATAAATTTGTACGGAACTCTCAGTGCGCGAGTCCGACTTGCACTTGGCCGGTTTTTTACAAGCTTTTATTTACCTTCACCTATCCCGTTGTGTGCCATCGAATCTTGCAAATTAAGTTTGACCCACGTCTCGATATCTGATTGAGTTGAAACTTTGCATGGATGTGTTAATCTAATGACAATGCAATATTAGTAGCGACATCTCTTGTCTGGGTGAGCGGATAGTTCCGAAGGAGTGTTGAAGTCTCTTGATGAGGGTATAAACATAGATGGCGCTGTATCACTGCCATACAATTAGGTAAGTGATTATCTAACAGATTGAGATATGGATGTATGGGAAAAATTCTTGTCTAAACTCCGGTGTAGGGGAATGGCACGCGGCACGGAATGCTGAGGACCTGGGGTTCGATTCCCGGGGTTGGTCTTTTTTCTGTTTTTTTTTTCTGTGCATCCATATTTCAGTTTGTATTTAGTATGAAATACAATATTATTATAACATGGAGCTGATCTGATGATGGAGCTGAAAGGCGGCCATAGGAACCCTGTAATAAAACGACACGACCCCATCGAGTTTAAGCTCGTTTGATCCGTCTTGACGAGTACTTCGCTTCTAGATGGTACCTAGGGCCAAAAAGTACAGTCAGCAAAAAAAGCTTGTATTAAAAATGGTTTTTTTAACAGACTCATTTATCTATGTCCATTTTCTTGGCGAACTGTTTAAGAATGCTCACAAAGCGGACGCGTGCCGCAGTGCAAGAAACCCAGCAGGTTCGTATCGATTATTGAATCCCACTAAGGTAATCCTGCCAGCGTGGTGTCGGTTACCCGCTGTTTGCTGTCTCCAGTGGCCGACACAAACTTAATAAAAATACAAGAACTTTATTGTCAGACTATAGGTAATATAGTGGTGTATAGGTGGTATAGTCGGGGTAAGAAAAGGTTCGTCACTTTTCGACCTTAACTCGTTGACATTGTCGAAAAGTGACGAACCTTTTCTTACCCCGACTATACAATAAAAATAAGATCTACACCATAGTCTACCAAAATTATGGTGTACAGTAAGATTATTTCCACTTTGACACTGCAATTCTCGTCGACATACAGCGAGAGAAATCAGAAGTGCAATAAGCAGAGGTTTTGTTATTAATTAAATAATAAATAATAAATAAATATCATGGGACAATTCACACCAATTGACCTAGTCCCAAAGTAAGCTAAGCAAAGCTTGTGTTATGGGTACTAGGCAACGGATAAACATACTTATATAGATAGATACATACTTAAATACATATTAAACACCCAAGACCCGAGAACAAACATTCGTATTTTTCATACAAATATCTGCCCCGACACGGGAATCGAACCCGGGACCTCAAGCTTCATAGTCAGGTTCTCTAACCACTAGGCCATCTTGGTCGTCAACATTACATTAGATAAGTATGGATATTTAATGTGATTCGATTCTAGGATTTTATATAAGTACTAAACTAAGCTGTATTTACGATTAAAACTGAGACGTCCCGAGTGTCAAAGACTATATTATAAGATCGAAAATGTCAGATAGTAACTTGTCAATTTGGAATTCAAATAATAAAAAAATAAAACATTAAACTTTGCCCTCATTGTTTAAAAAATCTATTGTGCATTTTTGTTAATTGATCGCATTTTTGATTTTTTAATCACCATTATAATCTGGTCAAATTAGACAAGAAAATAAGAGTTAACCTATTACCACAGTAAGCAAAGTTTGTGTTATGGGTGCTAGGCAACGGATAAACATGCTTATACATAGTGAAAATAAACGGATCACTCACGTCTTAAAACGAGTTTAACTCGACATGTTTCGGGCTAATCCGTAGCCCTTCCTCTCGGAGTCGCACGTCACGGCGGCTGCCAAACGTGCACCCAACATGTGCACGTTTGGCAGCCGCCGTGACGTGAGTGATCGTGAGCTCAATCGCGTACCATGGTGGAACATCTCCACTCCACAGTCAATTTCCATGATTTCTTGACAGATGTAGGCAATGTCAATTGACATTTAAATATAAATATAAATATAAATATAAAATATAAATAAAAATAAAAAAAGAAAAAGATGATGAATGGAAATTAATACAAAGAAAACGTTTTAGAAACAAGTTTGCTGGTAACAGAGGGAGGCTACTGTAAACAAAAGTGATAGATTCAGAGCGGCAGAAATTAAAATACCGATTTATATATATAATGTAGCGAGAGAGGTGTCTGGCTCGGATGTTATTCAATACGTCAAGAATAAATCTAACTTGAATGTTTCTGTCTCCATGGCTAATATGAAGGCTGAGAAAAACTACAATGCCTTCAAAATATTTATTCCAAAAGATAAATTGGATTTGTTTTTGCGGGAAGATTTCTGGCCAGAAGGAATTGCTTATCGTAAATTCTACGAGTTTAAGGATAAGAAGTCAGATAAAATGGAAAAGGAAATAATTAAATGAAATTTAAATGGAAAGCATAAGCATAGCGAAGCATAAATTAGTGAGTTTTAACTGTAAATCTGTGAAGCGCTCTGTGGATGCTGTGAGGCAGCTGTGTGAATCAGCTGATTTAATCGCCTTGCAAGAAACTTGGTTGTTCCCGCATGACCTTCAGTTTCTTAATGGTATACATGGGGACTTCGAATGCACCGGGAAGTCGGCAGTAGACACGTCGTCGGGTATTATAAGAGGGCGACCATATGGAGGTGTGGCGATCTTGTGGCGCAAAAGTGCTTTTGAATCAGTATCAGTAATAAGCTGTGATAGTGCGCGTATAACAGCGATTAAGGTCTCATTAGACAATAAATGTTTTGTGGTATGTAGTGTCTATATGCCGACTGATTGTAGGGACAACATGCCTGAATTTGTTGACTGTATGAGTAGTTTATATGCTATTGTTGAGAGTAGTAAGGTAGAAGCTGTGTTTATGTTGGGTGACTTCAATGCGCATCCCGGCGAACCTTTTGCTATCGAGTTGCTTGATTTTTGTAATGAGCATAATTGGCGTTGTGCGGATGTGGATAAGCTTGGGTTGTTATCTGGTAGCTATACTTATGTCAGCGAAGCGCACGGCTGTCGACGCTGGCTTGATCATTGCGTAGTGACACATTCAGCTTGGCTCGCTATTGCTGACGTTAGTATAGCGTCAGATGACGTTTACTATTCTGACCACTATCCTATTTTTATTACTTGTGAAATTGGGCGTGTTCGATCTAAAGTGATAACAGATGCAGTGAATCGTAGCGGTGTAATTTGGGGGGAAAGGGACGCATGTCAAATAGATAGTTACCATCAGATATGCAACAAGCGACTTGTGCATATTGAGGTTCCCCGTGGGCTGGCGATGTGCGTTGAGAGTCATTGTGATAATCATGGGCATAGACAGGAATTGGATGACATGTATGCAAATATTGTGTCCATTCTTACTGATGCTGCTGTCAGTACTAATGTTATTCGCCGTGGCAACAATGTGAAGCGGCTAGTTGGGTGGAACAAGCATGTACGTGATGCACACAGGCAGGCCAGACTCTCGTTCCTGGTTTGGAAGTCTCTTAATAAGCCAACCTCAGGCAGCGCATATGAGGAAATGTGTTTATCGCGTAAAAAGTTCATAAGCAAACTTAAATGGTGCCAAAACCATCAGGAACAGATTCAATTAGACATCATTGCCTCACATCGTGCTGCTAAAGACTTCAAAAATTTTTGGAAGGCGACTAACAGACTGGACAAGGGACCTGGGCTGCCTGTGAGTGTTGGTGAGGCCAGCGAGCCTGAGGCGATAGCAAATCTATTTGCGCAGCATTTTAGAGTGGACTCACCGCTTGGCCATGCTCGGCGGGGGGTTGACGCTGGGGTTTGTCATGGCTCGGACTTGGTTCGTTTCACGGATAAGCATATAAGCAGGGTAATAAAGAATATGAGCAAAGGCAAATCACCCGGTCACGATGGTCTCAGCGTCGAACATTTGCAGAACGCTGGCGTCCACCTGCCGCGAGTCCTGTCAATGTTTTACTCGCTGTGCATGGCGCATTCCTACCTCCCGGGTGAATTCATGATGACAATAGTGGTACCCATAATTAAAAATAAGACGGGTGACATAACGGATAAGTGTAATTATCGGCCCATTTCACTTGCTACGATCTTGGCGAGGGTTCTTGACGGCTTGCTGGATACCTGTCTGCAGGACTATCTAGATTTGCACGATGCACAGTTCGGTTTCCGATCCGGATTGTCTACGGAAAGTGCTATCCTTGGCTTGAAACACACAGTTCATTATTATTCGAAGCGCGGAACACCAGTGTACGCTTGTTTCTTAGACTTGTCCAAAGCTTTCGACCTGGTGTCCTACGACGTCTTGTGGGACAAGCTGAGGTGCAGAAAGGTGCCAGCAGAGCTGTTGCGAATCTTCCAATATTGGTACTTAAACCAACTAAATGGTGTAAAATGGGCAAATAAACTATCTGACATGTACAGGCTGGAGTGCGGGGTGAGGCAGGGGGGAACGACCTCACCGAAGCTCTTCAACCTGTATGTGAATGATCTGATCGTCGAGCTTAGCAGCAAGCGTATCGGGTGCAGTGTGGATGATGTCGTCGTCAACAATATCAGTTATGCGGACGATATGGTGCTGCTGAGCCCTTCGGTCAGGGCGCTTAGGGAACTGCTGTCGACTTGTGAGACGTACGCTGCGGAACATGGCTTAGCTTATAATGTCAGGAAGAGTGAGTATTTGGTCTTTAAGGCCGCCGGTGGGAAATGTCCTGAATTCGTACCTCCCATTAGAATTAATGGTAGAGAGCTTCAACGGACCTATACGTTCAAATATCTAGGGCATATAGTTACCGATGACCTTAAAGACCAGTTGGATATTGAGCGGGAACGGAGGGCGATGGCGGTTCGATGTAATATGTTGATTCGGCGGTTTGCTCGTTGTAGTGAGGAAGTTAAAATATCTTTGTTTAAAGCTTACTGCCAAGTATACTACACGTGCAGCCTATGGTCCAACTATACGCAGAGGGCCATCAACGCCTTCCGAGTCCAGTACAACAATGGTTTCAGGATGTTGATGGGACTGCCGCGCTTTTGTAGTGCATCAGGGATGTTCGCGCAGGCGAACACTGATGATTTTTACGCAATAATGCGCAAGAAAACAGCCTCTTTGCTCAGTCGTCTGCGCGCCAGTCCCAACACCATCTTGATGACCATTGCTGACAGATATGACTCGCATATAATGTGTCATTTCATGCACATCATAGTTAGTAAGAGGTCGTGTTCCGGTAGCAGTCGTCTATTCTAATTCTAATTTTGGTTCCATTTTTATTTTATGAATATTAAATTAATTATTGGTTATTAGCGTTTCTGAATTTTTATTATTATTTTTACACGTGACATTTTCTTTTATCATTTTAATATTTATTGCATTTAATTGATTAGATTATTGAAATTATTATTTAAATTCATTACTAACATAGTTTTATAGGTTGTAAATGTATACTAACAAAAATATGGATTCTTTGTGGTCTGAATTAAATGTTTTTTTTTTTTTTTTTTTATTTATTTATTTAAATATCACGCCACAATTCACACCAATTATTGACCTAGTCCCATAGTAAGCTAAGTAAAGCTTGTATTATGGGTACTACGCCACGGATAAACATACTTATATAGATAGATACATACTTAAATACATATTAAACACCCAAGACCCGAGAACAAACATTCGTATTTTTCATACAAATATCTGCCCCGACACGGGAATCGAACCCGGGACCTCAAGCTTCGTAGTCAGGTTCTCTAACCACTAGGTCATCTACAATGCCAATATACAATGTCGTCTCTTTCTCTTGTCTTCTTTCTTAGTCGTCTCGTTTGTAGGCAATGTCAATTGACATTTGCAACAAAAAGGTTTCACCCTGGTACAGTCAGCAACAAAAATATGAATACACTTAAAGTACCAAAAATATGCATCCACGTCTCTATTACCAGGGCATAAAGGCGTGTATACATATTTTTGATACTTTAAGTGTATTCATATTTTTGTTGCTGACTGTACACAATTCAGTTTACTCGACTGTACCAAGGGATCTCTTCCAAATGATGACGACGATGATAAAAGTATACTCAAGTATACTGTATTGTATTGTAGCGATTTGGGTAACGACGTCAAGATATTTCATAAGTGGGGCAGTGTTACGAAGCCCTAGGACTTAAGGCGATTAGTTTAAAGGGGGGTTCGGACACCTATTAAGGAATTTCGTTTGACACAAGAATTTATGAGCTTGTTGTGTTGGTACTTTTTGATTCTGTATTCTGTAGATGCCTACTACAGTGAAATTACATAAAGTTTACCACTGACAGATGGTTTGCCTTCATTTCATATTCAACTTTAACGACCAACAAATAAAGCCAATTTTAGAATACTGTTACCCACGTTTGCAGATTTTGTAATAGCTACTTAATTTGTGTGATGTTAAAGTTGGAAATGAAATGAAGGCAAACTAAAAGTAAACGTATTGTACCGTAAACGATAGACACGGAGTATTTTTAACCCCGGCGCCACACATATTACAAATGTTTGAACACAGTTATTTGATCACATGTGTAGCACCGGTATTTGCTTATTTGTTCAATAGAACATCCATACAATCAACCATAGATCAAATATGTGTTCAAATATGTGTTGAAACATTTGTAATATGTGTGGCGCCGGGGTTACAAATGTTTCAACACATATTTGAACACATTGATTGATTGTATGGATGTTCTATGTTGTATGGATGTTCTAGATCAGTTCCCCAAACTTGTTTGTTCCGCGTAGCAAAATTTCCATTCGCATTTTCTCCCAAATGCTTTTTTCTCACTATGGTATTTTACTGAACCTTATTTTCATAATCGCGTCGTTTCCCAACTTTAATCGTCACAGAAACATAGTTGGGTTTAGGTTATGTTTTAGTTTGCATCGGCCCGAAGGGCCAACAGCACACAGAAGAAGGAGCTCCGCTAGCGGAGCTGCGTCGACACTGTTTCTGTGTCAATTCAAAATTTGAAAAAACGCTTCTGTGAAAATAAGCTTTAAACACAATTAAATTACTTCGCTGACGAGTGCAGGTTTTTTCGCGGTGTTTTCTTTCACCGTAAAACTTATAGTAGACCAGAAATTGCTTTACCACCTTAGGGTAGTTCAATATCAGTTCATCGTCATCATCCCAGCCTATACACCGTGAAATTTTAGTGGTTGTTTTCCCGAAACGAGGTGATTTAGTTTCGATTGTACAATCGATTTATAATTACTATTTTGACTAGAGTCAAAAATCCAATAACGCTTCGTTGGTACTGTACTGAACTCGTTATATAGGTATTAATTTTTTTGAAAAAGTTTCAATAACAAACCTTGTTTAATGAGACCTGTCAAAAAAAAAAAAAAAAAAAAGAAAAAGGGAAAATTGGTGGATTGACAGGAGAGATGTCAGGAAAAAAAACGAGATAATTAATAAGAGAATCAAAAGATATTAGTATAATCCTTAGAATTTGATCCGCGATTGTGCGAGTGAAGTGTCGTGTGGTGTGTGTGTGTATTTTCCAACGGTTATTTCCTCATGACTAGTAATGAGAATTGTGTTAGAATTAAATGGTGTATCAGTGTGAAGTACTGCCGTGAGTCCAAAATGATATTTCGCAGGATAATTTAACTATTTTCAGAAATAGCGGGAGCCTAGAGGCGCGTGACGTCAGCTGTCATGTGGAATAGAAGAATAGAAGTGAGGAGTCTACGTCAAAGGATGATGGAGCGAAGACCGAGAGGGATCATTTGACGTGTAAGTCAAAATACTGATGTTTTATTGGGGAACTATGGGGAATTTGGACAATGGAGTATTGATGAATTACATGAAAATATGGCAGGGATTAAAGTGACGACTGGAAGTCCAATAATAATTTATATCTTAAACCAAAGCATAATGGACTTAATTCCAGTATATTATTATATCCATCATACGTCAGGCATTGGAACTATTGGACCAATAGAATTGACATCGCAGGAATACATGATCTATGAAATCTCCTAAATCATATCAGGATTGAATAATGATTTTGATACAATATTAATATATAATTTGTTTGACATGGATATCCATTCACTGGATATGACGGCGGGTTCCTGATCGGAGTTCTGCTGAGAGCTGCGAGATGCAGTAAGCTGTGAGGAGAGCTGCTGGAGTATGGAGATGCAGACTTCGGGGCTGTATGCTGGGAACGCGATGCGTTTGGACCATAATCTTAGCTAAGTGTCTTTATAATTTTATTTAACGTGGCAGTAGGAACTTATATGAATATTAAGAACTCCTATCAGTTATATCGGCCCTCAGTATATTTTAATCAAACGCGATCTTAACTTAAACCTACCAGGGTTGACTCGTGCGACTAAACATTTATTGAAATTATACATATAGAACAAAACTACATAGTAAGATAGATGTTTAGGTCAACGAAATTTAAGGTTCAATTTTAAACAAAATTTTGATGACTGACAGTTGATGTCAAGATGAGTAATAGGGTTCTATTTAGCTAATACAAATAAACATGACAATAGGTTTAAATATTAAAATTTTAGAACAGGCCAATTGAATCTTTGTTTAAATAATTTAGAATGTCTATTGGCATTTGATATCGAGAAACCACTTTGGGTTGAGCTATACAATGTTTTGAATTGATTTTATTTTTATTGTCTTTTCTCTTGGAATTATTATTTAAATTTAAATCTTTTTGAAATCCGAAAGGAATTATCTTCGATAATTGACAGTGGATCTGAACAATATTCTGACTGAGAGAGAACCTTGTGCGTTTATGTTGTCGTACCTTCGTCTTGAAGTAATATTTGAAGTGAATATTATCTGAGATATTGAAGACCTCGTCTTGAAGTAATATTTGAAGTGAATATTATCTAAGCTACCGGAGATCTTGTAACCTACTGGAGAACCTATCTTCGATAATACCATAGAGTATTTAAACAGTGAAACAGTTGTACCTCCTAGGTACACTACTACTACTACTAGGTAGGGTAGGTAGGGGTAGGTACTAGGTAGGGTATACTCCTAGTATAATTTTAGTAGGGTTTATTGCTATTTAACCTTGTGGTTTTACTATGAATTTATTTTTGGGAAGTAATTGATCAATTACTGATAGAAATGGATAAACGGCCATATTATTACTGTTTATTACCTTTGTTGTGCTGTTATACAAGTCTATTTAGACTTATGGTGTATTGTATTATCTATTTTATTTGTTCTAGTGAAAGAATATCATTTTCAAAATTCATCCCTTGATTTTGGTATAAAATCTGTTTACCTATTAGAACCTAGAATGGGGTTTTCATAATACTTGAGACTAAATTAAACCACTAATACTTACCAGTCCTCAATAAAACCTTGAATAAAATCAGACCAGTATAGAGAAAGTATTTCCCACACTTCTATCCGTACTATTACTCTGAGAGTGGGGAAGTGACAATACTGGTAGGCACAAATGCCAGTATAGTTACGACCGACCAAGTGAAATGGTTCTGATAGCACGCAGCTACACCATCACGTACCATAGTACAGACGATACAGTTGCGATGGCTAGGCTAAGCAACGGTTGATGTGAAGCTTTCATTATGCGGTCTGTAGATTATCAAAATTATTATTTTGGGTGCGAGGATTGGCGATATACGTATGGTCTCCAGGGGCCAATTCTGCCTCTGGCGTGCTGAAAGTTGCCCCCTAGTGTTCGGTCTGACCAATCGGCACGTAGTGATTATGCGTAACCCAACGGGGTGTCTACTTACTCGCTCGGCAATAGGTGTCGTTAGTGAGGTTGCGGCTAAGGATAAAACATCCCTCGAGGTGATCCGTGCAGAATTGGGTGTCTTAGGGAGGTACGTGGGGGGAGGCCAATTACTCGATCTGGGTTGTAGACCAAGTAATGGAGCGTCCTTCAGTTTACTCATACACTAATCGAAGTACCTTCTTATTATACTAGAGTCTAAAGGGGGGAATAGAAGTAGTCTCAAGTGAGTAGGGTAGTTACTCCGTGTAAATTTTAGGAGTAATGAAATCCTACCACAGGGGTAACTACATTCTTGTTTGTCCTCTTACTCATTTGGTGACTGATACATACGATCTATAGACGGGTGACATAGCTTGTTATTCCCTTGCAATGGTCGTGGTAGGTTCGAGGAAGAGTGACCAGTGAGGCGTCGAGCTCTACTGGAGATGAGCGGGGAGAGGGCTCCTCCTATACGAATATAGACCATATTGCTATACAATGTCTTCTAGAGCAAATAAATAATACTAATTGTTAAACCTTTGTCCATTTCTGTCTGTGGATTTATATTTAAGAATTTATACATATATTCGCTATAATCTATCTATTTACATAAGTATGTAAAGTCTAATAGTTCACCTAGTTGTGAACCCCGGTCACTATTATCTTAAAATTAAAACACAACGTAGAAACGGTAAAATTAGACGATCACGCCAAACCAAAGAAAATAAAATATTATCGGAGCCCACAGGCTTAGCACAGTACCTAACCTATCGTACGATCGTACGCTACTTGTACCAACGAAGCGTTACTATTGGTTTGCTGTCATTTTCGACTTTCGTTTTTCACAATTAGATTTTTGACTCTAGTCAAAATAGTAATTATAAATCGATTGTACAATCGATACTAAATCACCTCGTTTCGGGAAAACAACCACTAAGATTTCACGGTGTATACGCCCCACTGCAGGGCACAGGCCTCCTCTCAGAATGAGAGGGCTTGGGCCGTAGTTCCTACGCGGGCCCAGTGCGGATTGGGAACTCCACACACACCATTGAATTTCTTCGCAGGTGTTTCCTCACGATGTTTTCCTTCACCGTAAAGCTCATGGTAAATTAAAAATGTAATTTCGCACATAAATTCCTAAAAACTCAGAGGTGCGAGCCGGGATTTGAACCCACGACCCTTTGCTTGAGAGGCCATAGGTCAAACCACAAGGGCAATACCACGGCTACAGACAGATATGCTTGCATGCAACTAAAGGCAGCTCAGTCAGAGGTTAAAAAATAGAATATGGCAGCGTTTAAAATGCACATCCGGTTTGAAGGACCGTACCAGCTCTACGGAAGAAGCGCTAACTTTTATTAATGTCATTGCACAAAAGTAAACAAATATTCCATTGAAGATCGAATCAATTCGAATCGGTATAAAAAAAAACTCCCTGCGACGCGATAAAATGCTATATTATAGCATAATCAATTAATACGATGCCGCCCAAAAGATTAAAAAACCAACTGGCCGTATATAATTCTTTCTAAGGGATGCCAATATACAATGAGAAAAAAATAAATTTCAAAAAAAGAACGCCCAGCTGCCAACGTTACGGGAGCGAGACGACAATGAAAAATAAAGGGAGCGAGCGAGATGGAGTACGGATTAAAAAAAGTCCGCGGGATTAATTTTATTCCCGTATTAAAATGTGTATTCAGTTTTTAAATGGAAAAAATGGCGAGTCGTTAATTTAGTTCGGTGATTTACAGCGGAATCGCGAGGCTTTTGAATAAGGAAATTAAACGTTTTCCCTAAATTTGGGAGTTCGTGAACATGACAACATTTTTGTTTGATCATTACGCAGATAACACAAAATGTTGCCAGGAAAATGATGGATTCCTAAGACAGATGATGTTAATTTGATGGTCCAAAAGTTTGTGTTCAAAACCTTATACAGTGATACGGCTTTTTTGTACGAAATTGTATGGGACCATCGAAGAAAGAATAGAAAGAAAGTATTCTCACTTGGCTCTAGAGATTTCTATTTCTACAACATAGTAAAGTAATAAATACTATGAAGATAAAGCTTATAACTTATTTAAGCTATACTTACTTACGAGTAAGTTAGTTAAGCGATTTATAATAGCCTCATTATTTATGAAGAGTTACAAACTTGTTATACTTATAGCAAAATACAGGGTTATTTGTAATTCACTAGCATCCTTTTAACCCTAAACTCCTACCACTTAAATGTTTTTTGTTTTACGGCTTTTGTCATCTATATATATAAAAGAAGAAACTGACTGACTGACTGACTGACTGACTGACATATCAACGCACAGCCCAAACCACTGGGCCTAGAGATTCCAAATTTGGCATGTAAGTTCCTTATAAGGTCTAGGGGTGCACTAAGAAAGGATTTTTCAAAATTCACTCCCTAAGGGGGTGAAACGGGGGTCCAAAGTTTGTATGGGGAAACAAGATTAGTTCGACTATTTTATTCGAAACTTCTCAGAAGTACTCCGAATAATAAATGAGTCAACACGTGTTTCAGGTTTTTTGAGAATTCAACCCCTAAAAGGGGGGAAAGGGGTAACAAAGTCTGAAAATCAACATGGGTGTTGTTTCTATGGTTTATCGGGTCGCTGGTTATGAAAACAACAACGGTTTTAAAATCCGACGTGGCAGACGTAAAATACCATCTCCCTGGATGGGGTGCGATGGGGTTGAAATATCTAAATAAACTAAATGACTGTTGATATATCAACGCACAGTCCAAACCACTGGACCTAGAGACTTGAAATTTTGCACATAGATAGATACCTTATACAATGGAGGCATCTACTAAGGAAGGATTTTTGGGAATTCCCACGGGAAAGGGAAAAAACGGGATTTATATATTCGATTCCGAGTGACCCTATCTCAGTAACTATAATAACTAGACTCTTCAAATTTGATACACAAGTAGGTATTACATTATTTAAAACATTAATTTCAGGATTTTTCAAAATTCCCACGGGATAAGGAAAAAACGGGATTTATATATTCAGTTCAACGGGATCCTATGAACTATAATTACTAGACTCTTGAAATTTGGCATAGAAGTAGATAATCATAATAGTAAAAAACAGGTTTAAGGATTTTTCGAAATTCCCACGGGATAAGGAAAAAACGGGATTTTTCGTTTTACTGGTAGTAGAAAGCCGAAATTCGGCATGTAGGTTGCTTGGGGAGTGTAGATGAGCATTTAGAGAGGACTTTCCCAAATTCCCACGGGAACGGGAAAACGGGATTTTTCATTTTACTGGTCATAGAAAGCTGAAATTTGGCAAGTGGGTTTCTTGGGGAGTGTAGAGCTGGATTGAGAGAGGACTTTCCAAAATTCCCACGGGAACGGGAAAAAACAGGATTTTTCGTTTTACTGGTCGCAGAAAGCTGAAATTCGGCATGTAGGTTGCTTGGAGAGTGAAGAGGAGCATTGAGAGAGGACTTACCCAAATTCCAACGGCAACGGGAAAAAACGGGATTTTTCGTTTTACTGGTCGTAGAAAGCTGAAATTCGGCATGTAGGTTGTTTGGGAAGTGCAGAGGAGCATTGAGAGGGGACTTTCCAAAATTCCCACGGGAACGGGAAAAACGGGCTTTTTCGTTTTACTGGTCATAGAAAGCTGAAATTTGGCAAGTGGGTTCCTTGGGGAGTGTAGGGGAGCATTAAGAAAACATTTCCCGAAATTCTTACGGGAACGGGATAAAACGGGATTTTGCGTTTTACTGGTTGTAGAAAGCTAAAATTTCAAAATTCATAAGTTTATACTGTAAGTAGGCCGCAAAGGGCACTTTAACCGACTTCTAAAAAAGGAGGAGGTTATGCGTTCCACTTTATGTATTTTTTTATGTAGGTATGTTTACCGATTTCTCGGTCAATTGTGGACCTGCTTGCTTGCTTGCCTGTATCCTTGCTTGCTTGATATCTTGGTTCTTTGGAATACTCATAGTACACGCGAGCGAAGCCGCGGGCAAAAGCTAGTAACTTAATATTTTTGGTGTACCTACTAACGTTTTGAAAATTTGAGATTACCTCTTATTTTTACGATACTCTGTGTATTTGTATGGGAAAAAAGAGCTTCATTTTAAAAAGTCGTAAAACAAAAAACATTTGTTTGAGTGATAGGAATTCAGGGTTAAGAGGATGTCAGTAAATTACAAATAACCCTGTATATGTTTTGTCAGTGTTTGAAAAGAGTAAATTTATGTCATGAATGTGCTTCTTGTCCTACTTACCTACCCAATATTATAAATATGAAAGCTTGTGTGTGTGTGTGTGTGTGTGTGTGTGTGTGTGTGTGTGTGT
Organism: Archips crataeganus; assembly: GCA_947859365.1. NCBI lineage: Eukaryota > Metazoa > Arthropoda > Insecta > Lepidoptera > Tortricidae > Archips > Archips crataeganus. The sequence continues at coordinate 9,043,973 of OX402071.1, forward strand.
GTGTGTGTGTGTGTGTGTGTGTGTGCGTGCGTGCGTGCGTGCGTGCGCGTGTGTGTGTGTGTGTGTGTGTGTGTGTGTGTGTGTGTGTGTGTGTGTGTGTGTGTTTGTGTTTGTGTTTGTTTTTGTTACTCCTACGCGTTAAATAGGCTGGCTGGATTTAGATTTGAAATTTGAAATTTGTTATATGAGTCAATCTACTATTTCTTGACACCCGTAGCTTTGCTATGCTATTTAATTAAAGCCCTTAACTATAAACAATTTTTTCTACCCCATTAGTATGAAAGAAGAAATGGCGAAACAACGAAATCATAAGACAGAAAAGGAGGCCATTATATAAATAATAATAGTACGGCGATGTCAAAAAAATAAACGAAACATTTTTTATTTGTATAAAAAGATACGACTAAGGATTTTAAAATATCACAGATTTTTCCATGAGGCAACCCTTTTTGGGATTACGCCTTTTGGGGTTCCACTGACAATAGTTGGGAAAAAATGGCGAACCATTTCTTGGTAGCGCCTTGCACCTTTGTGCAATGAAGAGTTTGGTACCAGGGGACATAGGGCCTAAGGGGGATTGGAAATACTCGAGATATAAAAAGTGCTTCGAAATCTCTTAACACGCTCGAACGCCTTGAATGGTAGAGTCGGTTCGAGATATTTTTTTTACAAACTATTATATTTTAACTCGCAAACGTTCGTTTTGAAAGTTGTAGAGTTTATTCATAAGCTAAATTAGCTAAAATCACGCGTGCCCCTCTACTGAATCAGTTGATTTGGACGATTTGATCTAGTTAGCTATGAAGTATCTTTTTTGTACATATTTTTTTTTTTTCAACTTCATTTTTTTTATTACTTTTACGGTCATCCCGTGAAATCATACATTTCGTACTAAATACAAACTGAAATATAGATGCACAGAAAAAACCCCAGCTGAATGCTGAGGACCTGGGTTCGATTCCCAGCATTGGTCTTTTTTCTGGGGTTTTTTCTGTGCATCTATATTTCAGTTTGTATTTAGTACGAAATGTACGATTTGATCTATTTGGGAGCGTCAACTATTCCGTTAACTATGATCAGTGTGCAACAATCACGATCGACAAATCGCATGAAAAATCCTGTGCGTAAATGCAGTGGTGGGGCGCGTCGTTTTAAATTAGACAAGCTCTACTCGTACTTACATATTTCTCGACTACTTCCTGGAATCCAATTGAGCTGAAATTTTTAATACTTACTTATGTATGTAAGTCCTGACGTTGCAATAATCTGGTGGTGAAATTATACAGGGTAATTTTTTAGTCAGTGCACAAATTTTGATATTTGATTCAGTATCGTTGATAGATCACGATATCTGTTCGAGAATTTATTTTTTACACTATGAAAAACAAAAAAAATTAAGTAATTAATAATGAAAAATTCTGAAATTTGTTATTTTAACGATACTGAATGACATACTAAAATTTGTGTAAAAAAATTACCCTGTATATTATCTATTATACAGGGTTATTTGTAATTCACTAGCATCCTTTTAACACTAAACTCCTACCACTTAAACAAATGTTTTTTGTTTTACGGCTTTTGTCATAACTTAATATTTTTGGTGTAATAACGTTTTGAAAATTTGAGATTACCTCTTATTTTTACGATACTCTGTGTATTTGTATGGGAAAAAGTGCTTCATTTTAAAAAGTCGTAAAACAAAAAACATTTGTTTGAGTGATAGGAATTCAGGGTTAAGAGGATGTCAGTAAATTACAAATAACCCTGTATTATATCAGAGATATAAAGATAAATTTATTGAAAATTTGATTTTTACAGGATAACTTAATAGGTACAAAGTTTTCTTATACTAAACCTAAGTGAGGAACTCATGAGCCCGAACTAGGAAATCCTGTGTTTCGAGCCAAGGCTTATACGTATGTTCCCGTGGTAAAAAGTAGCCCATGTCAGTCACTCTTCAGCCTTTCAACTACGTCTATACAAAAAATCACGGCAATCCGTTTTTCAATTTCGACGTGATAGAAGGACAAACAAACAAACACACTTTCACATTTACAATATTTAGGGGCTGTTTCACCACCCACTGATTAATTTTAAGTAACGGACAAATGTGATGCCGTCTCCGTCTATTCGAAAAAAACAAACAGAGATGGCATCACATTCATGCGTCAAATAAATTTGATCAATGGATGGTGAAACAGGGGGCACAGTATAAAAAAGGACTCCTTTTTAGGGTTCCGTAGTCAACTAGGAACCCTTATAGTTTCGCCATGTCTGTCCGTCTGTCTGTCTGTCTGTCTGTCTGTCTGTCCGCGGCTAAGCTCAGAGACTTTTAGTACTAGAAAGCTGTAATTTGGCATGAATATATATATATCAGTCACGCCGACAAAGTGATTGAATAAAAAAAAGAAAAAAAAATTTTTTTAGGGTACCTCCCATAGACGTAAAGTGGGGGTGATTTTTTTTTTCTCGGCTAACCCTATAGTGTGGGGTATCGTTGGATAGGTCTTTTAAAATCATTGCGGAATCGCTAACATGATTTGTTTGCGAAATATTCAACTTTAAAGTGAAAATTTTCATTAAAATCGGCCGTCCCCCCCCCCTCTAAAATCTAAACTGTTGGGTGGAAAAATTTGAAAAAATTCAGAAGGGTAGTAAATATATCAAATTTACTAGGAAAATTATAGCGGCTAAGATTGCTTGGAAATTATTTGTAGTTTAAGAGTAAATAGTAGCCTAAGGTATAAAACATACCTAAACTTGGAGGTGTACTGCCGTTTGGCAAATTATTTTTCCCAAATATGACTTCCCAAATAACTTATCGCAATAGTTTCATTTCCCAAACGAATGTTTAGCAAAGTTACATTTCGCATTTTATTCATTTGGTCAAGTCATCATTTGGCAAAGTTTAATTTCGTCAAGATTTTATTACGCAAATGTTTATTAAGCAAATGTTTTATTTTGTCATAAATTATATGCCAAAAAAATGTTTGCCAAATTTGTCACTTCCCATGCTCAACTCATTTCCCAAACGAATATTTTGTTGCAGATATACAATAGTAGGTAACATTGTTAGGCATATCACCGGCAGCGAGCGAGCGAAGCGAGCGAGCAAGACCTTTCAGGGCAGAAGCGACTCGGACAGGTTAGGTTCAGAAGGCTAAGGCGGGAGCGAAGCGTAGCGTAGCTCCCGCCTTAGCCTTCGATGTTAGGTATTTTTTTATGACAGCACAGAAAAGGATTATTACTTATATTATGAAATGTCATACAACCATGACATTGAATGTTTTCCATGCTTTGATGTAGTAGTCTTAGATGCAGTACACTTCTTCACTTTATCCCGCCGTAATTCACAATACCAGTATTATTAATTTTTATCCTACGCACTAAGTACTCAAATGGGGATATAAACCGTATGCCATGCAATGTTTTGGGATTGGTATGTTATGCCAAACGATACATTTGCCGAAAAAAAATTGGGAAAATAGAACATGACCATGTAATTATTTGCTAAACAATCACTTGCCAAAAAAGAGGTTTGCTGACTGTAAAATTGCGATAAGTAGTTTTGACAATTGAGTTTTTGCCAAATAAAAATTTGGGAAAAAGTTTGCGATGTGATACTTTGGTAAACATTTTTTGCCAAACATTAGTAATCCAAACTTGGATGATTCCGTACACATACGAAATCCTTAGAAAAATATTACTTGATTTTTTCGTAATGGCTACGGAACCCTACCTTGGGCGTGTCCGACACGCTCCTGGCCGGTTTTTATACTGTGCAGGGGGTAAGTATGGATTAAAATAAAGACCATTATGACAATGTGATGTTCAGAAATAAAATCCAGAATTTAAATTCGAATTATCATCATTACTTCAGTCGAAAGACGTCCACTGCTGAACATAGGCCTCCCCAAGGTTCACCAAACAGACCGATCCTGCGCCATCCGCAACCAAAATCATCGCTTCGTCATGTTTGAGGCCTATCTATGCTACGTATTCCGGTCCGTAGCCATTCGAGAACTTTTTGGCCCCTTCGGTCATCAGCAGAGATCGGAATTTTCACGGCAAAACATAAGACTGTCGCAATCAAGCTAGTGTTAGAACCATTTTTTATCGATATCGATATTATACATAAAAAAGTCATTCCGATATATTTAGGTAAGTACATTATTTCATAATCATTGGCGCATTTAATTTATATTATGCATAAGAAGTGGTAAGTTACGGGATTGTTTTACACTATTTGTTATTCCATCTAAACCTTAACTATACTTTATCATATCTATATATATAAAAGAAGAAACTGACTGACTGACTGACTGACTGACTGACTGACTGACATATCAACGCACAGCCCAAAACACTGGGCTTAGAGATTCAAAATTTGGCATGTAGGTTCCTTATAAGGTCTAGGGGTGCACTAAGAAAGGATTTTTCAAAATTCACTCCCTAAGGGGGTGAAACGGGGGTCCAAAGTTTGTATGGGGAAACAAGATTAGTTCGACTATTTTATTCGAAACTTCACAGAAGTACTCCTAATGATAAATGAGTAAACACGTGTTTCAGGTTTTTTGAGAATTCAACCCCTAAAAGGGGGGAAAGGGGTAACAAAGTCTGAAAATCAACATGGGTGTTGTTTCTATGGTTTATCGGGTCGCTGGTTATGAAAACAACAGCGGTTTTAAAATCCGACGTGGCAGACATAAAATACCATCTCCCTGGATGGGGTGCGATGGGGTTGAAATATCTAAATAAACTAAATGACTGTTGATATATCAACGCACAGCCCAAACCACTGGACCTAGAGACTTGAAATTTTGCACATAGATACCTTATACAATGTAGGCATCCACTAAGGAAGGATTTTTGGGAATTCCCACGGGAAAGGGAAAAAACGGAATTTATATATTCGATTCCAAGTGACCCTATCTCAGTAACTATAATAACTAGACTCTTCAAATTTGATACACAAGTAGGTATTATATTATTTAAAACATTAATTTCAGGATTTTTCAAAATTCCCACGGGATTAGGAAAAACGGGATTTATATATTCAGTTCAACGGGATCCTATGAACTATAATTAATAGTCTCTTCAAATTTGGCATAGATGTAGGTAATTATAAATTCCCATGGGATAAGGAAAAAACGGGGTTTTTCGTTTTACTGGTCGTAGAAAGCTGAAATTCGGCATGTAGGTTGTTTGGGGAGTGTTGAGCTGGATTGAGAGAGGACTTTCCAAAATTCCTACGGGAACGGGAAAAACAGGATTTTTCGTTTTACAGGTCGTAGAAAGTTCAAATTCGGCATGTAGGTTGCTTGGGGAGTGTAGATGAGCATTAAGAGAGGACTTTCCAAAATTCCCACGGGAACGGGAAAAAACAGGATTTTTCGTTTTACTGGTTGAAGAAAGCTAAAATTTCAAAATTCATAAGTTTATACTGTAAGTAGGCCGCAAAGGGCACTTTAACCGACTTCTAAAAAAGGAGGAGGTTATGCATTCCACTTTATGTATTTTTTTATGTAGGTATGTTCACCGATTTCTCGGTCAATTGTGGACCTGCTTGCTTGCTTGCCTGTATGCTTGCTTGCTTGATATCTTGGTTCTTTGGAATACTCATAGTACACGCGAGCGAAGCCGCGGGCAAAAGCTAGTTAAGTAATAATAACTCTTCCTTTTGGCTTTGCCGAAATCGGGTAACAAAGAAAACTTTTAATGAAGGGAAAATAAAATTCTGTATTAAATATGTTTTTTTTTATTTAGTGGACCGTTTTTTTCTTCTATTGCACAACTATCGATATCGATAAAAAATTGGTTCTAACACTAGCTTGATTGCGACAGTCTTAAATTTTGCCATGAAAATTCCGATCTCTGGTCATCAGTTCTACGAGCGATGTGCCCTACCAAATAAAAACCACGGGTAAAGGGTAGGAACTTATGTTTTTACAAACTATTCTCTTCTCGGTACATCTATACATTGAGAAATAATCATACTGGCAACTTCAAACCCGCCTCCGTTCTCGGAAGGGTACTAATCCCTCCTTTTAGCCCCTTTCAAATTCGGAACGTTCTCTTTTTAAAAATTCAAATCTTTCTTCCTTCTGTCAGTTTGCCTAACGGGTGCAGCGATAAAGGTAAAGACCACAGATTACATAACAGTTTACGTAATAGATTGGACACTCGCGATTGACAGCTGAAAAAATATTGACGTAGGTAAGTACCACCGCCGACGGTGTTAGTAGCGGTTTTATAGCGGTGAAAATTGCCAAACATAAAAAAAAGTATGGAGTGACGAAAGAGTACACACTCGTATATCCTATTTATTCCTTATACGAATTTATACTAATATTATAAAAGCGAAAGTGTGTCTGTCTATTGCCTCTTCACGCTTAAACCGCTGAATTGATTTAGATGAAATTTGGTAAGTAAGTATAGAGATAGCGTGAGTCCCGGGAAAGGACATATGATAGTTTTATCCCGGAAAATTGAATAGTTCCCGCGGGATATCTACAAACGACTTCTTCGCACACAGAGTCGCGGGCAACAGCTAGTTTACTTATATGTATAACATAACTCGAAAACGCTACCAAATACCGTCACAACTACTGAAACCACATCAAAAATAACAAACACAACTCCGCTAATTAAGGGCAAGTAACAACTTCCGTTTCCCCACATCTCCCCACTTTCGGGGAGCGGGGAGCGGCTGGCAACACTCCGGAGGGGGGATAAGCGGCTTACGCGGGGCTGTTTTGATTATTCCGAAGGATGTCTTCTTGAAACGTAAATTATGCAACGCTCGCCGGCTTGTTTTCGCTTGTCATGCTGGCAGCCCGGTGTTGCCATAGGGAATGTTAATGGTTACCCTGGGCCTATTCTGTATCATGAAACTAAGTGGCATAAAAGCTTCTGGGAACATAGTAAACCTACCAGGTTTCGTCATTTGCAAGAAAAACAAACGATTGATTCAAGCGTTACTTTTCGGAGGACCATTAAGGTGTCTTTTCACCAGAGATATGCTATGCAGTTCTTTATGCTGCGAGGATGTGTGAGGATGCGCCTTCTGACATGTTTTATTGTTTTTCTATTCCGTAAAGGCGGACACAGGTCGCGAAGTGCGGAGTAACAAGGTAAGTTAGTACGGTAAACTGGGGTTACTTTAGGAAATTTTGGGGCTACCTTGATAGATTTAAAATGGTTATAAAAACGCAAATATTCTAAGCTCGATTAAGCAAATTACGTAAAAAGTTAGGTAGGTATCAAGGTAGTTATTTCACAGCCACAGATGGTCTAAAAAAATAAGGACACGGCGTAAAAACTGTTTTACAAAGTAGCCCCTGCATTTTTTAGTCTAGTCGAAATGTTCAAAATGGTGTTAATTCTTGATAAAGGTCCTAAAAATATGTGTGATAGCTCATTGGATTCGGAATGACGTCTAGAAAAATGTATTCGAAGGATTTTACTGCAGGATAAAAATTGCAAAAGTTATTAACAAATTAAGATGAAAAAAAAAGGTATTTCGTTTTTTGGCAATATCTCAAAAACTATTAATATTTAAGAAATTTAAAAAAAACATTCTTAAAGAGGAGAAAATTTCCAAAAAAAAAGTCCTACCTCCCGGAACTCTACCTACATTATTTATAATTTTATTTAGCGCTGAAAATAGGGCCCCGCGCGTCCGATTCAGCATGGCCGCGCTGCCGCTCAACAGAGTCTATGACATAAAATATTTTTTTTATAGAATTAAATATCAATCGAAAAATTTAAAAAAATTATCGTGTCATCAGAACACTTCAAGGAAGAAAGTCCCGTTGGAAAAAAATTTTTTTGTTGATTTTTCAAAAAGTTATACTATTGTTAATTAAGTAATTTTTCGTGGGCTTTAATTTTTACAAAAGACAGTATAAAAGTTTAAATAATTGGCCTATAAATTTTTGGCTTCTTGGAGCTCTTCTTATATATATACTTAACAAGACCACGTTATAAAAAAATCTTAAATTTGTATATTTTGTTTATTATAATTTTTTTAAGTTAACAAAAAATTGAAAATCATCAAAAATGTTGTTAAAATATAGTTGGGTTTGTGTGAATTGTGTGTTCGTGTGGAGGTCGAGAAAAAATCCCAATGTGTTTTCAATACTATTTTTAGTATTTTTTTAATTTACGAATCTTTTGTCGCCTAGCGCCGTGGCCATAACGAAATATTTCTAACAGAAAATATATAACATATGCAAATTATCATAATTGTTAAACAACAATCAGCAAACCTTCATTATTCATTCATGATAACTAAAAAGCGAAGGTAAGACAAGGATTATCCATCAAAAAAAATATAAGGATCCATTTCAATGAACAACACGCAACAAATAATGCTAATCTTTGACTCATAAATCCTACCATTTCTACTAAGCACCATTGATTTACACCTTTATTTCGAGCTGGCAACACTAACGGAAGGTGTTGCCATATAAATGGTTGTAAAACGAAGGATTGTAAAAGGAGTTCTTGCTTTAATTATAATTGTAACATAAGAAAGCTTTTAACATTGTAACTTGGGTTTATGCATGGTTTACGTAAGTAAATGTGTTTGTTAGACGTAGTGTAGGATATATTATTTGCATGTTATAAATAACTTATAAGCATGCATGAACTACATATTTTTTTCTTAATGCACCAGCGAATTAGGTTACGGTACTATAAGGCGGGCAATACACACGCCAGTAGCTTGCACATATTTGTGCAATTTGCTCGCATGCTTGTGTCATATTTGTATGAAGTTTAACAGGTACATGGGCCAGCTACTGGTACAAAAATGTGCAAGCTACAGGCATGTGTATTCCGGGCCTAATATTGTGTTGCCAGACACCGGTATAAAAGTAAATTTTGATATTCTCGGATTCCCCGCCTAGGTACTCAACACTCTTGAAAAGAAAAAAATACATTTTTGAATTATCTCATGCACATGGATGAAGTGGATGAGACGTGTAAGTATATTTTCCGATTCAGTGGTCCATTTATAAAATATTAACCTTTAAAGTGCTAATTTTTGTTAGACTCAATTGGGGTTTTTTGGGCATTGGGGTGTTTGACTTCCTTCCCTCTACCAGGTAAACTATTGATTTTAAAGACATGAAAAAAAAATCACGATGGTACCTACGAGTAGTATAAATGGAGAACTATCATAGTTTGATAGGTTTAACCAGTGAACGAGTAATAGTAGATCAAACAAAACTTAACTTGCGCGTGGCTCAAGTGTGCCGAAATTATATGACAGAAATTCGGCACCATTACGCCTGGAATACCTACCTACTTTGCAATACATTCGCCGAAATTACGTCATGTTTTGGCGTAATCAGTTCCATAACTTCGATTTACACCCGACTGCAGTACCTCTACCATGAGTTACACTAGTTTACAGGTGACCGTACTCGCTAGCGACGGCGTAAATTATTTGTATGGAGAATTGTACTTGCGTAAGTGACCGCTAGAGGCGCTGTACACAATTCTCCATACAAATCATTTACGCCGTCGCTAGCGAGTACGGTCACTTTAAACTAGTGTAACTCATGGTAGAGGTACAGTTCGATTGTGTACATCAAAACGTGACTTAATTTTGGCAAATGTGTTGCTAGTAATTGAGACATTGCGTATGAGCGGTGAAGCGTTTCAACCGCCGTTTCGTGTGTTACTAGTACACTTATAGGCCGAATTAACCATTAGGCAGAGTAGGCAACTGCCTAGGCGCCCCGCATCGCCAAAGGGCCCACGCAACAAAAGGTTTCAAAGTGAAATGTCCTCGATGACAATAAGTATTCTTGCTATACTTTTTCAAAAGTGCGGTTGATATTTGGCTGAAAGGGGTCTCAAAAATTGCAATGCCTGGGGGCCCCGGCATTGTTAGTCTGGCCTTGAGTTTGTCCGCCAACTAAAAATCCTATAGTGACCACCGCGCGTGGTGTGTGGTCGCAGAATTGCAATAGGGATGTTGACACCACCAAACAACTGACGTACTATTTATGAGCTGTCAAAACACAATCCTCCCACAGAGTTTGAATGGCAATAGCAACTTACTTATGATGTCACTAGTTCGCCAACTCAATCAACAAACTATTTATTGGTTTTAAACTGGTTTTAAAGCAAGAAAAAGTCTAATTTTACAGTTAATCGTAAATTAATCTGGTATTATTGACCGCGACCACAGAACGCATCCAGCGTAGCAAATCCTTTAGTGGCCGCAGTTTTCGGACATACCCGGGTTCTATGACTTAATAATCATCATCAGCCTATGCTCGTCCACTGCTGGACATAGGCCTCTCCCATGGCACGCCACTGAGCACGATCCACGGCCACTTTCATCCAGCTATTACCAGCTGCCTTGCGAAGATCATCGCTCCACCAAGTCTGAGGACGTCCTACGCCACGTTTGCGGTTTGGTCTCCACTCAAGAACTATGACTTACCTTGCGGGAACCCAACAGCCTCCAAGCCATGGTGCGTGAGCCCGAACGGGCCAAGCCCGCCGAGCGGCCCCGGGCCCATTCCCATGTGGTGCGCACTGGAGTGGTGGTACGGATTTTGGGCCAGCGGCGACGGCTGCTTCAGGTAGTGGAAGTAGTGGTGCAGAGGCGTTGTGGAGTGGTGGGCTTGGGGGGCCGGGCCGGCAGCGCTGGGCCCGTTGGTGGCGTTGGTGAGGAGCGCCATCGGGTCTGCGTGGGTAGTCACCGCGCGAGGCGTGTCGCCATGGTGGCTGGGCTATCGGGTCGCCATCATGATGCTCTGGAAATAAATAAAACGGTTAGCTGATTATAAATAGTTAGGTATATAGTTATAGACAGAGAGAGTGAGAAATATTTTTTACACATCGCTGCTTAAATACAAAAGCGACACAAAAGTTTTTTTTTTAATGCAGAAATCGCGTTTAAAATAATGTTTCGATTTATTTGGTACACTGGAAAAAATGATAAGTAAATACGACAATTTGGACGTCTTGCAAAAAAAACGGATCAACTGATTTGGATAAAATTTGACACATTCATATTTTATAACCTGAATTAATACACAGAATATGTACTTTTTATCCCGGAAAATTGTACAGCTCTAGCGCTCTAGGACCGTAGGCGGAGACGCAGGCAACAGCTAGTAAAACTAGGAAAGTTAAATGAAAACATCGACGACGAGATAGCCGAGTGCATGGATGGCAACATTGGCAACAACCATTATTTTTGAAAGTGCATTTTTTAAATATTATTTATTTTATTAGCAGTATACGGCTGCTCACCGAATCTAAGATTATTTAAAAGCGAAAACTGTTGGCGTATGTAAGCGATTAAGAATTTCGGGGCAGTCGGTTGGATGCGACGTGGTTCAATTGGTAGAACACCCGTTGGGGCGCATACCCAGGAGAAGTGCATTTTTTTTCAAATAGTTATTTTTAACTTGCAACTTTCGTGCGTGTGTTTGTACATACGAGTATGTAAGTTGTGGTTTTAAAATTTGTAAACCATTTTTGACTACTTCTCGGTATCCCGATTGAGCTGAAATTTGACAATACACGTTCTGGTAGTGAAATTCTGGTGTTCCAGTCAGAATCGTCTCCGCAATACGGAACTCATTAACAATTAATGGCATCAACTTAAAACTTACAGTCAACAAAAACTACAGTCAGCAGAAAAGCTTGTATTAAAAATGAAATTGAAAATCCTATAGGTAAATTCATGGTTCATAAAGCCATCTTGTTCCAAATAAAAAAAAATCAAGACTCAATACGTCAATCATCGACATCATAAAATACTTGACTCTTGTCTATGGCCCGTTTTTTTTTAAATATAAATTCAATCGAAGACAAATCTTGCCAACAACGCGAAGCAATTATATTTCGATAATAGCAATTTTCCACGGCTCATTCCCTTTACAAACAGTTCACATACGATTGAACCCGTCAGTTTAGATTTCAATTTCAAACTATTTTACAATTACCTTCAAAGGTATCTTTCCACGTTATTGCAACACAAAAGTGAGAGTTGAAAACGGAACGCCTTGAAAAACGCCTTTGGTCACGATTTTTGCTTCGGGAATCGAAATTGCAAAATTGTAAAGATTTTTTTTTGGCAGTAGGTACATGTTTACCGACATTTTGTCACGTTTGTTTTTTTTAGATGTTACCTGGATGTTGAATGAAGGGGCCTTTGCCTTGTTGTATAAAAAAAGCGCTGACATGCGTTGAAAGGTGGGCTTGATACACGTACTAATCGAGTTCTTTTGATACTGTTTCTATGATTTCCGAAAAATATAATGCCCCATCCAGACTCTCCACGGGACTGCACGAGGAAACACGAGGACGAGAGACAGTGCGCTCGTGTCACCTCGTCTTTCCTCGCCTCGCCTCGCTGTCGCTCCGCTTTGTGTCGGTTTTTCGGACGTGAGGGAGTGATGTAGCGGGCAAGTGAATAAATCAAGAATGTCGATGGATATCTTAGCACTCCTGCAGCCTCCACTCGCCAGGCCTGTAGGAGGCGACTCGCGAGAGTATGAAGCTGATATAAACATTATACTATGACCTTTTTGGAAACATGATACCTACTATAAATTATGTATGATAAACAAGTAGATAACTTATGTTTAATTGAAGATTATGATTCGGTTTGGTTTGGTTTGGTTTTTACCAGCAAATCAAATATAGGTGAAGATAAGTTGATTAGACAAACATACGGTGACTATTGTATGTGAAAAGTGCTAGCCATTTTTTACATTTATATTTTTGGTGGGATATATTATTATTTTCGAAAGACTTATAGTTAGAACTGACCGAAAAAACCCCATAAAAAAACTTCAGTCTTACTTTCACACAAATTCCGCGAATTTCAAGAAATACATTAGTAATTTTGAAATTTCCGTGAACAGGAATAGGCAAGTAGACATTTTTTTTACCATAAACAAAAAACCTTTTTTGTCACTTTCGATGTTACCGTTCGCGTTCTCGGAAACCACATTGTCACTTAAGCCACCTCGGAGTCAACAAAAGATTATCCTAAACCCTTATACCACCTCTTGTCGTGCTTTCAAATGGAACCTTAAGTAACGCTGCGAAGGTCCAAATTTGATTGGACGAAGTTTGCAAAAATATCCGGTCGGAAGGACCATTTTTATCGCTAAAGAATTCGCAACTCTAACTTAGTGGAACAAGGTGGGATCTTTACCATGTTTTTGAGATGTGTGTTAATGTAATGTTAACCTTATGCCGGAATTAAAAGGTTGAAATTACGATGGCGTCCGTCATTTCTGGTTGAGTGAAAATTTGGCGGCATTTTCAAGGTGTTCATTTGTTAAGGCTAAATCCCAAATTTGGGATTTTTCGGGATTTGGGACGACGGCAGTTTTGAAGTGTTCTCGCGTCACTAGATTTCTGTCCGAGTATCCCACTTCTGGTTACCTGTGTATCGTGAATTATAAAAAGTGACAATTGTGTAAAAGGTATGTTCGTTTCATTTACTTTCTCTAAGTTTGCTCTCTGAGGCGCAAGCCACATAGAAGATACGTGGGACGGGGTCGCGTCGCCCCGTCTCTTCTGTCTGCTTTGGATTGTGACGCTTCCATACATTTAGTATGAAAACTGATTTAGTACCGTCCCTTCGTCTCTTCTGTGTGGCTTCATAACTTGCGCCAGAAACAGTAACTACAAGTTTTTTTTTAAATTCATTCGGAATAATTCATGAGATTTGTAACTTTGAATGAATAGACCGGAGGTCAGCGAATTGCGCTGACGGCTCTTTAGCTGTAAAATCGCGGCTCCCTGGTTTTATGCGCAAAAATTGATAAAAATACGGGTTTTATCAAAACCTTTAAAAGTCATACAATCGATCGTCTATCGGGAACATCGAAGTCTTTGCTAGTGTGTACAGGTAATAAATAAATAAATAAATAAATATCACGGGACAATTCACACCAAGTGACCGAGTCCCAAAGTAAGCTAAGCATAGCTTGTGTTATGGGTACAAGGCAACGGATAAACATACTTATATACAGGGTGAATTCAAATTGGTGATACAAAATTAGTGTTTCGCACTCAGTTAATGATGGACATTATAATGCACTAACTCGTTTGTTTTTATTAGTCTTATTAAATATGTGGTGTCCATACATTGAGTGGTTTCAGAGTTCACAATAATGTATGGACGCCCCAAATTTTATAAGACTAATTAAAACAAATGAGTTAGTGCATTATATTGTCCATCATTAACTGAGTAGGTACGAAACGCTAATTTTGTATCACCAATTTGAATTCACCCTGTAGATAGATACATACTTAAATACATAATAATATTAAACACCCAAGACCCGAGAACAAATATTCGTATTATTCATACAAATATCTGCCCTACGCGGGAATCGAACCCGGGACCTCAAGCTTCGTAGTTAGGTTCTCTACCTACTAGGCCATCTGGTCGTCTAACGATGTATAAGTACAACATTTACTTAAGTTTTTCACCTATACTCATGTATGAGAAGTAAGTGCCTGAGACATGGTAACGCTAATTACAGTAACGGCAAGCAGCGTTAAAATACAACGTTAACCACTGTCTGACTTCTCACTTCTCAAATCCGCCCGTGTTCGATCTCAATTTTCATACAAACACTATCAATCTCCCTCCATTCATAAAGGTGTCAATAGCGAAAATCTATTTGTCAAAAAAGAGCGTCATAAATACAGCAGCCATATTGTGCGCGAGCAAACATTCGCGCCCTTTGCCATTCTGTTTGCGCAGTTGGCAATGCCGCGAGGTCTTTTATGGGGTACATTTGGAGACATTAGTAGTTTGTTTTTTTAACCAAAACACAACTTTTGTACGTGGAACTACCGTGAGACTCACTAATAGTGAAAAATACGGATAACTCACGTCTTTAATTAATCGAGTTTAGCCCGACATGTTGCGGGCTAAATTGTGAGTTGTCAGACTTGTCAGTATTTTTCACTAAAACACAACTTTTTTGTGCCTATAAATTGCTGAAACTTCTAGAATTCGTTTTTTTACGTTATACTAGTTTTTACCCGCGGCTTCATCCGCGCAAAATTCAAATTTGTGATAACACTTGTGATTTGTGAGGAAGAAAGGGGTTTATTCATAAAGCAAAAATTTTGCAAGGCAACATCCACAAATTCATCATCATCATCGGAATCAGTTACTGATTATAATAATCCAGTTTGTTTCCTTATCTCTTGGGAATTTCTACGGACCTTCTTTGATGTATGAAGAAATTTAGTATTCTAGCTACCTACTGAACTAATACTTAGTTTACTAATTACATCTATCTAGCCACGCAAGATATCTAAACATTAACAGACAGTAAACACTTAGAATATAAGATACCTAATTGTAGTGCCTTAGCAGGGTATCATGTAGGTACCTGCCATATAATAGTACATTACTGCAGCGGCCGCGAAATAGGGGATTGCCGGCCGAGTAGTAATAGATGGCCGAGTGTTAACGAGGCCATCTAGAGATACGAGGCCGGCAATCCCTGTTCGTGGCCAAGGCTTGTATAGTGCTTTTCTCAAATAAATCCAAGGAAATGATACGAATGTTCAACTTATATATTCATATTTAATTCAAATTGTTTTTTTTTTATTCCCGCCAAAATATTTTTTTTTCCAGCAATTTATTTGTAAGCTGTTCCAGTTAATGTTTTTAACGCAAAATCTTGAGATGAATTATATTTATTAAAAAATTACGACCTTATTAATTGGTTATTTTAATAAATTGTTAACAATAAACGCCAATCCTTATTTATTTTATTAAATCTAGCCAAGTTATTTCTTAATTGGCAGTATGTCATTGATAGTCAATAAAAGAAAATACGACCCACTAAAACAAAAGACAATCTCTTTGCTGGCCTTGGCCAGCAATGTTTGTATGAAATTCCATTATTGTCGTCTAATTTGAAATTAGAACGAATCTTCCTCAACTGCTATACAATGGCATACTTCGTGTTCTATTGTCACGACTATAAGGACCACATTTCCTTGGATGTTTGAGAAAAATAATTTAATCTAAGATCTACAATAGGTAGGTGTACCTACTTGATTGTACAAAAATGAACATGATCGCAATAAACGAATATGAATATGTCTATGAGACACTATTTTGTTTTATGTATATGGCAAAGTAACGTATAACCCAATTAAGAAATTATCATAGTTAACAAAGTGACACGTATTTTTCTTCTATTTATTACCAGTACCTCTACCATGAGTTTACACTAGTTCACAGTGACCGTACTCGCTAGCGACGGCGTAAATGATTTGTATGGAGAATTGTACTTCCGTAAGTGACCGCTAGAGGCGCTGTACAATTCTCCATACAAATAATTTACGCCGTCGCTAGCGAGTACGGTCACGTTATCTAGTGTAAACTCATGGTAGAGGTACTGAACTGGTGTTAGTTGACCTAACGCCTGGTACTGGGGTCGCTGAGTTTCGGGACAAACATTATAGCGCAACAAATGTTTAGTAAACCCTAAACCATGCGATTGCAATCTCCAAGTGTTACCTCGACGCCAAACATCCACTCGCCAAACCCGCATGAAACCTTTGTTATGACAAAGACTATAATTTTGGGCGCGTTAATTGTCCAGTGGGACATGATTGTGATGAATTTCGCGCTTCGCCAGACTCTATTAACAATTTGTATGGGTTTTTTTGTTATTTTCCGACTATTTGTCACAATGGGTTGTCGGCGCTTTTTGTGGTCGGCGCGGTGAATGGGTTTGGGGTTTGGAAAATATGGTTGGGAAGGAAACGTTTCAATTCAAAAGGGTTTTTAGTTAGATGGTTACGATCCTTTCATCGTAATTATCATCAGGCGAAAGGCTGCCACTGTTGGATAAAGGTCTGCCCCTTAGAACATTGCAATGAAGTACAACTTGCATCCGTCAGTTGCCAGTAGTGGGAGGCCTGCTGATAGGGTGATAGGTACTTACTGCGTTTTTGCTACGGAGTCGCCATCGCCACTGGAGACTACTAAACTTAGAGTTGTGCGTGCTTGTTCGTTATTTGGATCGCTCGCAACTACATCATAAATAAGTGATCACTTTTGTACCTTGTCGCTTTCAGTCATACATAATTTCGTATAATAATAATAATGTTTATTTCACTAAAAAATAACATTGTTACAAAAATTAAGGGTTGGAGCTTCCTATTAAGTAAGCAATATACTTGTATCAGGAAGCCCCGCTCCTCCATAGCACAAGTTGTGATATAAGATAAACAAAACAAAAAACAAAAAAGAAAAAATACAAGGAAATTTTAAGCTATTATACAAATGTGTGTGTATGTGTGTGTGTGTGCATGTGTGTGTGTGTGTGTGTGTGTGTGTGTGTGTGTGTGTTGTGTGTGTGTGTGTGTGTGTACGTGTGTGTGAGTGTATGTGTGTGTGTGCAAGTGTGTGTATTCATGTGATTATGATGTACATTATCACGATACATAATAGGATACCATATCTTCCTATACATCATCATCCAGTCAACCATCATATCAACCCACAAAATTATAACACATTGAATATTAACATTGAATATTACTTTAGGTACATAATATTATTTTTGAATTTAAAGAATTTAGATCTGGCACTTTTATTACAAACAAATCCATCACTCTTAAAAAAGTAATGGATTTTCAAACATGACGCTAAAGTGACGAGGTACAAAAGTGATCATTTATTTATGACGTTGACCCTACTAGGGTGAGTGGGAGTAAGATGAAAATAAGATGAAAGGCAGTGTAAGATGAAAAACCACTCTTAGTACCGGGCGCTACGAGTGGTTTTTCATCTTACACTGTTTTTCATCTTACCCCCACTCACTCTACTTCGGTCTTTTAGTTCTTTTACTACGATACTACCTACGTAATAGAGCCTATGCATGGTTAGCTCCCGTTCTAATACCCAGTCCGAATAGAATAGATTAGAATTATTTTATTTCACAAAAAAATATTTCACTCGCAGGCATAAATAATCTAATTGTCTTCCACTGAAACGCTCTCACACTGACATGATTTTATGTACCCTATTATATTTATTTACTCCAATTATACATAATATAGCATTATCAACAGTTACACATCACTTTTTACATACACCCACACTTTCTACACATAATACCCAAGTTTGGTTGCCAGTTAGATAAATTAATTCTCATAGTTTTTAAAAATTAGTTTTGCTTGTTAAATATTTAGTTAAAAAAATACCTTTATCTTTAAACAGCTCACTTGTAATAAATTGGGAGAAGACGCTGACAACTTTACTGAGATACAGGTTCATACATAGTTCATTAGTCAGAGACTTCATAAAATGAGGATTTTCTGACAGGTGGAATATCGCTAGATGGCGTTAGTATCGTAAGGTCTATTTGACGTTACACCCATACAACAAATGTCAAAGTTGTCAAACGGACCTGACGATACTAGCGCCAAATAGCCTCTCATAGAAAACCCTCATTATGTTCATCTCTTTGGTCAATAAAGTATTATTATTATTATTTGCCAGAATACTTATAAACATAGTGGGTAAGTACTTACAGGATGTTAAGGTACAACAGAATGTATTCAGTCGGTGAACGACATGCAAAAGTTCTACACAATTCCTTTAATCAATCTAATTTGTGGTATTTTATAAATTAAATTATGTGCATAGTAATGTCAGTGTTTAAAAATATACAATACTTATAAAAAAAAAATATTAAAAATGTACATAGTAATGTCAGTGTGGCAATTAGAAATCTAGAAATTCTTTTACACTATAGAAGCAATTTATCTTCAGCGATCTAGTGATTTCTTTTACAAATTTATTATATTCCATTTGTCTCAAATCTGCTGGAAGGTTATTAATTAATGCACATATTATGCGCATTTTTACGACAGATCGCAGCATGACAAGGAGGGTGGTACAATCCGTTCCATCTTGCTATCTTATCGCACTCAAACTATTCATGGAATCATTCACTAAGTCCACACCGTCCAGTTTGTTTTTTAAATTATTTATTTAATCAAATAAAAACAAAAGAAGTACAAAAATATTTATCTCTAAATACCTCTGCCACACTCACACACACTCTGGATACACCTATTTAGGAAATTCAATAGAGACTTTCCAATCCGCTCCGGCCCGCGCGTGAACTACGGCCTAAACCCTCTCATTCTAAGAGGAGGCCTGTGCGCTGCAGTGGGTGGGACGTAAAGAGGCTGGGATGAAGCTTTTGCAATGTAACCCCTAAATTATTTCAATTAAAGGATAAGTAGAACAATGGAAATTCATATTTATACACCGTGAAATTTTAGTGGTTGTTTTCCCGAAACGAGGTGATTTAGTATCGATTGTACAATCGATTTATAATTACTATTTTGACTAGAGTCAAAAATCCAATTGTGAAAAACGAAAGTCGAAAATGACCGCAAACCAATAGTAACGCTTCGTTGGTGCAAGTAGCGTACGATCGTACGATAGGTTAGGTACCAACGAAGCGTTACTATTGGTTTGCGGTCATTTTCGACTTTCGTTTTTCACAATTGGATTTTTGACTCTAGTCAAAATAGTAATTATAAATCGATTGTACAATCGATACTAAGTCACCTTGTTTCGGGAAAACAACCACTAAAATTTCACGGTGTATAGCTTTTATCTTATCTTAAATTTGTTGTACAGTGCACTAGGTACCGTATATTGTTTTTAAACGCTTCTCGTCTAATCTAATCCTTCCAAAGAAGAAAAATCTTTTTGGTCCGAAAAAAACTAACACATTCTTTAAAATAGGAAGAAATGTCTTCGTAAATTAAAATGAGTATCAAATATCGAAATTCAAAATTAAACAGCCACTAAACACTTTTTTTTAATGTTATTCGACACGCATTTGGGGTGCGTTCATATCATGACCATTGTGTGCCCTGACAGTTCACTAAACACCTCGCCGAACGGAATCCCATTCAAATCTTGAAATTGGAACGTCTCTGTTCGAATTTCGAAATGACAAATTTATTGTCAGTTGCCAGTTACTTTTTCTGTTGACAAAAACCGTCTCGAAATGTCTACCTGTGCAATTGCTAACTCAATCGTTATTTCTGTAAAATTATTTTAGAACTAGCGTTTGCCCGCGACTCCGTCCGCGTGGAATTAGTAATTTGGGCAGCTTATTTTTTTTATCAAATTTGCTTTTTCATCAATTATGGCTCTCCTTAGTTCCTCGATATTAAAAATAATTACCCGCCCCCGCAACCGCCCCCCCCGCAAACCCCCTCTCACCCCGCCACCGAACCACCCCCCCCCCCCCGCACACCTGCGTTCACATTCACCACCGTACTCCCAAGTCAAGCGTGCCTATAGAAGTTTTACTTCAAAAACCCCTGATTTTGAAACATTCTTCCGCTCCTATTGGTGTTAGCGTGATGATATATAGCCTATAGCCTTCCTCGATAAATGGGCTATCTAACACTAAAAGATTTTTCAAATCGTAGCAGCAGTTCCTGAGATTAGCGCGTTCAAACAAAAAAACCTGTTCGATAAATTCTTCAACTAGACGTATCTTTCTTATTTGTGAACCGATTCAAATAAAACAAACACTAAATGTTAATCCAAGAAAATACCAACATATCAGTGAAAACCGCATCCTTCTAGGTTAAGCCGTTTCTGAGATTAGCGCGCACAAATGCACAGACAAACAGACAATAATTCTAAAAATCATTGTTTTGGGTTCTATTGTGCTAATAAATAGCCCTAGTGACAGTTTTTCTCAAATATCTTCAATGTACAGACACCGACTTGTTACAGATTTATTATATGTATAGATAGATAAAAACATATTTATCGTACACGCGCTTATCATCAAATGTTTTTTTTAGTCATAATGTTGCAAATTATGTTTTTAATTTTATTTCAGATAACTAGAGAAGCGAAAACAATGTTTAAATTGACTTTACTTTTTTTAGAACAGCATAGTCTTTAGACTTTGGCTGTACTCGTAAATAGAGTGGTCAAATTGAGATCTTTTATCTTTCACAACTCAACAGACAGGGGTGCCTTAATGGAAGTTATTCCCCGAAGATTTCATGGAATAAACAATTAGTTGTACAAGGGAATCTAATATTCCACCAGACAAAATACTAAAAGTAAATCAGTTGACTCCCAGGGGATGTAACCGGATAGCCTCATTACGCGCCCAATGGTACAAATGATTGTGTTGGCGGCACTGACAGGGGTTTGGCGGGAAGCACAAAATGGCGGGAGAAAGGAAAATAATGTTTGGTTGGAAAATACCTCTGATGTTTTTTCAAACGTCAGGAAATAATGGGTGATTTTTGAAAGTATATTTCAGACAATGTTTTTGAAGAAAATCGTGAATGACGTTATGTAAATACTGTTATTTGACAGCAGAGCAAGAAAAATTCGTGAAGGCACTAATGGTAAACAGTTTTATTGTTAAGTATAACAGTTGAATATTTGTCATTCAGGTATCAAAATACTTACCCACATTATTCAGAAATAACCTATGCTTTTATTCGTTTAGTTAGAGCAAGAATGAGCGCGTAAAGGTGCTTGATTAGGTAGTTAATAGTAAAGTACGCTATTTATTTTACAGAATTCCCTCTCACAAATCTTACATAATAAAGGCATTTTGCACAGTTCTGGATCACAAACGTTTTTCAAGTCTTTGTTCAGTATCAAATCGTTATATTTGTTTGTTTGCTTTAAATCTTGGAAGTTATTTTTGACAAACTTCTAGTGGATATTTTCTCTTTTAACTAACAAATAGGTATCTATGCCTGAAATTACTATTTTCTAAATGAAATTAAATGGAATTGGCATGCTTTGGACAATTAAGATATATGTCTTAATCCATCATTATCATCATTATTATCATCATTAGCGTGCTCCGTCATAGGCCTCATCTACGCTTTCCATCAGCGTGATTGTGGTCAAACGCAAGCCTATTGTATTGTATAAAAAAAATAAACAACATACTGTTTTAAACTTTCGTAATTTTCACTCATAATAATTATACTAAAGAGGACTCAAACAATATTTACCTCGACATTTTGGCCACATTGCAGCAGCCGTGGTCAACGTCCTGTGTAGTATAATAATTAATTATAATATGTTCAACAGCTATGCAACTTATTGTGCTAACACGGTAAAAGTATTGTTTAGAAATGTGTTCTTAAGATTTTCTTCTCAATTCTTTAGTACGCCCGTGGTTTAACGCTCTTCATCCACCTTTCCCATCAGCCGCTTTCTGTAGGGGCTCGGGGCGTACTCCCATGAGACTCCTAATGGGGTCCCGAGCGTGCGGTCAGTGGGGCGTGAGACTCATGGTAATTGATTTTACAAATAATACGGTAGCGTAGAACGATCAATGGTTTTTTTGGAGAGTGAAAGTTAATCTTAGGATCTTTAGGTAGTTTGGGTATTGCTGTTTTTACAGGCCTTTTACTAACTTGCATGTACGCGTCAAATCTTGGAAGTCGAATTTGACCCACTTCCAGTAGTCGGATTCACTTGAAATTTGGTATACTTATGTAAGTTGGATGACAATGCAAGTACAGTCAACCAAAAGTGCAGTCAGCGAAAAAGCTTGCATTCAAAATGATTTTTTTAAGAAGCCTTATTTTATTTGTTACTGTAATATTGTAATAATTCATCGATATCCTTTTAACAACTATAAGGCCTTTTCACCCTGAACAGTCGCGCTGAATAGACGAAAAGTAAAATAGCGTAACAAAAAATAATGTGAACTTAATAATGTTTAGCCAAATTCTGCGTTCTGACTAATTCATAATTTCATAATTTTTGTGATATTGAAAAAATAAGAAATACGAAGTCAGAAGTTTTGGTCTGTTTGTAGTAACTTAAAAAAATAGTATCAGTGTAAATCATAAGGACATAGATATTATATTCGTTTACATGATAATATTTAGCTGTAGTTATCAATGACCTTCACTTTAATATTTCCAACAGGGTCCATATTCTTTGGTGCCCAAGGGTCCCGGCATGCCTTAAGATGGCTCTGAGTATACCTACCTTATTCCTCAAGATATTTTTTTTACATAAAACTGAGCCGGATGAAAAGTCCTGATGAGGCCAAAGGTGTCCTGGTTCAGTAGCTGCCTTTCACTCTAGCCTTGAAGACTTGAAGAGCCTTGGTTAGGTATTGGCAGAAAAAAATAATTTAACGAAAACTATATGCGACTCACAACATACCTACATATGCTCTTTATATTGTACAGTTCTGATATTGTCAGCAGTATAAAGAGCAGTGGATACCATCTCTACGCGGACGATCTGCAGCTGTACGTCTCCTGCGCGCCGTCAGAAACTTCCATTGCTGTAGACGCCATCAATGCAGATCTCGATCGTATTTCAGCTTGGTCGGAGAGGAACTGTTTAGTCCTCAACCCCGGCAAGTCGAAGTATATAGTTTTTGGATCGAAGCATCAAATTCGGAATACTATTGATGCTCTGACTACCGGGGATGTTGCCGTTATGGGTAAACCAATAGAACGGGTGGTAGAAGCCAATAACCTTGGTCTACTTATGGACGGCAAGCTGAGCTTTGAGAACCACATCCTAAAAGTTGTGAGTAACTGCTTCTACCGCCTCAAGGTTCTGTACAGTATACGCGATTACCTTAGTGTTGATTTGCGTGTTAACCTTTGTGAATCGCTTATATTGTCCAGATTAAACTATTGTGATATTGTTTATGACGGCTGCATTGTTGGTCGTTCCAAGAGGCTTTTACAGCGAGTGCAAAACGCATGCGCTCGTTTTTGTTTCCGTGTCCCTCCCCGGTCCCACATCACTCCGTACCTGAACGCCGCTAACTTGCTGAACATGCCTGCACGCAGGCGCATGCACCTCGCCACTTTGCTGTTCGGTGTGAGACGCTACAGGACACCGTTGTACCTCTTCAATAAAATTGTTTGGTCGAAGAGTGAGCGCAGGAGTCCTATGGTTCTTGTGCCTAAACACCGGACCGCGGCATTTCGAGGAAGTTTTAAGTTTGCGGCGTCCAAGTGCTGGAATGATATTCCTCCCCCTATCCAAGGAGCGTCTAGTAGGTACACCTTCAAGCGCAAGCTGAAGGATCACTTATTAACGCTCCAAAAATCCTACCTATAAAACCAGCACTTGATATGCCAACCTGTTGTTTTACAGGGTTATGTTTTCGCAGTTTACTTTTTCTTTATTGTATTTATTTATTTACATATTATGCTACGCAATAATAAATCTAAATTATTTGTTAATTCATTATCATTTTATTAATTTATCTTTTTATTAAGTAGTTTATATAGTATATTTGTGTATCGTTCCGTGAGTCACAGACGGTTCTGGCAGAAAATCAGCGCTGCAGGCGTCTAACGCCTCAGCATAATGCTGAGTCAGCGACCGTTTCACTTTTGCATGTACACACATGCAGATCTGTGTATTTATTACTTCGTTGTTTTGTGAACCTTGTTTACTTGTATGAATTTGTGTGTACTTTCTTGTATTTGTGTGTCTTGTACAAGTGAATAAATGTCTTCTTTCTTTCTTTCTTTCTTACATGAGAAGCTACCAATGTGCTTTCAGCTTGATCCGGAAGTCCAATTCGTTGTCATTGATTCGCAAAAGAGAGTAATCACTCAAATATGATTTTGATACTCGTAACTTGCACCCCTGCATTTGTACTTAGTTCAATAATATCAAAATCGCCACCCCACTAACCACTGGAATCACACCCCCACATCCCAAATAATACAAAAACTAATCGCCATCCAATGTTGCCAACATAAGGCTTCTCAATTCATTTCGCATATTCAATTTATTAGCGCCCCTATGTTGGTACAATAGCCACGCGCCGCGGCCGTGGCGGGCTAATTGTCAGTTTTTGAGTTTTCGTTTATGGTCTCAGATAAACGGAATTGAATTGTCTATGGAATTTGAGGGTTTCGGCGGTATCGCTACTTTTGAAGTAGCTATTTTTTTATTTACAAGATACTACGACTTTACTTTTATTAGTATAATATAAAGCACTTTTTGGTTTGAAAATGAAGCGATACAAATGCTCGGACCAAGAACTTTAGATGACAAAAGAAATATTGTTTTTTTTTTCTTCTTTTGTTTCTTGTTTCACGCTGCCGTGCACCGTTTTCATTTATTATCGGCCAGTCTTTGAGTAATGTTAAAAATATTTTTTTTTGTTACAAGAAAGACAAAAGATCACCTGATGATAGATATATTATAACCAAAAGACACCTGTACCTAAATGCAGATAGATTAGTTTGATATGTTGTTAACTAAGAAAAAAATGCCTCTTGTGTAATTACCCTATAAATTCGCAAGCTCTCGGATTACAATGTAGCATTACTATAGCTATAATCTTACTCTATTATTTTGAATAATACTATATCATCATTATCATCATCATCATCAGCGTATCCACTGCCCGGACATAGGCCTCTCCCATGGCACGCCACTCAGCACAATCCTAGGCCACTCTCATCCAGCTCTTGCCAGCCGCCTTGCGAAGATAATCGCTCCATCGAGTCTGAGGACGTCCTACGCTACGTTGCCGATCCGTGGTCTCCACTCAAGAACTCGTCTACCCCAACGGCTATGGCCAGTCCATTGCCACTTCAGAGTGCTTATGCGGTGGGCTGTGGGCTATGTCGATAACTTTCGTTCTCTGTCGGATCACTTCGTTACGTTACGAATTCCATCTTTCAGAGAAACTTCGACTTAAATTTAAAAAAAAAAATTAAGTAGTTATTATTTTAAATTAGTGGACCAGCCTTACCGTGCTGCTATTTCCTTTTTTATTTCTTTATGTGGAATAAAGGGTTTACATATACTTACTTATTTACTTAAGTACATAATTTTGTGTAGTGTCAAATATGGAATATTTACTTTATAATAAATTAATGATATTTATTTGGGCATGTAGGTATACATAATAAAATCGCAGTGATATAAAAAAAGAAAGATGGTTCCAATAAAGAACATCATTATCGTTAGTTTTATACGCAACAGAACGACCACTTAGCGAATATTATCCTTCATTCCAAGAAATATTCCGAGTTTTATTTATGATAGCCGACTATAAAATATCCAAACAAAAAAGCTGGCAACACATAAATCCAGTTGCAATTACAACTCTCCCGCGTAAAGTCAACACGCGATACGAAGAAATATTCGAAAAGCGAACACTGGCGGTATTCAACCAAGTAAACAACTTGAAAAAACGAAAATCGATACCAGCCGCAAGCGAGACGCAACATACACCTCATACGAGAAAGAACAGGATAGAGAAACTTACAGAGGGTGTTGCAAGGCGTGGCTTTAAAATCACCCGCCTAGCAAACAAAAAGAGACAGCTGCTTTTAAGTTAGCCGCTTTCTGAGTGCGAGCAAGACAGCCGCTGGGTGTTTTATTGGGTTTTCAAGTAATTCTGGAAATCTAGACTCGATAAGTTTAAATAATGCAAGAGCTTTGGATCTTTAGATACATTTGACGTAACATTAAAGACGAGTAGTAAAACGTTGCCTTATTTTATGTGGAACTTGTAAAGTAAATAGGTATTTCAGATAAGAATCTACGCGATGGGATGTCAATTGAGTAGGTAGGTAAAGAAATCTGTTCGTCTAACTTAGAGTCTAGAGATATTATATAATACCAGATTTAGGTAGAGGAGGTATCTTTAAAATTAAAATTAATTCTCGAATTTATACAGGGTTATTTGTAATTCACTAGCATTCTTTTAACCCTAAACTCCTACCACTTAAACAAATGTTTTTTTGTTTTACGGCTTTTGTCATAGCTTAATATTTTTGGCGTAATAACGTTTTGAAAATTTGAGATTACCTCTTATTTTTACGATACTCTGTGTATTTGTATGGGAAAAAAAGTGCTTCATTTTAAAAAGTCGTAAAACAAAAAACATTTGTTTGAGTGATAGGAATTCAGGGTTACGAGGATGTCAGTGAATTACAAATAACCCTGTATAAGTATACCTACCTAATATATAATGTCTGGACCAATTTGGCCATTTTTTTGTAGTTTGTAATTACCTATCTGAAAACTTTGATAAATTTATGATAAAAATCTGTTTTATAATGGTTTTACTTAATGTAAAAAATATTTGGTCTATCTATAGGTAGGTAGGTAGGTAATTCTTTTTTTTAGTAGTGGTAAGGTAAGCTGATGAGAAAAAGTAAGTACCTCAGTGTGGTTTTTTTACCACCTTTTCTCTGCAGCTGACTGTACGTAGTACACCCGAGCGGACCTGTAGTAATAAGTACATACTACATAGGTATTTCGTTTATATCAGTAATAAAACAGGCATAATTAAAATCTCTATTACAATAAATAATACCATAAAAAAATTGCATTCCACATTTGAAATTAATGTTTCCTCTACGTGTCTATTTTAAAAGCGGCAACACAATAAGTTATTTTATCGGGCAAGTTTCGCTTGTGCTTGAATGCAAGTGGAACGTGATAGCAACAAATAGTAACGCGCGATTGTGCACAATAAAGAGCCTAGCTATTCATTGGGTTGTTTATAGGCGACGTGTGTGGGCGGTGGTATGTTAGTATGCGTTAGCAATGTGTTACGCTTAAATAACCTTAATTCTGGCAAGCTACAAAACCTTGCATAGGACCGTACTAGATGTTCTCTAAGTTTTTCGATTGACGCTATCATGGGGAAATTAAGTATGCAATTTTTGATTTTATTTATGTTATTTAATGCCGACAGACAAAAAGATGGATAGTTGACATCAAGAAAGTTGGAGACGTTACTTGGACGAGGAAAGCTAGAGACAGAGAAGAGTGGAAGCAGCTGGAAGAGGCCTATGTGTTACTTACAGGGCACGCTGATCACTATAAACCGGTTGTATTTAGTTATTTTTATTAGTTTCAGCAAAAAATATATAGGGTAATTTTTTAATAAGTGCACAAATTTTAATATGTCATTCAGTATCGTTAAAATAACAAATTTCAGAATTTTTCATTATAATATATTTTACTTATTTTTTTGTTTTTCATAGTAACTTGAACAATTATTTGATGACCCAAACCCAAATTTCAAAATGTAAAAAAAAATCTCGAACAGATAATCGTGATCTGTCAACGATACCTACCTACCTTCTATGAACAAGAAGTATAGTCAGCAAAAGAGCATGTATAAAAAAAAATCTAGCCTGTAACATTCGCAAACTTCAATGTAAAAAGACCGGGCCCCATTCGCGATACACAACATTGTAAGACATAATTGTAACGTTTGTCATAGCGAACATTTGCCATAACACGTTTTTTTCTCTGAAACCATACAATTTTCAGGAACTTTTAACAGGTTTATTTCATAACAATCCAGAACAATTAAATAATCGATAAATATTTTCGAATCGATACATTTTTTTGCACTTGACTGTACCTACCTAAGGCGGCCCCTAGACCTACAATAATACTTTTTATTGTACAATAAGATTGAAAGGCGCTCTGAATCCAAACGAGCAATTATATTGCACAATAATACGAACTGCACAATGTTTTCGTGGTCAGTCGCATACTAAAATATTGCACAATACTGACCCTACACGATGCAATAGAAAAATATGGTGCAATAAAAATCAAACTCGCTCAAACTTTCGGTCAATCATTGCGC
The DNA here is from genome assembly GCA_947859365.1 of Archips crataeganus. Classification (NCBI taxonomy): domain Eukaryota; kingdom Metazoa; phylum Arthropoda; class Insecta; order Lepidoptera; family Tortricidae; genus Archips; species Archips crataeganus. The sequence goes on from OX402071.1 coordinate 9,072,655, forward strand.
AATCTTCAATATTAACCCTAAACGGTCAATAATATTGCACAATTCGCAATATTGTGCAATATAATTGACCGTTTAGGGGCCGCCTAGATCACACCTGATATAAACAATTAAATACCTAATTACCTACATTCTTTCATTCCCCTTTTACGGTCAAAAAACAAAAACCTACACTTAGATCTTATCTCTGATAATTGGGCATTTCTATTTTTCGTTGTACCCAATTAAGAAATTGTTAACAGGGAGTTAAGATTAGTCCGTTTGGTTACGCACTTTTTCAAGTCTTTACAATAAAAAAAATACGTAACAAACCACACAATTCTTCACTTCTTGTTAAGCATTGTAGTACTTGTCCTATTTGTTACGTTTTTTTTACTGTAAAGGCCTGAAAAAGTGCGTAACCAAACGGACTAATTTTAACTCCGTGTTGACAATTTCTTAATTGGGTACAACGAAAAATAGAAACGCCCAATTCATGAGGAATTCTTAATCTTTAGTCGAGAGTTAAGCCTTTTGTTTTATTCTTTCTCGTAAACCTTATTAGTCTTATTACACTTGTTAAGTACTTGTTCTGAGTTAGACGGGTAATCCTAGTGTTATTTAACTTGGGCTTATTAGGCTGTTTAAGTTACAACACTTACAACTAGTAATTAGTGTTCATTTAGTAGACGTCTGAAGAAGAAAGATTTTTGGGGCGCGTTTTAGTTTAAGTTCTAAGGTCGGACGAAGAATGAAACTAAATAGGTAGGTCATTTGTAGGTGGCGTGGGGTGAATAATTTCGTTAGGCAACAAGGGATGAGAAGCGTGAGTTTATTATGTAATAAATAAATATAGGATAATGATAATGTGCAAAATGACAATAGATGTGACTAATAATATTATATTATGTTACGATTATGAAATATGTATGTTGCTATGCCCTAGTAGGGTCCATGTTTGTACTGGCTAGAATTAAGAACATTCTGTAAATACCATGGTTGCAATGAATAAATGATTATGATTATTATGATGATTATGAGTTTGGTATATACTTTTTCATCTCTCATACTCGGAAAGTGAGGCAAATCATATCTGACATACGGGAGGATAACTATTATTTTCTTCCCTAGGGTAGAAATGAAATAAAAAAAATAAAGGCATTGGCTGTCAATGGAACACATACGCATTCAGCCAAGCATTACGGCTATACATGGAATAATTGAGTATTGAGTTTTTTTTCTTAATTAGTCATATTACAAATTTTATAATGCCAGTGAAATATAATTAAATTAAATTATTAATTTACATTAGTTTCTTATTTAGTGACTTAAACCAGAAAAGTTAGAAAATGTTAAAAAAAAACACGGTAAACGGCAATGTTATTGTCCACACAGCCTATCTCTATACGGCTTAACTCCTTGGTTCAAATTGTTTACTTACATATTTTATAAATAAATTTATTAAAATACCTACTTTATTTACTGTTTTCATTGATTATTATATTGAACATTCTAAATTTTATTAAATTAATTATTCCTTAACAAAACTCCATTGAAATATTTTACAACGATCATATTGACCAGTTTAGACATTTTTATTTATTTATACTTTCCTTGTAGTCGAAATGAAAAGCAGAGTGTTTAACTCGGAAAAAACACCAATATCACCCTCGGAATATTGGCACCCTCGCTGTGCTCGGGTGCCAAGTAACCTCGTGTGATATTGGTTATTTTCCTCCCTTGTTGAACAATCTACTATTAATGAACTGAAACAATTACTTTGCTCACCCGCGACGATAGCAACGTTTATGTAAAAAATGCGTGTTCATGCAGTTCCTCCAAATCCACACTGTATGAACACACACAAATCAGACAAACCCAACTATCACCACCACCTAACTACACTGACGTGTTTCGAACTCAACCAGAGCTCATCTTCAGAGCACCTACCGCAACCGTTCACTGTGCTACCAAATGTTAGACTAACAAACCAAAACAAATATAACAAAATATGTGCAAATTAACACCTGATTCAATAAAGTATATACTTTTGTCGGATTCCTATATCAAGGTTCTATTAACTCAAAATAATCCAGCACCATTTTTAATTCAGACCTTCCAGAAACTCAATTATTTAAGTGAATTAAAATGGTGGATTAAGTAGTTTGAGTAAATAAACTCTTGATCTAGGATCTGATCTTTGGATGCATAGCATACCTACCTCCAAGTTAGATCACAAGCTTTGCCATAATACATACTTGTTATCACGAAAGTCACGTAAAAAATTAAAGAGTCACGCCACTGGTGAGTAGTTACTGTTCGTGAGATTGAAACTGAATTTATTTTTGAAATAAACAGACTTCAAAGTGTATTGACGTGTTAAGTCTTACTACCTATCGTACTTACATGGTGAGTAAGTAGTTGGTTATAAGTATCGTTTAGCCCTACTACGAGTAAGTAATATAAGCTGAAGAGTTTGTTTGTTTTTTTGGTTGAACGCGCTTATCTCAGGAACTACTGGTTCGAATCGAAAAAATATTTTCGTGTTGAATAGTCCATTTATCAAGGAAGGCTATAGGTTATGTAACATCATGCTATCACTAACAGGAGCATCAATGATTAACGTGGACGAAGTCACGGACACCAGCTAGTCAATATTATAAATGCAAAAGTTTGTGAGTGTGCGTGAGTGTGTAGGTTCTTTCACGCTAAAATTGCTCAACGGATTTAGATAAAGTTTGGTATGCAGTTAATTGAATTTATGGAATAACGACTTACCTACTTTTTATCCCAATATTCCTACTGGATCAGGATTTAGTCACGTCATACTCTTTAGGAATTCTCGTGGGCATTTAAAAAAGACTCGGTGGAGCGATGATCTTCGCAAGGCGGCTGGCAAGTGCTGGATGAGAGTGGCCGAGGATCGTGCTCAGTGGCGTGCCATGGGAGAGGCCTATGTCCAGCAGTGGACGAACATAGGCTGATGATGATGATGATTAAAAAAAGAAAGAAAATACATTTATTTACAACAAAACAACACACATCATCAATATTTTTACAAAACAAAAGACAACACGAAAGCTAAAGATAGAATGTGTCATTGCGGTGCATTCAGTATAACCTCGGACTTTTAACTTACTTAATTCTCCAATGTAATGGTTTACGTGAACGATGCCATAGATAAAGACTACTTAGTCCAAAATAAAAGCAATTGAAAAAAAATTAGATACAACTTTATTATCTTAAATAGTCAAGTTCCAAACTCGAGCAGAAACCGACCAAACCACTATACGCTATCTACCCTTGACAGCGTTTTTTTTCATCCATAGGGAGGCTAATCCGCCGGGGACCATGAAAGGGCGTTGCACTAATTATTATTATTTCCCACTCGCAAACACATAAACAGGCAGTATGTGCTCGAACCTCGAACATCTGCCTTTTGTTAAAAAAAAGTAATTGTCTATGGGCGGTTTTGTTTTGTTGGCGGCATTGTTTTGCAAATTGCGCGGGAAACGGGTGCTGGACGAGTTTGTTTATAATGGCGTAGGTACTATTCCTATCTAATCCAAAAAAAACACTCGCATTCGTTTTCAAAATGTGAAATTTGCGGCACCAGTTCTAACGTAAGAAACGATTCTTTTAACTTATTGTTAAGTTGAAAATCATTATTCGCCATTCGGCATGATAAAACAAACTGTACGGTCATAAACAAAACAGTTATTTATTAGGTAGGACCCATAAACACCACAGATAATTACTTACAAAACTCAATGGCAAAACGGTGCTTTACGACTTTCACCACTTACTGCTTCACTTTAGGCTGTTTTAGGATTCAGCTGCTTTTTATGTTTATGGCACAACAATAGTCAATAATCTAAGTAATTAACGGTGCTTAAATGGATCATACACTTCACAACGACCGCTTCGTTCCTGCTACCTATTTAGGTAATGAGTTTTTTTTAAATAGTCACAGCTCAAGTGTGCTAAGTAGTAGATACCTACTACTTAGCACAATTGAGCTGTGACTATTTAAAAAAAGTCAATTGTAAAAGTTTATTGTAATTGTAGGTACTTTTATATTCAGTTAGATAGCTAACACCATCCCACTACATATTATCACGATATTATCATTTTGACGCCCAGATGGCCCAGTGGTTAGAGAACCTGACTATGAAGCTTGAGGTCCCGGGTTCGATTCCCGTGTCGGGGCAGATATTTGTATGAAAAATACGAATGTTTGTTCTCGGGTCTTGGGTGTTTAATATGTATTTAAGTATGTATCTATCTATATAAGTATGTTTATCCGTTGCCTAGTACCCATAACACAAGCTTTCCTAGCTTACTTTGGGACTGGGTCAATTGGTGTGAATTGTCCCGTGATATTTTATATTTATTTATTTATTTTATTTTATTTATTATATACAGGGTGTTAACTGAAACCCGTAATAACTGAAGGGTATTGAAGTACTCCAGTAAAGAATTAAATTAGTAAGTATATATTTTTTTTTTACAAAAAAAAGAACAGCGCGCATATTTACAGTTTTATTTACTGTTCATGGGGTTTCAGGCTTTAGGGGTTATTTTGTAACACCCTGTATATATGTGAAACTTTTTGAGTATATATCTATGTGTTTGTTAAATACTCATTCAAGCAAAAACGAACGGCTCGATGGATATGGATTAAATTTACTGGCAATTTAATGCCTCTCTTAACCTATTGCTGAGCTCCCTGTGTAGCTCCAGTGCACCCTTACCCCAAGGACCTAGAGTCTCGACGCCGAAAGCAAAAAAATTATATTGGGCGCCGAGACAGCTATATTTTGTGACCTTGAGGCGTTCCCGGGCGACTGCCGCCGCCCCCGCACGTTTGGTAGTTGCTGCTAGGTAGGACGCCGCCAGGGTGTCTGTACAGGTAGCGTCCCACACGAGCGCACGGCCAGTCTTCCAGGGTATCAACGACATTCCATCAGGGCGCTTGCCATCGTTCCGCACAATCTGGGGCTCCAGAGCAGCGGGAACATTGGCACTAACGAGCGCCCTTCTGAGAATGACGTTGAGAGCGGCGTGGCGGGACAGGGGGCCGGCGCCCGAGTCGGTCCACTGGAGCCCCACAAGAAACACAGTTGTGACTTGTACAAATCCCAACTCCCAGCCGGAGACCAGCAGCTATGCGTAGAGTTTCTGGGTTGATAAAAGTTCCAGTGTTGGGCGAGGGGTATGCATGGAGCCAGTAACCAGATTCTGGCTTGGATACAGCTAACAGTCTGGCCCGGTCCCTGCCTGTTGAAGGTTCTATTAATGTCTGTAAGGTGGCGACGGAGGCTACTGTATCCCAGGCCCTTTGCCTATGTGGTTTGGACGGGAGATTTGGACTCGGTCCAGCTAGCCAGGCATTCGTGGCCTCGTTCAAGCATGCAATCTCGCAGATTTTGTACGAAATTACTTTTGAAACTTACATAACATACGAATCTCGCCTCCTTCCCAGCAAAGGGATCGGCAGAGACAATTTCTTTCCACGTGCTGCAATCCCGACATAAATCTTTCGCTTCCAAAACACTCATTAGTCTTTACATACGTGCTCGTTTCGGGTAGGTACACTTGACCTGACCTTCCTTCAAGACATCAGTCTAATCATCATCATTTCATTTGATTGAAATTTACCATTAGCTTTACGGTGTACCTAGAACATCGTGATTCGCTGAAGAAACCACGATTCGTGAAGAAACCTGCGAGTTCCTCATTGGTGTTCCTTTCCATCCAACTTATGCCGTTCATTCTCCTTCAACACCTTATTTCAAAAGCTTCTAGTCTTGCCCTATCCTTCTATGATAGTGTCCACGTTTCACATCCAGAGTAATAATCAAAATTTATAATTACTAAACTAAACGGGACTTATCACGCAAGATAAGCATTTATTTTATATTGCGTGGTAAGTCCCGTTTAGTTTAGTAATTATGAGTGAAAATTACGAAAGTTTAAAACAGTATAATCCAAATTTAGACTCTAATAGATGTCGTAAAGGTAAAGAGCCCTAATTAAAACTTGTTTCAAGTCCTAAATGGTCACGTGAGTCGCGAGTTCGTGCCGAGTTGATATTAGGTATAACTGATTGCAATTAATACCAACCTGCACTAACGATGCAGATAATCAAAATAATCATCAACCATTTAATTAAGTCGCAAGGGATGCAGCAATTAAAATGGTATTGAAGCATTTACAGACAGGTGGAGAAGCGGATGAGCGGTGGTTAAAAGCAAGTGGTTATATTCTCTTTGGTTGAAAGTAGGTATCTACTCGATATATTTCTGTATATCTACTAGACTTAGCTGCATTTCAATAGAATCTGACAATTGCGTAGACACTTCTAGCCAGCAATGACATAAACAACAAATTGTCATAGATAATCAACCCTTGTTTTGTATGGCCACAATTCTATGTCGAAGTCATAATATTTCATACATAAAATAATTACTGTGATATATTTATATGTGCAAGGATGATATAGAGTGGATTGGCCGTCGCCATAGAACGGATCGGCCGCGGTTTTTGTAGTTCGATTATTAAATCTAGATGGCGCTGAAATATAGCCAGAGGCTTTGAAGGTAAAACAATAAGACTACAGTTGTTTCATATTACTACAAATGTATTATTATGCAATATTTTTGAAAAATAATACTTTTGTAGTAATATGAAACGTCTGTAGTCTTATTGTTTTGCATTCAAAGCCTCTAGCTATATTTCAGCGCCATCTAGATTTAATAATGGAACTACAAAAACCGCGGCCGATCCGTACTACGGCGACTGCCAATCCAGTCTATATCATCCTTGATATGTGACTGCAGAGCACAGGCCTTCTCTCACACAGGGCTTAGGGTCGTAGGTCACACGCGGGCCCTAAGGCCATAGGCCAAACCACGCCACTACCGCTTTTACTTAATTACTTAAATCCAATGTATTTATTATTAATTTTTCAATACCTAACCCCCCCCTGCCCCCTTCATTCCTACCCCGGACCTGCTGAGGACTTGGACGATCTGACTCCTGACGTAGCTGCCTGGCTTAGCAACCTCAAAGCTGTTCTCTGATTGCCCTCATATTTATAATGCCATACGATTGACAATACCTAACAGTAGAAGTCGTGAGTGATCCATTTATTTTCACTATGAGTGAGTCTGTATGGGTATGTTTAAAACCTGACAGTAGATTTAATTTAACGTAATAAATGAGTGTTGTCGATCGTTATATTAAATATCGTAGCAGATGGAAACAAATAGTCTCTGCCTATCCCTTTGCTAGGAAGGAGGCGTGATTGTATGTTTGTTTGTATGTATGTAATAAACTTTCAAGTGATGCTAATCCCTGTGAGCGAAAATTCCCTAAAAAAATTACTTAAATAACTAAACAATTTCGTAATTAGATTTCAAACGGCCCATCAATCTAGATAGCAAGGCATCTTGACATTTGTTATCTACTCATAATCACCTGTAGGTTTTATATTATCAACATTATCACGCCCAGCCCGATAATCGATAACAGTTGTGATTCGGTTTAAAACACGCGTAATGCGTTAATATTGCCAGATTAATTGTCTTTTTACAGTATTTAGATATGTTTTATTAGTAAAAATAACTAAGTGACTGACTATGACTGGTTTTTTGGCATACTTTCTTGTTACCTACTCTATTAGTACGTTAGAGATAGGTACCATTTTTGAAAGTTTTTTGCGTCGTCACAATAAACGTCGTTATCTTTATTCCTAACTACCAGACGACCAGACGTTTAGACGACCAGTACCTCTACCATGAGTTTACACTAGTTTACGTGAGCGTACTCGCTAGCGACGGCGTAAATTATTTGTATGGAGAATTGTACAGCGCCTCTAGCGGTCACTTACGGAAGTACTATTCTCCATACAAATCATTTACGCCGTCGCTAGCGATTACGGTCACTGTAAACTAGTGTAAACTCATGGTAGAGGTACAGATGGCCTAGTGGTTAGAGAACCTGACTACGAAGCTTGAGGTCCCGGGTTCGATTCCCGTGTCGGGGCAGATATTTGTATGAAAAATACGAATGTTTGTTCTCGGGTCTTGGGTGTTTAATATGTATTTAAGTATGTATCTATCTATATAAGTATGTTTATCCGTTGCTTAGTACCCATAACACAAGCTTTGCTAAGCTTACTTTGGGACTAGGTCAATTGGTGTGAATTGTCCCATGATATTTATTTTATTATTTGATATATAACTAGTTTTCATCCGCGTAGGTACTTTAGTACTGGTTTTTATACGTTTGTAGTTCTACGAGCGTTTTAACCGCTGTCAGTACCCTGCTGTCGCATATATTGAAGAAACGAGCTACAGTTAGTATGATTTTTTTTAATAACCTGTTTCCGTGTCCCACTGCTGGGCAAAGGCCTCTCCCCTGGACTTCCAACTCACCCTGTCTGCATTTGTGTTCGACCAGTCGCTCGAGAACGTGTCTAGGTCCTCCCGCCATCTTTGCCTTGGCCTGCCGCGGCGCCGATAACCATCCTGGGGCATCCATTGAGTGTTAACCCGCGCCCACCTCTCTGGATGCATGGGCCAGCCCAGTCCCATTTCAGCCTGGCGGTTGCTTTGCCTACATCTACAATGCATGTTTAGGAGCGCAGTACAATGTTCCGGACTCGATCGGTTCTTTTTACATTTAAAATGCTGCGCTCCATAGCTCTTTGTCAGGCTTTTCAATTAGGACTTCTGAATCTCAGTCAGGGACCACGTTTGAGCACCGTAGGTTAGGATGGGCTGTATGTACATGTGTCGACGAGTTTTCGCTTGAGTAACAATGGAAGGTTACCCTTCAACTGCTCTTTCATGGATCTTTCATGGACCAGAAACTCTCCAGGCGTTATCAATTCGTCTTTCGACCTCTTTGTCTTGCCTGTTGTTAAACAGATGAAATTTTAACAAATTTAAATTGTGCCGCAAGCACACTGTATCATTTTATGAATACTTTTCACTAAGTGTGGCTCATTTCTTCAATATATGCGACAGGGAATTTAAATTGTGCCGCAAGCACACTGTATCATTTTATGAATACTTTTCACTAAGTGTGGCTCATTTCTTCAATATATGCGACAGGGTACCGACAGCGGTTTAAACCCATTACCCATTATTTATTTTCAACCGACTTAAAAAAAAAGGAGGAGGTTCTCAATTCGTCTGTATGTTTTATATAGTTGATATCCGCGGATAAGGATCCGTTCGTGTTACGCACGTAAACGTATTTCGGTGGCAATACCGTAGAAAGTGTATATTACAAACTTTGCCATACTTGAAAATTAGTCGAACCGATGGCAATCGGATTTTACTACAATAGGTATGCCTCTGATTCTTACTTACAGGGTGTTAAAAACCTAGTATAGGTATCGCCACGAGACTTGAAGTCACGCACACAACAACATGTCAATTGTCATGTAATGACAGCGGGATTTTGACATTTATTCGTACCGATATAGTAAGTTCAACAGACTCAACAGTGAATTACAAGATTGACTAAAATTTTCTTCAATCTATTTCGTTAAGATTTATTTAGGAAAATACATCTAATTGTTCAAACAAAACAGAAAATAAAATATTTTGAACTATTTTATGTAAATCAGATAAGCATATTTTTCGCTATCTATAAAATACCGATATTTTTGTTTCGAATATTTCTTATCACTTTCATATTGTTTTATTTCAAAAATAGGTTATATGAAAAAAGAAAAATTATAATACTTATGCATAGTTTTGCGTAGGTATTTTCATCATAAGATCATATAACTCACATTTTAATTCACTCACTCATTTCATTCACTCATTACTTTTTGCAATCAGTACTTTATGTAGCTGTGTGTGTAATCATTCGCCTCAACTCTCGTGGCGTTACCTATACCTAAATCAGATAGGAGTAATTACTTTTATCACAAAGTTTTTGATACAAAGCGCGATGCCCATGATTTGAGGTTTCTTCGAATTCGATTTTCCCTGATTATGTGATTAAATTCAGTATGTTTACTGTTGTATAATTAGATATTAGCGTTATTTCCTATAGCTTCATTTATTATGCCAACTCGGTTGATACCTATTAGAAGTTGCCCAAGTTTGTTTTCTGCACAATGCATAATGCATAATGTGGCTCAAAAGCCGTATATGTATACGAAATTAATTAGGTATATGTCCCGTTCGATCTGCAAGGAAGTTAACTGTTCAAAGAAATGGGTTAGGTTAAGTTTATTTTGTAATTTACCTAAAAAGCCGATGGTTTCGGTAAACCTAATTTTAAAAAACCGGCCAAGAGCGTGTCGGACACGCCCAAGATAGGGATCCCTAGCAGGTACGAAAAAATCTTAGCATACTTTATTAATCCGGTTGTTTTGGTCCCAACTCCCACCGCGAATTTCAACGTCGGCGGTATAGCGCCATCTATCGGCGAATTGGGTAACTAATTTAACTGCAGTCTACTATAGTTTGCGCGAGATAAACCTGGACAAAAATTCATTGACGCCTGTCTACCAATGTACGTCATTTTTATAAACGATACGATACAAAATCTATGACAATTATCGCTAATACGCCTTACCTCGCGTAACGTGGTAGAAGGCAGGGTGAGCGCTTGACCTTGCCAGACGTAACAAACATTTTCATGCTAGTTATTTTTTTTAAAAGCTTTAGAATAAAAGAAAGAGCTTATAATTCAAATAAAAATGTTTATTAAAAAGAAAAGAGTATTTCAAGCTAATAGTTTTTAATGCTACAATAATTATATACAGGGTGTTACAAAATTACCCGTAAAGCCACTTATAAAACAAGATACAAGACACTTATAAAACACCTTAATAAAATAACCAAAGTAAGTACCTAGTAGATATGGGCGCCGCGCCGGCGCGCCGTCGTCGCCGCAGTTTCGTTTAACGCGTCGTCGCCGTGAAATACCCGCGGCGCGCCGCCATGGCGGGCGCCGCGCATCACGCGATTTTCTCTCTCACTCGCACTCGTTGCCCGATCGTGTCGGCGCGCGCTTTCTGTATGTATGTACCGCCGGCAACAGGTCAAATCTTGCAAGTTGAATTTGACCCACTTCCCGGTTTCTGATTGAGTTGAAATATAGGTAAGTATGTAACAAAAACAAATAACAACACCTTTAGCAAATAAACAACAAAGTGGAATTCTCCCAAGTAAGTCTAACGCAAGCGCTTGCCGAACGCGGAATGGAAACGAAACAAAGTAAAAGACGGACAAAATGGCGACCGAGTGTCGCGCCCCTGCCCGAACGACGCTTGCAAACGTAAGCGCGTAACTTAAAATTTCGAGTTTTGAGTGTGTAAAATATAATTGATGATTAATATTATGTAATGAAGTAATTACAGTATATAATGAACTACGCATATATTATTGATGGTTAAATTTACAAAGTATTTATTTTAAAGTGTATAAAAGTAAGAAAAAAGTCAGTGGTATCCAAAATTATGAAAATTGTGAAATTTAGCAATCACATCAACCGTAATTTATGTTACAATAATAAATAAGAAAATAGTAATAATGTCATATTATATCAACAAAAAATCCTAAAAAGTGTTACTTTCGAAGTTACTCTTTTCACATTTGGTCAGAGTATTATGAAACTCGTGTCGCGACGTGATTAGCGACAGTTTGTATAGCGAGCGACAGAGATCGTACATTTTGTGTGAAACGTGGTAGAAGTCGGGTCAGTGAACTTTTTTCCAGGTTTATCTCGCGCAAAGTATAGAACTAGTACCTATGTATGTTGATGGTTTTTCAGATGTAATTCTTTATTATTATATGAACCGATTTCAATTTTATTTTTTTATTTGAAAGAAGATACTGTTAGCGTGATCTTATAGGTAGGTACTTAAAGAAAAAAATGCTTGCAATGGCGGTTAAATTACAATCTTAGTTTAGAAATATTTTTTTACAAAAACTTAAAAACTGCTCAACTGATTTTGTTGAAAATAATTTTCCTAGAAAGTTTTTATTAAGTTTAACTTACGTGATTTTTTTCATATTCTTTAGACTTGCTGTTCAAAAGTTAGAGGGGGGGGACACATTATTTTGAACTTTCGGAGTGAATATCTCTGAAAATATTCACTTTATCAATAAATGGTTTAGCAAACCCCTATTTATTTTCAAATACCTATCCAACGATACCCCACACTACTTATAGGGTTAGTCGAGAAAAAAAAATCACCCCCACTTTACCTCTATGGGAGGTACCCTAAAAAATTTTTTTACTTTTTTTATGTAATCACTTTGTCGGCGTGACTGATATATACATTCATGCCAAATTACAGCTTTCTAGTACTAACAGTCTCTGAGATTAGCCGCGGACGGACAGACAGACAGACAGACAGACATGGCGAAACTATAAGGGCTCCTAGTTGACTACGGAACCCTAAAAACGAAACAATCATTCGACGGACGGACAAACAGAGCGGAGTCTCAGTAAGTTGACACGCTTTAAGTACGGAACCCTAAAAAGCGACATGTAAAAGAGTCCTTTTCGACTTAGGTACTTAGAGAATTACTTATTAACGGTTTGATTTTGAGTCTTTAGTTTCTTAGTGTTTATTACAATCAGTCTAATATTTAGATATTCCACTGTTCATTCAGTTCGTTATCATATAAAAGTATTAAGATATAGTATACTATCGATGTCTACGTGAGACGCGTGCAGGTGATAGCATCAGTGTATGAGTTCACTGTTTTACCTATATATGTTTGATTACGTAATTAATAATAATCAAACCTAAACTGGAACAGGTGTAGTTGTATGATGACAAATGTTTTAAACCGAGTCATGGATGATAGCATCTAAGGTGGTACAAGTGTTTGTCATTGTCCCAGTATGGCATCTTTAATTTTGTGTCATTAGCAATATTGGGATGATTCTTATTTATTTATTTATTTACAAAGCGAATGAACAGGAAAATAAGGCTCATCCCAAGCTCAGCCCATTCTTATCCTCTCGCAGACGATTGAATTACCACTCGCAAACCGTGTTGGGCCGTTCCTGAATTTAGCCCCTGGACGTGTAAAAGTTGAAACAATCAAATAAAGGCCCGTTTCAGCGGAATTATTGATTCAAACTTGATTTATTGAACTTGTAATATTAGTCATTACCATCATCCTTCATTTAATTTAGAATTGAAAACCACAACATCATTATATTGCGACTCGTCAACTATTTCTTACCTAGCAAATAGTACAGTACAATAGTCTGGGAGCCGCAAAATAAAATTGTTTTAATGTCACTTTATTTGCGTGTCGTCAATTGTTACTCTAGTACAAATAGTAAGTAAAGAGATTACAGTTCACGAGCCGCAATATAATGTTGTTGTGTTTTATAATTCTAAATTAAATGGAGTATATATGTATACGTCCCACTGCAGGGCGCAGGTCTCTCAAATGAAAGGGCTACACTTTTTTTTAAATGCCTTAATTTATCATTGTTATTTTAAAACCTAAACTAAGTATGTTTTCGTGGTGAATAAATTTTTTATCTATCTAGGTTGACAATGCGAGTACCTACAGTCAACAGAAAAACTTTTTTAATATTTTTTTTTAACAAAAACTTAAAAAGTCTTGTAAATATTATGTAAATTTTTTCCTAGCTTTCAAACCCGCAGTGCGCGACTCCGGCTCGCGCTTGTCCGGTTTATCCCCACATTTGTATCACCAATTAACTGTTGGTCTTACAAAACCAACACGGCGCCTCCAGCAATGAAACGGTGCTTAAATAAGAAACGATGACTCGCCGTCTCATTCACACGGCGGTAATTGATGTTTTTATCTATTTTGGTAAAGCCAGTTTAAACACGGCCATGATACTCTCCAGTCTCTCCACTGGATGAGGTTTAAACGTATACTTAATGGGTCCCACTGAAAAACAGCGTTGTGGTTTGCCGCAACATTATGCTGGGTGGGGCCCAATTTATACTATTCGATGATTTTTTTGTATCTTTTCCTGTCAACAGTATTTCCTGTGTATAGAATATGTGTAAATAAACATCTCTCTTTCTCTCTCTCTCTCTCTCTCTCTCTCTCTTAAGTCATTAATACTTTAAATATGAAACTAAACTGAAGTACCATGAGACTCACTCATAGTGAAAATATACGGATCACTCATGTATTAGAACGAGTTTAACTCGACATGTTTCGGGCTAATCCATAGCCCCTCTTCCCGGAGCCACACGTCACGGCGGCTGCCAAACGTGCACTACACACGCGTTTGCACGTTCCGTTCAGTTTGCAGTGATACGTGTATTTTCACTAAGTACGCACTGTAGTACTTTGTCACTTCGTGACATATTATTTCAGACTTCACAGTATAGGTAAATGATTGTTGCTTGTGTACTTACTTAGGTACTTACTTTGGTCATAAGCGGTATTATTTGTATAAGTAGTATAGGTATAATATGTAGGGTATAAGTAGATATTATGTTTAATGTATCCTCCTATCTGTTATTTCTGCCACCTACATTAGTCTGCCTTAGGGTTGCCAACCGTACTATAATATATAGTATTGTACTATATTTTCGCTCTGTGTACTATATACTGTTGAAGAAATATATAGTACGCAAAAATACTATATTTCAGTCAGTCCTTACGCATGCGGTTTGGGTAGGCCATTTTTACTATACAATACAATACAATACAAATATTCTTTATTGATCACCAAAAACAGTAGTGACATTACAAAAATAAAAATTCAGGTAGACAATAGGCTATACTTATGTTTAATGAATCAATTTTCGCTATTTAAAGTATTTTGTACTATTTTTTTTTTCAGAGTACTATATTTTTTCTACTTTGGGCTGGGAAATACTATATTTGCTTAAGAAATAGTTGGCAACCCTAGTCTGCCTGTTCATATTTTTAGCGATACGACCGCCCCTATTGTCTGCCTGAATTTTATTTTTGTAATGTCACTGTACTGTTTTTGGTGTTCAATGAAGAATAGGTATTTGTATTGTATTCTTATATTTGAGCGCTTTGAAGTAAATTCCTCGAAGTCGAGTGAAGATTGAACTTTTGAACAAACAAATTTTCACCTTGTTCCTCTGCTTATATATGTGCACGACTATACCTACTTAATTTAATTTAGAATTGAAAACCACAACATCATTATATTGCGGCTCGTCAACTATTTCTTACCTAGCAAATAGTACAGTACAATAGTCTGGGAGCCGCAAAATAAAATTGTTTTAATGTTGCATTATTTGCGTATCATCAATTGTTTAACATTTGGTAGCATAGCATACGGTTGTGGAACTCTGAAGATGAGCTCTGGTTGAGTTCGAAACGCGTCAGTGTAGCTTGGTGGTGGTGATGGTTGGGTTTATGTGATTTGCGTGTGTTCGTACAGTGTGGAGGTGGAGGAACTGCATGAACGCACATTTCTTGCATAAACGTAACTATTGTAAGGTCGCGGGTGAGCAAAGTAATTGTTTTAGTTCATTAATATGGACCTCCGCAAAGTAACGCCTGATTCAATAAATTATCATCAATTGTTACTCTAGTACAAATTGTAAAAAGATTACAGTTCACGAGTCGCAATATAATGTTGTTGTGGTTTATAATTCTAAATTAAATGGAGTATGACGTCTCCGAGACATATATGTTCTCACTTCCACATAAACTCAGAGACCCCTATCATACCAAATAAATGACATCGAGGCTTTCATGAAAAAAGTTTATATAGTACAAATCTTCCCAGGTGAATTTTTTCGCTTCGAGCCATTACATTAAATTTGAACCTTAATACTATGACGATACCGTTTGTTTTGAAAGATAAGGGCTCGAAGCGAAAAATTCACCTTGGAAGATTTATACTATACTCGTGCTTCCTTTAATGTTTAATGTTTATTTGGGCAAAAAACGGCACAATATAATGAGTAAACTTAGAAAAACTTAAGTAATACATAGGCCAGCAAATATGCCACGGTAAGTTAAAGGCCGGCAACAGATCAGTGATTCCCCTAGAGTTGTTAGGAATCATGGGCGGTTGTGATCATTTCCCATCAGATGACCCGCTTCCTCGTTTGCCTCCATCTCACAATAAAAAAATACCAAAAACCATATTAAATTTAGACGACCGGATAGCCTAGTTGTTAGAGAACCTGACTACGAAGCTTGAGGTCCCAGGTTCGATTCCCGGTCGGGCAGACATTTCTGTGAATAATACGAATGTGTGTGCTCGAGTCTTGGGTGTTTAATATGTATTTAAGATGTATCTATCTATATAAGTATGTTTATCCGTTGTCTAGTACCCATAGTACAAGCTTTGCTTAGTTTGGGAGTAGGTCAATTGGTGTGAATTGTCCCGTGATATTTATTTTAAGTATTTATTTGAAGTATTTTGAAAGTCCATGTAAAATTCTTGCCACTTCAAGAAACACTATTTTCTATGAACTTTATTCAATGATACGTATGCCGCTGCGTAACTCAGTAGTAACAAAGCATTTGCTGAGTCAGTCTGTCCGTCTGTATGTCCAATTAGAGCCGTGAATGGTAGCTTTTAATGGCCTTTGAATGGTCAACCGTGATGTAGGCACGGCCGAGGTTCTGTATGAAACATTATTTGGAGTTTTATAATCATTTTTATATCGTGATTCCAATCGTGTTAACGAAAAACTTAGACCGCTGTTGAACGTGTGTTCAACGCAAGTTGGCTCATAGAAAACTGACGTTTTTGAATTGTATGTTTTTGTAGTTAACGATTCTAGATTACGTACATTTATTAAATTTATTTCCTTAAAAAATAAATGAAATGTCAAATTAGGTAAAGTCTAGGTAGGTACCTACTTTAAAGATTGCATTACGTAATAATACTGTGTTTATTGATCTTAAACGTTATTTACACAATTCGATGCACAAAAAAAATCATTTGGCCACAATAGAGAAATATTTATCAAGGCAAACATCGAATGGTATAAAATGGGCCCCACTCAGAATAATAGTGCGGCAAGCCGCGTAACGCTGGGAAGACTGTTATTCAATTTATAACTACAATTTGTAATTTAGTTTTTATTTATGGTGAAATTTAGCATTATTTGTTTATATTTTATAGAAAACGTATTTAAACAATGATTAACATTAAAACTTAAACTATACATACATTTTTCATTTTAATACATAATATTCTTATCTAGGTTTTATTACCCGCAGTTAGTCAGTTCGGCTTCAAATTCTTATAGTGAAAATTTGATGTGGGCCTTACGAGGTCAACAAAACGTTGCATTTTTCTAAATATATTTTTCTATATAGGTAGATAAACGTAACCAAAACTGTACAACAAAGCGATATAATTGAGTCTGCACGGGGGCGTGGCCGCGCGGCGCCCCGCCCCGCAGTAACTACGTAAGTATGCATTTTACATTTTGCGGTGTTGTTTTTTTTGTTTTCTGTGTCAACTGTTTTATTGTAATTTTTTTTAATAATTATTTTCTTAATTTTGCTAGCTTGAGTTATTTAGGTCAGGAATTTAAATTAGGCATCCGGGATTCTGCTAAATCCCAGTGGCTTATCATGAATTATTTCATGGTAGTTGTTCGGTTTTCAACCTTGATAGGAAAATACACCTCTCTGTGTATTCCTTCAGAAATACTCTTCTGACCTGTCAAGGTGACAGTTCTAAAGCTCTCGAGTTTCGGTCGGCACGCGCTGAGTTCTCCTGCGCATATAAAATATTAAAGTACGGTTTTCGGGCTTTATCGGACACAAAACATACACAAATACACCCATACACCAACATCACAAAGTGATCGAGCTGAAGAGCGTCGTGGAAGCGAGCAGGGCCCTGCCAGAAGCGGCGCAGTGAAAGCCAGGTACACTTTCTTCACATTATTATATATATGTATTTATGCCTAATCAACTCTGCCTAGCGCAGATCTATACATTTTTGGTAGCAGAGCGTGGTTATTTCGGGTTTATTTCGGTTTATTTTGGGTTATTTCGGTCGGATTGACCATATTTCATCTTCGAACAAAGGATTTTATACCTACCTTCGAATTTCAATTCGGTTTATATTTTTAATAGTGGGTTGGTAACTTGGGTGTATTCGAGTTCGTGGTAATAAACGCTGTCATTAATGACAGTTCGGATTTAATTTGATCTATGGTTGTGTCACTTGAATTTCATTTTGACGTTTGACGTTTGACAACTCTTATCACTCACTTGCCTTGTTTGTTTTGGTTTGTCGGTGTTTAATTTACGGTTTAAATAAGTGTTTAAGTGAAATAGTGAAGTGAATAAGTGAATTTCGGTTTGCGTAATACGTGTAACATTCGGTTTTTACTGTTTGATAAGTTATATACGGATTTAATTAATTATTGTCGGTGAGTAAGTTGATAAACATTACGATGTCGTTGAAATATAATTTCTCGGTATTTAAAGTTAAATTACAATGGTTGATCGATAGTGCGGACCTTATTACGCGATCAGAGCACGCGGGACGATTGAAAATGCGCCTGTTAACGGTAAATACGGAATTTTTAAAATTTGAAGAGGCGTTTCAACGTATAATCGAACTTTCGGATTCGGACGTACCTGCCCAGGCAGAAATTCTTGCTGCCTGTCGCCTTGAGTATACGCGCGGCTTAGAGGCTTTCGATAAGCTAATGGAGGCGAATTTCCAATATAAACAAGCAATGGATAGTTCAGATAGTAAGTCAGATTCAAGTCGAATGGAGTCGGATGGACTGTTATCTCGGTTGCCCACATTACAATTACCGTCCTTTGCTGGGGCTATGGACCAATGGGTAGGATTTAATAATCTATTTGATAGTTTGGTGGATTCACGTTCGGACTTATCGGGGGCTCAAAAGTTGGCCTATCTTATGTCGTGCCTCTCCGGTGAGGCTCGGGGTTTGATCCAACATTTGCGGATATCGGATGAAGGTTACCAAATTGCAAGGGAACTTTTAATTAAAAGGTATCAAAATACCCGTCGGCTGGCAGACGTGCATGTGGACCAGATCCTTAACCTGCCGTCTGTGTCTCCCAAACTTATCGGTCTGCGGGCACAGTTTCTCAATCCAATCATTATGGCAGTCAACTCTCTGGAGCGTCTCGGTTTTCCTGTCATTGAGTGGTCATTTCTACTTGTCCATATATGTCTGGCAAAATTGCCTAATAATCTAAGGACACGGTTTGAGCAAAAGTGTGGGAATGAAGCGGAGACCATCCCAACATTTTCGGATTTAAAAGAATTTCTTGAGGTAGAATGTCGATTATTGGAGTGTGCCAGGGCTGACCCTATGCATCCCATTCAGGAGCCTATTGCGGGTCCATCTAGGCCACGTCGTAGGGCACCGCAGTTCACAGGAGTGACACTCATCCAGCCTTGTGGCTTTTGTGGGGAGCGTGACCATCGGGATCTACCACACTGTTTGGAGTTTAAAGCAATGTCCCCATATGCTCGGAAGGATTATGTGGAGAAAAATCGGTTTTGTTTCTTTTGCCTCGGACCACATGGATATAAATATTGTAATAGGGTTCCCAATTGTGCATCGTGTGGGAGTAGGAAACATCATCCCTTATTGTGTTTCAATCGGTTGGGCTCTCATCAGGGCCACCCAAACCAGCGGCGTTCAGCTGAGCGGTCACCGGCCCGTACGGGCGGGGGTCATATCGGTTCGGATCCACCATGGTCACACCATGGCTCTCCTTCACAGTCACAACGTGGCTTGCCTTCTAGGTCTGAACGAAAAGTGAATCCGTCTCGCACTCAACCTCGGTCTCCTCATCAGACTCCACAGCGGAAAGAGTATGACCAAGGTGAAGGTCAGGTTCGTGATGGTCATGACCAACGTCGTCATGGCGAAAGAGATACTGCTCGTCGTCACAACCAGCAGTATACTAGACCATAGGATACGGTTTCGCTCGGTCATACTGCCCCGGGGCTACTTCCAGTAACAGTGCTACTGCCCACGGCATTAGTAAAGGTTTATTTTAATTCGGATTTGGATACGGGTATTGAAGTTCGGGCGTTACTGGACGTAGGCTCGCAGGGGTCTTTAATAACTTCGGATTTAGCTCGCAAGCTAGGATTACGGCTAGAGCCATCGGACAACCATATTCGGGGTATTGGTAATACAAAGGCTATCGGTATTTGTGGGAAGGGTTCGTTGACCTTCTCTCCGGTTACTAAGCGGTTTCCTATGGTTACCACTCCGGTGGTTAGTATGAAAAATATAATCGGTCATCTGCCTGCACTTAACTTAAATAATTCGGTTCTTCGGCTTACAGAGGGCTTAACTCTGGCAGATCCACATTTCGGTTCACCGGCACCTATCGATTTATTACTAGGTTCAGATGTTTTCGGTGCTCTAGTAGGAGGAGATAAAATAGTATTACAGCCTGACGGGCTGACGGCTTATAATTCGGTTTTCGGTTACGTATTGCTAGGCCCGGTGCTAGTGCAGCCGGCTGGCTCCACTCAAATAGATGATTCGGAGTTTTTTGGTGCGTCAATTTCGGATACTTTAGAGAAGTTTTGGAAGGTGGAAGAGCCACCCCAAGCGTGCAAGTCTAGTCCATTAGACCAGGAGTGTGAGCTTCATTATAAAAATAATACAGTACGGTTGAATGACGGACGGTTTATGACTAAATTGCCATTTATATCATCGCGACCGGTTTTAGGGGATTCCCGCGCCATTGCGGAGAAACGGTTTCTGGCTTTAGAACGCAGGCTTAAGGCGAAGCCTGCCTTACGCGAAAAGTACGTTAACTTTATGCGGGAGTATTTAGATCTCGGTCATATGTCACTTTCAAAGTTTGACTTTCAATCGGGTCAGGAGTTTTACGTCATTCCTCATCATGCTGTATGTAAAGATGAACAATCGAAACTGCGGGCCGTATTCGACGGGAGCTGCGCTACATCGTCGGGCGCATCCCTAAATAATTGTCTACATGCGGGTCCCAAACTTCATAGGGACATCACGGAGATTTTGATGCACTTTCGGAAGTATCAGATTGTTTTCGTAACGGATATTAAAATGATGTTTCGTCAAACTTGGATTGATCCTTCGGACAGGCGGTTTCAATTGATTCTATGGCGTGAGTCGCCTCATGAGCCGCTACTCGTTTATGAATTAAACACGAATACTTATGGTTTAAAATCTAGCCCCTTCGTGGCTATTCGGACTTTACTAGAACTCGCAAATAGAGAACGCGAACGGTTTCCTAAGGCTGCGGCCACACTAGAGCAACATATCTATGTCGATGACATTTTGACAGGAGCGGATACGGAAGAGGAGGCTCTATTACTCCAACGGGAATTAATCCAAATAATGGATTCGGCAGGATATGAGTTGCGTAAATGGATATCCAATTGTCCTGCACTTCTGAAGGACTTACCGGAAGATCATTTGCAAGTTCCTCATTTGTTTGATAATCCTGAAGTGGATAGTTCGGTTTCGGTCTTAGGTGTTCAATATAATCCAATTTCGGATAATTTCTCATATCGGACGACTTTAACTTCGGATAATTTGATTACGAAAAGACAAATCTTGTCTACCGTTGCTCGGATGTATGATCCTACAGGTTGGATTTGCCCGGTTACCTTCTGGGCAAAGTGTTTACTCCAGCGTTTGTGGCTTGAAAAGTTAACGTGGGATGAAGAAATCGGTGGAAGTCTAGCGAGAGACTGGATTCGGTTTAAAATGGATTTAAGTAACCTCAATCGGATCGCGGTTCCGCGATGTATGTTTCCCAAGTCAATGTGCCAAGTTTCGGTTCACGGATTTTGTGACGCGTCGGAATTAGGATACGCAGCAGTGGTCTACTTACGTACCATCACTGAGGACGGTTCTTCTTCGGTTCACCTGATCATGGCAAAGAGTAAGGTCGCTCCCATCAGATCTCGGCTCACCATTCCAAAGTTGGAATTGTGTGGAGCCGTGCTCTTAGCTAAGCTCCTGCATCATGTTTGTCTTTGTTTGCAAAGAACCATGGATGTCTCGGAGGTATACGGATGGACGGACAGCTCAATTGTCCTATCGTGGCTTAAAACGCCACCTCATACTCTTCAGGTATTTGAAGCGAATCGCGTGTCACAGATACAGAATTCTGCGGTACACATTTCGTGGCGGCACGTTCCAGGCCCGATGAATCCGGCTGACTGTGCATCCCGAGGTTGCCAGTCAACAGAATTGGTTTCCCATCCTTTATGGTGGGGTCCAAAATGGCTCCAGGGGCCTGAATCCCATTGGCCTGTTTCGGTAGTACAGGCGCCAGCTGTGCTACCTGGTTTGCGTTGCTTAGTAGCAACCAGCGGTAAGGATCAAACGGTTTCGGATTTTGATGTCTTAAATCGGTATAGTTCTCTCGACAAATTAATCGGTGTCGTAGGTTGGTTACGGAGATTTTCTCATAATTGTCGGAATAAAGAAAACAAAATCAAATCGGAATATTTGTCCCCTGAAGAAAGGGAAGAGTCTTTGTTGGTTTGTGTAGCTTTAATTCAAAACCAGAACTTCGGCGAGGAAATAGATACTCTGCGGAATAATCGAAGGCTTAAGGGCCATTGGAAACGTCTAACCCCCTTCCTAGACTCTAAGGGGTTGCTTCGAGTAGGTGGTAGACTACAAAATTCGGACTTGCCTTACGATTCGCGACATCCGTTAGTGCTTCCTAAATCGGGTCACTTTGTAACAATTCTAATTCGGGATTTACATTTAAAAAATGCACATGTCGGTCCAAATACGTTGCTAGGTATTCTGCAGCGCAAATATTGGGTATTATCGGCTAGACGAGCGGTTAATAAGGTCACCACTAACTGCATACCGTGTTACAAACTAAAGGGATCTACCACTCAACCGTTAATGGGTAATTTGCCTCGCGATCGGGTTGTAGCAGCCAGGCCCTTTGAAGGTGTTGGCACAGATTTTGCAGGGCCGTTCCTTGTGAAATCACATAAATTGCGGAAACCGAAAATCACAAAGGTCTATCTATGCGTTTTGGTTTGTTTGGCCACTAAGAGTGTCCACCTGGAAGTGGTGTCGGATCTTTCCACAGAAGCTTTTATAGCAGCTCTTTCTCGGTTTGTGTCTAGGCGTGGGCTGCCTACTATCATTCGGTCGGATTGCGGTACCAACTTCAAGGGTGCTAACAATTATTTACGAGAAGTTCAAAGTTTTTTGACTGAGAACCAAAGAACAATCGGTCATGAGTTAGCTTGTCGTGGAATTTCATGGATATTTGACCCCCCAGCATGTCCGTCATGGGGTGGTTTGTTCGAGTCAGCTGTGAAATCAGCCAAGACTCATCTCAAACGGGTAATCGGAGAGACCATTCTCACTTTCGAGGAGTTAAGTACCGTATTTTGTAAAATAGAGGCCGTATTAAACTCGCGACCTCTGTGTCCCCTTTCTTCGGATCCTAACGACCCCGAGGTTCTAACCCCGGGTCATTTTCTAATCGGTCAGCCTTTAAATGGCGTTCCTGAATTCCCCCTCCAAGAGGAGAAACTGCATCGGTTAACTCGGTTCCAGCTGTTACAGCAAATATCCCAAAGATTTTGGCATCGTTGGCATTTGGAGTATCTCCATACTCTACAGCAGAGAGTCAAGTGGAATGACCCTGCTGCCCCTCCCAAGGTGGGAGATTTGGTTCTATTAAAGGAGGAAAACGCCCCTCCTCTACATTGGCGTCGTGGACGTATCGTCCAGTTGTACCCAGGCAAAGATGGTACGATTCGGGTTGCTGACGTTAAGTTGGCTCAAGGCACGGTCTTACAACGAGCGGTTGCCAAGCTTTCTCGGCTGCCTATGGACTAGGCTTCGGTTTCTTCTATTCGGATTGTTTCGGGATTAAGCCATTGGAAATGGCTTGGGCGGGGGAATGTTCGGTTTTCAACCTTGATAGGAAAATACACCTCTCTGTGTATTCCTTCAGAAATACTCTTCTGACCTGTCAAGGTGACAGTTCTAAAGCTCTCGAGTTTCGGTCGGCACGCGCTGAGTTCTCCTGCGCATATAAAATATTAAAGTACGGTTTTCGGGCTTTATCGGACACAAAACATACACAAATACACCCATACACCAACATCACAAAGTGATCGAGCTGAAGAGCGTCGTGGAAGCGAGCAGGGCCCTGCCAGAAGCGGCGCAGTGAAAGCCAGGTACACTTTCTTCACATTATTATATATATGTATTTATGCCTAATCAACTCTGCCTAGCGCAGATCTATACAGTAGTTATGTCTGTATTAACGTTGCAAGTATGAAGAATACTATTGAAAAATTTTGTCTCCTAAGTCAACGATTGAGATTCCGATATTTTACATTTTGTGCATCCCGATTGTCTGGGAATAAGTACCTATTTAACTAAAAAGTAAAAAAAGTAAAAAGTTTTAAGTATGTATGTATGTGTATGTTACGTGTCTGTTCATTGCTCGTAAAATTTACAAAACAACGTATCGTATTGTTAAAAGTAGGTAGGTAATGTATTATTCTAGAACTCAGTTATTTACATGCCTAAAGTCATTCGCTCAAATTGTTCAATAGTTTTTGCGTGTAAGATTAGCAAATTTTTGGAAAAACACATTGGCGTAAATAAAATGATTTAGTTTTTGTTTTTGAAAAGATAATTTTATATTTTATTGAGTAATTACGTATGAAGATATGAAGGAATATATTGTATTCTATATTCAGTAACAAAACTAAGTAAAATTTAATTTAATATGATAGATGTAAAACCATAGGTAGGTAGATTCAGTGTGAAGACAAAAAAAATTAAAACAATATAAAATATGTGTTTTATTTTAGTTCATTTTACAAACAATATTAAAGTGAGAAACTCAGAACAGTTAAAAAGTTTTTCTGTTTTCTGTAACTATAGTTTAATGCGGTTTTCATTAAAGAGCACGGTATTGTATTGTCACTAAAAATAATACAAAATTTTATTACAGACATTCACATTTTTGAGTTTATTTTTCATTTATAAAACAAACCAAAAAAAAATTCAATTGCCACAGAGCTCACTCATTTTTCTACTAAGTATACTTTATACCTACTATATTTATACACTAACAAATATAAGCCGCTTACAAAATTCAGTTAAAATGTTTTGTAATTATTTGTTTTAGTTGATACGGCGAGGTAGAACTTGCAGTATGCTGTAGGTACGATACGATAAATTGTACTGCATACTGTAAGCGCAATATCATGTTAATATAAATATCCTAATTATATACGTGTATTTTCTTCAAGATAATGATCGCGATCACCTTTACATCTGTCATGATCATGAAATTAACCGTCAATCATAAAATTGTTGATATTATTTGTTAGGCAACGCGTTGTAATTACTTGTGAACAGGTTTCACCCTTACTAAGTCCAGATATAACATTAAAACCAGTCAGTTGTTTTAAAACTGGATTAAGTTTAAACTACTTAGTTGCTAAAGATTAAGTTAACGATGTCGAGTCACAGTTAATCCATATTATTGGATTATTAGGTTAAGTCAGTTTACCTATGTGATGGTGTGGATGTATACAGTATTCTTTAGATATTGCACAAAAATAAAGAAACAAACAATCGACAAATGTTTATATATAATGTTAACTCTATAAAAAACTTATCTCTTTAAGAGATCTTTACCAGTCAACTTTTGAATAGATGTTATTTGCTAGAGTTAAAAAACTTGAAATAAATGTCGCCATTTGAGGTAGTTGCCTACGTAAAGTGTAGTAAGTTAGAAATAAAAATAACCTGGACTCACCTCAGATTAGTTGATTTTTCTATACTAAATAGTATTTTTCCTTACATAACAGCACATATTGCCTAAACATCACTAGCAATCAAATAACCTAACTGTTTAATGGAAACCTAAATAGGTAGCTATAGATACAACCTAAGTACACCTACCTACTAGAAGGGTAATTTTCAATAAAATGTATATAGTTAAGGGCTCAATAAAAACAAAATTAACTACGCTCGCTTCTTTTGTGTAATGAAATTTAATCATACAAACTACCGATATCAAAGGAATCAATTTTTTTACTAAATCCCTTAATTGTGTACAATTTTTTTGGAAAACGACTCAGAAATATCCTTTTAAAAATCAATATTTTCATCAATTTCGAAAATTCGGCTTACCCGAACACACCCAAAAGGAGCTAGCATTTAGAAAAACTTTTTAATAATACCTTATAGACAGCAACACTCCCCTTCGGTGTTACCAGTCCCACCCCTGGGCGGAGGCCCGTAATGGATTCTGATAGCAATTGCATTGTTATTAGGGGGTATTTATCTATTTGGGCGTGAAAAGTATAAATTATTATTCATTGAGTAGGAACGTATCAAACTTGATGCATTCTTTTTTCTATTTAAGTTTTTGCTAGCTGTTGCCTGCAACTCCATCTGCAAAGAATTCGTTTCTTGCTATCCCGCGGGAACTATGCGATTTTCCGGGATAACAATTATCCTAAATGTTAATCTAGATTATAAACTATCTGTGTGCCAAATTTCAATTTCTGTGTGTCAAACCGTTTTAGCGTGAAAGGGTAGCAAACATCCACATATCCATATAGTAGTACATACGCTTCAACCTAAATTTTATCGAATAGTAAGCATCGACAGAATTAATATATCACACTCATGCTAATTAGAATGAACTGCACTTACAAATTAGCACTGTATCACTAGGACATACAGTGCTAATTTGTATGTGCAGTTCATTGTAATTAATAGGTAGGTATGAGTGTGAACTAAGGTATCGATATTTGAACATAAAACTGTCGTAATCCGTAGCCCTTCATCATGGAACACACGCCACGGCAGGCTGGTTGAGTGCGCGTTTAGCAACAGCCGCCGTGGCGTGTGCTCCGTGATGAAGGGCTACGGATTAGCCCGAAACATGTCCAGCTAAACTCGATCATAGACGTGAGTTATCCGTTTTTTTTCACTATGAGAATTAAAATCCTACAAAATGAATTGATATTTAATTTTGAAATTACGATATCTTTGCGGTTTTTAGATAATTCAACCGACGGAACTTGCTGTCGATTTCGAATTTTATACTCACATCTAAATATACCTACCTACCTACATTAAATCTACAGGACAGTGTAAATTTATCTTGAATAGGTTAAAGTTATTTTAAATGAATACTAAAAAAACTACTTCTCCAGCCATCATTTTACTCGCGGCACATTAAGCACATAACCCGAAAAAAATGTTTTCGACAATTCTTCAACTGCGGCTGGGAAGTTAAAAGTGTTTAAAAGTGTTTGACTCTGCCCTATTCTTTATAAAGCGTGCGTTTCCCTATCATTTATTAAATTAAAGTTTCATAACCTGTTAAATTTAACAGTTAACTTATCATTTAAGTGGTTAATCGAGTGATAAGTTAATGTCACAATCCGGTATTTGTTTGTCCTAAAAATCTCAATTATCGATTAGTTTTCAATATCATTGACTGATATCAGTAGATAGGCCTAAACTTTACTGCATGTCTCAACCTATTTTAAAAGTTACAATAATATTTTAATTTTTTTTGCAATTTTACTTTTGTTTATAGTAAGCCTTTTTAACTTAGAAAAAAGTGAAGCTTCAGTTTTACATCAATAAAAATAGATTTTTAATTCAAAGCGCGTTTTCTTTGTGTTCATAAATGAAAAATTGAGTTCTTACAAAATGTCAATGCTTGAGTAAATAGTTTTTGTTTTTGTTTAGACATGTTTATGCGACAGTTGTGAGAGGCGACGGATAAAACAACATTAATGCGGGTATATAATTATGTGTTCCCATATTGTCCAGAGCTTTAATTCAATCAGCCAAACATCGTTCTAAAAAGTTAAGGAACTTTTCTACAGCTCCCTTAGATATTGGTAGTTTTTCATTACTTAGTAGTTCATTAGATTAAAACGGCAAACTCACCTTATTATCGCCAAAATCCAAACAGAACACGCTACACTGGCAAAACTCGCGTTGCACTGAAAAGTGTTAATTACAGAGCACTGGCACGACACACGCGTTATCAAAAAAAAACTTTAATCTTATCGAAATTAAAAAAGAAACACAGTTAATCAATCTATCAGTCCCAAAACTACACTTTTTCGTCAAAAAATTCGTTGTGAAACATGCGTTTGATAGTCCGGATACTAAAATAACTCTCTTGGGGCTATGAATTATCAAAATCACGATGGTATGTTCGATTTTTCTGGTCTATTGTTCGATGGGCGAGCGGCGCAGTGTCTTCGCGCACGGTTCGGAGGCGACTGCCGCGCGTCGCTCCCTCCCCTCCCCGTCCCGCGCCCTCGTACCAATTTTCAGGTAAAAAAAGTAAACGAGTGTCTATTGTCTATGATTTTTTTTAATCGGTAGTTGACAGTAATTCGTTGGTGGTCCTTTTTTTGGCGCGTGCACTTTGTGCGAAATTCGATTGTAATTGTGACAGGTTAATGAAAGTTGTGCATTGTTTTTTGTTTTAGCACTAGTCCCGTGGGAAATTTGCACTTTACCGGGATAAAAGTATCCTATCCTAATCAGGGATAGTGTAGCTTTCTACTGGGGAAAGAATATTTAGAATCGGTTCACTTTCAGTTTTTACAGATATTGCACCCTACAAACAAAGTTTATATCTTTGATAATATCAGTATTGATAGATCTTAAACATTTTCAAATTCATATTCAAAAATATTTATTTGTCAAACATAGGTAAAAAAAAGGTATGGGCATATATAACAGGTCACAAGTATTACTATGTTGCACCATAAGGCATACAAATAGCCACAGCTTGACATGCAGCATGCTTCTTACGAATAACTAACCTTTAATAATTTTCTATACCTAATTAAACTACTATCCCTAAAATACTCATTGACATTATAATAAACCTTTGCAACCAAAAAAGAATATAATGTTTTTTAAAATGCTTTAAATTGTCTATTTTCAAAATTTTTGCTGGTAATCTGTTAAAAAATACAATACAATACAATACAATACAAATATTCTTTATTGATCTCCAAAAACAGTACAGTGACATTACAAAAATAAAAATTCAGGTAGACAATAGGCGGTCTTATCGCTAAAAAGCGATCTCTAAAAAATATTTCTAATTTAATGCTTAAAAATGTTTTAATTTGGTAATTTTAAGTAACGAAGACATGGTGTTATTTTTCAAAACTGGACGATTATTTTATATTGTTTATTAAATAATCGTCCAGTTTTGATAAATAATTACCTATAATAAAAATAAATAAATAAAATAAAATAAAATAAATATTTGGGGACAATCTTACACAAATCGACCTAGACCCAAACTAAGCAAAGCTTGTACTATGGGTACTAGACGACGATAAACATACTTATATAGATAAATAAATACTTAAATACATAGAAAACATCCATAACTCAGGAACAAATATTCGTGCTCATCACACAAATAAATGCCCTTACCGGGATTTGAACCCAGGACCTCTTGCTTCGTAGGCAGGGTCACTACCAACTAGGCTAAAGTGGTCGTTAAATGAAATAGAAATATTATAGAAATTATCATTTCAGTTTGTCTACCATGTCAGTGTTTTAGGAAGGTGTTGACATCACTAGAGTCACACTTTGAAATTTATCATGAAAATTAAAATTTCGGAGTTACTACAGTTTACGTGGAGGCTTTTTCAGTTACAGTGAATTCAATATATTATTTTTATTTTATTGTGCATTTTTTAGTGCTTCATTTTTTATTTAGGTATCTACTTACCATGTAACGTATTAAACATTCCTTTTAAATGTGCCTACTATAGGAATAAAATTAAGCGACTAAGTTTATAAATAAGTAGGTGATGCGCAACACGTACAACCTATACTTCTTTCTTTTTTAGTACATTACTGCAGCGGCCGCGAAATAGGGGATTGCCGGCCGAGTAGTTATAGATGGCCGAGTGTTAACGAGGCCATCTAGAGATACGAGGCCGGCAATCCCTGTTCGTGGCCAAGGCTTGTATAGAGTTTTTCTCAAACATGCATCATCATCATCACCACCATCATCACCGCCATCATCATCACCATCAAAATCACCAACAACATCATCAACATCCATCAACATCCATCAACATCCGTCAACATCCATGAACAAGAACATCCATCAACATCCATCCATCCATCCATCCATCCATCAACATCCATCAACAACCATCAACATCCATCAACATCCATCAACATCCAACAACATCCATCAACATCCATCAACATACATCAACATCCATCAACCAACATCCATCAACATCCATCAACATCCATCAACAACCATCAACCAACATCCATCAACATCCATCAACATCCATCAACAGCCATCAACATCCATTAACCAACATCCATCAACCAACATCCATCAACATCCATCAACCAACATCCATCAACATCCATCAACATCCATCAACCAACATCCATCAACGTCCATCAACCAACATCCATCAACATCCATCAACATCCATCAACATCCATCCGTCCATCCATCCATCCACGTCGACCACGTCGACCTATTAAACGTCATGGTGCTGTGTCACATAAAACAATAGACGATCACTTTGCTGGCCTTGGCCAGCAATGTTGTATGAAATTCCATTATTGACCTCTCGTCTAGCCGCACCTGCAACGTGACAGTTCGTGGCGTATTTTAAGGAACATAACGTCAATATTTCATAGCATGTTTGAGAAAAAATCATTTTCCCACATGCGGCCTTTTGACATTTTTTTTCCATTGATGTTTTGTATTAAGTATATGTAGTGTATAAGTATTATATTGAATGTATTTGTTTATTTATATAATTTATATTATATTTGTATTGTTTTTATTGTTTGTTGTCTATTAAGTAATACTGCGTTTCTCTTGTCTGTTATTTCTGCCACCTGCATTAGTCTGTTGATATTTATCAATTTCTGAGTAATTGGTTGTCTGGAAGAGATCGCTTTTTAGCGATAAGACCGCCCATTGTCTACCTGAATTTTTATTTTTGTAATGTCACTGTACTGTTTTTGGTGATCAATAAAGAATATTTGTATTGTATTGTATTGTACTTCAATAAGTATATTGTAATGGTAAAAAATAATTGATTTTGAATATTATTCCTTCACTATCTTCTAATAAAGGATACCTATCAAAATTTGGGATTATTTTTTTCCGAATATTTAAAACCCCGAATGCTTCATTTATCCGAATGCATTTTTTTCTGAAACTGTAAATATTTCAGGATTTTTATAAAACAACCCTAACCTAACCTAAAGGGTTCTACACGATGGTCCTGAAATAAATCCTGAAATATTTACAGTTTCAGAAAAAAATGCTTTCGGACAAATGAAGTTTTCGGGATTCTAAACCTTCGGAAATAAATTTTTCTAAACATCGATAGGATCCCTCTAATAAAAGAATTAAAAAGAGCCTAAGTAAGAGAGTAAGAGAGTAAGAGTAAATTTCATACAACAATAGACAAATTTCACATGATTACGTTCGAAACTTATTATACCTACTTAGGTGGCTATGACTACTTACGTAGTCTAGCGGCTTGACCTGTGACCTATAAAACAGGAGGTCGTGAGTTTGAGTTAGGGCTCGCACCTCTAAGTTTTTCGGAATTTATGTGCGAATTTACATTTGAACTTCAC
The DNA here is from genome assembly GCA_947859365.1 of Archips crataeganus. Classification (NCBI taxonomy): domain Eukaryota; kingdom Metazoa; phylum Arthropoda; class Insecta; order Lepidoptera; family Tortricidae; genus Archips; species Archips crataeganus. Next base: position 9,104,279 of record OX402071.1, read on the forward strand.
GATACGATAAACGGTGGAGGAAAACATCGTGAAGAAACCTGCACACGCCGTGAAGACATTCACCGGTGTATGTAGAGATCCAAATTCGCATTGGGCCCGCGTGGGAACTACAGCTTCAGTGTAAGAATATTAGGAGTTATTTATAACTAGCTTTTGCCCCCCACTCCGTCCGCGTGGAATTAGTAATTTGGGCAGCTTATTTTTTTACACGCTTTATTTTTATCCAATTTGCTTTTTCATCAATTACAGCTCTCCTTACTTCTTCGATATAAAAAAAATTACCCGCGTGAAAGCGAGACAGACAGACAGACAGACAGAGTTACTTTCGCATTTATAATATTAGTTAGGACTAGCTTTTGCCCGCGACTTCGTCCGCGTAGAATTCCAATTTGTGGTAAAGCTTCTTCATCTCTTTCATTGTATAAAACAAAAATCCGGCAACGGCAACATCCATCATTATTATTTAAGGGGGCTCCCATACAACAAACGTGATTTTTATAGATAATTGTACGGAACCCTTCGTGCGCGAGTCCGACTCGCACTTGGCCGGTTTTTTTTTAAACTCAGCCCCGAAGTTAAATTTACTATTTTCTATACCGCGGGAATTTTGCATTTATCCGGAAAATAGCATCCTATGTTAATCAAGGACAGTGTTCTTTTCTATTGGTGAAAGACATTTTAAAATAAGCTCCTAAATTGAATTTTTTTTTCTATCCCTTGGGAATTTTGCATTTTCCCGGAGAAAGTAGGCTATGTCAATAGAGGATAGTGTAACTTTTTACTGGTAAAAGATTTTTTTTTAATCGGCTCGGAAGTTTCAGAGATTATCTATCCCACAGAAATTTCCAAAAATCCTGCAATAAGTTTTTTTGCTGTTATGTATGACCTTTATACTGAATTTGAAAAGTTTATAGTAATTTTTGTTACGGAGATAGGATCCAGTTGATTTGAGTATATAAATCCTGATTTATCGTTATCCCGTGGGAATTTTCAAAATTATTGAAATTAGCTTTATACCTATTCTAATAGTCTACTTGCATGCCCAATTTGAACAGTTTAGTAATCTTCGTTATGGGGATAGGGTCACTCTTGATTGATGAAATATATACATCCCGTATATTCCTTATCCCGTGGGAATTCCGGAAAATTCTTTCTTATCGGATGCCTACGTCATACAAAGGACATATCCTCCCAGTTTCAGGTCTCTACATACAGCGGTTTAGGCTGTGGGTTAATCCGCCAGTCAGTCATTTAGGACTTCAGGACAAAGCATTTTAAAAAGTATGCAAAGTATTTGCATTGCACCAAGCTTTTATGCGAGTTCAACAATGATGTTTGAATACTCAATTCGATTTTATTCGAAAAAGGTTGAACTCACATAAAAGCTTCATCATCATCATCATCATCATTTCAGCTGTAGGACGTCCACTGCTGGACATAGGCCTCCCTCATTGACGCCCAATCATTACGGTTGGAAGCGACTTGCGTCCACCCTGAACCTGCGGCCTTCACCAAAACGTCCGTCCATCTCGTTGGTGGACGTCCTACGCTGCGCTTGTAAAAGCAAAAGCTTGCTGAAATGCAAATACTTATTATAATTAGTTATTATCAGAGATCAGATCAGGAAGTGGTTGACAAACGTAGACAAATGGTTTGCAAAATTTGAAGTTTCATTTCGTTTACATTGTGTCAATAGCACTAAGGAGTATTGATATCAACTTCGAAGCAAATCACCCCCAAAATAACTTTCTACTCCTTTATAATCCCGTCAAGGGATGAATAAATAATAATAATAAAATAAATATCACGGGACAATTCACACCAATTTCTTAAAAAAAAATAAGCTGCCCAAATTACTAATTCCACGCGGACGGAGTCGCGGGCAAAAGCTAGTAAAATAAATAAATATCATGGAACAATTCACACCAATTGACCTAGTCCCAAAGTAAGCTTAGCAAAGCTTGTGTTATGGGTACTAAGCAACGGATAAACATACTTTTATAGATAGATACATACTTAAATACATATTAAACACCCAAGACCCGAGAATAAATATTCGTATTTTTCATACAAATATCTGCCCCGACACGGGAATCGAACCCGGGACCTCAAGCTTCGTAGTCAGGTTCTCTAACCACTAGGCCATCTGGTCGTCTAAATACGAAACACGTCTTCCCATCAATTCTGTTATACCTAGAATGTTTATGCAAAATTTGAAGTAGATTGGACCAAGGAATCACGTTGTCCCATACAAACTTTGCCCCCCTTTTTTACCCCCTTAGGAGTAGAACTACGAAAAATCCTTTCTTATCGGATGCCTACGTCATACAAAGAACACACCCTCCAAGTTTCAGGCCTCTACGATCAGCGGTTTAGGCTGTGCGTTGATCCGTCAGTCAGTCAGGACAAAGGATTTTATATGTATAGATTAGGATTAGGATTACTAGCTGTTGCCCGCGAGCCCGCGACTCCGTCTGCGAACAATAGCGGTATAAAAAATAGTCTACGACCTATTCTCAGACCTACCAAATATGTATACCTAGAGAAAAAATTTGATAGTAAATCGGTCAAGCTGTTTCGGAGGAGTTCGATAGCAAACACTGTGACACGAGATTTTTAAATATTAGATGTACTAAATAGACTTTGGTCAAGTAAATAAAGGCACCTAATTTAATTATCATATAGATAGTATATAGATAAGGGATATCTTACAGATTTTTTGTTAGTACATAATATTAAGTAGTATATTTTTTAAATAAAGTTACAGTAAAATTACATAAAGTTTACCACTGACAGATGGTTTGCCTTCATTTCATATTCAACTTTAACGACCTACAAATAAAGCCAATTTTAGAATACTGTTATCGACGTTTGCAGATTTTGTAATAGCTAGGTACTTTATTTGTATGGTGTTAAAGTTGGAAATTAAATGAAGGCAAGCCATATGTCAGTGGTAAACTAAAAGTAAACGTATTGTACTGGGTTGTAAAAATGGTGCTGTTTCCTTGCAATCGAACTGAAAAGTAGAATGTAAATAAAACTCGAGCATTAAACCCATTTTCCCCTCGATGTGTCTATCCATCCTCGCCGTACCGGCTCGGCTATACGAACGCCTCGGGTACAATGGCTCGTTTTATGCTCTGGTACAATCTACCAATATGGCAGCTTTTGGAGTGACGTCGCGGGAGTTTTTTAATCAGGTCTTGTCTCAGCTATTTTTAATTTTGCATCTGGCAATCCTAGCGCAGAGATATCGCGCCGATATCGCTTGCCGCGGAAACTGGCCGTCCGATAATGATTGCGAATGATCGATGCGATTACTCGAACGATTATCGCAAGGTCGAGATAAAAGTATTGGTATTTTATTGATTCCCGTCAATTAGGTCTCTGGTGTTAATTAATTTAAAATAATTAAGCTAATTATAAGAATTAGACCGCAAGAGGGCTATGCTTTTTTTAAGTAGGTAGGTAGGTATAGGGGGAAAACGAGCAAACGGATCGGAAACGATTACCGTCGCCCATGGACACCTGCGACACCAGAAGAGTCACAAGTGCGTTGCTGGAGTTTGGAGTTTCTCTGCCGGATCGCATTAGAAACGATGAAATCCGCGCAAGAACTGAAATCACCGACATAACTCGAAGAATCGCCAGACTTAAGTGGCAGTGGGCAGGGCACATCGCTCGTAGAATTGACGGCCGATGGGGCCGAAAGGTTCTCGAGTGGCGTCCGCGGACCGGAAGACGCAGTGTAGGTAGGCCTCCAACAAGATGGAGCGACGACCTGGTTATGGTTGCGGGAAGCGATCTGTTTGGCGAGCCTTGGGGGGAGGGGGGGCTATGTTCAGCAGTGGACGTCTTTCCTCTGACATGATGATGATGATGATGATGATGATGATGATGATGATAAGAATTAGCTTAGCTATTTAAAGAAGGAACGCTGCCAGTGTCTTCGTAACCTTTCCTAATGGATTTTTTTTAATACAATATAGGCTTGCGTTTGACCACAATGGTGGAAAGCGAAGATGAGGCCTACGATGGAGCACGATTGCATATGTCTAGTAAATGCTCATTCACCCTAGACTTGATTTAGGGGAATAAGCAGGAAGAAGGTAGTTGTTTGCGGTGTTGCGCGCGCCCCCAAGCTGCAAGCCGTACAACAAAATACGGGGCACTGTAACCGGTACGCGCGCGCTGCATAACTGCTCAGACCCTTCCTCCAGAATGGCTTCTATAGGCAACAGGCCGGGAACACGACGAGAGTCCCTTGGCGGCCTGGCTCAACCTACGACTAGAGTTCGACCAAGATAAGTCTGCAACGATTTTGATAGCACGCGCAGTGCATGTGTTATTTATACGTCATAATTTCATAGCAGTTTGACGTTTAATATAACACTTGCACTGCGTGTGCTATCAAAATCGTTGCAGACTTATCTTGGTCCGACTCTACGACTCCTTATTATTTTATTATAATATGTTTTCCTTCTTTTTTAGGGTTCCGTTTTTATGGGCTTTTTGTGTTATTTTTCTGTCCCTGGTTGTCCAGGTGAGACTTTATACTGTTTCATAGAAAAATTGCTTAGGTTTTCCAAGGGACAAAATTTGTGTACCTAACTAAAAAACTGATTCATCCATATCCTCCTCCTGTCGAACATACAACCAAAAAGGCCAGTGAAATATGAACCAACTGTAAATAGGAAAAAGATTCAAATTTGTTTTCTTTTCAAATCGAACGAAACAAAACAAACGCAACTCTGTTTCAATTTAGAATGATATTTGAGTAAATTCCCTTGAAATGGGAATGTCCTTAATTAATTTAAGTTTACGCAAAATAGGCGCGTAAAAGACGTCGAGTTGCGGAAATTAGCCCGTTATTACCTATTACCTATTAATTTAAGTTTTTTATTTTTGTCTTTTAAAATATGTGTCTGTAAATATTATGTATATTTTGTGCAAATAAATAATATTGAGCACATTGGGCCTCATGTTTGGAAGACATCTTTAAGCTTCTTGACTGGACAGACAGAGGTATTAACATCAATGGTGAGCGCCTTACTCATCTCCGATTTGCGGATGACATAGTCATTTTTGCGGAAAACCTGGAGGACTTATCAGCTATGATCGGAGAGCTTTATGATGCATCAGTGATTGTTGGGCTAAAGATGAACACATCGAAGACTAAAATAATGTGCAACAACTCCAATATAGATCACATTACTGTGCATGGGCATGCGATAGAAAGAGTTGAGGAATATGTCTACTTGGGACAAACCTTGAACCTTGCCAAATTCGGACAAAATAGCGAGATTGAGCGCCGCATCCGCCTAGGCTGGGGTGCTTTTGGCTAACTGTCCGATGTGTTCAAGAGCACAAGCATTCTCATTAACCTCAAGCGTCGGACCTTTGAACAATGCGTCCTACCAGTCATGGTCTACGGAGCCGAGTCATGGACGCTGACAAAGCAGGTGATACACAAGCTCCAAGTCACCCAAAGAGCCATGGAACGGGCTATGTTAGGTATCTCTCTACGTGATCGAATCAGGAACACAGAGATCCGGAAGAGAACGAAATTGGTCGACATAGCCCATGTGATCGCTAGCAGAAAATGGAAGTGGGCGGGCCATATATGCCGTAGACAGGACAACAGGTGGGGTGGTCGGGTGCTTGAGTGGAGGCCTAGACTAGGGCATAGAAATCTAGGCAGGCAACCGATGCGCTGGACCGACGACCTTGTTACAGTGGCCGGAAAGGACTGGATGCGAAAGGCGCAAAACCGGGAAGAATGGCGTGCATTAGAAGAGACCTACACTCAGCATTGGGTGGTGAAAGGTTGAAAAAGAAGAAGAAAGAAAGACATTGGGCAGGAAGAGCCTACATTTAGTATGGCGCATAAAAATCTCTTTAGCAGACAATAGATTTTAATAGAAGTCCTTCCCAAAATCCCATCCCGTCCCATCATAATTAGTTACAACTGTACACTTAAAAAAGGCATACAGGTGTCAACAAACCGCTTATTCTGCATTTGAAAAACTTTGCAACGAAACAAAGGAGTGTTGCTACTCTAATGGTAATATTGTGAACGTTGGTAGCACTAATCCTTCTTTTGTTTAGTGTTATTCAAAATAAACGAAACTTTACGCAAAAGAACAAGCAGGAGAAACATCGGTAAATGCATCTGTCGATAGAAAGAAAGAAAAGTTTTATGAAACTATTGTTTATTTTACGATGGGCCTCATAAGAAAGCTCAAAGTCACTCAGGGCCGCTTGCACATTACAGGGTTAAAAAATTAAATCGTTAACGCTGAGTTAATAATAATCATAATCATAATAATCATAATCATTTATTATTTGTAAAACATAGGTATGAAGGTGATACAATTTTTTATAGATCGCTATGTTTTGCCGTGAGGCGTACAAATATATGAATAAACTTAAAATTTAAAAACATGCAACATTCATTAAGACTAATCAAATTAAATCAGATTAAATTAAATTAAAATTGTAGCACGATCTCTCCACCTACAACACAGACGTGAAGACTCACCTTTACACCCACGTCTGTACCAACCCTTACTTTTACTCTATGACACATTCACCTTTCACCTATTCATTCAATTACATTCACCTACTCACTCACACACCGCGCGCCATGACAGTAAGAAGTCTGAGCCCGCCCAAGATGGCGATACCACCGCGCGCGATCCTTACAACGATTCTGCCCTTGTAAGTGAAATCCACATTTCTCTTTTCCGATACTGTCTTCGCGTAAATCACGGAACCCTAAACCAACCATCAGGTTAAAAAATACATTAAATTAAATCAAATAAAATTACATCAAATAAAATAAAATTAAACTACATTAAATCAAATTAAATCAAACAAATTAGGTACATTAAAATAAATAAATTAAATAAAATTACATCAAATTAAATTAAACTCAGTTAAATCAAATCAAATTAAATCAAGTTAAATGAAATCATTAAAGCAAATTAAATTAAATTAAAACAAATTAAATTAAATCAAATCGAATTCAATCAAGTTAAATTAAATCAAATAAAATTAAATTAAATTACATTAAATCAAACAAATTACATTAAAATAAATAATCAAATTAATACATTGTTAAATTATCTTAGAATCATAAAATATCTCTCAAATATTCCTGCACGGAGTAATACGCTTTTTAAACAAGAAATTCATGAAGGCTTCTTTTAAAATCTGATATGAATAATCTGTTAAGAATGACGTTTCCATACATTTTGACACTTCTTAACCCTGGGCTAGCAGTTAACTCGGAGTTAAGTAGCTAACCCAGTTCCGTGCAAGCCCACCCCAGAGGGCGATGGAGAGGACTATGCTCGGAGCTTCTCTGCGTGATCGCAGTAGAAATGATGAAATCCGCGCAAGAACTAAAGTCACGGACAGGACTTAAGTGGCAGTGGGCAGGGCACATCGCTCGTAGAATTGACGGCCGATGGGGCCGAAAGGTTAGGCCTCCAACAAGATGGAGCAACGACCTGGTTAAGGTTGCGGGATCGCGTGGATGCGGATGGCACGGGACCGATCTGTTTGGCGAGACTTGGGGGAGACCTATGTTCAGCAGTGGACGCCATTCGGCCGAAAATGATGATGATGATGAGTAACAAACATCCACACATCCATCCATCCATACAAACTTTCACGTTATAATATTAGTGAATGTGAAATGGTTGCATCAGCCCTATTGAAATGAAATGAAATGAAATGAAATGAAATGAAATGAAATGAAATGAAATGAAATGAAATGTTTATTTGCTATAACACTATGTATACAAATGTGATGTTGAAATTTCTTATAGTGATTATATAAGTTTCAATAGTGTTAGCTGCCCTATGAAAGTAGGCATGCAAATCTTTTGACTTAAATCTAGTTTACTTACATCATTATATTATAATCATTAATAAAGATCAAATATGAACACAGCACAATATTATAAATCATAATCAACAAAATAAAATCCATATTCTAAATCAAAATAAATATTATAAGAATTATTACAATAGTATCAAAATAAATGTCTTAATCAAAATTATTCCCTTAAATTAAAAAAATCATTGAGGCTATAAAAATTATGAATCATAAGCCAATTAATTAACGAAGATTTAAATTTTCGCACTGGCAACTCTAATAAAGCGGTCGGTAGTTTATTAAAAATTTTGACAGCCATGCTGTATACATTGTTGCGGCAAAGAGCCAGTCTATGTCTTGAAACTAATAATTTATTTCTTCGATTACTCCTAGCTTGTTAAATACCTTAGATTATTTATGCACTAGATAGAGCGTCACTAGCAAACATTGCGATACAAAACGTCGACAAATCCATTTGACAGCTTCATATTACGATCGCGTTACGTCATTCCGGTTGTCACTGTGTGCGTGCTTAATGATACCAGTTAATTTCACATTCCCCAAAATGTGGGGAAAGTGAAGCTGATTGGGGAATGTGTGGGGAGAGCTTCAATTCGGGGAAAATGAGAGGATTTTAAGTATGCACACAAATACGTGACATTTGACATCAAATTTCTGCTAGTCTTGATTAATTTCCTACAATTCATTATTCGCAGCAGCTCTAAACTAAGTCACTCGGCCCACATAATTTTTCATTCCCCACACGTGGGGAATTTCGACAATGCGTTTGGGGATTTTAGCATATTACTATTGGCAACCCTGCAAATGACGCAAATGACATATAAGCCAAGTTGGCTTATATTTTTACGGGACGTTTCCATGCCACCAAAGCTCTATCTTGTGCATAAATAATCTAAGTTAAATACCTATATCATTGTTTTGAAATCGAACCTGCGTGGTGATATTTTAGTTCTACTATTGCTTTTCATAAAATCTACCTGCATATTAAGTTCGTACCTAAAACAGCTCTTAGTTGATTAACGAACAATCGATTTTGTTTGAAACATCGATATTCCGAGAACATAACGTACTTTCGTGTTCCATCACTAAAACGAAGTAAAAAAAAATCACAGCATTTCTTTTTAATTTCAGCCAGCTAGCCAGCATTTGATTGTTTTTTTAATCTGTGACAATGTTTGGGTTGATTTTAGGGAAACATTCTACCCGTTTCGAAAGACTATTTCAAAAGGTAATTTGGGATTGTAAGCTCCGGTACAATGCCTTTTTTAGTTTTTGTTTGGAGAATAAGTTTCGATTGTTATTTTAAAGAGTATGTATACTTAATGAGTCATTCTTTGTATTTGCAAAAGTTACTTTCGTTTAACCCTTGCTCTATTCTTATCTTGGTATAGAGGTATTTGGGTAATAAGCTTTAGGGATGGTGATACTACTGATTAACTGACGTAGGTACATACTTTTTATATGAACTCTCAGAACACGATTAGTACATAGGTAGATTTTGTGTTGCAATTGCTAGCTATGACCTTGATGATGATGATGATGATGATGATGTGTTCCTGTTATCCCTCATTAGGAACATATAGGGCTCGTAGAAGAGTTTTTCATTTGGCTCGATCTTGCGCGGCTTCTTCCAGCTCTTCCCAGCCGAGACCAATTGAGCCAGCCTCCTTCTCAACTGTTCGCCTCCACGTGGTCCGAGGTGGTGCGCCTCGATAGATATAACAACATTTGATATAACTAGGCTTTAGCCTAGTTGGTGGTGACCCTGCCTACGAAGCAAGAGGTCCTGGGTTCAAATCCCGGTAAGGGCATTTATTTGAGTGATGAGCACGAATATTTGTTCCTGAGTTATGGATGTTTTCTATGTATTTAAGTATTTATTTATCTATATAAGTATGTTTATCGTCGTCTAGTACCCATAGTACAAGCTTTGCTTAGTTTGGGACTAGGTCGATTTGTGTAAGATTGTCCCCTAATATTTATTATTATTTTTTTTTTAACTGTAACATTTGGTATAATGCTACATTTGATATAATGCGATTTACTCAAAAAGTAAACTTCGGAGGATTGATATTAATTATTAATTCTATTAAACACATACAAATATTAAGAGAAAATAACAATAATAAATTAATACTATAACTATAATATATACTCTGTAATTTGTAGCTGTTGGTTCTCCGAAAATAAAATAAATAAATAAATAAATAAATAAAATAAAACTAACTTAAACTAAAACTAAATAAAATTAACAAAAGGTTCCCCCCGCGGCATGGACCCAAAGGCACTGGCAGCATTACCTCGCTGTATAGCAATGCTGATACGTTGTGCGAGGTAGCTGCCAGCTCTTTGGGTCTCCTGTAGTGTATTCTATTTGATATGCATTTAGGTTAGGTTAGGTTAGTTTATTTTATAAAAGAATCGTAGAATGTTTACTTCTCGAGTAAATCGAATTATGTCAAATGCAGCATTATACCAAATGTTACAGTTATATCAAATGTTGTTATATCTATCATTACACACCCGGTCCGAGGACGTCCTGGCCGTCTTGTGCTAGTAGATTGCCAGCGGAGACCCTGCTTGGGCAGGTGGTTATCTGACCCCCGAAGCGTGTGTCCAATCCATCGCCACTTCCTTGTCAGAACTTCTCGGCTTACTGGCTTCTGGTCAGTCATTTGCCACAGTCTTGCGTTTGAGACAGTTCGCGGCCAAAAAATTCCCAGGAACAAACACCTGCAACCGACCGGTGATGTCCTTCCTTACGAACCATGTCTCGCATCCGTACAGTAGGACTGACTTGACGTTGGAGTTAAACACTCTGATCTTGGTGCGTCGGGTTATTACGGTGGACGTCCACACAGGCTTGAGCATCGCGTACGCTGGCCGCGCCTTGTTGATGCGCGCCTCGACATCGCTATCCGTTCCCCCGGTCGGGTCGGCCAACTTGCTCAACCGCCCCGCCGTTAATGTACACCGGCACCGCATCCAAGGTGTTAAGCCGCATGTCCTTCGTCTTCTCACAGTTTATGCGCAGGCCCTCCCTCGCAGCGAATTCAGCGAGGTCGTTGGTCTTGGATTGCATATGTGACTTAGATGACCAGATGGCCTAGTGGTTAGAGAACCTGACTACGAAGCTGTATGAAAAATACGAATGTTTGTTCTCGGGTCTTGGGTGTTTAATATGTATTTAAGTATGTGTCTATCTATATAAGTATGTTTATCCGTTGCTTAGTACCCATAACACAAGCTTTGCTAAGCTTACTTTGGGACTAGGTCAATTGGTGTGAATTGTCCCATGATATTTATTTATTTATTTATTTATATGTTCTCGTGATGTTGCGAATAAACAAAGACCATCTGCGAAGTCTATGTCTTCGAGGCCTCCCTCATCTACCCAAGGCAATCCTCTCCTCTCTTGACTTGTTACCTTGCGCATCACGTCGTCCAAGACAATGAGGAAAAAACAGCTATGACCTTATGAAGTAACTTCTAATTTATTGAATCAGGCGTCACTTTGCAGAGGTCCATATTAATGAACTAAAACAATTATTTTACAACAACAACGTAGGACAGACAGGCCGAAGTTTTAATACTAGATTTAAAGAACATGTTTCGGCATATAGGAATGAGCATCCAGATAGATCGAATTTTGCAAAACATTTGTTGGAATCAAATCATTCATTGTTAGATTCAGATTCTTATGAAGTGTTACATTATTGCGGCAAGGGGTTGCGTCTGGATGCTCTGGAATGCATGGAAATAATTAGGTACAACACTATGGGGTCTATTATTAATGAACAGGTAAATTTAGTATCTTCTCCTTTACTGCGGCTTGGGTCGAATTTGAACAGTTAGTATTAATAAAATATGCCTTATATGCCTTAATAAACAAAAATTCAAGGTAGTTTTATAATATGTCAATAAAAGTTAATTTTTGTGGGGTAGTTTGAGAATAAGAAAAATAAAGTGGGTACTTGAGAAGTTACAGTGACAAGTTAAAACATTTATTTTGTTTTGGTTTGTTAGTTTAACATTTGGTAGCATAGCATACGGTTGTGGTAACTCTGAAGATGAGCTCTGGTTGAGTTCGAAACGCGTCAGTGTAGCTTGGTGGTGGTGATTTATGTGTGTGTGTTCGTACAGTGTGGAGGTGGAGGAACTGCATGAACGCACATTTCTTGCATAAACGTAACTATTGTAAGGTCGCGGGTGAGCGAAGTACCTAATTGTTTTAGTTCATGAAGTAACTTCTATGCCAACTCAATGGGCCACCAAATTTGTTTTAATGCAGCTAAAAATCTATTTTGCAGTTCATTGAATATCAATCCAGTTTTCAGGACTAAGTAAAATGCAATGTTTTTTATGAAAGTTTTCACAGGCATTATCGTAAAATGAGCACCTCAAAGTTGGGGTGCTTTGCCCCTGAAGATTAACTCTGCCCAGAGGCTATAGGGCATAAAGTTTTTCTGCGGGATCGCATTAGAAATGATGAAATCCGCTCAAAAATATAAAGTCACAGACACAGCTCGAAAATTCCCCAGACTCAAGTGGCAGTGGGTATGGCACATCGCTCGTAGAACTGATGGCCGACGGGGTAAAAAGGTTCTCGAGTGGCGTCCACGGACCGGAACATGCAGTTTTGGTAGGCCTCCAAAAAGATGGAGCAACGACTTGGTTAAGGTTGCGGGATCGCGTTGGATGCGGATGGCGCGGGACCGATCCGTTTGGCGAGCCTTGGGGGAGGCGTATGTTCAGCAATGGACGCCTTTCGGGTGAAATGATGATAATGATGATGATGAGAGGCTTTATTGTCTAACGCGCGGACGCTTGCTATCACATTCACTATTTCTCTTTCACCGGTGACGCGACGGGACGGCGACTAAATCAAACATAGTTGATTTAGTCGCCGTCGCCGCTGCGGCGACTGTGACTTATTCAACTATGTTTGATTTAGTCGCCGTCGCGTCGCGTTGCCGCCGGTCGCCTTACCAGTGCGGCCCCGGCCTTAAATCGCGGCGATATAGTGGCATGCACGCCGCGGGCCGGCCAGCGTGGTCGCCGCTATATCGCTCCGCCGTAAAATCGCCGAAGGTAATCGCTTATGTGGTTAGGGCTAGAGCCCTAAGATGGCGATGGCAAGCGACCGCGCGTTATGGCTCGGCCACGACTTCGTGCGACCGGCGGCAGCGGCGAGCGTTTTCTCCGTTCATTGCGCGGCCGAGACGCTCGCCGCACAGCGATTATCTGGCAGCACACGCAATGAACTGGGGCTAAATTCAGCAGCGGCCCAACACGGTTTGCTAGCGGTAATTCAATCGTTTGGGAGAGGATAGGAATGGGTTGAGCTTGGGATGAGCCTTAATATTTTCCTGTTAATTCGCTTTGTAAATAAATAAACAAACAAATAAATAAGGCTCATCCCAAACTCAGCCCAAACCTCTCGCGAACCAGTGGTTTTTGGCGTTCCTGAATAGCAGTTCAAACCAAACCCAACCCAAACGATTGAATTACCTCTACCAAACCCGTGAAGGCCCGTTTCTGAATCTAGCCCCAGATAAAACGCTCGCCGCTGCCGACGGTCGCGCAAAGTCGTGGCCGGGCTGTTAGGCCTCTTATTTTTTTATTGCATTAAAGTTATGGTACATTGCCAGTATTGCTATATGGTTGTTTTAAACTGACTGCTCACGTTTCTATGTTTCATTAAACCCTTCTGTACACTGTGTCCCAAACTTCAACGATACTCTAATAACGAGCGAAAGGTCAAGTTGTATCAGTTATAGAAAAAATAAGAAAAAAATACCAATTACGTAAGTAGCCAAACCACTCAAAACAAAAATTCTAATTTTGAACCTAATTCGTTTTATCGCGTGTTTTTTTTTAATTCGTCAAAGTTCGGTAGCGTGCACCATAAAATACCCCAACTATTTTCCATAACCACCGAAACGACGATAAAGAACCTCCTCGATCGCGTTCGATTTAAAAATCAAATTTGAACTGCGTATATTCTCAAATGTCATATCTTTCACACCCATCCAAACGTGATTACTCTAGAAAATATGACTGTGTACTTTGAACCTTATTTCGTACGCTTTATGGTTGATGCTTAAGTGGTGTTGATTGGAGTTGCGTCGTTTCGATACGGGTAGAAGTGATAGTAAATGTCCGACTAATGAAGGAGGTCCGAACATGATACGATATGCTTTTATGGATACACCTTAAAAAAATGCAGAGTACGAAAAAAATGTACGGAAAAAGAATGAAAGTAGAACTAAAATATCTAGTATAGACTGCTTACTCTGTGGGCTGTAAGTAAATCTCGCGAGTTTTATGAAATGACACCGCTCCACCATTTTGAAAAATTGAATCGACAAAAACCGTATAATTATCGAATCTACTTAAAAAAATTCATGAGAATCGATTGATAAATATGTGTGTCCTGTAAAGACACAGACATACGAAAGAAGTTTTAGCCAACCTGAAACAGAGACGCATCGCTCTCGCTCCGCACACACTCAGCAATTACTTAGTGCAAGCAAAAACATGAAGGAATTCTACGTGTCTTTTTCTTTGTTCAATAGTGGACGTCTTCCAGTTGAAGATAATGTTTATTATAACAGATGAAAATCGCGAAATTTTGAAAAGTGCAGTTTTTATTCATGATATACTACTTACCATCAGTAGTCTAGTACTCTTATAATTCTAGTGTGGCTTTTTTAACCTTTTCAACGTCAAGCTTAGCTAAACGTAAAGTTACTTTGAACCTCATGTCCGAGAGCAATCAGTAATTAAGTAACTCTATTTTTTTTTTAAATTGGAAGGCAGGTCCTACCGAAATAATCTGTATTTTATTTCGAATGTTTATTTTATATTATAAATAATATTCTCTTAAAATTTCAGCGTGCCTCGAAAACTTTTTTATTTTTTGCTATTTTTTTTGCAATCATCTGGCATCGAAGCTGTTTGACGTCAAATTTTAAAGTATAAAAATATCGTTATACCTTAATGATATTGTTTGCAAAAAAAAATTGTAAGTAGGTAATTGTAAAAATAAGTACAAGGGTTGATTTTTTTTTTTCATGGTATAGGGGGCAAACGAGCAGACGGATCGCCTGATGGTAAACGATTACCGTCGCCCATGGACACCTGCGACACCAGAAGAGTCACAAGTGCGTTGCCGGCCTTTCAGGTAGGAGTACGCTCTCTTTTTGAAAGCTTGAAGGTCATATCGGTTCGGGAATACCGCAGCAGGAACCTCATTCCAGAGCTTTGCTGTGCGAGGCAGGAAATTTCTGGAAAGCCTCCGCCCCGCTACCTAAGCTGTCTGCCAGGTCCGTGGTGCTATGGTTGTGGGAATGACAGGGGAAGCATTAGACAAGTTTTAAGCGTGCCTCAAATACCTACCCAAAAATGTCCATCAGCTCTCGGAGACCGGCAGGCTTATTGTCTAAAGCTTCTGACGCTTGCCTTCGCAATCACTATTTCTTTCTGTCAAACGTACAGAAATAATAATAAAGAGGATAGAAGTGCCTTAGACGCGGGACCTTGGCGCCGCGCTTGTGACTCGTAGGTCACAAGCGCGCGACTTGTGGCTCAGTGCTATTTGAAACGTGGGTATGACAACAAGTGCATTAAAATGGTGTTTTGCAGCATTAGCAATTGCGGAAACTCGTCCACACTGTGTAATTACACTAATAAGGGGATTACATTTCATTGGTATGTATTAATTTAATGTAATAATGCGGTTTATATCAAAATACAACTTGAGAAAATATTTCATTATGAAATATTGGTTTACACGTTATTAACACGAAACTTCATATACCATTGCTACTCATGCCCATAAAAACGCAGATCGTTTTGAATTATACGCAGCAATGTAAAGTAATTTTTGATAACCCTTCCGTCTTGCACAAAAGTTCGTGGTACGGACAAAAAAACAGGTTACGGCTAGTACAGACATAATGCCGACGCGGCCAATAAAGAGCGCCGTTGTGTAAATGTGGGTATGACTTACGTTGAGTGTTATTCAACGCTATCTCTAAGGTGTAAGGTTCATAATTGTTTGTAAGCAAAAATATTAGTAACTGTGTGCGTGATTGCTTAGTACGGTTCCGGTCTTTTGCATGTGTGCATTAACACAGTAAGTAGAGGGGATGAAGCAGCGACACGAGTTCCGGAAGAAAATAGGAACTAAGGCATTTCTATCCTCTTTATTATTATTTCTGTGGTCAAACGGTATAAAGATGATGACAGAAAGAGATGGTGAAAGCGAAAGCAGCGTCAGAAGCGTTAGACAATACGGACTCATATCCCTCTTTGGCGTTGAAAAGGTCAAATGCATGTCCATATTAAGCGAGTGCGGCGGCGGCGCGGCACAAAAGTGAGATATATGTTAAATACGATATTTTTTTACTTTTCAGTGCGCGGCATAAATTTATATTTTCTTCGGTTGTTTATCTTTGCCGCTGCCGTCTTTGTGCTTTCAAGGAGTTAGGAAGACCAAGGGTTTTGCTAGAGTTAATCATCATCATCATCTCAGGCTATATACGTATACGTCCCACTGCAGGACACAGGTCTCCACTTAGAATGAGAGAGCTTGGGCCGTATATTCCACGCGGGCCAAGCCGAAATACGTCTGCTGCTGAATATAAGCCTCCCCCCAATCATCATCCGCATCCAACGCTTTCCCGCAACATTAACTAGGTCCTCGCTATATCTTGTTGGAGGCCTACGCGGGCCCAGTGCGGATTGGGAACTACACACACCATTGAATTTCTTCGCAGGTGTATGCAGGTTTCCTCGTGATGTTTTCCTTCACCGTAAAGCTCATGGTAAATTTCAAATGTAATTTCGCATATAAAATCCAAAAAACTCAGAGTTGCGAGCCGGGATTTGAACCCACGACCAGCCTCCCGCGACTGCTTGAGAGGCCATAGGTCAAACCGCTAGACCACCAAGTCTTTTTTTTAACTAATTAATTTAATTTTATTAATTTGCCGCATCTCATGTTTCGTAGCTTCTAGTTAGTGCACCGGTGGTCCCTAGGCCAATATCATAACTTTAATATACTTTACACTATAATAAGCAGTAGGTATCCCACTAACTATAGCAGCACTCAGTTATTTGCCATTCTTTTTTACTCGGCTTACAGACACAGGCATCCAGGCCATAAAATTTCATAGACAAGATTTTGCTAATTTTTTTTAAGCGTTTTTGAATCAGGTACTACCTACCTTTTTACCTTGCTTCTCCACTAAAAAATCGGCCAAGTGCGAGTCGGACTCGCGCAGCGAAGGTTCCATGCAAATATTTAGGTATGTCAGCCGTATCTATAATAATCACGTGTTTAATCATAGTAAAATGTTGTACGCAGTGTGAGATCATTTTATGTTGGTTAGCAGGACCCCCTTAATATTTATTTTAACTATATTTTTATTATTTGTTGTTATAGTGGCAACAGAATTACATCATCTGTGCAAATTTCAACTGTCTAGCTATCACCGTTCATGAGATACAGTCTGGTAACAGACAGCCAGACGGACAGTGGAGTCTTGTGTACCTAATGGGTCCCGTTTTTACTCTTTGGGTGCGGAACCCTGAAAACCGTCCGCTGCAGCTACGACTCTGCGACACATATCTAAAGGAGGAGGGCGGATTATGTATGTTAACATACAATACAACACAGTGACTTTTTATTGTACACTACATAGAATTTTCATAGAAACTTTACCTCCTATACTACGTCAGTACCTCTACCATGAGTTTACACTAGTTTACAGTGACCGTACTCGCTAGCGACGGCGTATATGATTTGTATGGAGAATTGTACTTCCGTAAGTGACCGCTAGAGGCGCTGTACAATTCTCCATACAAATAATTTACGCCGTCGCTAGCGAGTACGGTCACGTAAACTAGTGTAAAATCATGGTACAGGTACAGGCCATTTTAGGGAAAATGTAAACATAGATGTCATTAACCTGGCCATAGACAACCTTGTTTTTGTTTAAACATAAGTAGACCCGAAATCGATTTAAGCCAAATTTAAGGTATCGACTTAAATGATACGAAATTCGTATAAATGTGGTATTGATTTGACGAAAGGATGATTAGAGAAACTGGAACGATGTTTGAGGTTCCTGGTTCATTCCGATCGGGAAAGATATTATGTATGAAAAATACGAATATTTGTAGTTATACGAAAAAATTGTAGGTCAATTGGTGTCCAGTGTCCTGTAATAAATATATCAATTACGAGCTGCTGCCCGCGACTCCGTCTGCGAAGAATTCGTTTATCGCTATCCCGTGGGAACTGTGCAATTTTCCGGGATAAAAAGTATCCTGTATGTTAATCCGGATTATAAACTATCTGTGTGCCAAATTTCATCAGAATCCGTCAAACCGTTTTAGCGTGAAAGAGTAACAAACATCCATCCGTCCATCCATACATACTTACAAACTTTCGCGTTTATTATACATATTAGTATATAGGATTATTCCATCTTGTGGGTTTGTTTATAATTTCTAAAATGGTCTAGTATAGGGTACCTATCTATAGCACATTTAAAATATCATAGTTCCGAAAGCGAAAAAAACCGCTGTTTTCATTTTAATATCTGACCATCCCAAATTAAATTCCCTCTGTGAATCACGTGACCCTCATCCAAAGTTCACGTCCCTTTAGTCACAATTATAAATTCTGTTAACCGTAGAATACCCATAAAAACTTAAGGTCACCCACAAGAATTAGTTCAACCAAAACTAACTTTACAAAACTCACAAATCCATTGCGGGGTGAGAACAAACCCTTGCTTAAAACAAATGAACTTACGTAGAATAATTTCGTTTCAAATTTAAACCGTGTCCAGAACCAATAAGGTTTAATGACATGACGTTGTAGCTCGACTTACGTCTCTTCGGTTCTGAGAGTAATGTGTCAAAATTTTAATCGCAAAGTTATAACAATCGATGGGCAAATTTGAATCTAAACTTCTCGGGTACTAATTTGTTTTTATCCTAACAAGCACGCTACTAGTACAAGTTTGATAAAGTTTGTCAATTTTACAGTGTCATTCGAAAAGTCTTTCCGCCAGTAAAAAAGTTACAAAGAAGCAATGGAACGCGATATGTTCGAAATGAACGCTTGTCGTTTTTGAAATTGGAATCCCATCGTCCGGAAACGAATAAAAAGCGCGGCAATTTCAAACTCGGAACGTGAATGGGCGTCATTTTTTACCTCTCACAGTTGTCGGTATGAAAAATGATATAATTTATATCTGGTAGCCGCTACCCGTTTTGTGGCGTGATAAAATATATAAATAAAAAATAAATTTTATAATATTTTTTCTTTTCTACTAATTTAAAATGTTTCCTTATCAACGCGCGGCGCGATGCGACAAAAGAGATAGGGATGAGTGTAATGAGGTGTCGATAGTTGATCAATATCATCGATAGTTTTTTTGACTGACATTGACATTCATTGGTACTAATATATTAATAATTATAAAGGTTACTCTCTTTTAAATTAAAAATACGGTTATAAAATATATTTTTTTTCTATTCGTAATTACATGTAAAAAAGCCATCGTTGAAGATTAAAGTCCCAAGCTGCAATCGTAAAATTTTCAAATTTACATGATTTCTATAATTATCTAGCAACAATTAATTTTATCAGTATAATTATCAATTATAGATGACAAATGCACAATGTTGAGTGCATTAAGTCCTCTAATTAAGTTTGCATGCGATGATAAAGTCATTAAAATGTCTTTAGTACCATTATACGGTTGTTATCGGAGGGAACTTAGTAATTATAGGCCTGTAGTGGTAAAGAAACATGTATTACGTTACGTACATTGCTATTACGACTCAGGTTGATTGTAGGATGTACAGAAACATTCTGAGAACATTTCTTCATAACTGTTTTGATTTAAGTTTGATGGTAACCCCAGAATTAAATCAAATAAATTGAAAACGTTAACTAAGTACTAAATTGCTGATAAATGGGTCTTATTGCATATTTCGTTTTCTGGTAATAAGCAGAAAATACAATAGTATGGTAAGTTTCCAAGTGAAAAACACATAATTGTGATTTAATTTTCTTTTGTTTTAAGTTTAATTAAGCTAAGTTTCAAGACACTAAGGAAGCTTTTCGTAAGATTTATGTATTGTAATGAATCAAAAATAACTATCAATTGATCAAAATGCCTAATCCATACCGAATGCTTGAAACTTGGCTTTGTTCCTAAATTATATTTAACATCAATGTAACAATTATAAACATTCGTTACAAATCTAATCGTATCGATAAACCGTCATCTCTAAGTCACACACACACGCCCGCCGCGCACACAAATCAAAGCGCGCGCTCGTACGAGCAAGAATGAAATATTCAAATTTGGAAGCTGATTCCGTTTATGGCTACTTAATTTGGGTGATTCGATTTGAATATTTAAAAAAGGAACATCGAAAAAAATGAAGCGGGCATAGACATTCCAGAGGCGGACCTTGAGTGGACATTGTTTTTTTTTTGTTAGTTTGGACTGTGGCGTACTGTAGACGTATTATTATGCGAAACTATGACTTTTGAATTGTTAAGCAATAAATCATCTGCGTAG
This sequence comes from Archips crataeganus, assembly GCA_947859365.1. Classification (NCBI taxonomy): domain Eukaryota; kingdom Metazoa; phylum Arthropoda; class Insecta; order Lepidoptera; family Tortricidae; genus Archips; species Archips crataeganus. Next base: position 9,124,799 of record OX402071.1, read on the forward strand.
TTTTGCAGTCATCGACATCGAGTGAGCTTTTTGATTTGATTATTAAACAAACCGGTTTTAAATCTAATCTTGAAGACAGCTTTATTTTCACATTTAGGGAGTTATTTATCTATGATTATCAGCTTATATATTCTCTAATACAAATCTCGTGTCACGGTGTTTGTTATCGAACTCCTCCGAAACGGCTTGACCGATTTTTATGAAACTTTTTTTCTCTTTATTCGGTAGGTCTGAGAATAGGTCGTAGGCTAGTTTTTTATCTTCGCAGATGGATTCGCGGGCAACAGCTCCTAATAATATTATAAATAGACTTAGGGCCACTTGCACAGTTCAGGGTTAAAAAATTAAATCGGTAACCCTGGGTTAAGAATGACAGTTCCATACATTTTGACATTTATATTATGATTTGTGTGTGTTCGTACAGTGTGGAGGTGGAGGAACTGCATGAACGCACATTTCTTGCATAAACGTAACTATTGTAAGGTCGCGGGTGAGCAAAGTAATTGTTTTAGTTCATTTTGACATTTGTTAACCCTGGGTTAGCAGTTAACTCGGAGTTAAGTAGCTAACCCAGGTCTGCGCAAGCCCGCCTTAGGTCACAAGTATCTCACCTATACAGTTTTTAAATGTCAAGTGTAAAAATATGGGTGCACACAACTTGCTCATAAATATGTCCCATAGCTCTTATGTCGTCGAATTAATATATAGGTATGTAACGATGGGAGGATTAAATCGATTATTATTTTTGCACTTGACCGTACCTAGTATTGAAATAGTGATATAATGATTATTATAAATACTGGTATTAACTATAATATTGGTCACAGCATCCCGACAAATGCGAATGTAAGTTTTTTTGTTACTGTTTAACTTCATGCTTATATGTAATACTCAACTGATCTTCGTGAAATTTGGTATGGAGATGGTTTTAGACCATGAGAGGAACATAGGATAGTTGTTATTCCGGAAAATTGTATACATCCCGCGGGGCGCCATAAACAAATTTACGTGTTAATTTTGATAGAAATAGACATAGACTAGGTCACTAAAATACCTACCTACATCGTGTACATGAAAACCACTATTATTGTAAAACGCGAGTAAACGGTTAACGAGTTTATTATAGGTACTGCTTCTACTCGCTTTATTAGGTATGTCGATATTGTCAGTCTCTTTACACACGGCTGGGGGATAAAGTTATACGATCATGGCATTTATGTGTCTTTTGGCCAATAGGGATGTTTCCTAGGTAAAAAAATCATAATTCTTATTAGTCCGTATTTTACATTATCACAAAATATTAGACACGTAATTTTTCTTTTGACAATTAAACAAAAAATGACGAAGATATGGCGCGTTGAAGTTCCGCGTGACGAGGCGTGACGTCACTTGTTCCTAAAACGCTCATACAAAGTGTAGGAACAAGTGACGTCACGCGAAACTTCAACGCGCCATATCTTCGTAATTTTTTGTTTAATTGACAAAATAAAAAATACGTGTCCAATATTTTTTGATAATCTAAAAGACTGACTAGTTGGGAAAGTAGCCTATTGACGGTTCACTACAACTTCCAGAATTCGACTGTGATTTGCTATATTAGCTTAGTTGAAATCCACATCTTTGTAAAGTGATTTGTGAAGTTGTTTTCTTCTAATGTCAATTGTTGTCGCTGTGCTTGTATGAAAGTGTACCCTAAACGTAGGAGATGTAAACTAGCTGCCGCATGGAATTAGCAATAACATTAGTGTTAGTGATGGGACACGAAGTTGTCGATGGTTTTAGTCAAAAAGATTCTACATCTTTCGGAAAGGGCTTAAATTTGGGGTTTAAGGGCTTATATAAAAAAAAAATTTAAAAACCCCCAACGCAATTATGTCGTACGTATGTTTGAACATAAAGTAAATGCCCATTATGCGTCTAAGATCCCTTCCGCAGCTAGCAAAAGAGCTGATAACTTTGGAACGGCTGAACCGATTTTGATGAAACATATCTAAGAACCATTGCCAAGAAATCTGCTTTCTAATAAAAAAACCGCATTGAAATCGGTTCACCTGTTTAAGAGCTATGATGCCACAGAAAGACACACACACACACACACACACACACACATAGCGGTCAAACTTATAACACCCCTATTTTTGTGTCGGGGGTTAAAAAGTGAGGTAAGCTAAGCCCTGTTTGCTGGCCCTTTCATGTAGTTTAGAACGTTTCGATTAGACGTAAGGCCCAAAATACACGTGCCTGTAGCTTGCACGTTTTTGGGCCAGTAGCTGTCGCAGGTAACTAACTACGTCAAACCCGTGGTCAAACAACACACAAATATGACGCAAGCGAGCGAGCTACTTGAACGAAAATGTTTGATCTACTGGCATGTGTATTCCGAGCCTAATTCCATGATTGTACTTCAACCAAACAAGCTACTGTCGTAGAGATTTACTCGTAAGTTTTACCGATATCGATAATATCCGCCATCGTTAAATTTTCCTACAATCACCGAGACAAATGACCTCACTATTACAAGATGCTAAAATGTTTTTTAAAGTAATCAAAACCAAGCTGTATAACGCTTAACTAAGATTCAATATAGAATGCAGCAAAACTTAAGCTTAAATCCTTGTTACAGTAAAGCAGTGAAATGGAGTGTAGTAATACCACAATATTAATACTCACGATAAAGATTTTATGTCCTAGTAGTAAGGTAGATTTTTGCTTGATTTATGTTTTTTCGAAACCTATTGAATCTGAAAGATAACGTCAGTTTAAAGTGCAGTTTACGAGCCTGCCGATTATTTATTCGTAGTGCCGTATAACTTAATACCTAATAGGTTAGCTTATTCCTAAAAGACATCTCTTTTAGGAATAAGTTAGTGTCTCCGTACCTACTATACTTATTTGCCATTTTTTGATATTTTTAACTTGTGTATTTAAACAATATTTTTATACCCAAAAAAATAAGTTAGTGTACCTACTTTTTTAGAAATCAAATCTATAGGCAAGCTATTTTCTTCATTTGAGGCAAAGAAAGTATGTAATTATATTACATAAGTAGGTATAACTGCTTCCCGCGACTACGTTTTCCTCCCTTCGCGAACTTTGTTAATCCTGATATATAAATAACCTTTGTAAATTAAAAATAGTATAGCTTATGACAAAAATATATACCTAATCAATTTTGTAATAGATACCTACCAAAGATTACCAGGACTAATAATTCACTTGATTTATGTAAGTATCAATATAAAAACATGGACTATCCGAAACGTATTGTTTTGATACTTTTGATACAGCGAAACAATCGATACTTATTATTATATTATTAACTGGCAAGGCCATCACTAACTTAACTAACTAAGAATATTTTACTCGTGCAGCTACTTAACTACTATCTGACATGTTTCCTAAGGGCTGAATGAACCCAGAATCCAAAATCCTTAAGTACTGAAATTTTATATACGGCTAAACTGTATTCTAAAACGCTTGCAAAAAATTTAAGACTAAGAAATCTAAGTCATAATTTTCTACTAAGACTAACTAAGGCTGCCAGAAAGTTGTTTTATCGATAGTCAAATACAATATCAGTATTTGGTCATGCTCTAGACAGACATCAGTTTGTCTCGACGGTCGCTGCGCGAGTGAGCAAAAAGAGCACAGACGCTCATCTGACGCCGGCGGGGGAGGGGCCTACGCATCCGCCTCTCGCGCCGAGCACAACCATTGGCTTATTTAAAAATCGATTCCATTTTATAAATATGTAACCACTTCCACTTCCCGCGCTCCAAACAGGCATAAATCACAAGCTGGCAACACTGAATGCGACCGTATTGAGATGGTGGGAAAATTGAACTTCGAACGCTACGGTCTAGTGATGGGACGTTGCTTATCGACCGCCAGTCAATTGTTTTACCGACATGTCTCCCGTCTTTTGTTTTATTTAAAAGAGGCCCGGGAGATGTTTTTTTCTCGACAGTTCAGTTTCGTGACAGTTTTTTTATGCGATGAAATAAACAATGAACGTACGTAGGTGGGTGAAATTGAATCGGTCATAAATAATGGTGTATTTATGATTTATGGGGAAAGGTAAGGGGATTAGGGCACAGTCTCTGGCGATGGATGTTTTATGTAATAGATGCAGGCTTATTAATGGTAATGATGGTAATTGTGTTTTAGAGCTGCCTAGTTGGTTTGGTATTATGGAAATTATTATTGAGAGTTACAAGTTTTACTCAAAGTTATTGAATTTCTTCGCAATATTGAGTTAACGTGGCTGTTTAGTGGTTGTGTTAATGTCAGTTTCTTTTTTTCATTAAATACTGACGCAAGCTTAAGCTACTAAGTAGCTATCTTTAAAAGCATCTCACAGCAAATATCATTAGGTAGTCTTAACTACCTACGGATAATATAGACATACCTACCTACTGGACCGATTTAACTTTTGAAACCAATTTTCACTCAGGCAGGTTTATTTAGTAGGAAAGTATATTTTACTCTAGATTAAGATATGGTAGGTAGATACTTTGACTTAACAATCAATCTTCATCACAGTCCATAAACAGGGCACAGGCCTCCTCTCAGAGTGAGAGGATTTGGGCCGTGGTTCTCCCGAGGACCCATTGTGGATTGGGGACTCCACGTACACCATTGAATTTCTTTGGCTGGTGAGTGCAGATTTCCTCGTTTTCCTTAACTGTAAAGCTACTATGAGCTATCAAAATGAAATCTCAAATGTAATATCGCACGTAAATACTGAAAAGTCTAATAGGTCGAATCATTGGACTTCCATGTCATTTCAAGCATACTATTATACCTATTACGCCTAAACAGCGTTGTGGCTTGCCACAACATTATGCTGAGTGGGGCCCAATTTATACTATTCGATATATTTTTTTTATTTGTAAATTTCCTGTCAAATGTATTTTTTTTCTGTGTTTGTACGAATATGTGTAAATAAACATCTCTCTCTCTCTCTCTCTCTCTCTCTCTCTAATATACAAACTATTTGATAAATTGATATCTAATTAAAGAGTTGTGCTTATGCCGATGTGAATGAAATCCAATACGTCTACCTAACCGAATACATATTTTACTTATCTACTCAGCTTGTGTAGTTAAGTGCTGAATAATCTTTAATAACATATACAACACAAGCTATGCTTAGCTTACTTTGGGACTAGGTCAATTGGTGTGAATTGTCCCGTGATATTTATTTATTAATTTATTTACTTATTTATTTATAACGATATACTACATGAGTAATAATTACTTACGTCAAACAACTCTGACAGACTCCTCAAAAATATAGTCACATCCTTAAGTTCCTGTCCTGTTATGACGTAGGTAGGTTACTTATCTGTCACCAAACAAAATACACCAACATTCTCAATCACATCAAACAATCCAACTAAATAATCAAGATAGAGTCCTCAAAAATAAAATAATAAAACATTCATAAAATGCCGCAGACGGAATTGTTTTTCTAAATTAAAATGTCTTTCGGATTTGCCATCCATTAAAGTAATGAGGTGCCGCGGGCGTAGCTTAGCCGTAATGACCAATTGCTTAGCTTTTCAGGGCGCTGTTGTTTATATAAATAATTTAATAACTATACAGAATGGCGTGAACTGAGATGTCGTATCTATTCTATTTACGTGTCTTACCTATATATAAAACCTCGCCAGCCTATAGTTTACATGCAATATTGTATTGATTGTAAGTAGTAAGAAAGAAAGAAAAAAATTATACATTCCAGACATTACACCAAAGAATATCGAAAAAAAAAGATAAATTGGAACAATTTGTCTCGAGATGGTCCCAAACTCAGCGCTGAGAATCGCTAGTCTTCTGTTAAGTTAATACCATTCTACTGACTTAAGATTTAAGCAATATTTTTGGAAAAATTAATATAAAATTTACTTAAAATGAAATAGGTAAACTTGATTTTGGTTCTCCGTGAAATAAATATTTATTTTATATTTTATTTCGTGATGATGAGGATTTCGTACACCTGAATCTATACAGTAGGTACTTAACTTAAACCTTAAATCTAACTTAACCTAACCTATTTTAAATAGCCTACGTAGATGATTTTGATGAAGTGTGACTTGCGTTAGACTGTTTGTTTTCTTAACTAATGTCTTTCTAAAGAAATGTCATGCAAAACTCAATTAGCTACTTTCCTAACTAGTCAGTCTTTTAGATTATCAAAAAATATTGGACACGTATTTTTTATTTTGTCAATTAAACAAAAAATTACGAAGATATGGCGCGTTGAAGTTTCGCGTGACGTCACTTGTTCCTACACTTTGTATGAGCGTTTTAGGAACAAGTGACGTCACGCCTCGTCACGCGGAACTTCAACGCGCCATATCTTCGTCATTTTTTGTTTAATTGTCAAAAGAAAAATTGCGTGTCTAATATTTTTTGATAATGTAAAATACGGACTAATAAGAATTATTATTTTTTTACCTAGGAAACATCCCTATTGGGGCAAAATTTTGTGCAGTATGAATACCTAGTACTGCGTGCCATGAATTAATTGAGTGCTCAACCAAGTACTCACAAAGTAGGTATAATTTCAGTCCAAATTTTAGATAAAAGTTTTACTTTACAGTTTTGAAAAGTAATTAGGTAGTACATAGTACTAATTGTAATGGAACTCAGATATTAGCGTTCCGCAAGTAAAGGGTGAAGGGTTTAACTGGAAATACAAAGGCATTTCGGTCAGACAGTGAGTTTATTCAATTTGTGCACATTACTAAACCTAGTACCTAGATATAAAATAATTTAACCCGGTAAATCTTTTCGTAATAAGTATATAAATATATTTAGATCATTTTGTCGCTTAAAAAAACAACAAGAAGCAAAAGAATAATCATGAAGTATATGCAGGTAAATACCTCATAATTAACTTATAATATTCTAACATCTGGTAGCATGGTAAACGGTTGTGTTGCTCTGAAGATGAGCTCTGGTTGAGTTCAAAACGCGTCGGTTATTGCGGTTGTGGTGATAGATGGGTTTAAGCGATTTGTGTGTGTTCGTACCTACAGTGTGGAGGTGGAAGAACTGCATGAACACACATTTCTTGCATAAACGTAGCTGTCATAAGGTCGCGGGTGAGCAAAGTAATTGTTTCAGTTCATTTAGACTGTAGACGCAAAAAAGACAAATAATTAAAAAGCTGTGAAGAAACATCAGTAAGTACAAGATTAAGTATCTTCAATTACTTAAGTGTTAAGATTTTTTTGCATAAACCACTGTTCTAGTTGCTACAGTAGTAAATAACATATTTACATTCGTGAAAACTTTTTACCACCTCATTGGAAAAACTTTTCAAATTATTTATGTGCAAGGAAGGACAAAGCCTGTAGCCGTGGTGGCATAGTGGTTAGACCTTTAGCCTTTCAAGTAGGAGGTCGTGGGACTGGTGAGTTCGACCCCGGGCTCGCACACTCGCACCTCTAGAGTTTTTCGAAATTCATTTGCGAAATTATACCTTATTTGAAATTTACCATGAGCTTTACGGTGAAGGAAAACATCGTGAGGGAACCTGCACACACCTGAGAAGAGATTCAATGGTGTGTGTGAAGTTCGCAATCCGCACTGGGCCCGCGTGGGAACTACGGCCCAAGCCCTCTCATTCTGAGAGTAGGACTGTGCCCTGAAGTGGGACGTATATAGTTAGGCTGGGATGAAAGAAGGACAAATTAGCAAGTAGATTAATCCCAATCCCCACTGCCTAAAAACCTGTATTACCAGAAGGATCGCCACAGCTTTACCAACCTAGAGGGCGAAATACGTATTTTCCAAGAAACCACAAGTTGTTTGTATTTTTTTCAATCCTCTAGTTATGAAATCTGCGGTTACTTCATATTGGGCGCGGGCAGCGAACGAACACAAACAGAAGTTGCCATATGAATAATATTAAATTTCACCCCTGGATGTAGTGAAGTAATAAAATAATTTATCGATGAAAAGTAACGTCACTAGTTTGAAAAAGGATTGTATTTTTTTAGGTATAGGTACCAAATCAAACCTTACACATACACAGTAAACAAATACCAACACGCGAGAATTTTCTCATCTAAGATGTTTTTCAAAACGAAGTAGGTATGTAGTTACAATAAGTTAGAAGGAGCACCCCAGGCCCCAGGGGGGTTCAAAATTACCCTCATTAATGTTGCTGAGAAATTCTCACCAGAAAAAGTTTTTTATCATAATATAGGTAAGTTAAGTTGTGAGTAGAATTTCAGACAATTTTTAGTGAAACTTTGTTTGCCATTAATACCCACTACACAAAGTTAACTATTTAACTCCCAAGTTAATTTAACTAGCACGTAGTAAATAAATTAGGTACGTGAATTATACTTAGTCTTGTGTGTTGTTTGCATATTTGCGATTTTATCCATTCAATTTGAATTTGAAAACGAATTTATTTCATTATAATTTTAATATGATGCCTTTTGTTACTTTTATCTAGTTTTAGCTTAGTAGGTAATTAGTTGGACACTTTTCTTTTATTTTAAAAATATTTTTAAGTGAGTTTTATTAAGTTAAGTTTTAGTTAGTTAAGTTTTGTTAAGTTTTAAGTTAGTTTAGTTTTATTAAGTTCCTATGTAGCATGTGTGTGTAATTAGTTTAATATTATTACTAGTAGAAAATTTAAATATTAATTAAAAACATAATAATCGATATACACGTCCTCTCCTCATCCCAACCCTACCCCACTACGCAAGAGATTTCGCGCCAATTTTCTCCGCGGGGTTGCCAGTAATGAATATTTGCGCGTTCCAAAACGCTCTAAACTCGCACATGTGGCGAGATTGCGTACTGAAAGTACCCACTTGGTTGTATTTCACGCTTGCCTGGTAGGGGTAGAGAGTGATTTGGACCCCAGCTTTTTAAAAACAAAACTCTATGGTGCGGCGTTAGAGGTTCTTTTATGCGTAAAAGTAATGTTTTGAGTATCAGATTTCGATAGTTTGCGTGAAGTCTGTTGCTTTTTGGTACGCTTGTTTGCTACTGAGAGCGAATGGTAGGGCGTTGCTTTGAAATTAGTTCAAACAAATTATGAGGTAAGTTCTCTTTCGGTAGGTACCTATTAAATCTTTAGAGCGAAAGGTGAGAAAAAACTCTCGCGCACTTAGGTACCTACCTACTTAATTATTATTATTATTATGAATTTGTTCTCTATCATTTTCCCGATTTATATGTACTTAGGTAGGTAGAATATTATTTTATTTCTGGAAAATAAAAGAAGAATTACTAAACTAACCCTAACCTAACCAGTAACATTCTGTCATGTGACGTTTGAAGAAATTCTAAAAACTGCACGATTTCGTCGGTAATAATATTTCTTATGACCAACGAAATTATGACAAATGAAATAGGATACGAAGAGATTCGTCGTGAATTATGAATGTATGAAAATTTAACTTATCCCTTGATCTAATGATTCTTGGGATTGGTCTTTATTGTGTCGTTTTATGGAGTGTTAAGTTTAATATACCTAAGTAAGAATACCTATAATATGTATATTTCAATTGTTACCTTTTGGCCACGTTTTCTTTAACCAATCGATTAAGGAAACTATAGGTGTGTTTACTGTTATCTTTTTATATTTCATATTTATGTATGACTGTTTGTTTCCCAATAAATTAAAAAAAAAGTTGGTTATGTGTTCTATTCCTAGATTCCTACCGTTCAAGTTTTTTTCTTATACAAGTATTCAACATTAAATATTTAGGTAGGTGTTCATTAAATTGTAATAACAAGGCGCATAAATCTGTTGCCCGCAAAGCTACGGGTCCCGCGGGATCTTCCCACTTCCTCGGGACAGATGTAACTACTCAGTCAAGGCTGAATACTTATGTTAAAAAACTGGATTTAACAAATTGGTATACCTAGGTATGTACCTCCAAAAACCAGCACCCTGACAAGTTTATAAATTAAAATTAATGGAATGTGTTCCTTCTCTCAAACTGGAAGTACCAGTTTACAAGGACACTTTCTTTATTTGATGCTTCAGCTAAATTAGTTAGGAGGTAGGAGCTCAAGCTTAAATGGTCATGTTTTATAACGTCCAATTAAAATCGACCCATCGTCTCTTAGTCTTCGCCTCATGTTTTTCTAATGAAAATTACGATATCACATTGTTTTGATTCGTATTACGAATTATTTTACTAATAACGATTAAATAATAACATTCAAAAACGTCGTACCTACTTTATAATTTTGAACAGTTTTGTATATTAATTGTAATGTATTTCTATTAAAAGTTGACAAAGGTGAGAGGTCAAGTAATATTGGTCACTTCGGATCATTGACAAAGCGTTTCCGTTTATTTCATTGTAGCGATCGAGAGAAGGATAAATTCAAATAAAGAATCTTTGATTCACACTTGTTTAATGAGCAGGGGTCGTAAACGATTTATTATACATACTTAGTTTTTTTAGACAATAAATGAATGAAACTTTTGTTACCTACTTGCAACGTATCAGTAAAATTGATAAATCACTTTTAACTAGTACTTAGTCAACTAAGTTGGTACTTACTATGTCTACTTACTTTAGACCATAAAAAAATTCGAAGAACGAAAATCTGTGCAGTTCACTGAGTTTCACACCATAATTTTGTAAACGTATCAGTAGCATGGAGAGAACATTTTCGTTACTCAACCAGGAGAGTGAGTGAAACGAGAGTTAAGTAGGTACATGTCTTGGTTTGTAACACCTCACAGTTGATGTATACAGACTTTGCCATACTTGTCATCATTGATGTTACATTGATATTAAGGCAACCCGGTGAGAAAAACCAACGTCAACATCCATAGAATCCAGATGACAGTTATTCATCATAGAAAATGTTTTCGATTTTACATCATTGGTACCTAAATACGGTTTTTTATAGTTGGTAGGTAGTTACTATGAAAATATTAAATAAGGTATGTATTTAGGCTACGTAATATAAAAGAAAGAAAGAAAGAAAGAAGACATTTATTCACTTTTACAAGACACACATACAAGAAAGTACACACAAATTCACACAAAAAAAAAACAAAGATAACATACAATGAAGTAACAAACATGTACATACACAGCTCTGCATGTGTGTCCCCGCAAAAGTGAAACGGTCGCTGACTCAGCATTATGCTGAGGCGTTAGACGCCTGCAGCGCTGATTTTCTGTCAGAACCGTCTGTGACTCACGGAACGACACACAAATATACTATAATAAACCACGTACTTATATAGAAATAAATTAATAAAATGATAAAGAATTGATAAATAGTATAGATTTATTATAGAGTAGCATAATAAGTTAATAAGTAAATAAATAAATTAAAATAAAGAAAAAGTAAACGAAGAAGATATGTTTAAAAACAACAGGCTGGTATAATCAATGTGTGGGTGCTGGTTTTTACGGATAGGATTTTTGGAGCGTTAAGAAGTGATCCTTCAGCTAGCGCTTGAAGGTGTACTTACTTGACGCTCCTTGGATAGGGGGAGGAATATCATTCCAGCACTTAGACGCCGCGAACTTAAAACTTCCACGGAATGCCGCGGTCTGGTGTTTAGGCACAAGAACCATAGCACTCCTGCGCTCACTCTTCGACCAAACAATTTTATTGAAGAGGTACAATGGTGTCCTGTAGCGTCTCACACCGAACAGTAAAGTGGCGAGGTGCATGCGCCTGCGACCCTGCGTGCAGGCATGTTCAGCATGTTAGCGGCGTTCAGGTACGGAGTGATGTGGGACCGGGGAGGGACACGGAAACAAAAGCGAGCGCATGCGTTTTGCACTCGCTGTAAAAGCCTCTTGGAACGACCAACAATGCAGCCGTCATAAACAACATCACAATAGTTTAATCTGGATAATATAAGCGATTCACAAAGGTTAACACGCAAATCAACACTAAGGTAATCGCGTATATTGTACAGAATCTTGAGACGGTAGAAACAGTTACTCACAACTTTTAGGATGTGGTTCTCAAAGCTCAGCTTGCCGTCCATAAGTAGACCAAGGTTATTGGCTTCTACCACCCGTTCTATTGGTTTACCCATAGCGTCAACATTCCCGGTAGTCAGAGCATCAATAGTATTCCGAATTTGATGCCTCGATCCAAAAACTACATACTTCGACTTGCTGGGGTTGAGGACTAAACAGTTCCTCTCCGACCAAGCTGAAATACGATCGAGATCTGCGTTGATGGCGTCCACAGCAATAGAAGTTTCCGACGGTGCGCAGGAGACATACAGTTGCAGATCGTCTGCGTAGAGATGGTATCCACTGCTCTCTATACTGCTGACAATATCAGAACTGTACAATATAAAGAGCAGAGGACCCAGTATCGAGCCCTGTGGCACTCCCCGTATCACAGGGCAAAGAGAGGACCGCAGAGCACCACCATCCACCCCACGCAATACGATAGTTTGCGCACGGTCAGTCAAATAACTGCTAAACCATTTTATCGCCGTGACATCAAATCCTTAATACGACATCTTAGACAATAGCAAGGGAACGCTAATGCAATCAAAAGCCCTGGAGAAATCTAAAAGCACTAAAATAGTACTTTTACCAGCATCCCTAGCCTGCAAAATATTATCGACTACATCGAGTAACGCAGTAGCTGTCGATCGACCCTTGCGAAAACCCGATTGCAGTTCAGGTAGGATGCTGTATCTCTCCAAGTATTCCGACAGCTGTTCGCAAACTACTCTTTCCACTATCTTCGATGCACAGGGAAGGATACTAATAGGACGGAGTTCGGACAGATTAACAGGATTAGGTTTTTTAGGTAACGGGGTCACTTGAGCGATTTTCCAATCAGTCGGGAAAGTCATAGTCTCAATACTCCTATTGATGATGAATGTCAGTATCTTCGAAGTCACCGGAAGAGTCATAAGTAACATGTCGATAGCAATCGAATCATGCCCCTTTGCAGTTGTTTTAATAGAGGTCATAATTTTTGTCACAGTTCCTATTGTTGTTGGTGAAAGAGTAAATTTTTTGTCACTATGTCTATCGAATTCATACCGTGTCAGGTCAGATATAGATACGGCCGGTTTACCAGGTATATTTAAGAAATGCCGGTTTATTGAGTCAGGGTCGTTAAAGTGTGTTGGGAGGTCAGTCTGTGTCTGTGAGTCTGGAAGGACAGTGCGCTTTAAGTTTTTCCAGAGAGTCTTTGAGTCGGTAAGGTCGTTGATGTGGTGCTCGAAGTAGGCACGTTTCTGGCTATGGATGGCTGCGATCACCAGGTGTTTCAGGTCCAGGTAGTACTGCTTATGAATATCAGCCTTGGTTCGCTTGTATTTGTCGTGTGCTTTGTCCCTTAGACGCATCATAAGCTTTACATTGCTCGTCAGCCATGGTTTAAGAGCCTCCTTCACCACAATTGTTTTTTCAGGCGCGTGTTTGTCGAACAGTTGGAGTATAAGGTCATATTGTAAGGATAAATTAAAATTATAGCGAAAATATACGGATCACTCACGTCTTAAAACAAGTTTAACTAGACATGTATCAGGCTAATCCGTAGCCCTACTGCTTCCCGGAAGCGCTTTTGCAGCCAACGCCGGGACGTGTGACTCCGGGAAGAAGGGCTACGGAACGGATTAGCCCGAAACATGTCGAGTTAAACTCGTTTTTTAGAAGTTTCACCTTGACTAAAAACTTACTAGATCTATCTACATAAAGGGAGGATTTTAACTTTATATTATTGCACCGGAATAACGAAGAGATACACCACAAATTAAATCTCTGCGCAGAAGGAGTAGCAAGCAAAAAGTAGTTAAACAATACTTATGCAAAACTCACCTGTAAAATGTTGCCGATCCCTAAGCCATAGACAATAAATTATTTCCTCTGTCGGCCAGCGGTCGCTACCGTACCGGCCAGTCTTAATTTCAAAAAAGATTTATTGCCATCCGCTACTAAAAAACAGCCATAAAATATTACGTTCAATTTGTACAAATTAAATAAAGAACACAGATTCTTGCACGAACGTGCTTCAGACACAATTTCAATTTCATTTTTAACTCGTAGCTTCTAAGTCTAAATTTGAACACTTCATTTCCGTTACGATTTTTAAATGCATGAAATCGTTGTTATTGTTTTTTTAAACGTATTTTTATGGTTAAGTTAGTAATTATGCAAATGTGTGCGTGATGTCAACTTTTATAAATCTTGATTTTATTAGGTCGTCAAAATTTTATAGAGGAACTGCATAATGTGGATCAAAATATTAAAAATCTAATCTTGTTCAATGGATATATGGTTGATTAATCTCGTGATCACTCATGTAATTTGAATAATATAATAATAACATAATTCGCCAGCATGTACTACACCTACTCATTTTAATATTCGTGCGCCTTCCTAATCCACTTTGTCATTTAAGCTCCAAACCTTCGATCAACAATACAACTGTTGTATTGTTGATCGAAGCTCCAAACGCACAGACAGCGGAAGCGTGGCGGTGCGGTGGCGGTGACGATTGTATAATATTCTAACTCGTATGAACGATGGTGCGGTATCGTACCGCGAACTCGTTCATACAAGTTAGAATATTACAACCGTCACCGCAACCGCACTGCCACGCCTCCGCTGTCTGTATAATTCACCGTACTTTAGTAGGTAAGGTACTGCGTAGCGTACTGCGTACAGAATGTCCACTCTCTGCCCCCCGCCGGTATTGGCTTCCGCCCCGCAGGCGACATTTTGTCTATAAGTATGTATATACCTATGTAGGAATTTCGGAGCGTCGCTAGTCCATCATAGTAGTAAGTATACAACAGTATATCTCCTTTTCTTTTAAAATCTATGGGCCCAAGCACACGGCGCGTTATTTAAAAAACGCCGTGTGCTAGGGTCCTTAAGGCTGTTCTAATGGAATGAAAAACGCGCTGTAAACGCGCGTTCCTAAAGCGCGCGTCGACGGCGCGTTAAAAAAAACGCCGTGCGCTTAGTACCTTTAATCGAAAAATTCTTGTCATTATTCTAGCATTATGGACACCCCACTGCAGAAGTCTCCTCTTAGAATGAGAGGGTTTGGGCCATAGTTCCCACGCGGGCCCAGTGCGGTCCGAACTTCACACACCATAGATTTTCTTTGCAGGTGCGTATAGGTTTCCTCACGATGTTTTTCTTCATTGCAAATTGGTAAATGTCAAACGTAATTTCGACAACAATCGATCTAGCTTGGTCTGACTTCTTCTCGACGCCTTCAGCGTCGGGCTTCTAATGGAAGCTCGTTAGTAATCCCCTACTTACGGCCCTTGATGCACAATGTACTATAATCCATCAGTTCTTATCATATTGATGAACCGCAGTAATTTATTGAACGCCTAAACCTACAAGCAAATTTATAATTCGTCGTCTTGTTGCTATTGCTTTTTGGCTAGGCGTTTAGAAATTATTTATGTTATTTTTCTCAAACATCCAAGGAAATGTGGTCCTTATAGTCGTGACAATAGAACACGAAGTATGTCATTGTATAGCAGTTGAGGAAGATTCGTTCCAATTTCAAATTAGACGATAATAATGGAATTTCATACAAACATTGCTGGCCAAGGCCAGCAAAGGATTGTCTTTTGTTTTAGTGGGTCGTATTTTCTTTTATTGACTATCAATGACATACTGCCAATTAAGAAAAATTTAGTTTGTGAATTTACTTTTTAATATCTTACTTGGCTAGATTTAATCAGGTATTCAATAAAATAAATAAGGATTGGCGTTTATTGTTAACAATTTATTATTAATAAGGTCGTAATTTTTGAATAAATATAAATCATCTCAGCTTACAAATAAATTGCTGGAAAATAAATATTTTGGCGGGAATCAAAAAAAAAAAAACAATTTGAATTAAATATGAATATATAAGTTGAACATTCGTATCATTTCCTTGGATTTATTTGAGAAAAGCACTATACAAGCCTTGGCCGCGAACAGGGATTGCCGGCCTCGTATCTCTAGATGGCCTCGTTAACACTCGGCCATCTATTACTACTCGGCCGGCAATCCCCTATTTCGCGGCCGCTGCAGTAATGTACTATTGTATTGGAATGCATTTTCTATGCAAAGTAATTTTTAGTCAACGAATTGTTTCTTGGTGCGTGTTCTTCTTGGCAGTAAAGCGCTCGTAGTATAAAATAAATACAATACAATACAATACAATGACTCTTTATTGTACACCAGAAATAGTAAGCGATACAGAAAACAGGTACACAGAGAGAAAGTTACAAGGTAAGCAATAGGCGGCCTTATCGCTTAAGAGCGATCTCTTCCAGGCAACCCTTTAACAGAAAGAAGGAAGGACTAGTTTACAGCAGGTGGTGCATCAACAGTGGATCAGAAATTTAAACACAACAAAAAAATAGTACATCTACTCATACATACATCGTACATAAAATAGATGTCAAAAATAAATATAGGCAGTGGGATAAACAGCCACATATAAATAAATAAATAAACTAGGTATAATAAAGTTAACTATTACAAGATGACAGATAGTGCTCCTTAAGCATAGATTTAAAGATTGACAGAGATTAATAGTCATATGTAAAATATTTTATTCATTCATTCCAACCTGTAGGGCGCAGACCTCCTCTCAGAATGAGAGGGCTTGTACCGTAGTTCCCACGTCGCCCCAGTGCACGATTTCTTCGCAGGTGTAGGTTTCCTCACGTAGTTTTCCTTCACCGTTAAGCTCATGGTAAATTTCAAATGTATGCCCGGGTTCGAAGTTCGAACCCACGTCCCTCCGCTTCAAACCAGACAACCAAGACTTTGACATTATCTATACTTCATTTACTTTAGAATGAGAAACCACAATAACATTATATTGTGTCTGGTCAACTATTTCTTACCTAGCAAATAGTACAGTACAATAGTCTGGGAGCCGCAAAATAAAATTGTTTTTTCTACTCCTGTAGTATAATCTTTCAATTATATGGTCAAAAACTATACAATAATAACTAACGTTATAAGTCTGCTTGCTTGCTTGCGTTGCTGTAGGTAGTTCTATGCTCTATGGTGCAAATTCAGTAACATAATAACCCTTATAATTTTCATTATGTTACGGGACTGAGTAATATAATAACATTCAAAAAAAGAATACTGAATTTCTTTAAATATGCGTGTGCCACGTGATTGGTTGCTTAAAAATGAGTAAGAACAGGTAAGACCAATCACAATCAAGGTTTATTTTTTCAAGCGAAATTTCGTAATAGAGAACACGCTGATCAAGCTCTATGGTACGAGTACGGTCGCAAATTAAAAAAAAAACGGGAAAATAATATAAAGTCCTAATATAAAAAATATTATACATTAATCAAAATATGTTTACATTAACAATTATTAAATAATGAATACTTAAATAACAGACAATAAATGAATTTTAAACTCATTATTAAATATGAATATTTTAACATCATTCAATTTGTCTGTATGACCTAAATTCC
Source organism: Archips crataeganus (assembly GCA_947859365.1). Classification (NCBI taxonomy): domain Eukaryota; kingdom Metazoa; phylum Arthropoda; class Insecta; order Lepidoptera; family Tortricidae; genus Archips; species Archips crataeganus. Next base: position 9,142,254 of record OX402071.1, read on the forward strand.
TGCGTCCATTCTAAGGTTGTGAATAGTGAAAAAAAAAAGTTTCAAAATAGCGGGAATTTGTTTTGCTTTTGCACCGAGTTCTTTCAAGTTGAAAGAAATAAAAGAGTTAATCATTATTTAAATGGCTTTTTATCTGTGAGAATTTGTAACTTTGGTGAATTAAGTGATGCAGAAATGTTGACGCCGCCAGAAATAAAACATGCGGCAATGGAAGTGAGCAATAATTTGCTACTATAAAATCGAAAAATTCATTTATTGTCCGTTATGTAAGTAATCATTATTTAATAATTGTTTATTTTAAACTCGTAGAAAAAGTAATGTATGCAACTATTCATAATCGGCCATTAAGACACTTCATGCGTATCTATTATGACATTCGGCTTCGCCTCATGTCATAAACTCGCATTCGTGTCTTAATAACCCTTATTATGATACAGTTGCATAAAATACTATTAATGTCACTTTATTTGCGTGTCGTCAATTGTTACTCTAGTACAAATTGTAAAGAGATTACAGTTCACGAGCCGCAATATAATGTTGTTGTGGATTCTCATTCTAAATTAAATGAAGTATAGTAACTGTTAAATAATAACAACATGAAGTGTAAAAATAATTTATTGAATTGACCTTAGTAAATTACCAATAAATTAAAGCGTGGTAGGCACAAAGGCTTCGTGCACAAAGCAGTGCCCACTGTTGGGCACCAAGCAGAGTAATTTTCCAACCATCTTTCCAACACCATGAGACCATCATCCATATTTCATTAACGTCATTTTAAATTAAATACAGGGTGAAATTTTGAACGTGATACAAAATTAGTGTTTCAAGCTTAGTTAATGCTGGATAACATAATGCATTTACTCAATTGTTGAAATTGGTCCGATAAAATTTTGGATTTTCATACTTTGCTGTAGGTAAATTATGAACCAAATGTATGGACACCTCAAATTTAAAAATGCTAATTCTAACCACTGGGTAAGTGCATTATGTTGGCCAGCATTAACTAAGCTAGAAACCCTAATTTTGTATCACGTTCAAAATTTCACCCTGTATAGGCCCAATTGCATAAGTACAAGCAAATAAATTGCGTGTTTTTCTGTTGTCCTGTCAATCGTTCAAAGTTTAACTGGAAGAGATAAGTTCGCCTTTGTACAACTGTTCTCATATTAGCTCAAACTCATTATTGCATTAAATGTTGTTATCGAAGATCTTAAAGAGTTTGTACAGTTTTGAACATTTAAGCGACCGATCCGTTGTCACATCAATTTACTACACTGGTGTGACTATAGTATAGTTCATTTTATTTATCCGTAGTCACACTGGTGTGACTAGCGTTTATTTTACCCGACCCAGGTCACACCAATGCACCCCGCAACCATAATTCAGTTCAGAAAATAGGTAGGTTAGGTTAGGTAGTTTCTTCTGCCCGAAGGGCAAACCGCCCAGAAATAGGAGCCCCGCTAAGCTCCGTCAAATTGTATTAAATAAAATATTATATTTAGTCAAGTTTCAGTTGATCAATAGTGGTGTGACTACGGATAGGTTATGAACATTGACTCAGCAAGGGCATAGCACTATGTACACTTAATACTTATAGTAATAGCAGTAGGAACAACATAATAAAAAATAAATTAATTTAAATTAACAAAGCGTTTCCACAATTGGATTATACGTAAGATCAAATACTTATTAAAGTGTTTTCGCTCTTCCTTCATCATCCGGTACAGCTAAGGAGTGGAATTCCCTGCCTGTGACTGTGTACCCTGAACACTACAATCTGGCCGTTTTCAAGTCTAGGGTGAATGAGCATTTACTAGGCAAGCGTGCTCCATCGTAGGCCTCATCTTCGCTTTTCATCAGGCGTGATTGTGGTCAAACGCAAGCCAATATTGTATAAAAAAATCAACAACAACAAATGAACAATAAAGACTTAATGTACAGTTTTTCTTGTATATTATGCAATTGGGTTTTAGTTTTATAAATATGTATAGGTACACCAGAAAATCTTAATATGTATCAGACCTTATATGACAGACAATAAGATTGATGTATACATATTTTTTAAACTTTGAGTAAATTTATGTATAACGTCATTTATAGAATTCACCATTGTAAACCTCTCTATACTAGAAATGTGGGTACTTAACTAAATGTAAACAAACATGAACAACCAACAGTTATGGCGTCGGGTTAACCAGCCAAATGCAATATTTGTAACTGACTTTCACGCGTCGCTTTATAATAATAATAATAATCATTTATTTCAGACATTAAATATCCATAATGTGTTAGCAACAATTGTAACCTTAAACCTATGTTAGTAAATACATCAAGCTAAGACACAAAGAAAAATAAAATTAAATGCTAATTAAACACTAAAACCCTACTCAGCTCTCGCTGAGAGATGCAAGGCATCCCATGCCTGCAGGAATGGGCCATCGGTCCTCTCTGCAACAGTGGCCAAGATGCTATTGGCGCTGCCGCGCACGCGCCGCAACAACGACGCTACACGCTTGCGCATGATGGCATGAAAACCATCTGTCCGCGCCTCAGCGAACATTCCCGACGCACTACAATGGCGCGGCAGCCCCAACAACATCCTAAACGCATTGTTGTACTGGACTCGCAAGGCGCTGTAAGCCGATCGAGCAAAGCTAATCCACAGGCTGCAAGTGTAAAATGATTGACAGTAAGCCCTGAAAAGGGTAATCTTTACGTTCTTGGTACACTTTGCAAACCTGCGAATCAACATATTACTCCTGACTGCCAGCGCCCTGCGCTCCCGCTCCAGATCCACATTATCCTTGAGAGATGCATTGACCCAGTGCCCCAGGTACTTAAATTCCATGACACGCTTCAGAGGAATGCCGTTGAGATTAATAGGTGGTACCTGATCGGCCAGACTTGCGCCTTTTGCCTCAAAGATTAGCAACTCACTCTTCGCTGTATTATACCTGAGGCCATGTGTCTCTGCATACTGCTCACATATAGCTATTAACGTCCTGAGGGCACTGATTGAAGGGCTCAGCAACACCATGTCATCCGCATAACTGATATTATTTACGAAAGTCCCATCCACAGAGCACCCTACCATGGCACTGCTGAGCTCCTCAATCAGCCGATTGACATACAGGTTGAAGAGCCTGGGTGACGTTAACCCCCCCTGCCTCACCCCGCACTCCAACCTGTATGGATCAGATTCCTTATAGACATACTCTTTAGTTTTTTTTTTTTTTTTTATGGTATAGGGGGCAAACGAGCAGACGGATCGCCTGATGGTAAACGATTACCGTCGCCCATGGACACCCGCGACACCAGAAGAGTCACAAGTGCGTTGCCGGCCTTTTAGGTAGGAGTACGCTCTTTTTTTGAAAGCTTGAAGGTCATATCGGTCCGGGAATACCGCAGCAGGAACCTCATTCCAGAGCTTTGCTGTGCGAGGAAGGAAATTTCTGGAAAAACGCACAGTAGAAGACAACCAACCATCCAGATCCAGAGAGAGAGAGTTTAGTCGCATGATAAATTATTATGAATATAAACTAAAGAGTACATCGATAATATATTAAGCGACTTAACTAAATAGTATGTCGATAAAGCGACGCGTGAAAGACAATTACAAATATTGCATTTGGCTGGCTAACCCGACGCCAAAAATGTTGTTTGCTCATGTTTGTTTACATTTAGTTAAGCACCTAAACATTTCTTGTATAAAACGATTTCACAGTAAGTTTTATGACTAATTCCTTTGTCAAGCAATGAGATGTCTATTTTTTCAGTGATAAGGTTCTACAGTGGGTGACGAATCAGTCCCAGTAGATAACTACAGGGTGGCCAACTTGTAGGTATACAACTTTTTTTGCCGCCATTTTGTTTTGGCGGCAAGTATGACAGATGTTGCATGAAAATTTGTGTAGATACGGCAAATTTGTTATGGAGCGTTTTACGACTGAGCAACGTTTTTTAATTATTAAAACGTTCTACTCGACCCAATCATGTATTGCGGAAACTCTAAGAAATTTGACTGAACGGCGACATTAGGCTGCCTAAAGCTGTCTGAAGCATTGGGCTGTCTAAAGGGACGTGTCTATGCTAACAGGCCAATGAACCTTCAGCAATTAAGGCCCCACCGTGTTTTTGGCGCATTTATTGCATTCACTCGTGCTGTATAATTACTAGCAATGCTATAGTCCTGTAATTCGTATGTACCTAAGATATTGTAAGGATTCACTCTAGTGACCAGTTTTTTTCGAAACACGATTATGTATTTATAGTCCGCTCGATAGAAGAAAAATCCAAAGTCGTCTCTAAAAAATAAAATAAACTCGTCTGCACCTACTGCACGGAAGGTCATGACTTTTTGAATGTTAATAAAAACAAGATGTTTTCTAGGGCGTAGTTTTGCTACATTTTTAAAATATATACGTATTTGTTTTAGTAATAAGATGAAAATACCCAAAAACAAAAGTTTAAAGTTGCACAGTGGCGCCATCTCTTGTCCGGGTGGGCGGTTGGTTCCGAAGGAGTGTTAAAATCTCTCGATGAGGGTGTAACATAGATGTGCGCTTGTCACTGCATAAGGTGATGATTTAGCAGATTGAAATGTATGATGTATAGGAAAGATTCGTGTCTAATCTCTAGACCAGTGGTGGTGTAGGGGTATGGCACGCGGCACGGAATGCTGAGGACCTGGGTTCGATTCCCAGCATTGGTCTTTTTTCTGGGGTTTTTTCTGTGCATCTATATTTCAGTTTGTATTTAGTACGAAATATATGATTTCACGGGATGACCGTAAAAGTAATAAAAAAATGAAGTTGAAAAAATAAGTACAAAAAAAGATACTTCATAGCTAACTTGCAGGAAATGTGTTAAAAAGTGATGAAAAACGTTATGAAAATGATTCACATTTTCACATCTGTCATGCTGCTAGAGGTGGACATTTGTCTGACATTATGTTCCATATTTAATTGCCGGCCCTAAATACTATATTTAACCAGAAATACCTAATAATTTTTATATTTCATAGAATAAAATTACAAAACTAAAATGCATAGCTGTTATTTGGCCACCCTGTATTAGTACAGTCGAGGTCGAAGCTACGTTCACAGTGCTTTGTCCCTGTCGCTGTCTGAATTTTCAACCGACGAAAACAAAAGGAGGAGGTTCTCAATTCAACGTGTATATATTTTTTTTTTTATGTATGATCACGCATAACTTTTTACAGAGTAGTCCGATTTTGATGATTCTTTTTTTATTGGAAAGCGTAGTGGTCCCATTTAAATTTGGAAACAATATTCCTACCCTAAGGGTAGAAAAACAGGGGATGATTGATTGTTCAGTTACTGATTGTACTATATGACCACGCATAACTTATTACAGAGTAGTCGGATTTTGATGAATCTTTTTTTATTGGAAAGCGTATACCCCAAGGGTGGTCCCATTTAAGTTTGGAAATAATATTCCTACCCTAAGGGTAGGAAAACAGGGGATGATTGACTAACTTTGTACAGAGTAGTCTGATTTTCATAATTCTTTTTTATTGGATAGATAGGGTATACCTTGAAGTTGGTATTATAAATTTGGAAAAAAAATTACCCCAAGGATGGAAAAAAGTATAAAATAAAAACATTTTTAACAAAAAATTAAACCGCCGGAAAACCTGAAAAGCAAAAATTAATACCTTTTTTGTTTGGCCTTAATCTAGGTACCAGTTTGAAGTCGGTGTCTCAGCACGAGCCAGGAGGAGTGATAGAAGCCAATCAAGTAGACGATTATAGGTCCACTCCTCCTGGCTAAGTGTTGAGGCACCGACTTCAAACTGGTACCTAGATTAAGGCCAAACAAAAAAGGTATTATTTTTTGCTTTTCAGTTTTTTCGGCGGTTTAATTTTTTGTTAAAAAGTTTTTTTGTATGTAATTGTCAGAAGGCATTAAAGTGAACAAGGTATTAAAGTGAAAAGGTATCTTTGACTCCGACTGTACATTGTTGCGCTCTGCTTACAAAATCGTCTACATAGCCATCTTTACAATACTATAAATTAAGTTTATAACTACATACGGCACTATCTACTAATTTTAAGCCAAAAACACACCAATATCGAAACCATGGTATGTTGTACGTTCAGTCTTAGTTATATAGTCCCGACTTTTAAAACTGATGTAATACTTAAGGCCTAGATCAGAATCCTAAGTTTTGTAATTTTGGAAATTATTTAAGTAAGTATTTTTAAAGTTCTTTATTCATTGAATAATTTATACTATTTTATACTTTATACAGCAATTGATTTGTTCTTTATAATGTACGCTAGAATTCACGAGGATAGACACCAGGAGCTGCTTAAGCCAAAAATACTTAATAAAATAACCAGGGGCGAAAAGTACAGTCAGCAAAAAATCTTGTATTAAAAATGGATTTTTTAACAAGAACCTTTTCAATTTGAAATCTAGTCTAAGTCTAATCTCGTATCACGGTGTATGCTATCGAACTCCTCCGAAACGGCTTGACCGATTATCAAATTGTTTGTTTATATTTGGTAGTTCTGAGAATAGGTCGTAGGCTATTTTTTATACCCCTATTTTCGCAGACGGAGTCGCGCGCAACAGCTAGTACTTAATAAAAATTATCTCCATATTGGGGGTATTCCCGGACAAAGAAACCCCAACGCCACAGCTCACGATTTCGGTATGTTATGGGCTTTACACTACACACTGGTCCAGTATAGAGACCGAAATTTCTGTGGTACTTTTGAGCTAATATAGCGACTAGTTCATGTGCCCACCTCAAAATCCAAAAGATTAAAAGTTGGTGTAGGCAACAGGCGGTATTGACGCTAAAGAACGATCTCTTCTATACCTTCGGGTAGAGGAAATTTTATATCGACATAAAGATTGGTTAAGAGTGACAGCGACAAGTGCCCGTAAAAAAAAACTATGTACCTGTTTGAAAAAAAAAAAGAGTTTCTTGCCGGATTATTCTTAACAGGATTTGACTATGAATTTCTATAATTTGTTAACCCTTAATATAATAAGGTAGAGGCGATTTAACGATCACATGCATTGAATCGGAAAGTCAACCTTATATCTTTAGTAATAAGTTACAATATCCATTGTTATTATTGAAAATACTACCAGCTTTAAAAATATCCTTTGTCAGGTATGTATTCGATAGCTGCTTTTGATTCTGTGGTATTATGCTCCAGTAAATGGGGCCTTATTAAGGGTGGGTTGGTTTAAGACATGACAAGATCCATTACCGGCTTACTTACAAAATTAAACTTTTGATTTTGATTTTTTAGATTCGATTTTGACTAATTTCGATTGGACACTATCGATATGTATACATGTCGATAAATGAGAAGTCACTAGAACAGCTCGAAAGTGCCCCAAAACCTCCGGTCTTTGAATTGAGCACGTTTTAAAGAGAATTCGACGTTAAATAATCTGGCGAACGAAAGTCAAATAGTCGGGTCTCCACTGAGCGAACTGCGAATTTTCGGTGCGATTTTGAACCTTGTGTCGAACAAAATTATGCCTCACGCACTAGCCTCGTGAGGTAGCTCGCTCAGTGGGAACCCAGCTAATAAGAAAGTGCAGAGCTGAGACGTGCAGATTTCGGCCAATCATCATGATCAGCAGCAAAATGTCCATTGTTGAACAGTCAGTAAGAAGTGAATGAGCAGTTGCAGTGTTCAAAATCTAAACACTCTTATTACCAGGGCCGTAGAGTCGTGTGTAGATAATTTTGCACACCACAACTGTTTGTGGCGACTATACTTGGATGAATCAACATTTTCTTGCCACTCGTTGCTATGGTTACATAAATTTAGTCCCTTGGCCTAAGCATTTTCTATGAAACAGTATGAAGATGTCACTGGACAACCGGGGACAGAGTAAACAACACAAAAAAGGTTGATTCACTCACTTATTTATTGGTTTTGGAAGCGAGTCTATTACCACATCCGTTCGGGAGACTTCGGGCATTCTCGCGAATGTTCGCAACACGAAAATTGCCGAGCCGAGTGTGTCCGAGCGCCTGCCGAACGGTCACGAGCGCGCCAGTAACGTAATGACTGTTGTGCGCATGTGCGGAAGCCGAACGATGACTTGTTCGACTTACTTCGAGCTTTTCCAACAAATCGTTGACACATTTGAACCTACAACGGATTTATGTCATTACGGTATTAACTGTCATGCTCGGGCTTGCAAATTATTGAATCCAAATTTATTATACAAAATGCAAAAGAGCTTTTAAATTTTTGTATACAATGTTGCTGTTTAATTTCATTAAACACATTTTCCCCTCGACGTGTCTATCCACCCTCGCCGTGCCGGCTCGAGTGTATAAACGTCTAGGGTAAAATGGCTCGTTTTATGCTCTTGTTGAACAATCTACTATTGTGTGCTCGTAAGAGTTTATATTTTAATGCTACTCTTCTAGCACACACTCTCATCATTGTCCCATATGTCCATCCACTTCTACTGCTGTCTGAACAGAGGTACCGTTAGAATATTACAATGAACAACTAACCACCTACCTCTACCGGCTCAATCAATAGTTCAAAATCGACAAAAATGAACAAAGAACAAAAGATAATTTAAAAATTCCATACAAATAATCGCCAAGAAGCAGTTCCAAAGAAAGCGCCCTCATCCAATTTCTACTCTTTTTAGCTCAACAAAACACTACTTGAATGAAAGCTAAGAAATTGTACGATTTTTTTAATTATTTCGAAAATAAATATAGATTAAATATTATTTTTGACTACTTCGTAGTTCTATTCCGTACTGGGAGTCTTCGAACGGTGACTTTTCACGAATTGCCTGTAAATAAATAATAACATTCTTAATCTGTGATAGCAACATTTTTTTGTAAATGCCATTGAATCATAAAATTACGGGTCAATGTACTGTCCCGTATTGGGTTCGCCAAATTACGGAACAGTAAAAAATTCGTGCCTGAAATACGGGACAACCCGTAAAATACGGGACATCTGGACACCCTATATGCGGCATTATGGCCCAGTTTCATTAGTCGATAGGGCCCGCATTCGGGGAACAGTTATCGACAAAATGAGTCTCACTAGTCGTTATACCGCCTGCGGGGAGTCACTGCATGCTGTATATCGACCGAATTATCGATCAATGAAACTGAGCCTTCAGCCATTGTTGGTTGGTAATGCAGTTACATCGACGATAGCACATGCACAGAAAAGAAAAAAGGAGCAGTAGAACGTCGGCGGCGTCCTTGATTATAATTACCTACGCCGGCTCGGTAACAATCACGCGCTAGGGCCTGCCACTCTTCAGTTATGTTTTGATAATGTCACATGAAATTTAAAGTAGGGAAAGGATTAGGAGCTTTAGGAAATTATGGATGGAATGAAGTAAGTGATGGTTAACAAAAACGCATTTTACGTTATTTTAATAAACCACAAAACGTAATATGTTTTTAAACGGTTTTACTTAGTTTTATCGCTACGTATATTTGCTACATACAAATTAGCCACGGAGAAGTATTTGCGCCTCTTCTGGGATGTGCGAAAAGCTTTATTGTTGAATTTAAGAGTATAAATTCCGACTGAGTTGGTAATCTAAAAAATGTCAATTCCGGTTTCGATATAGATGTATTTAAAACATCCGTACACCGAAAAATACTGTTCATATCGTCGTGACATAGTTAATAGGTACGTAATAATCAGAGCTCGGACAGGTCATAGCAAAATAATTGCAACACGGCAATAGAACAAAATTAATAGAGTCGCATTATGTACAGTATTATTTAATGAACTAAAACAATTACTTTGCTCACCCGCGACCTTACAATAGTTACGTTTATGCAAGAAATGTGCGTTCATGCAGTTCCTCCACCTCCACACTGTACGAACACACACAAATCACATAAACCCAACCATCACCACCACCAAGCTACACTGACGCGTTTCAAACTCAACCAGAGCTCATCTTCAGAGTTACCACAACCGTATGCTATGCTACCAAATGTTAAACTAACAAACCAAAACAAATGTTTTAACTTGTCACTGTAACTTCTCAAGTACCCACTTTATTTTTCTTATTCTCAAACTACCCCACAAAAATTAACTTTTATTGACATATTTAAAACTACCTTGAATTTTTTGTTTATTTATTTATAAGGCATATTTAATTAATACTAACTGTTCAAATTCGACCCAAGCCGCAGTAAAGGAGAAGATACTAAATTTACCTGTTCATTAATAATAGACCCCATAGTGTTGTACCTAATTATTTCCATGCATTCCAGAGCATCCAGACGCAACCCCTTGCCGCAATAATGTAACACTTCATAAGAATCTGAATCTAACAATGAATGATTTGATTCCAACAAATGTTTTGCAAAATTCGATCTATCTGGATGCTCATTCCTATATGCCGAAACATGCTCTTTAAATCTAGTATTAAAACTTCGGCCTGTCTGTCCTACGTATATCCCATTGCAGTCATTACAAGTAAGCTTGTATACCCCCGATCTAGTTCCCTTATCTACCTGTTCTTTGTGGTTACATAGCCTAGAGTACAAAGAGTTGTTAGTCTTAAAGGCAACATTAATATTGTTTGATTTTAAAATGCCATAAATCTTATCAGACAAACCCCCGACGTAAGAGATGCTAGATCTATATTTGTTAGTAGACTGAGAAGGTAACGCAGCGTAAAGCATGCTATTTACTAACCGTGCCTGCTTCTTTTGAACTAAACTATCTACCATTGATTTTGTATAACCATTTGAGATCGCTATCTGATAAATAGTACTCAACTCTAAATCAAAATGTTCCTTAGAAAGAGGCACAGTCAACAATCTATTAACATAACAATGGAAAGCAGCCAGTTTATGCTGCCACGGATGATTAGAAGATGCTAGTATAACAGCATCTGTGTACGTGGGCTTACGGTATATTTTAAATTGATGTTTACCATTTAATTTTGAAATCGTTAAATCCAAAAAGTTCAACGAACAATTTTCCTCCAAACTTTTTTTGAACCTTATCTTTACGTGCTTGTTATTCAAAGTAATTGTTTTAGTTCATTAATATGGACCTCCGCAAAGTAACGCCTGATCTGATTCAATAAATTACAGTATTATTTAATTATATTTTTCAATTACATTTATAACAGTAACCTAAAATTCACCATAATGTTTGTGAAGGTATTCACCATATTTAAAATATTTAGAAATAACCATAAGTAAATAATTTTACTAATTTCAATTGTCACCACAAAACTGTTTCAAGAATGCCACTTTGACAAAACCATGACAGATATGCAACTAAATAAGGTTTAATCTTAAATTACGATAATATCCTCTTTAGATAATTATAATTTATAATCTTAAGTATCGACTCCATTGAGTATTGTTCTATTTCCATATCTGTTTTTGCTATGACCTGTCCGAGCTCTGGTAATAATTGCCCGTGAGCCCCGCGCCGACCGAACGTAACCGCGCAGCACCCCTGACTGATGGTTGCCGAGGTATGCTGAGACTTCGTGGCGCGTATGTATAACTCGCGTTCCGGCCGTCTGTATGGAGACGTTCTACTGCTCCTTTTTTCTTTTCTGTGGCACAAGTCTGATGGAAAGGTGCACTTACCCAATAACTTCGGGCAGGTCTTTGGCATTGCAGATCCACTTGTGTCCGAGGCCTTCACTTTTGTCGTAAGAGTGGAAGACGACCGCGGCGCCGCCTGATTCGCGGGACTTTCGAATGGAGTCGTACAGCTGGAAGCAATATCAATACATTAGTAAGACAGAGATTTTTAATTTTTCTCAAAAATATCCGTAAAAGTTGACATTATTCTTTACATATCAGAACGTGAAGTGTATGTATAGTCTATGGTCAGTAAAAAAAATAAAAAGTTAAAAACATTGCAGGCTCGATAAACTCGACAACAATGTCGCATACAAATTCTATTATTGTCGAGTCTCAAACTTCTTAAAAAGTTAAAACGCATATGGTAATAAGTTGGCACTATTCGTATAAAGCCAATTCAAATGACCGGTATCAGTTGTATTGTTGGAACTCCAGACTTTTTTTTATTGTGTTTGAAACAGCTTGTGGTGTTTTCGGTAGAAATACACCTGCAGTTTTTTTTTTAATGGAAAAAGGCGGGAAAGTGTTTAATGGCATTTAATTTTAAGTGATTTGCAATTCTTTGTACCTATTTAATTAATAAAAGTTTATTCTATTTTTTTTCCTTCACCATTTTTGAGAAAAGCTTTATATTAGTCTCGGCTGGAATAGCAATTGCTGGCTTCGTATTAGTTAAACTCACTCATACTCATACTCAGCCAGCAATTGCCTACTTCCAGGCCACGACAATAATGTACTATTATTGGCGAGAAAAAATATTTTGCTTAGAAAATAATAACTTAATGTTGCTACCACATGTTAGACACACATAATTGACGCATTCTAACATTTGGTAGCATAGCATACGGTTGTGGCAACAACTCTGAAGATGAGCTCCATGAGGATCGCATTAGAAATGATGAAATCCGCGCAAGTACTAAAGTCACCGACATAGCTCGAAGAATCGCCAGACTCTAGTGGCAGTGGGCAGGGCACATCGCTCGTAGAACTGATGGCCGATGAGGCTAAAAGGATCTCGAGTGGTGTCCACGGACTGGAAGACAGGTAGGTTGGCCTCCAACAAGGTTGCGAGATCGCGTTGGATGTGGATGGCGCGGGACCGATCTGTTTGGCGAGCCTTGGGGGAGGCCTATGTTTAGCAGTGGACGTCTTTCTACTGAAATGGTGATATTTGCATGCAGTATGTTAGACGACCAGATGGCCTAGTGGTTAGAGAACCTAACTATGAAGCTTGAGGTCCCGGGTTCGATTCCCGTGTCGGGGCAGATACTTGTATGAAAAAAATACGAATGTTTGTTCTCGAGTCTTGGGTGTTTGATATGTATTTAAGAGCGTTTATACCTGCTGAGCTGGCAACGTTGCATTTTTGTTACTTTTTCTCGATTATTCCATAAAAATTTAATGAAAATTAAAAACGTGGTGTATACGAATTGTTCTAATACAGGGTTATTTGTAATTCACTAGCATTCTTTTAACCCTAAACTCCTACCACTTAAACAAATGTTTTTTGTTTTACGGCTTTTGTCATAACTTAGTATTTTTGGTGTAATAACGTTTTGAAAATTTGAGATTACCTCTTATTTTTACGATAATCTGTGTATTTGTATGGGAAAAAAGTGCTTAATTTAAAAAAATCGTAGAACAAAAAACATTTGTTTGAGTGATAGGAATTCAGGGTTAAGAGGATGTCAGTGAATAACCCTGTGTATAGGTAAGTTAATGTGTCTACTGCAATAATAATTCGTGATAAGACTTTGTTTCTTCGTGGATATGGGTAGACAGATGCGGGAGATGGAAAGCAGAGCCGTGTGTCTTCATCGGAATATATTTAAAGAGTAACAAATTAAATTTATAACTAATATGGACAGTTTTATTACAGCGCCACCTGTTAGCATATCTAGGAACTAAATAGATTGCCTTCGAACTAACTGACAGGTGATCAATTAAGTCATCTAGTCCTAGTGAAAGGACATAGATGGCGCTGTTCGCAACAGAATTTATTCTCGTTAAAAACGAACAAATTATTACCTAACCGTTTTTAAAGAAAATAAAAGTCTATCACGAATTATTATTGCAGTAGACACATTAACTTATATAATAGAACAATTTGTATACAAAACATATTTAATTTTCATTCCATTTTTACGGAATAATCGAGAAACACTAACAAAAATGCAACGTTGCCAGCTCAGCAGGTATAAACCCTCTTAAGGCTGTATAGTGTGTGTGTGTGTGTGTCACCTTGACTCCGACGACGTGCGGCACAATGGCGTCGTCGCGCGCGTGCAAGATGGCGACGGGCAGGCTGCGCGCGCGCGCCAGGTGCGCGTCCGTAAGGAAGCAGTGCGAGGCGCAGGACACGAACTGCGAGACGAACGCCAGCTCGTAGTATGGCAGCCACGTGACCAGCTGGACAAACGAAATATAGTAAATAAATAAATAAATAAATAAATATTAGGGGACAATACAACCTAGGTCTCTTCAAGGCTAGAGTGAAAAGGCTGTTACTGAACCAGTGAGGTACAGCTTTGGCCTCATCTACACTTTTCATCAGGTGAGATAGTGGTCAATCACGGGTAGGGAATGCAATCCCGATCTCGCGGGATCCCGATCTCGCGAGATCTCGTGTAATTTTTCGGGATCAATCCCGAAGCATAATATGACGAGATCCCGTTCGAGATTGCCGGGATTGGGCGGCAGCAACGCTACACACATCTACTCGGGGCGCGAGCGGTGCGCGATAAACGAGCTTAGATAAATTAGAGTCAGTCATAAAAAAAGAAATGAATTTATTTGAGTGTGGAGGAACAAGGGGGAGATTTTTGCAGTTTGAATATAATTGTTTAGTCACGCTGTTGCCAACCAGTGTTGAGTCGGAGAGGGCACTCTCAGCAGCTGGGTACATTGCAACGGACATTAGATGCCGTTTAGCAGTTAGCACTCTTAATACACTTCGATTTTTAAGAAGCTACTTTCAAAATCACCCGTAACTACTTTCTAATCTCCTTGAGTTACTACTTTTTGTTTTGATTATGCTAATTTCCAAAAAAAACTTCAATTATTTCGTTAGTAATATTGAAGAATAAAGGTTTTTGTTTTCTTTCAAATAATATTTTATTTTAAATAACCTCACTATCACAAACAAGCAGTTTTCATCGTTTTCAGTCATCCTAACTTTACATTTTTTTTAAACTAGACGAGATCCCGAAAATTCCGGGATCTCGCAGGATTGATATTTCTAATCCCGCGGGATCTCGAATTTGCGATCTCGAGTCGGGATTGCATTCCCTAATCACGGGTCAGTTTTACGTAAAAAAAAAAATCTTACACAAATCGACCTAGTCCCGAACTAAGCAAAGCTTGTACTATGGGTACTAGACGACGATAAACATACTTATATAGATAAATAAATACTTAAATAAATAATAAATAAATAAATATTAGGGGACAATACAACCTAGGTCTCTTCAAGGCTAGAGTGAATAGGCTGTCACTGAGCCAGTGAGGTACACCTTTGGCCTCATCTACACTTTTCATCAGGTGAGATAGTGGTCAATCACGGGTCAGTTTTACGTAAAAAAAAAAAAAATCTTACACAAATCGACCTAGTCCCAAACTAAGCAAAGCTTGTACTATGGGTACCAGACGATAAACATACTTATATAGATAAATAAATACTTAAATACATAGAAAACATCCATAACTCAGGAACAAATATTCGTGCTCATCACACAAATAAATGCCCTTACCGGGATTCGAACCCAGGACCTCTTGCTTCGTAGGCAGGGTCACTACCAACTAGGCTAAAGCGGTCGTTAATAAATAAATATCACGGGACAATTCACACCAATTGACCTAGTCCCAAAGTAAGCTAGGCAAAGCTTGTGTTATGGGTACTAGGCAACGGATAAACATACTTATACAGGGTTATTTATAATTCACTAGCATCCTTTTAACCCTTAACTCCTACCACTTAAATGTTTTTTGTTTTACGGCTTTTGTCATAACTTAATATTTATGGTGTAATAACGTTTTGAAAATTTGAGATTACCTCTTATTTTTACGATACTCTGTGTATTTGTATGGAAAAAAAAGTGCTTCATTTTAAAAAGTCGTAAAACAAAAAAGCATTTGTTTGAGTGATAGGAATTCAGGGTTAAGAGGATGTCAGTTTATTACAAATAACCCTGTATAGATCGGTCCTGCGCCATTCGCATCCAACGCATTCCCGCAACCAGAACCAGGTCGCCGCTCCATCTAGTGGCCTACACACCGCGTCTTCCGGTCGGTGGACGTCACTCGAGAACCGTTCGACCCCATCGGCTGTCAATTCTGCGAGTGATATGCCCTGCCCACTGCCACTTGAGTCTGGCGATTCTTCGAGCTATGTCGGTGACTTTAGTTGTTGCGCGGATTTCATCATTTCTAATGCGATCCCGCAGAGAAACTCCGAGCATAGCCCTCTCCATCGCCCTCTGAGTGGCCTTGAGCTTTCTTATGAGGGCCCATTGTTAGCAGTAGTTCATATTTATTAATATCTGTATTATTGGCTATCTAGAAGAGATTTTTAGCGATAAGACCGCCTATTGCCTGCCTTAACTTATATTTTTGTAATGTCACTACTGTTTTTAGTGTTCAATTAAGAATATTAGTATTGTACTTGTATTACCTAAAATAGTAAGTACTGTGACCTAACCTTTGACAAGGGATGGTGAGCCACTTCATCGGCCAAGTTATTGAAGGGGGCTTCCAGTATTAGCCCGCTTGGCAATGGGAGGGGAGGCCTCTCCAACAGACGTGTAGACAACGTGTCTAAGTTGCCTAGGAGATGGGAAGATATACCTGTACCTGAAAGAAAGATAAGAAAGAAGTTTTTACTCAAAATTTTATAGTATAGATCAGTGTTTCTCAACCTGTGGGTCGCTTCTGTACAGGTCGCCAGAGGTCGAGAGAACTTTAGTAAAAAACAATAAAGATTATAAACAAGGTTCGGATTTTTCATCGCACGGTAAGATGAAAGAAAACTATGGAGTCGATATTAAAGTTAAAATTTAACTCATATTCATACTCATACTCACTTATTTTCTGTCTCATAATACTTTTATCCCTTTATCAGGCTGACAGATCGAAAATGTCAATCGAAAGTTAATCTTCCTTTTTTTTTTTTATGATATAGGGGGCAAACGAGCAGACGGATCGCCTGATGGTAAACGATTACCGTCGCCCATGGACACCTGCGACACCAAAAGAGTCACAAGTGCGTTGCCGGCCTTTTAGGTAGGATTACGCTCTTTTTTTGAAAGCTTGAAGGTCATATCGGTCCGGGAATACCGCAGCAGGAACCTCATTCCAGAGCTTACTTACCTACTTAATGTAATTCAAATGAATTTTTGTAGTACGATGCGGGAAGTCTAGAATATGCTACCAACCAATATAAAACCTATTTTATTCTAGAAAATATGAAAAACGTTGCCATGATATTATACTCATTTTACAATTGTAATTTTGAAATGGATAATACAAACGCCATACCTGCCTTACAAGATTTTGACGCCCATTCCTGTATTTACATGCCCTATGGACTATGGATGTTACGAAATAGAAGCTTTCTAAATGTTCACTTCGTTAGAAATGTAATTTAATTGTAATGTAATTATTATTATAGAAAATGCAATGCATGTAAAATTGAAGCCTGAAAATGGTTTTCAAGGTTGCTGTTTAATTTCCTTGCAATCGAAGTGAAGAGCAGAGTGTCGAGCATTTGGATCCATTTTTCCCTCGACGTCTCTGTCTACCCTCGCCGTACCGGCTCGGGTAGCTATAGGGACGTCTCGGGTGGAATGGCTTGTTTTGTGTTCTTGTTACTTGTGCCTAAATAATTATTGTAGGTGTTAATGATGCTTAGCACTGTTTTGTTTTGTTGTTTAATCTTTTGTTGTATAATTATTTTAATTAGTAAGTAATATTTTGCTCTCGATCCTCTGGGCTGTGGCAGAATATCAGTGTTTTGCTCCTATGAGCAATGTTGACCACTGAGCCACGGCCCTTTTGCACTACTGCAGCGCATACAGACAATATTAAATGTTTTACTTTTAAGTTTATACTGATATCTTTATTTTTGTTAATTTTGATTGTGTGTGCTTGCAGTACCAAATAAACGTCTTTATCTATCTATCTATCTATCATTTTTTTTTATTGTGCGGTAGTTCGTTTTTTTATTTAAAATATCATTTTATTGAATTCAAATCGTTTGTTGCATTTAAAATTTACTCTCGGTATTAATTACATGAATGAGTATGACCCTTTTTCTCAGGAACGCGTAACATACACATACATACATGATAAAAAAGCGAAGGGTCGGGGGATCGCGAAATGTTTTTTCAATACAGTTGCTTAAAAAGTGCCTTTTTTTTGGCTGTATTGCGTGCGCAAAGTTCTTTTTTGCGAACTAGTGCGATTTACTTAGTTTTTTAAATTTGTACTTGTCCAATTCATTGAAGTCTGACGGATGGATGGATGGATGGATGGATGGATGGATGGATGGATGGATGGATGGATGGATGGATGGATGGATGGATGGATGGATGGATGGATGGATGGATGGATCGATGGATCGATGGATGGATGGTTGAACGGACGGACGGACGGACGGACGGACGGACGGATGGACGGACGGATGGATGGATGAATGATGGTTAAGTCTCAAATTATTCTGTTGTATTTTTTTTTCGCAACTGTATTAAAAAACGTCGTTCGATACACGCGCGGAAATGTCATTCTTCACTCGTCCCATATCTCGGGACTCGTGAAGTAAAGCCACACTTTCCGCATTAGCATCGAAATGTACTATTTCACACCAGGGGGGTCGCATCATGAAAAAAGTTGAGAAACACTGGTATAGATAATATAAACATATAGATGGAGCTAGATAAAGAAGTTTTACTTCAGTCGTGTGGTCTAAAGCACACTCGTTTTTTTTATTAAACAGAGACTTCATTACTTTTAGACCTCGTCTATTATATTCCATTTTGGATAGGGATCAATGTTTTTCAACTTCTGATCATAATTAGGTCTCAGTTTTGGGCACAGGCCTCTAAGGATTTGAGAGCTTGAGCTGTAGTTCCCACGTGGGTCCAATGCGAATCGAGAATTTCACACCATAGTGAAAATAAACGGATCACTCACGTCCTAAAACGAGTTTAACTCGACATGTTTCGGGCTAATCCGTAGCCCTTCCTCTCGGAGTCGCACGTCACGGCGGCTGCCAAACGCACGTTGACGTGCGACTCCGAGAGGAAGGGCTACGGATTAGCCCGAAACATGTCGAGTTAAACTCGTTTTAGGACGTGAGTGATCCGTTTATTTTCACTATGAGTGAGTCTCACGGTAGTTTCATGTTTAAAATTTCACACCAATAAATATATTACCTAATGAATGGCCCCATACAAAGAGGCTCGGTTTCTCTGGCCCCTTGTCTATGGTGGTCTGTAGCCACTCATACACCATGAGGGAGTCTTCCACGACCCCGTTCTCACTCGGATGTATGTTTGTCGAGTCGCCGTAACCTATAAAGCAGATAATTTGAAAAGTGTAACATCAGTTTTTAAAAACAAACTTTAATTAAAAATATAGTTGTGGTAAAACGAAGTCAATCCGTACTAATATTATAAATTCGAAAGTGTGTTAGTCTATCTGTCTGTCCGTCTGTTACATTTTCATGCTTAAACCACTGAACTGATTTAGATGAAATTTGGTATGAAGATAGTTTGAGACTCTTGGAAGAACATACATATGATAGTTTTAATAAACGATTGTAAAAATCAAGTCAATCCGTAGTTCAAAACCGAAAAAAACACTTATATTAAATACTGATATTAGATACACAATTACCTCTATAATCGAAGGCTATCGTATGAAATTCCATTTTCTGGAAAAACTTGTAGAGCTGTATCCTGTGTGACGCCGCTCTAGAGTTAGAATTACCTGGAGAATAATATCACGAAATTATTATGATGTACCCCCCTCTAATTCTACCAAGCCGCATCTATCACAAACGAGTCTGCTATGGGTCCTCCCACACATCATCTGCACACAGTTTCACACCTTAGTTACAGGTCTTGGCACCGCTCATCTGCACACAGTTTCACAGCTTAGCCACAAGTCCGCACACTAATCATCTGCACACAGTTTCACGGCTTAGCTACGGGTCCTCACACTAATCATCTGCACACAGTTTTACAGTTTAGCTACGGGTTCTCGCACCGTTCATCTGCACACAGTTTCACAGCCTAGCTACGGGTTCTCGCACCGTTCATCTGCACACGCTTTCACAGCCTAGTTACGATTCCTCACACTAATCATCTGCGCAGTTTCACAGCTTAGCTAGGGTTCCTCACACTAATCATCTGCACAGTTTCAGTTTATCTACAGGTTCTCGCACCGTTCATCTGCACACAGTTTCACAGCCTAGTTACGGTTCTTCACACTAATCATTTGCACACAGTTTTCCAGTTTAGCTATGGGTTCTCGCACCATTCATCTGCACACAGTTTCACAGCCTAGTTACGGTTCCTCACACTAATCATCTGCACACAGTTTTACAGTTTAGCTACGGGTTCTCGCACCTTTCATTTGCACGCAGTTTCACAGCTTAGCTACAGCTCCTCACACTAATCATCTTCACACTGTTTCACACCTTAGCTACAGGTCTTGGCACCGCTCATCTGAACACAGTTTCACCACATGAATAAATACGGAGCAGAATAAAAGCTTCCGAACAGAGCTCGAAATTCTTACCTATTATCATAGGGTTGTCGCTCGGTAAAAAAAATAAATTAAAAATCAAAATATTTTATTCAAACAAGTACCTAAGTATCTAATATCTGTATATCTACAAACACTAAAAACAACCGAACACCCGAACTATGTAGCTAAACGCTAAGCGGTCGCGTCGTCGCTGGCGGCACACCTGAACTTTGTCTACTCACTGAGCTAGTTCAAACCGGTTTGTCTCCGAGCGGGCGCCGGTGCACGTCCCCCCCGTCTTGTCTGTACAGGTCACGCACACATTATGTTGTGCGTGTAGTAGTGTAATGCGTGCGCGACGTTGTTTGAACTTTTTATTCTGCTCCGTATTTATTCATGTGGTTTCACAGCTTAGCTACGGTTCCTCACACTAATCATCTTCACACAGTTTCACACCTTAGCTACAGGTCTTGGCACCGCTCATCTGAACACAGTATCACAGCTTAGGTACGGTTCCTCACACTAATCATCTTCACACAGTTTCACATCTTAGCTACAGGTCTTGGCACAGCTCAACTGCACAGTTTCACAGCCTAAGTACCACCAACCACACACAACCACACATTTTAACAGCTTAGCTACGGTTCCTCACAGTAATCATCTGCACACAGTTTCACACCTTAGCCACAGGTCTTGGCACAGCTCAACTGCACAGTTTCACAGCCTAAGTATAGGTCCTCGCACGGCTGATTTGCGCACAGTTTCGCAACCTAACATTCTCGTGACGCTTATCTGCAGCCTAGTTTAGCTATGAAACAGTGTGCAGATGAGCAATGCGAGGATCCATAGCTAAGCTTTGAAACTGTGTGCAGATGAGCGGTGTGAGGACCCGTAACTAAGCTGTGGGACTGTGTGCAGGTGATTAGTGTGAGGAACCGTAACTAGGCTGTGAAACAGTGTGCAGATGAACGGTGCGAGAACCCGTAGATAAACTGTGAAACTGTGTGCAGATGATTAGTGTGAGGACACGTAGCTAAGCTGTGAAACTTTATGGCCCCCAGCTAAGTTTTGAAACTGTGGGTAGATGACCGTGCGGATTTTTTTAATGTAGTATCAAGCGAAATTAATTTGGGCAAAAGAAAATGGTAATCTAACGTCGATTTTTATTCCTATAAGTTGTATGATGGATGATGATGAAACTGACCGTGGCAATACAGCATGATGGGTGTCTTGGAGTTGGCCAGTTCTTCGTCGAGGATCCTGTTGAGTTGTTCCTTGTCGGTGCCGTGAAAATGGCCTTTGAGTCTTTCGTACGCTGTCTTCGGGAGTATGTGCCATATTCCTGAAGTTAACATACTGTTTGTGCATACTATGTCTATACTCCGTTGTCAAGCGGGCAGTTTGGTGGCTACCTAACATTATAGCTAGGCCGTTTAAATGAGCCCTCGCCCGCGCGGTACAGGGGCTGGGGGTATGACGACAAAGGGGGCCGGGAGAGGGGCGGGCGGCGAGCGCGTCTCGCGTGCCTGCCACCTGCACCTCTCCCGGCCCCCTTTATCGTCATTGGAGGACTCATTTAAACGGTTCAGCTATAGTGATGTCCAATGACAATAAAAAAACTTTTTTTTAAATTGAATTTTCAGATAAATTTTGGAGTTCCCATACATAGCTGCGACGTCGAGACTTGGATAGTTTGTATTGCACATCGCTATATGTTAGGTGTAGCCACCAAAGTGCACGCTTGATAACGTAGTCTAATTATGTCACAGAATATTTTATAGTAAAACAACCACTTCATTTCATCTTTTATAATTCGGACCGCTAAAGAATAAAAACTTTTTAACAAATAATTAAACCGCCGAAAAAACTGAAAAGCAAAAAATAATACCTTTTTTGTTTGACCTTAATCTAGGTACCAGTTTGAAGTCGGTGCCTCAGCACGAGCCAGGAGGAGTGAAAGAAGCCAATCAGGTAGACGATTATAGGTCCACTCCTCCTGGCTAAGTGCTGAGGCACCGACTTCAAACTGGTACCTAGATTAAGATCAAACAAAAAAGGTATTATTTTTTGCTTTTCAGTTTTTTCGGCGGTTTAATTTTTTGTTAAAAAGTTTTTATTTTATATTTTTTTTCCATCCTTGGGTTAATTTTTTTTCCAAATTTATAATACCAACTTCAAGGTATACCCTATCTATCCAATAAAAAAGAATGATGAAAATCAGACTACTCTGTAAAAAGTTATTCAATCATCCCCTGTTTTCCTACCCTTAGGGTAGGAATATTATTTCTAAATTTAAATGGGTCCACCCTTGGGGTATACACTTTCCAATAAAAAAAGAATCATCAAAATCCGACTACTCTGTAATAAGTTATGCGTGGTCATATAGTACAATCAGTAACTGACCAATCAATCATCCCCTGTTTTTCTACCCTTAGGGTAAGAATATTGTTTCCAAATTTAAATGCGACCACCCTCGAGGTATACGCTTTCCAATAAAAAAAGAATCATCAAAATCGGACTACTCTGTAAAAAGTTATGCGTGATCATACATAAAAAAAAAATATACACTTCGAATTGAGAACCTCCTCCTTTTGTTTTCGTCGGTTGATAAAATTTGCTTTCGTCGTGTTTTTCCGAATAAGTATATTATCATTATCTCCCATTGAAGTGCACAGGCCTCCTCGCAGAGTAATAAAGCTTGGACCGAAGTTCTCACGTGGGCCCAATACGGACTGGGAACTTCACACACACCAATAAAATTACTTTGTTTTACTTCCTTAACTACGAGATGATGATTCAAAACAAATATACACGTCGACTTGAGAACCTCCTCCTTTTGTTTTCGTCGGTTGAAAATGAATACTCACCAATTTTAATAGGACAATTGTCCACTTTTGATTGGTATTCGATGCTTAGGTTCCTGGCTCCCTCGATGCCAGAGGCGGCGGGGTCATCGAAGTCTGTGTAGAGGGGCCATTGCACTGAAAATAATAAACATTGGTAATGTATTGTATCCACCACTCTCTCTCTGACCACGCCACACCACCACTCTCTGACCGAAAGTCAAAAGTCCAAGCTTAAGGTTTGCCAAAGAGCAATAGAGCGCAGCATATTAGGTGTGAAAAGGCTAGATAAAATCCGGAACACCACGCTGCGCTCAAAAACACGCATAACCGACGTTGGGAAAAAGACTGCTAAGCTAAAATGGGACTGGGCCGGACATGTCTGTCGCATGCACCCACAAAAATGGGCTCACACGATCACTTGGTGGGTGCCGGAGAACGGCCAGCGACGACGAGGCAGACCAAGAAGGAGATGGCGGGACGATTTGGATGTGTACGCAAAAGACTGGCCTGACATTGCGCCGGACCGGGAGTTGTGGAGGTCAAGAGGGGAGGCCTTTGCCCAGCAGTGGGACACTATAACAGGCTAACAAAAAAAAAATGTACTGTATTGTATACCTATATGATTCAGGCGTTACTTTGCGGAGGTCCATGTTAGATGGCGCTAGGAGTCGCTACAGACAACTATACTTCATTTGATTTAGAATTGAAAACCACAACATCGTTATATTGCGGCTCGTCAACTATTTCTTACCTAGCAAATAGTACAGTACAATAGTATGGGAGCTGCAAAATAAAAAAGTACAAATTGTAAAGAGATTACAGTTCACGAGCCGCAATATAATGTTGTTGTGGTTTATAATTCTAAATTAAATGGAGTATAGACAACGGATAAACATACTCATAAGAGTATTGTGCCGCACCTTTCACTCTTGTTTGAAACTATTAGCATTATCTGGCACTGCACTGCTTTTGGTGATCAAAGATAGAACATTACTACAGAGGCCGGGAAGTTATGGGTTGCCGGGCGAGTAAGTTTGAAATTGGCATGATACGAGGCCGGCAACCCCTGTTAAAGGTTTATTTTTAGAGAAATACAAGTAAACTAGATAAAAATATAACTAACATATTTATTACTATTTATTTCGAACAAATAATTCATTCAGTTCATAATTCATAAATATATTTTTTTTTCATAAGCGTAGTGGCAGAATGTCATATATGTACATAATGAACCAAAACACAAATGCTTCTTATAGTTTTTTTTTAATGGCTAAATGCCATGATGCCATAGACCTATAAACGTCATGGTGCTGTGTCACATGAAACAATAGACGATCGCTTTCCCGGCCAAGGCCTGCAATTCTGTAAGAAAATCCATTACATAGCACTTGTCTAACCGCGCCCGCAACGTGATACGTCCCAGCCCAGCCCCAGACTATTATTTGGAACGTAAGGTTAACATTTCATTGCATCTTTGAGAAATAGTACATTACTGCAGCGGCCGCGAAATAGGGGATTGCCGGCCGAGTAGTAATAGATGGCCGAGTGTTAACGAGGCCATCTAGAGATACGAGGCCGGCAATCCCTGTTCGTGGCCAAGGCTTGTATAGTGCTTTTCTCAAATAAATCCAAGGAAATGACACGAATGTTCAACTTATATATTCATATTTAATTCAAATTGTTTTTTTTTGATTCCCGCCAAAATATTTTTTTCCAGCAATTTATTTGTAAGCTGTTCCAGTTAATGTTTTTGACGCAAAATCTTGAGATGATTTATATTTATTAAAAAATTACGACCTTATTAATTGGTTATTTTAATAAATTGTTAACAATAAACGCCAATCCTTATTTATTTTATTAAATCTAGCCAAGTAAGATATTAAAAAGTAAATTCACAAACTAAATTTTTCTTAATTGGCAGTATGTCATTGATAGTCAATAAAAGAAAATACGACCCACTAAAACAAAAGACAATCTCTTTGCTGGCCTTGGCCAGCAATGTTTGTATGAAATTCCATTATTGTCGTCTAATTTGAAATTAGAACGAATCTTCCTCAACTGCTATACAATGGCATACTTCGTGTTCTATTGTCACGACTATAAGGACCACATTTCCTTGGATGTTTGAGAAAAGAATATTTTCTCAAACATGCTATGAAATATTGACGTTATGTTCCTTAAAATACGCCACGAACTGTCACGTTGCAGGTGCGGCTAGACGAGAGGTCAATAATGGAATTTCATACAACATTGCTGGCCAAGGCCAGCAAAGTGATCGTCTATTGTTTTATGTGACACAGCACCATGACGTTTAATAGGTCGACGTGGTCGACGTGGATGGATGGATGGATGGATGGATGGATGGATGGATGGATGGATGGATGGATGGATGGATGGATGGATGGATGGATGGATGGATGGATGGATGGATGGATGGATGGATGGATGGATGGATGGATGGATGGATGGATGGATGGATGGATGGATGGATGGATGGATGGATGGATGGATGGATGGATGGATGGATGGATGGATGGATGGATGGATGGATGGATGGATGTTGATGGATGTTGGTTGATGGATGTTGATGGATGTTGATGGATGTTGGTTGATGGATGTTGATGGATGTTGGTTGATGGATGTTGATGGATGTTGATGGATGTTGTTGGATGTTGATGGATGTTGATGGATGTTGATGGATGTTGTTGGATGTTGATGGATGTTGATGGATGTTGATGGATGTTGATGGATGTTTATGGATGTTGGTTGATGGTTGTTGATGGATGTTGATGGATGTTGATGGATGTTGGTTGATGGATGTTGATGGTTGTTGATTTATGTTGATGGATGTTTATGGATGTTGATGGATGTTGATGATGTTGTTGGTGATGGTGATGGTGATGGTGATGGTGATGATGATGGCGGTGATGATGGTGGTGATGATGATGATGATGCATGTTTGAGAAAAACTCTATACAAGCCTTGGCCACGGACAGGGATTGCCGGCCACGTATCTCTAGATGGCCTCGTTAACACTCGGCCATCTATAACTACTCGGCCGGCAATCCCCTATTTCGCGGCCGCTGCAGTAATGTACTATTGTATTGTATTGTATTGCATTATCCGGCCACTGCTGGACGTAGGCCTCCTTAATATTGCGCCAACACTCGCGATCCTGGGCTTCATCCAGCCGCTGCCAGCTGTCCTCCTAAGGTCGTCATTCCAACGTGCACACTACACTACACTACGCTTTCCCAAACGTGGTCTCCACTCTAGGACACTTCTACTCCAACGATTGTTGGTTCTACGGCAAACGTGACCAGCCCATTGCCACTTCAGCGTGCTAATCCTTCGGACTATGTCAACGACTCCCATCTTTTGCCTGATAAGCTCGTTGCGGACCCTATCTCTCAACGAGATACAGAGCATAGCCCTCTCCATAGCACGCTGAGTGACTCTGAACTTATGGACTAAACGATACACGATGCAGAGTTCAAAAATCAAATTCGTAGCCTAATATAAGGACAGTAAATAGATGGCATACCAAAGTTGGCGAAGATGAGGCTGCGTCTAAAGGTCTTGGAGTAACGGAACACCAGGGGCACCAGCGCCACATGCAAGACTAGGAGCCCCGCCGTCAGCGCGCCGCCTAGGAGCACCGCCCTGCGGAGCATAGTGTCTAAAGATGGCGACTGACTTGTAACATTACCATATGTACACCTTGACAAGTTCGTTCGTGACAAGTGGTAGAACCAAGATGCAGTCAGCATTTGCCGCACTTATTAAAAAAATCTTGATAAGGTTAACAAAGGCTTTCTGCCATAGCTGGGCATTAACTCGTTAATTCGTTAATTGTTAATTAACGATTAATGGCAGTAGGTAACGGTAATTGTGGCAGAATATCAGTGTTTCGCTCCTATGAGCAATGTTGACTGAGCCAAGGCCTTTTTGCACTACTGCAGCGCACACAGACAATATAAAATGTTTACCTACTTTTAATTTTGTGCTGATTTTTGTATTTCGGTAGTCTTGATTGTGTGTGTTTGTAGTAACAAATAAACGTTTTAGGGCAGGTTGACGAGTGCAGTGCGGCACGACGCGTGCTGTAACTAGCTAGATATACCTTATCAGCGCGTGTGAGTGAGAAAACTGCGAGGAAATTCGATTCATAATGATTCGTTTGATTGAATGTAACGTCATTATTACTTAGTGTCGGCGCTTAGAGTGACGAACCCAAACCAACACTTTTTATACGCAAGTCACTAACGCAACGACGTAAAAATGAAATTTTCATCGCATATTTATTAACGGATTAACGTTAACTAACGTTAAAACATACGGAATGTAACGCTTTAACGTTTAACGAGGTTATTTTTTTCTGTAACGGAGTAGCGGATTAACGAAGTTAACTGTTTGAGTAATAATGCCCTGCTATGCTTTCTGCGACGGGGTTCTACCGAGAGTCACGCGTGAACATATCTAGGTATAACACGGTATAGTCGGGGTAAAAAAAGGTTCGCCACTTTTCGACCTTAATTCGTTGACATAGAGTCGAAAAGTGACGAACCTTTTCTTACCCCGACTATACAACACGAGCAGTACAGTCAGTACTGCAAGCCGAGCCGCATCCACTGGAGTGTCGGTTTTTATCCTAAGCAGACGGAGTCGCAGGCAACAGCTAGTAACACATAAAACACAACATTCATTGCATACTCAACTAAAATCAGTACAAATCATTGACATTGACATTAACTTTGAACACACAATACTTTGTTTGGTACACGTGTCACTTACCAACAAAAGTATTAAAGCTATCAGTATTATTGATAACTTTTTGTAATCTTATTAATTCCGGCTCTGATAAATGATTGTTAAGATCATCATGATCATGATTTATAAATACAGAATAAGTTTTGATCATTACTATGTAAGATGCTCTATAAAGCTATAGGTATCGCCACGAGAGTTGAGGTCACGCACACAACAACATGTCATGTAATGTAATGACAGCAGGATTTTGACATTTATTCATACCAAGTTTAGAATGACAGTTTCCCGTGAAGCGGCTGTAACTGCGTACCACTGCGTACCATGGCCATGTTTCATCTGTTCTCAATTATGGGTTAATTATGTGGGGGAACTCTGTGAATGCCGATAAGGTGTTCAGGTTACAAAAAAAATGTGGCTGACGGACAGTTGCAAACCAATTTTTAAGAAATATAAAATATTGCTTTTAGTGTGTATGTACTATCGCCCCAAGCGCCAGATACCCATTTTCAAAACAAATTTGCTTGCAGCCGTTGATGTTTATTGCTATGGATTATTATGGACAGATGTCTAGCCACTGCACGCAAACTGGGCCTTTAAGGCGGTTATCTGGCGCTTGGGGCGATAGTACATAAGGAAAGTCTGCTTATTTGTTAAGGCTCAAAGTCAATATTTCAGAGAGTGCTCCAGTGCACATACTAGTAATCAGAGAGCACAGTATAAGAATCTCCTATTTCAACCACGATGCTCCTCTGACATATATAAGAGGAACGTGTGCAATATGTGTGTGGTAATATATAATAAGCTCCCAAGTGAGCTAAAATTGTTACATGGTACAAAATTCCAAGGAACACTTACTATGTGGCTACTAAGTAAATTGTTTTTACACTGTTAAGGAATACTTAAACCATAAAGTATCTAATCGAATTTATTGACATCCCTTTAATTTTATTGATATTTAATGTTGATTTTGATTTTAATTTTTGGCTTTTTTTTTATTTTAATATTGATTTAGTTTTGATTTTTATTTGACTTTGACTTTGATTTTAATTTTGATATTAATTTTGATTTTGATTTTAATTTTAATTTTGATTTTAATTTTAATTTTGACTTTAATTTTAATTTTGATTGATATTGTTAAATTTTATTATTTTTGTTATTTTGATTCAATGATAATTATTTGATTGAAACACTAATTTGAAAATTTGCATGTCGAGCTGTCGGCTGAATACTGTGACTGTACTTGTTTATTACTCATAAGACCTTGTAAACGTATTCTGGCAAATAAAGATTTACTTACTTACTTACTTACTGACCAAGTTCAACAGACTCAACGTAGCAAGTTCAACAGACTCAACAGCAACTTACAAGATTTTTGTTAAGAATTATTTAGGAAAATACATCTAGTTGAACCAAAACGGATAATAAAATATTTAGATCTATTTTATTTACTTAAATCATATTTTTCGCTATTTATAAAATACCGATTTTTTTGTTGCAATTATTTCTTATCAGTTTCAAATTATTTTATTTCATAAATAGGTTATATGAACAAAGAAAAATTATAATATGCATAGTATTGCGTAGGTATTCAACATCATATAAATGTCAGGATAATCTAATGATTTCCAATCACAGCAACCTTAGGTCAAGCGGGTTACTGTAATAATGATAATAAATAACTAATATAACAGCTATCTTATAATAATTATATTCAATAGAAGTATTAAAATAACATCAGATTAAGAGTTACTCCATTTAAAGCGCTTCTCAAGCTATTGATATAAATACATCCAATTGTAAATTCTAGTTACAAATTTAATGATTTATTGTTAGTTTAGTATTATTTGCTGTAATTTAATTATTTATGGACCTGTAATTAATGTATGATTGTAATGAAACATTATAAATGCAAAAGACTCTGTTTTTAGGCATTATGCCAATTACACCATTGCTAAATTGGCATTAGAAATAACATGACCAAAAATATTTCTTCCTAGATTCTAAGCTATCTTCTTACATAGATACCAAAATAATGCACAATGAATTTAATAAAGGTTGTGACGGTTCACAGTATGGAATTTGACCTTTTTTCGGACGTGGTTGTTTTATTCCAGAATTGGCTAGTATTTGATATTTAAAAGGGTAGAGTAGAACTCCCGTGTGACAATTATGTATATTTTCCAACTTATGGAGGTTTGTAAAATGCTCTTTTTCTTTGGTTGAAAAGTGAAAAAAAATTATTGCTCCGAAATTATGGGAATGGAATTGAATTACTAATAAAATAAATAAATAAATATCACAGGACAATTCACACCAATCAACCTAGTCCCAAACTAAGCAAAGCTTGTACTATGGGTACTAGACAACGGATAAACATACTTATATAGATAAATACATACTTAAATACATATTAAACATCCAAGACTCGAGCACAAACATTCATATTTTTCACACAAATATCTGCCCTGACCGGGAATCAAACCCAGGACCTCAAGCTTCGTAGTCAGGTTCTCTAACAACTAGGCTATCCGGTCATCTAACTAATTAACTAAATGAACTAAAACAATTACTTTGCTCACCCGCGACCTTACAATAGTTACGTTTATGCAAGAAATGTGCGTTCATGCAGTTCCTCCACCTCCACACTGTACGAACACACACAAATCACATAAACCCAACCATCACCACCACCAAGCTACACTGACGCGTTTCGAACTCAACCAGAGCTCATCTTCAGAGTTACCACAACCGTATGCTATGCTACCAAACGTTAAACTAACAAACCAAAACAAATGTTTTAACTTGTCACTGTAACTTCTCAAGTACCCACTTTATTTTTCTTATTCTCAAACTACCCCACAAAAATTAACTTTTATTGACATATTTAAAACTACCTTGAATTTTTTGTTTATTTATTTATAAGGCATATTTAATTAATACTAACTGTTCAAATTCGACCCAAGCCGCAGTAAAGGAGAAGATACTAAATTTACCTGTTCATTAATAATAGACCCCATAGTGTTGTACCTAATTATTTCCATGCATTCCAGAGCATCCAGACGCAACCCCTTGCCGCAATAATGTAACACTTCATAAGAATCTGAATCTAACAATGAATGATTTGATTCCAACAAATGTTTTGCAAAATTCGATCTATCTGGATGCTCATTCCTATATGCCGAAACATGCTCTTTAAATCTAGTATTAAAACTTCGGCCTGTCTGTCCTACGTATATCCCATTGCAGTCATTACAAGTAAGCTTGTATACCCCCGATCTAGTTCCCTTATCTACCTGTTCTTTGTGGTTACATAGCCTAGAGTACAAAGAGTTGTTAGTCTTAAAGGCAACATTAATATTGTTTGATTTTAAAATGCCATAAATCTTATCAGACAAACCCCCGACGTAAGAGATGCTAGATCTATATTTGTTAGTAGACTGAGAAGGTAACGCAGCGTAAAGCATGCTATTTACTAACCGTGCCTGCTTCTTTTGAACTAAACTATCTACCATTGATTTTGTATAACCATTTGAGATCGCTATCTGATAAATAGTACTCAACTCTAAATCATAATGTTCCTTAGAAAGAGGCACAGTCAACAATCTATTAACATAACAATGGAAAGCAGCCAGTTTATGCTGCCACGGATGATTAGAAGATGCTGGTATAACAGCATCTGTGTACGTGGGCTTACGGTATATTTTAAATTGATGTTTACCATTTAATTTTGAAATCGTTAAATCCAAAAAGTTCAACGAACAATTTTCCTCCAATTCTTTTTTGAACCTTATCTTTACGTGCTTGTTATTCAAACCATTAATAAACACGTCAAGCTGTCTCATACTCCCTCTCCAGCATAGGATCAAATCATCAACAAACAGTTCGTACAGTGTGGAGGTGGAGGAACTGCATGAACGCACATTTCTTGCATAAACGTAACTATTGTAAGGTCGCGGGTGAGCAAAGTAATTGATTTAGTTCATTAATATGGACCTCCGCAAAGTAACGCCTGATTCAATAAATTAAATCTAACTAATTTGTATAAAATTACACTTTCGGCCACACAATACAATTAATTTGCGATTTGAAAAGTGTCAACCCTGAATGACCAATTTTCAACCAAATCATTAGTTAGTTATAACTTCTATACCAATCGAGATTATGTCCCGGTTTTTTTAGTATAAATTAACCATTGTCTGGGGTTATTTGTTGTGTAATAACTTTGTGCTAATGCGACTTGGTTTAAGAGAAAAAAATTAAAAACGAAAAGTTAAAAATTATTAATTTCTCGTGTTGTACTAACTGTAGAAGGTTCCAAAAGGTCTCTAAAAATGCAGCTTTAGCCATTCTTTAATTTCAAGGGATCATTAAACATTCAATCCCATAATTTCGGAGCAATAATTTTTTTTCACTTTTCAACCAAAGAAAAAGAGCATTTTACAAACCCCCATAAGTAGGAAAATATACATAATTGTCACACGGGACACGTTAGTCTACCCTTTTAAATATCAAATACTAGCCTATTCTGGAATAAAACGACCAAGTTCGAGAAAAAGGTCAAATTCCATACTGTGCGGTTATTTCGTCATTATTTGTGCAGGTAATTATGTAAAGCCAAGACAACATCTACGTGTTAATTAAAACGACTGAAACATACCTGTGGAGCGCGTTATAAATATTCGGCAATCGCATTGGTCACCATAGCTGTTGGGCAAGAACCTTAGATTAAAAAAAATATATTTAAAAAATAACTTACGTGGTCGTGTACAAACACACGCAGATCAAAAATCCTTCGTACATTTTACGCACTACAAACGAAAAAACTTGTCTTAAATAACACCAAAAACTTTAAAAGGATTACAGGTAGTTAGTAACTGAAGTGCGCATTCAAACTTAAAACATAATTAATCGCTAAAATAATTAATATTTCAACGTTAAATGTTAAATCGTGGTGGGGACTACAAATAAAAGGGAGAGACACTCAAACTGTCACGAGGAACTAACATTGAGCTCGTTGCTTTTTTGTAGTATGAGGCACGAATTGAATTTAAAATAGTTATGTTGAATTTAATTAAATAAATTAAGCAAAATTCCGGCACCGATTATAAAAACCTTCGAACTTTTGACGCAGTTTCATTTTGACGCATACAGACAGTTTGATTTTGACGTTGACGTATTTCAATTGACATTAGCTGCTGTGAATTGACTAGGGTTGAGTATTGCCCGTAAAACCGGTTCGATTATATCGATTTTCCAAATGGTATTGTGAACAAAAAAGAAAAAATAATTACCAATAACCATATTTATATAGCTCGAGCGAAAATGGTTGACTGAATATTTTGTAGTAACAATTATCGCATAGTTTTTTTTACAAGTTGCAAAGTTTGTATGTAAATTGTCTTCAAATCCATAATAAATAAATAAATAAATATGAATAAATATATATCACGGGACATTTCACACCAATTGACCTAGTCCAAAAGTAAGCTA
This sequence comes from Archips crataeganus, assembly GCA_947859365.1. Lineage (NCBI taxonomy): Eukaryota > Metazoa > Arthropoda > Insecta > Lepidoptera > Tortricidae > Archips > Archips crataeganus. Next base: position 9,175,722 of record OX402071.1, read on the forward strand.
AGCAAAGCTTGTGTTATGGGTACCAGGCAACGGATAAACATACTTATATAGATAGATACATACTTAAATACATATTAAACACCCAAGACCCGAGAACAAACATTCGTATTTTTCATACAAATATCTGCCCCGACACGGGAATCGAACCCGGGACCTCAAGCTTCGTAGTCAGGTTCTCTAACCACTAGGCCATCTGGTCGTCTAAATAATAATAATTATGTTACACAATGAAACAAAGTATTAGTTTATAATTTTGTTTGTCCCATTTTTCCAGTAAAGGCCACAACAAACCAGGACCGTGGGGCGCCGACAGAACGTGCCCAGCGCGGTCAATAACACTGAATCATATACGCTGTGCCGCGCTCCCAGTGTTTGTCACCGTATATATTATGATTCAGTGTTATTGATCGCGATGGGCACGCTCCGTCGGCACTCAACGCTCCCGATTTATAGTGGCCGTAAGTAAACGAATAATAACTGTTTATTCGTAACGGTGGTTTTGAATGGTCCACCCACCCTGGTAACAGCAATGATTTTTTTGAAATTCACAAAAGCGGCAGTCAAATCCTGAAAACTAGTTTAATAATAAATGCTTTCCATAATTCGTTAAAAAAATAAGTGCTCTTATTTTAATGCTTCAGCATCATGCGATAAATTAGAAGATAGGATTTCAAAAATAATACAGTCAATAATTAAGTATTTATATTTAATTAAGTGAATATTTAAAGAGAGCTACGAGTATACTCATAAGCTCCACAAGTCACCAAATTAAATCACGCTTTTGAACCGTAGAAAAAACAAACGCCATGATAACGATGTGTGAGAAATACATTTGACTAAAATTTTATTGGACAGTGCTGGTTGTGTAGTTTTAAAGATAAAAATAAAAATAAATATTAGGGGACAATCTTACACAAATCGACCTAGTCCCAAACTAAGCAAAGCTTGTACTATGGGTACTAGACGACGATAAACATACTTATATAGATAAATAAATACTTAAATACATAGAATTTAAGATTTCGCCAAATAACTGTCTTTCTTGCACAAAAGTCTATGACGACACGCTCTTTGGTGTTAATGGTTTAGCAATCGTTGTAGTAACCATTCAGTTTCAATTCAGCCTCGGAACTCTTCGTTATGGGTGGTCCGTGGCGCACTTAGGGGGCTTTTGAAGTGAAAAGTTTTTCGATTCGGTCAGTAGGGGTTTTGTGCTGTTTACCATTCGACATGTTTTTTATTAGGCACTGGTACAGTTAGTCTTCCGACGTACACTTTCCTCTCCATCCCGTCGACGATGTCTAACTTAGGTGAAGTAAAACATCGTATCTCAAGTAACTCTTTTGTTAGATATTTGTTAGTTAAATTTGCAGCCCTCATGATATCGATTACAGCTGGGGCATAAAAATGGTATTTACCGTACAGATTCTGATAGTCACCAATAATGCTTCCAGTCAAAACTGCTGCGTAGGTAATTTCAATTAAAACTACAGTTTTGTGAGCAGATAATTTCAAAGTCATTGTTTGTCCTGGTTTAGTTTCTATAAACCCGTCTTCGGCTATACCCATCGGTAGATTTCTGCTTTTGACTTTAATATCACGCCATTTTTTAGCGTATCTAAAGTGATTGTTGTGTAAATTAATTATTATATCATAATATATGTCCTCGTCAGGAATTCCTTTTTTCTCCCATGAGGAGCGAACAACTGTTTCCACATTTTGGAAAATGCTGACGTTTGATCTGACAGTGCCACTTGAATTATTGATAAAACTTTGTCTCTTAAGTACAACATCTTCTATAACGGGCTCTAGTATTCTAACACTCTTCACATATAGTTTTCTTCTGACTGGTTCCCATTTGAAATAGTTAAACAAATCGTCGTAATTCGTCGGGTCTTTGAGGAATAAATTGTTAGGTGCCTTTCCAAGTTCTACTTTGAATCCTCTATTTAAATTATAGTCTGTAATATTGAATATTTTTACCTCTTTGTCCGTTACCAGTTTTATATCAGAGCCATATGTTTGAATTTTCACATCTCTCCTGGAAGATCCCACTGTTATATTTATTTTCAGTCTAGCTTCAATTATTAGAGGTATTGTTACTAAAAGTATAAAACTTTTCATCATCATTTGTTTGGAGAACATTTTATATTGGTCGTAGAAATCGTAATGCATAACTGACTAGATAAATGTTTTATTGCGCATATAGCAGCAATCAATAAATTTACTAGCTTCACAATAGGCTGCACATGTTTATTATGATTGAAATCTGAAATAACACAGCCATCGGTGAGAAGTAACTACTGTTCTCATTAGTGTCTATATTCAAATGGTTGCTAGGAAGAAATCACTTTCATGTGATGAGACCGTGCTCTGTCTTGCTTTTTCTGTTAAGTAACTCATTGTAACCTAATGATTAGTGATGTTAGAATTTTTTTAATTTATATTGTACTAGCTGTTGCCCGCGACTTCGTCTAAAAAGAATTCGTTTATCGCTATCCCGCGGGAACAATGCTTTATTCCGAGATAAAAATTATCCTATATCCTTCCCAGGGTCTCAAACTATCTCTGTACCAAATTTCATCTAAATCGGTTCAGCGGTTTAAGCGTGAAGAGGTAACAATAAGTAAGTATGGTTAATATTAAGTAAGTATGGATTGTCATGAAATTGTGGCGTGCATGCCATTTTTAATTAATATCTTAACTCTTGCGCATTTCATTGTGTGTGCACCTCTGCTATGATATGTCGTTTTAACGGATGGAATATCATTACAGATCTTAAAGCTACAAGCCGACTCGTACAGATCTTTTTCTCTTATGCCTGACAGTTTTATGTTCAGGCTTGACTGTAGCTTAATAAATTAATAATGTATAGACAGACATACAATAGTTAAAATATTTACTAGAAAAGTTAATCGTTTGTTTGTTTAACTCGACCCCAGCTATCGCAAAAGCGGGGAAGGTCAAGATTATATTACTTAATATTATATTCAATGAAGTATCTGTCAGTTCGTTTGCTACATTGTCGAAATCATTTTTTTATTCGTTTAATAGGTTTTGACAAAGACTACTCTGTAATCTGTATTCTGTAATTGTGAAATCCGAACCAGTTTCTATTTTTGCATGGGAAAATTAATTTTAACCTCGTAACTCCCATCGTACATTAAAAAGTACAAGTTAATTGTAAGAATAAATGTTTAGTGTACTACGTGGAGTCCAAATTTTTTACCATGAAATAGAATCTCTAAATAACCTGCAATAATTTCCAAAATCACAAATCTGTCAATTCTTCGCTCGGTCTGTAGTATTGTCTGACATAAAAAGTTGGAACTTACGAGATTAAACTAAAAACCTGTTCTCACCATTCATGATTAGGTACAAGAAAAAACTACTTAATTTACATTGCCTAGAACTAGACTTAAAGATTTCCTACTAAAGCGCATACTGCGACATACTGCGATAAACGTCGAACATGATAGCTTGAAATTTTGTTATTAGTACGACAGAATCAAATACCGTATAGTCAGTTTACTTTGGCCCCGAAGAGTAACTTTGACCATTAGCATTAAATCTGTCCAGATTTTATTATTATGTACGTTGAAATTATATTGCTATGTATAATCAGCGCTGCAGGCGTCTAACGCCTCAGCATAATGCTGAGTCAGCGACCGTTTCACTTTTGCATGGACACACATGCAGATCTGTGTATTTATTACTTCGTTGTTTTGTGAACCTTGTTTATTTGTATGATTTTGTGTGTACTTTCTTGTATTTGTGTGTCTTGTAAAAGTGAATAAATGTCTTCTTTCTTTCTTTCTTTCTTTCTTTCTTTCTTTCTTTCTATGTGGTTGGTTTTACCACCCACGTTTTTATGTTTTTATTAGACCCTTCTTCATTATGTAGTTATCATTTGGGCCAAAGTTAACCCCTTTGGGTCTGTGCCCTGTGAAGTATATAGGCTAGGATGATGATGATGATGACTCCGAAACGTTTTATAATTATAATGCCTTAAAATCTCACGATTTCTCACTCATAACTAGTATTTTTAGGGATTTCTTCACGAACTACATTTTGCTAAAATTACATCGACGTTTCGAGCAAATTGTCATTGCAGCAGCGGTGGTCACAAGTTAAAAGTACGCCGACTTTACAATATGTATTATAAATATTATAATAAACTAGCTGTTGCCCAAGACCTCGTCTGAAAGCCGCAAGCCATGCAGAAGAGTCGTGGGAAGGGGGCACGTCGCAGTTGCGGCTCACCCTTGAATCAGTTTTCACACTAAATGTATAGAAGCGTCGCGATCCAAAGCAGACAGAAGAGACGGGGCGGAGACGCGGCCTGCGTGCGAACAAACGACGCGGACTGCGACGCGCCCCCGTCCTACGTCTCTTCTGTCTCATTTATCGTTGCCCCGCAAGAACTATGCCATTTTCCAGGATAAATACTACCTTATGTCCTTTTCCGGGACTTAAACTATCTATATGTATAAATCAATTCAGCTGTTTAATCGTGAAAAGATAAAAGACAGACTGCCATACTTCTGCATTTATAATAATTGGTATGGATATCTTGCAAACGGTGGCATTATTAATTGTCTAGTTTTGTTAACAGATTCCGAACCATAAACTAGTATGTTTCCATGAATCGCTTGTAAACTTCAAAAAAACCCAATCATTCATATCTCTTCCTGTTACTATTTTTTTTATCATAACTAGGCCAAAGATCATCGAAACATCTCAAAGTCATTAATTTATGATTTAAAAGAATAGTAGGTCACTAATAATACAAGAGCATTTTATTTTTATTTACTAGGACATTTATACTGGAATAATGGAAATTAAAACTGTGTTTTATGTTTTAACTATTATAGTTTTAAAAACAGTGACCGCTAAAATATCAATAGATGTAAAAACTGACTCTAACCTGAAAAATGTATCTATAACATATACTGGTGCCGATGTAGAAGTGATAAATGCTCAGGAAATCGCACGATTTCATCTAAACAGTCACATTTTCAAAGAAGCCATTAAAACTCATTTCGGAAAGAAACCAAGCAGTTTTTATTTTAAGTCGCCCACCCCCTGGGGCGATTTATACAAAAAATATAACTGGGAACAAGTTACAAGAGTGTTAACAGTGAAGTCCGCTAGTGTGCATGATATTATATCGAAACCTGTCGTGGTATTAGCTCATGATTTCGAAAATCCATCGAACAAAACCGTAAAGGTTAGCACAGGAATAAGCCAATCGGTCGAAAATACAGTGACAACCAGCTGGACCAGGAATCAAGAAGTTTCGATATCTCAAGAAATCGAATACGATTTGAATATTTTAGTCGCGAAATTATCCGGTACTACGGGATTGACGTACACCTCTAGTTACGGGAAGAGCGAAGAGAAGTCCGAATCGGTAACTATCGGGACAACTAGTGGTGTGGAAACGGAACTAAATCCAGGGCAGGCTGTGACAGCTGTGCTTTCAGCCAAACGCGGCTATTTCGAAATAGAGGTTGTGTACGCGGCAAAATTGAGAGGAAATGTCGCTGTTAATTTTAAACATAGCCACAAGGGTCACCATTTTTGGGGGCCTCCAATCGAAAATATATTTACGAGTGGTGTTTTACAGAACGAGATAACGGAGGTTCAGCATATTAAAGTTGGATTTTATGCCGAAGCTTCTTTGAAGGTCTACGACAAGGAAACTGGGTTGCCGTTGTAAAAACAAAATGTTCTATACTCTGATCAAATATTACTAATGTATAATTAAATAGCTAGTATTTAATAATTATTCTGAATGAATGCTACCAAGTGACATTAAAATATTATGACGAATATTATTATGATTATTAATAATATTAATATTATTTAAAAGCGAAAAAGTTTTTCGGGTGCGCCGGTGGGACTCGAACCCGTCTCCTGGGTATGCGCCCCAACGGGTGTTCTACCAATGGAACCACGTCGCATCCAACCGACTCTCCCGAAATTCTTAATCGCTTACATACGCCAACAGTGGCGTGTGGTAACATCCATCGCAACTATTAGAAGCTACGACTCCTACGTTCCAAATTACATTGGAAATGCGTAAGAAATGATGTACCACATCTATTTATTCAAATATTATTTATTTTATTAGCAGTACGGCTGCTCACCGAATCTAAGATTATTTAAAAGCGAAAAAGTTTTTCGGGTGCGCCGGTGGGACTCGAACCCACGTCTCCTGGGTATGCGCCCCAACGGGTGTTCTACCAATTGAACCACGTCGCATCCAACCGACTCTCCCGAATCCCGAGTCGTAGCTTCTAATAGTTGCGATGGATGTTACCACACGCCACTGTTGGCGTATGTAAGCGATTAAGAATTTCGGGAGAGTCGGTTGGATGCGACGTGGTTCCATTGGTAGAACACCCGTTGGGGCGCATACCCAGGAGACGTGGGTTCGAGTCCCACCGGCGCACCCGAAAAACTTTTTCGCTTTTAAACAATCTTAGATTCGGTGAGCAGCCGTACTGCTAATAAAATAAATAATATTAATACGAGGGGCGTTCAATATAAAGTGAGAACGAGATGCAAACTCTTTTAATATTACGAAATTAAATACTGGCCGGTAAAGCTAATCTATCTAGCTGATTGCTATGAAAAAAAAAAAACTAACTGTCTTTTGTTTAAAAAAATATACGGTAATTTCTTTGCAATGCTATTGAGTACGTTAGCGAAAATGGAGAAAATTGAACTGCGCGCCGTTATCAAATACTTGTGTTTGAAAAATTTTTCTACGGACCAAGTCAATTTGGATTTGCGGGACACTTTAGGGTCTAATGCTCCTCCGTATTCGACAGTCGCACGTTGGTGCGCCGAATTTAGACGTGGAAAAACATCGACAATGGACGACCCCCGCTCCGGACGCCCTACTACAGCAGTAACTGAAGAAATTGTGAAAAAAGTCGAAAACTCAGTTTTGGCGGATCGTCGTGTCACGGTTCGTTTTATTGCTGAAAATGTAAAGATTTCAACGGGGAGCGTGCATAATATTTTACATGAACGCTTGGGTATGAAAAAGGTATCTGCGCGTTGGGTACCAAGAATGCTTACTGACACGCAAAAACAAACTAGACTAGAGATTTGTCAAGAAGCTTTGAACCTGATGCAGCAAGACCGGGAACTTTTTTTGGCGCGATTTATAACAATGGACGAAACATGGCTCCATCATTACGACCCAGAAACGAAACTGCAGTCTATGACATGGAAAAGGCCATCATTTCCAACTCCGAAGAAATTCAAGGTGAGCCCATCTGCCGGTAAGGTCTGGGCTCTGTTTTTTGGGATGGTAAAGGGGTATTAATGATTGAGTATCTCAAACATGGAGCCACTATTACGGGCACTTTATACGCCAAACAAATAGCAACATTGCGCAATGAGATCCGCGAAAAACGGCGAGGTAAACTCTCGAAAGTTGTGCTGTTCCACCAGGACAATGCCCCGGCACACAAGTCCGCCGTTGCAATGGCTGCAATTCGTGATGCTGGGTTCGATATCCTTAAGCATCCTCCGTATTCACCAGATCTCGCTCCCAGTGATTTCTACCTATTTCCGAGATTGAAACAATACCTGAGAGGCCAGAAATTTGAAGACGACGACGCGGTAGTCGCGGCAGTACAAGATTTTTTAAGTACTCAAGATGAGACCTTTTTTAAAAATGAAATTTTAAGTTTAGAAAAAAGATATAATAAGTGTATTATGCTAAAAGGTGACTATGTCGAAAAATAAAATTACATTTAGTAAAAGTTGTTGATAACATACTCATTCTCACTTTTTATTGAACGCCCCTAGTATTAACTGTTTTTGTGCGGATGATATGACATTCCAATTAATGTTTAGATTAATTCTATTGACAATTAAAATGATTAGATGACTAAAGTCATCGACATACCACGAAGAATCGGCAGACTCAAGTGACAATGGGCAGTCTATTTCGCTCGTGGCCGATGGGGCCAAAAGGTTTCTCTCTCGAAGGGCGTCCACGGACCGGAATACACTAAATAAAAATAGCAAGATAGCGGCGACCTGGTTAAGGGCCTACCGAGCTTTTCGCGCTAATCGATTTTGGGTGGGCGATTTCGGGCGTGTGGGAGGCACGATGGCTCAAGATAGGTTGGTTGGTCTGCGCGTATTTTTGGGTATTTTCATCTTATTACTAAAACAAATACCTACTTATTTTGAAATTGCAGCAACACTACGCCCTAGAAAACATCTTGTTTTATTAACATTCAAAAAGTCATGACCTGCCGTGCAGTAGGTAGGTATTAGCGTCGTACTACGAATTTATTTTATTTTTTAGAGACGACATTGAATTTTTTTTCTATCGAGCGAACTAGATTAAATGAATGCAATAAATGCGCCCTAGTAGGCCCTTAAAGTTGCGGGAACGCGTTGGATGCAAATGGCGCTGGCGAACCTTGCGGGAGGCCTTTGTTCATATTACTGAACGTCTTTTGGCTAAAATGATGATGGCAAGTATAACGTTAGTAGGCTAAGGCTGACTTGCACAGACCCGAGTTAACTGTATAACCCCGAGTTAAGAGTTAGCTCGGGGTTAAGAAGTGTCAAAATGTATTGGAGCTGTCTCCTTAACCCAAGGTTAATGACTTAAATTTTTAAACCTAGACTGTGCAAGTGGCCCTAAGATGATGAGGTTCTCTTCATTAAGTTATACCCTTGGCTGTATGATTTTAAACATTCGCCTTTTCCGTAGCGAAAATAATTTTATAAACTAAATTAAGATATAACCTCATAATTGACGTTCCTGTACCACTACCATGAGTTTACACTAGTTTACGTGACCGTACTCGCTAGCGACGGCGTAAATGATTTGTATGGAGAATTGTACTTCCGTAAGTGACCGCTAGAGGCGCTGTACAATTCTCCATACAAATAATTTACGCCGTCGCTAGCGAGTATGGTCACGTAAACTAGTGTAAACTCATGGTAGAAGTACTGAGCGCGACAGTTAAGGCCATCAAGGATGACCATGTACCTACTAAGTGTTACGTAAAGAGTTATCTATTACTCCTATTAAATGGATTGGACTAATTTGGGGCAGGCTTTCTTGTAGAGACAAGATGGCCTTTTATTTAATGAAGGCCGGTGGTACGGGGGCTTGGTTAAACAGTGGTTAACCACTGCTTAAGCGTCGTGAAGGTTTCGTTATACGGGACTTGTACCACGGTAACATTAAATAATTGTTAACCTTTTTTATTGTGGTTCACGATATCTCGTACTTAGTGCAAAAATGTTACAAAATTGTTATACAAACTAATTAGCACTCCTATCAATAGTGTATCCAATCAGACCTTCCAGAAACTCAATTGAATCTAAATTAAAATGCAGCATTATTTTGAAGTTTAGTATGAAGTATCTTTTTGTAAGTATTTTTATTTTTCAACTCCATTTTTTTTTACGGTCATCCCGTGAAATCCATAGGTGCATATAGTACGCGCACGCAGCACGGTATGCTGAGGACCCGGGTTCGATTCCCGGAGCTGGTCTTTTTCCTCAAGGATTTGGCGCCCCCATGAAACTGCCGCCCGATGCAAGTGCCCGGTTGCCCCCCCCCCCCCCTTAGATCCGGGGCTGCAATGCGGCTAACCGCATAGTGCATAGAAGTAATGCCTCACCCACCGCGGGGCGTGTAGCAAATTCTATCAAGGAACCCTTGGATTGGTTTAGGTTATCTATTAACTTTAAATTTATAGTTGGACATTTTGATTAAACTATTTTCTTTGCAGTAAGAATTGCGGCTACATTGACTAAAATCTAAATATTTTTTATGGCCAGAAAACGTTGGTGCGCGGGGCCCGTAGCATTTTCTACTCTTGCCACTTACGTGACTAACTAGAAGCGCTAACCGCTAGTTAAAACCATGAATCAAAAGTTAACCGCACTTTGTGTCACCGGCTCGATCTAGTGCATGTATTGTCCACAAACAAAATTGCATGTTCACGCGCGACCATTCTTCGTCGAACCAACTTTAATACACCTCCGGCAGCCAAAATTCAACCTTACGGTAATACAATAAAAACGAATCTACCCGCACTATTGAAATAAAAAAAATGTCGTTACAACTGTCAATACGCTTCAATCGACTCAAAAGTAATCTTATTTACATAGACTGAAGATCTTCTTAGTTGATGTTTTTGAGTTTGTAATTAAACATCTTTCTTAACCGTCGATTCGAGCCGTTTTGAATGCTATTGTCGTAAAAATAGAGGTGTGTTAGGTGGTATGAAAATTGTTTTGTTTATGCTCTGAAGGTACCTAGTTCGTCCTTGGCGACACCTGACGCGAAGTAGGCTAAGTACTTACCGGAAGTGACATTGAAGTCGATAGCCACAAACCTGCCCTGACCGATGGGATACTCCATCCAAACTGTACCTACTATACTTTACTATATTATATACGTTAACTAGCTGTTGCCCGCGACTTCGTTTGAAGAATAGGGGTATAAAAAACACTTATTTTTATCATAGAAAGAAAGAAAGAAAGAAAGAAAATACATTTATTTACAACAACACAAGACACATAAATATTTTTACAAAAAGGACAATACACAGGCTAAAAATAGAGTGTGTCATTGCGGTTGCAAATTGGACACTGGCTCAGCATAATACTGAGGCGTTTATAACACCCCAGTGCTGATTTTCAGCCAGTACCGTCGGTAATACCCGGAACGCCACACAGATAGATAAAATGTACACTTATAAATATAAGCGATAAACTACATAAACTACGTGCGTAAATGGATAATTTGTAAATCATAAAAACGAATAATTTTAACAAAATTACTTAATCATAAATTACTATACTATAATATAACTCACTTGCCAAGTATACAACTCTGCGCGGATTAAAACAAGAAGTGAAATAACCGAGACAAAGAAAAATCAAATAAGTTTTGTGAAATAGTGCTGGAAAGGAAAGGAATTAAGTTTTCTGAAATGACAACAAATAGCCTTTAAGCTTTCGCCCAAAGGTGTACCTGCTAGTCACTCCTAGGATGGGAGGGGGAATGTCATTCCAGCACTTAGACGCCGCAAACCTGAAACTGCCCCGAAACGCCACCGTCCGGTGCGGCGGAACAATAGCCTTAAATCTGCGCACACTTTTCGACCATGTGATTTTTTCAAAAAGGTACGAAGGCGTCTTGTGCCGCGCTACACCGAACAAAAGGGTTGCAAGATGCAAGTGCCTGCGATTGTGCATCTTAAGCAAATCAGCAGCGTTCAAGTACGGAGTGACTTGGGACCGAGGAGGGATTCTGAAGCAAAAACGAGCATATGCGTTTTGAACTCGCTGGAGCTATCTCTTAGAACGACCAAGTATGCAACCATCATAGACGACATCACAATAATTTAATTTAGACAATACGAGTGATTCACACAGTCGGACACGCAAATCCACACTGAGGTAATCACGAATATTGTAAAGAATCCGAAGGCGATAGAAGCAGCTGCTAACTAACTGAGTTATATGGCTCTCGAAGCGTAGCTCGCCGTCCATAGTCAGCCCAAGATTTCTTGCTACATCTACCCTCTCTATTGGTTCGCCCATGACAGCAACATTCTCGGTAGCCAGATTTTTCAAAGTATTACGAATTTGATGCTTAGATCCAAATATAAGATACTCAAAATCATCAAAATCATAGCGCTCCTGAATCGAGTATACAGGGTTATTTGTAATTCACTAGCATCCTTTTAACTCTAAACTCCACTTAAACAAATGTTTTTTGTTTGACGGCTTTTGTCATAACTTAATATTTTTGGTGTAACGTTTTAAAAATTAAAGATTTCCTCTTATTTTTACGATACTCTGTGTATTTGTATGGGAAAAAAGTGCTTCATTTTAAAAAGTCGTAAAACAAAAAACATTTGTTTGAGTGATAGGAATTCAGGGTTAAGAGGATGTCAGTGAATTAAAAATAACCCTGTATAAGAAAACACCAAAATTTCCTCAGTGAAAAGTCTAAAGTTATAACTATAAATTAAAAATTTTAAAAACCCCCAACGCATTTAAGTCTAAGGCACCTTCCTCAGCATGCAAAAGAGCTGATAACTTTGAAACAGCTGGACCAATTTTGATCAAACAATATCTAAGAACCATCGCCAAGAAACCTGCTTTCAAATAAAAAAGCCGCATCCAAATCGGTTCACCCGTTTAAGAGTTACGATGCCACAGACACACAGACAGACAGATAGATAGACAGACAGACAGACACACACACAGGCAGACAGATAGACAGACAGACAGACAGACACACACACACACACATAGCAGTCAAACTTATAACACCCATCTTTTTGTGTCGGGGGTTAAAAATACTCAGGAACGAAATTACATTCGAAATTTTTTCGGTGAAAATCATCGTGAGGAACGCAGCACGCACCAGCGAATCAGTTCGATCGTCTGAGCGAAGTTTCCGATATGCACCTAGGTCCGCGTGGCAGCTGCAGGTCAAGCACTTGCTTTCGTCAGTTGGCCATACACGTTACGGTTTGCCGGAGAGGTTACCAGGGGCTACATTCAGGAACCGCCCAACCACGGTTTGCGAGCGGTAATTCAATCGTTTGGGAGAGGATAGGAATGGGCTGAGCTTGGGATGAGCTTTATTTTCCTGTTAATTCGCTTTGTAAATAAATAAATTAATAAATAAATAATTAAATAAATTAGGCTCATCCCAAGCTCAGGCCAAACCTCTCGCAAACCAGTGATTTTTGGCGTTCCTGAATAGCAGTTCATCCCTATCCTCTTGCAAACGATTGAATTACCGCTCGCAAACCGTGTTGGATCGTTCCTGAATTTAGCCCCTGCTCAGATGACCTGTAGTACTGGTCAACCAGCGTCTGTGGGGACGTTTCGGTGTAGGTACAGGTTTACCTACCGTACGGTGTCACTCGTAATAATTGATTTTTGGTTTTGCTCCGGTCGCCTGCACAGCTGAAAAAAACCGTCTAAGAGCGTGTCGGACAAGCCCAGGATAGGGTTCTGCAGCCTTTACGAAGAAATCTTTGCATAATAAGTATATCTTAAACAAGTTTGATATGAAGTATCTTTTTGTATTTTTATTTTTCAACTTCATTTTTTTAAATTAAGTTGAAAAATAAAAATACAAAAAGATACTTCATATCAAACTTGTTAAAGTTTGGATTAGTAGCGACATCTCTTGCCCGGGTGAGCGGGTAGTTCCGAAGGAGTGTTTAAATCTCTCGATGAGTGTATAACATAGGTGGCGCTGTATCACGCAAGTGATGATCTGACAGATTGAGATATGGATGTATAGGAAAAACTCGTGTCTAAACTCCTGACCAGTAGTGGTGTAGGGAAATGGCACACGGCACGGAATGCTGAGGACCTGGGTTCGATTCCTAGCGCTGGTCTTTTTTCTGGGTTTTTTTCTGTGCATCCATATTTCAGTTTGTATTTAGTATGAAATATATAAGATTTTGTTAATTTTACTATTACTTCATTATACTTACTATCAGTATTAAACGAGCAATATTTTTATAGGTCAGGCTGCTATTTCGTGTATAAATCGTGGGACGATTGACACTATTTTGACCTATTCTCAAACTAAGCAACTTACTAAACAACGGATAATTGTACTTATGTATTAATATATGTACCTATGTATGTATGTAAACTCTTTATTGTACAAAAATAAGGAAAAAAAAAGAAAAACATTATTGACAACCGTTGAAATGCATGTACAAAGGCGAACTTACCCTTTAAGGGATCTCTACCAGTCAACCTTTGAGTAGATGAAAGGAGCATTTAGTAAGGGAGCGACAAAGAGTAAGTAAAAATAAAACAATCGGACAAAGCAAAGCCTACAATACAACTTTTAGCAAATACGATACATAAACTCATAATATAAAGAAACCTATTAAAAATATACTACCATATACTACATATACCTATATGCATAAAACATAGAATAAATAAGCAGTGTTCTCAATAAATATACTAGGGGCGTTCAATAAAAAGTGAGAATGAGTATGTTATAAACAACTTTTACTAAATGTCATTTTATTTTTCGACATAGTCACCTTTTAGCATAATACACTTAGTATATTTTTTTTTTCTAAACTTAAAATTCCATTTTTAAAAAAGGTCTCATCTTGATTACTTAAAAAATCTTGTACTGCAGCGACTACCGCGTCGTCGTCTTCAAATTTCTGGCCTCTCAGGTATTGTTTCAGTCTCGGAAATAGGTAGAAATCACTGGGAGCGAGATCTGGTGAATACGGAGGATGCTTAAGAATATCGAACCCAGCATCACGAATTGCAGCCATTGCAACGGCGGACTTGTGTGCCGGGGCATTGTCCTGGTGGAACAGCACAACTTTCGAGAGTTTACCTCGCCGTTTTTCGCGGATCTCATTGCGCAATGTTGCTATTTATTTGACGTATAAAATGCCCGTAATAGTGGCTCCATGCTCGAGATACTCAATCATTAATACCCCTTTACCATCCCAAAAACAGAGCTCATGACCTTACCGGCAGATGGGCTCACCTTGAATTTCTTCGGAGTTGGAGATTATGGCCTTTTCCATGTCATATACTGCAGTTTCGTATCAGGGTCGTAATGATGGAGCCATGTTTCGTCCATTGTTATAAATCGCTCCAAAAAAGTTCCCGGCCTTGCTGCATCAGGTTCAAAGCTTCTTGACAAATCTCTAGTCTAGTTTGTTTTTGCGTGTCAGTAAGCATTCTTGGTATCCAACGCGCAGATACCTTTTTCATACCCAAGCGTTCATGTAAAATATTATGCACGCTCCCCGTTGAAATCTTTACATTTTCAGCAATAAAACGAACTGTGACACGACGATCCGCCAAAACTGAGTTTTCGACTTTTTTCACAATTTCTTCAGTTACTGCTGTAGTAGGGCGTCCGGAGCGGGGGTCGTCCATTGTCGATGTTCTTCCACGTCTAAATTCGGCGCACCAACGTGCGACTGTCGAATACGGAGGAGCATTAGACCCTAAAGTGTCCCGCAAATTCAAATTGACTTGGTCCGTAGAAAAATTTTTCAAATACAAGTATTTGATAACGGCGCGCAGTTCAATTTTCTCCATTTTCGCTAACGTACTCAATAGCATTGCAAAGAAATTACCGTATATTTTTTTAAACAAAAGACAGTTAGTTTTTTTTTTCATAGCAATCAGCTAGATAGATTAGCTTTACCGGCCAGTATTTAATTTCGTAATATTAAAAGAGTTTGCATCTCATTCTAGATCACTTTATATTGAACGCCCCTCGTACTAAAAATAATATATGTATAGGTACTTAAATACATGTGAAACTTCCAATAGTAGAGCAAAAACATCCGTATTTTTCGCACAATTACCTGCCCCGACCGGGAATCGAACCCGGGACCTCAAGCTTCGAAGTCAGGTTCTCTAACAACTAGGTCATCGGTCGCGGCTTTGGTTTTTAAATTCCTTGAAACTTTAGTGATCGAATCGGGGATTGAACTCGACGAATATCGTCACTTGCGGTTATCGTATTCAAAGATTCCAAATTGTAATTCAAAGCTGATTGCAAAACTTAGTGACAGGAGTGCAGTAAAAAGCTAATTTAGTGCCGCACGACGGATAGAGCCAGATTTCGATCACAATGGGTAGGTACGTTACTTAGTATGACTACTCAATTTACATATAGTACCTAAACTAGGTGTTCCCCGCGACTCCGCCTGCGAAGAATAGGGGTAGGTATAACAAATAGCCTAAGACCTATTCTCAGACATACCGAATACAGTGAAAAAAAGTTTCATAAAAATCGTTCAAGCCTTTTCGGAGGAGTTCGATAACAAACACCGTGACACGAGATTTTTATATATTAGACTAGCTGTTGCCCGCAACTCCGTCTGCGAAGAATAAGGGGTATAAAAAATAGGCTACGACCTATTCTCAGACCTACCGAATACAAAGAAAAAAGTTTCATAAAAATCGGTCAAGCCGTTTCGGAGGAGTTCGATAACAAACACCGTGACACGAGTTTTTTATATATAGACTAGTATTAGCCGTGGTGGCCTAGTGGTTTGACCTACGGCCTCTCAAGCAGAGGGTCGTGGGGTCAAATCCCGGCTCGCACCTCTGAGTTTTTCGGAATTTATGTGCGAAGAAATTCGATGGTATGTGTGAAATTCCCAATCCGCACTGGGCCCGCGTGGGAACTACGGCCCAAGCCCTCTCATTCTGAAAGGAGGCCTGTGCCCTGCAGTGGGACGTAGGTACCTATATAGACTGGAATGATGAGATGAGACTAGTATTTACCCACAGCGAATCTGTCTACATTGCTCTACAATTTGTCTACTAGTACAGCAAATTGGACATTTTCCTCCAATTTTCTCTACGAATTTTAGCGATAGAGCAAATAAAACGGTTTTTCTCCTATTTGCTATTTATACTAGTTTTAACAAGGCAAATTTAATTGGAGGAAAACAGTTCGATTTGTCCTACTAGTTAGAAAGCTAGAGCAAATCCAACTTTCCTCTCCAATTTTCTCGACTAATTATTGAAATAAATAGATAACTATAAATTAAAAAAATTAAAAACCCCCAACGCAATTATGTCATACGTATGTTTGAACATAAAGTAAATCCCCATTACGCGTCTAAGATCCCTTCCGCAGCTAACAGAAGAGCTGATAACTTTGGAACCGATTTTGATGAAATATATCTAAGAACCATCGCCAAAAAACCTGCTTTCTATTTAAAAAAAAACGTATCGAAATCGGTTCACCCGTTTAAGACCTATGATGCCACAGACAAATAGACAAACAGACACACACACACACACACACATAGCGGTCAAACTTAACACCCCTCTTTTTGTGTCGGGGGTTGAAAATGAAACCATGAAATAAATAGAAACGGCTCCAACTTTCCAACTAGTAGGGCAAATCGAACTTTTTCCTCCAATTTACTCTAACATAAGATCTTTATGGAATTGCAAAATTCCCAAAAAAAATATTATTTACTCTATTGTTAGAACTAGTATAGCAAATTGGAGAAATACAGTTCAATTTGATATATCGCTAAAACTCGAAGAGAAAATTAGAGGAAAATGTCTAATTTTCTATACTAATAGATACAAATCGTAGAGCATAGTGGATAGATTCCTCACGGCTTCGCTCACGAAAATAATTTTTTCTATCTACAGCCATTATCCGTCCACTGCTGGACGTGCCTCCTTCATATTGCGCCCGCACTCGCGATCCTGGGCTTTATTCAGCCGCTGCCAGCCAGCTGTCCTCCTAAGGTCATCAGTCCAACGTGCCGCAGGGCGACGTACATTACGCTTTCCCAAACGTGGTCTCCATTCTAGGACACAAAACTAAGATCATCATTTCAGCCGAAAGACGTCCACTGCTGAACATAGGTCTCCCCCAAGGCTTGCCAAACAGATCGGTCCCGCGCCATCACATCCAGCGCGATCCCGCAACCTTAACCAGGTCGTCGCTCCATCTTGTGGCCTACCTACACTGCGTCTTCCGGTCCGTGGACGCCGCTCGAGAACCTTTTTGCCCCATCGGCCATCAGTTCTACGAGCGATGTGCTCTGCCCACTGCCATTTGTCAAAAGTCTTTGACCAGTGTGTGTTGCCAGTGATGACTTATGGTACTGAGACGTGGCCGCTAACGATGGGCATCATAAGAAAGCTTAAAGTCACTGAGAGGGCGATGCTCAGAGTTTCTCTGCGGGATCGCATTAGAAATGATGAAATCCGCGCAAGAACTAAAGTCACCGAGGACGACGAAGAATCGCCAGACACAAAAGTAACATGATTATGAAAACTGCGTGTGTCCGAAACAAAGACTGTTATCTTGTCTTATCTTATCTTAGTATTAGGGGTCCTTGCAGATACACTTCGACCCGTAGGGATCTTTTGTGTAATTATCCCTCCTTCGCACTTACTCCATTGCTTTTATCACCTCGTCCATAAATTGGATGATATGACGTATAGCGGTAGTGCCTTAAATAAAGTCTCCTGGTGCGGGGCATCCGTCGCCAAAGAGTCTCATTCTTAATCTGGCGAGGGCGTCACATTCACACATAATGTGTTCCATTGTTTCGTCTTCCTCACCACATATTCTACAATCTGTATTTGTACAATCTTCAACTTCATTTTCAAAGACTGTTACTAAATACTTAGTTTGAACAGAAAAATTGATTCTCAAGCCAAAAAGTCTGTTCCAACGGTTGTCGCTTCTATGGCAGATGTGACCGGCCCCTTGCCATACCACTTTAGCATGCTAATTCTTCGGGCTACATCAACCATTTCGGTCTTTTGCCTGATATGCTCGTTACGAACCCTGTCTATCGAGCATAGCCCTTTCTATAGCACGTAAATAGTTGCATTTGTTATTGTCAAGAGAAGGTTTTTATGAAAGAAATTTCAGAAAAATAGAACGGGGGCGAAGCCGCGGGCACCAGCT
Organism: Archips crataeganus; assembly: GCA_947859365.1. NCBI lineage: Eukaryota > Metazoa > Arthropoda > Insecta > Lepidoptera > Tortricidae > Archips > Archips crataeganus. The sequence goes on from OX402071.1 coordinate 9,194,215, forward strand.
AGTCTAATATATAAAAATCTCGTGTTACGGTGTTTGTTATCGATTTCCTCCGAAACGGCTTGACCGATTTTTATGAAACTTTTTTCTCTAGATATTTGGTAGATCTGAGAATAGGTCGTAGGCTATTTTTTATACCCCTATTCTTTGCGGATGGAGTCGCGGGCAACAGCTAGTAAAAAATAAATAAATAAATACTTATCACGGGACAATTCACACCACTTGACCTAGTCCCAAAGTAAGAAAAGCTTGTGTTATGGGTACTAGCAACGGATGAACATACATTTGTAGATAGGTACATACTTAAATACATATTAGTATTAGGCACCCAAAGTCGAGAACAAGCATTCGTATTTTTCATACAAATATCTGCCCCGACGCGGGAATCGAACCCGGGACCTCAAGCTTCGAAGTCAGGTTTTCTAGTCTAGTCAGTTATGTTGTTTTTGCAAACATCCCTTCAATTAGATCTGGAACTACTTAATTGCGTTGGGGGTTTTTAGAATTTTTAATTTATAGTTGTGAAAATACGCATAGCCGTGAGGGAATTCATGCTAGGCACGCTGCCCCGGTTAACCGAAATACAGAATCAAAGATTATTTGCACTCTGATTTGTATCAAATAAACTAAATCGATTCAGCTTTGATATAGATGGTCCGTATCATTGCTGTGTCGCCACGAAGGTTCCGACCACTTCTTCACTTTGACCGCAACATACACCTAAAAAAAAGCCACCACAACTTTAAAGCAAGCGCACAAGCACCAAATTCCAACAGCATCTAGTTTCAAAAACGCATTTGAACCTTACCTTTTTGTCATTGTTAAAACTTAATCTACTTTTATATGCTCAATGGGAGAACCTTAACTCGATGCGTTAAAGTTGATTGTTGTATGGTTTCTTGTTTCAAAAACGCAATGTGTGTTGTGGTTTTGGTTATTGTGTGGTTGGTAGTATAAATAGGAGATGTATGTTAGGATTGGCACATTCGACAGCTGTCTTTCATTTGTTGTATACAAAGCTAAAGTATTAGGTATGTAAATGTGGTAAATATTAAGTGATTGAGTGAGATTTTAGTTTGAAACATCAGAAAAAGACGTTTTTGATTGAAAAAAGTGGATGTATTCCTTCAAGTTTGTGGAACACAAGTCGAATATTCAAACAATTATTATTTGTTATTCAAAAATGTCTGCCAGTAAAAGTTAGAGCATTTTGCAAACTAGTGTAGGGTGAAAGTGTTAAAAGTAAAAAAAAAAGTTTATGTTATAGATTTAAATTAAAGAATATAGGAAAAGCTATGGTAGAGTCATTTTACGGTGATCCGTTTGACACTTAAGATTTGTGTCAAAAAGTATAATACCTAGTTTCGTTCTGACGAAGATTTAAGTACATACTGCCAAAGGGACTATTTAAAAATGAATACCTACCATAATTTAAAACTGAGAGAGAGGAGGCCTGTGCCCTGCAGTGGGACGTATATAAGCTGGGATGATGATGATGATGATAATTTAAAATCAATTGTACCTAGCAATTAATGAAATGTGATAAAACTGCATGTAATTCATTTAACGTTATTTGTTTTCAGATATAAATCAAATTGATCTCAAACCGGTGAACATGAAGGTAACAAATTTAAATAATTATTCTTTGCTTGTATATAAATAGAATCACTACATAAGGTGGTAATGAAATTTCTTGGTCGACTATACATTAATAATATCGGAAGTCTAGATACTAAAATTCATCCATTTAGCGTGTTACAACTTGTTATTTATGAAATATGTGGCCAAGTCCCAAAAGTTTAGGAAAACGAATGAATACTGAAAAAGTTCAAGACTTTTAATGATAATAATAATAATAAAAGTATAAATATCACGGGACAATTCACACCAATTGACCTAGTCCCAAAGTAAGCTAAGCAAAGCTTGTGTTATGGGTACTAGGCAATGGATAAACATACTTATATAGATAAATACATACTTAAATACATATTAAACAAACACCCAAGACCCGAGAACAAACATTCGTATTTTTCATACAAGTATCTGCCCCGACACGGGAATCGAACCTGGGACCTCAATTTAAGCTTCATAGTCAGGTTTTCTAACCACTAGGCCATCTGGTCGTCTAAACTTTTATTAATATTTAAGTAGCTGATGCCCGCGGCTTCGCCCCCTTTGTATTTTTTTTAAATTTCTTTCATAAGGACCTTCTCCTGACAATGACAAATGCAACAAATAAAATATCCAATTTGGTGCAGTCGATCGGAGGTTATGCGCGTACGGTCAGCATCAAAAGTAGCTGGTCACTTTTGTACTTTGTCGTAATAACACAATTGTCAATCAAGTATGACGTTTTGCACCTAACTGTAGAGCGACAAGGTACAAAAGTGACCAGCTACTTTTGATGCTGACTGTACATACATTTTGGTGATTCATTTTATTTATTTCAGTGTTTAGTATTTATTCAATTTATATAGATACTAAGATAGATTTTATGTTTTGTTTCAGGCATTCGTACCTCTGGTTTGTTTATTATCGCTAGCTATAGCCGAACCACCAGTCGGGTAAGTGAAATACAACACAACCACTATCACCTACCTATACTCCATTTAATTTAGAATTATAAACCACAACAACAATAATTGCGGCTCGTGAGCTGTAATCTCTTTACAATTTGGACTAGAGTAACAATTGACGACACGCAAATAAAGTGACATTAAAACAATTTTATTTTGCGGCTCCCAGACTATTGTACTGTACTATTTGCTAGGTAAGAAATAGTTGACGAGCCGCAATATAATGATGATGTAGCTTTAAATTCTAATACTAGGGCTACACACATCGCGATAGAATTATCGCGATAAAACTTCGTCTTCGGGCTACGGCGAATGTGCATGGCCACACTGCTATAGAGAGCAATGCCGCAGAGTTTACTTTAGTTTGGCAGCCTTTGATGTGCGCAAATTTACCGACAGCGGGGCGAAGGGTCTGCGGCTTCGGGCGAAGTGCCAAAGTATTCGCGAATATTCGGCTACATACATCGCGATTATGCGAATATTCGCGTTATCGCGATGTGTGTAGCCTTAGCATTAATTAAATGAAGTATACCTACCTACCTATGTATTTGTGATTTGCACAAAAGACATCTCGAACGCGTTCGCACAAATTCACAGCGCCTTCCAATAGTTTTCGATACTTTTAATACGTTGGAGACATTTGCTACTACAAAAAATTACACTGATGCCTGCAGCTTGCCAGATTTTTACGGGCAAAGCATTATTCTTAAACCTTTTGAGTAAAAAAACCGGGATTCTTTCGTCGAAAGCGAGAAATACTAAATAAAACGTATAAACTCAGAGGTTTTTCAATTTTCATTAGGTAAAGGACATTTCGTAAAGACATAGGTACGAAATTTCAACATACGCCGTCGTACAGTCGAGCAATCCCCCAAAAGCGGGACTGAGACTGTCCTGCGCATGACGTCTAACTATGGGCCAAAATTCGGGACGTCCCGGTTTTGGCGGAAGTCTGGCAGCGCTGATTGAGAATCACGTTACCAAGATAACAAGAAAAAACACCTACGTTAAAGTTAACCGCAAAACAACGCTAATTTAATTGTTTCTCTATTATGATTTTACGTATAGGCACCTTCTGTATAGTGACGGAAGTATAACAGATTAGTCATACAGTCATGAAGGTGCAAAATATCAATAAATCTCTTACTTCCTTATTGGCAGGGACATCATTACAATTTGCATTTTCCTTCCAGCCATGGTTACGCAGCAGCGCGGTCTGGCCACGACCATCACGACCACGGCCATGACCACGGTCAAGACCACCACGGCTCAGACTTCGGCCGCTCGTTGTCTACCGAATACGGTCCACCTTCCCGCTTCGGCGGTCATTCACTTTCCCAAGAATATGGACCCCCCAGCGCTCGAGGACTCTCTCAAGAATACGGAGCACCAAACGCTAGAAGCTTGTCGCAAGAATATGGCGCCCCTTCAGCTAGAGGCTTATCCACTGAATACGGAGCACCAGGCTTTAGAAACTCCCCCTCAGAAGAATACGGGCCTCCCAGTGCGCGCGGCTTGTCCCAAACCTACGGCGCCCCAAGCGCAAGATCCCAAGATTTTTCTAACGGTCTGTCTCAGGAGTACGTAGCACCTGGTCTAAGAAGCGGTCTTTCGCAAGAATACGGCGTTCCCAGCCAAAGAAGCAGCCCTTCGGATTCATACGGTGCTCCTTTGGAAAGGTCTTCGCCATCTGCTCAGTACGGTCTTCCCGATTTCCGATCAGCTCCTTCTGAAGAATACGGAGCGCCTGCTGCTAGAAGCATCGGTACTGATTACGCGTCAGCGCGGTCACCTTCCCAGAAATATGGCGCTCCTAACTCTCGTAGCTCTTTCCGTTCGAACTCGCTTTCTCAAGAATATGGAGCTCCTTCGTCCAGGTCTAACCAAGGGTACTCTGGCAGAAACTCATTCAAATCTTCTTTCGGTAAAAGCCACGCTCGTAGCTCCTCGTCTTCGCAGTCTTACCCAGCGTCTCGTTCTCTGTCGACTCAGTACGGTGCTCCTAACGCTAGGAGCTCGGTTTCTGGTTCTGACTCTTACTCTCAAGGTTTCAAGGGTACTTCGTCATACTCTGCCCCTAGCCAGCGCTTGTCTGACACCTATGGAGCTCCTGCTGAGCGAAGCCTGTCCCAGGAATACGGAGTGCCGAGCAGCCGCGCCGCTGGACTGAAAACTGGAGCTTTCGCGTCATCTTTTGCTTCCGCCAGGTTGGTGGAGTGTTCGATGGAAAACACTTAGTGATAAGCAGTCAAGCCTAATAAAAAGTTTGTCATATTAATAATAAGGCAAAGTACAATTACAATCAGTGGCGGCGCAGGACCCAAATTCGTGTGGGCAAGATATATTTTACGAGGCCCTATGATGGCACAGCACATTTGATGACGGATGTTTAGACGAGAAACTTTAGCGCCGCCTGTGAATTTACAATAGTGCGAAGAAATTGAATTTGCTATGCCCAAGGACATCATTGTTACTTTTGCCGATTTAGGTGTACCTACTCGTACACAGCGAAACAAAAGTAGTCTTTCCTACGGACATAAAAATTAGCGACTCCGATTCGCCAAACTTAAGATTCACTTAAATGGGCCGGGAGTTGGCCAGGCATCCTACACTACAAGTTTAGACTTTACTAAAAAATATTGACATAGACCCTTTACTTTTGAGATGAAAGATGCAAACAAAACACGTATTTGGGCATTTTCAGAAAAAAGTGTACCCTGTACTTTTTTTTTAATTTAACAAATTTTTGGTTATTTCTACTCAGAATCACAAGCACTATCGATTTAAGCAATAATAAAAAGTGTCCCTCTCTTAATTGTCAGTTTTGTGACGCAGTTAACCATACATGTTGTATGGACCGTCACAAAACTGAGTAATAAATTTTGTATGGAAAAATTAAGGATAATTAAGGCAAACGGGTACATTTTTTTCTGAAAACTCCCATATTACTCATTTAACAGGGACATTATTTCTAAAAACCTCTAATAAAACCCTTGTTTGTATGTTTTATCTCCATAGCTCTTTTCTTTTCGAAAAAATCTTCTTAAATCGTGCGTTATATTAGTTATTAAATATTTCTCAAGTTTCCTTTAACTTTTAATTCGTATTCACCCTTGAATTCTCTCATTTCCAGGTCATCGCCTTCCTCCAAATACGGTGCTCCTTCAGCCCGGGACTCCATGCCCTCAGACCAATACGGTGTCCCCGAGCAATACGACGCCCTCTCCAATCAAGGGTACGGGTACGCCAAAGAAGCCTCGGATGAGCTCCTTAACCAGGTAATTCCAATTGACGACCGGATAGCCTAGTCGTTTCGTTAGTGACCCTAACTATGAACATGGAGGGCCTGGGTTCGAATCCTCATGGCAGCCGCTTGTACGGTCGGCCTCAGAAGCCGCTGACTTTATTATTTCAAACTTCACAGTATAACTGGTTATTGCGACAAAGCAATAGTGTTCAGCTACTTCTGAAGCCGACTGTATGGATACGAATTTTTACAGTTTATTTTGAGACAAAAACTGTGGGAATCAAAACTTACAGAGTGCTTCCCGTTGACAAAGTATTAAGTGTATCATAAAAGTAACTTTTCAACATTAGTAAACAACTGTTCAAGTGCTAGTCGGACTAGCCCTCTCATTGATGATGATCCTTTGATTGACTGATTTCCTCCCAGGAACCAGCGAATTATGACTTCTCGTACAAAGTCAACGACTTCGAATCCGGCAGCGACTTTGGACACACGGAGACCCGCCAGGAGAACCGGGCTGAGGGCAGCTACTTCGTTGTCTTGCCCGATGGCACCAAACAGGTAAAACGTACATACAATCACGCCTCCTTCCCAGCAAAGGGATAGGCAGAGACTATTTGTTTCCACCTGCTACGATCCTGACATACATCTTTCGATTCCACAACAGTCATTAGTCTTTTCATACATGCTCGCCGGTTTCGGGTACTCTTGACCTGACCCTTCTTCAAAACATCCCCAATCTGACCATGGAATATAATCAGAGCATTAACGACATCTAGTGGTTTGTGACCATGATTTCATAGTCACCTTCTGACTGACCGACTTCCTAACTAGTAGACTTCATACCTTCATAGGCAGAGGTTCTGGGTTCGAGTTCGAATCCCAGTAGAGGCGAACATTTTATGTGATGAACATGAATGTTTATCCCACAGCTAAGCACATACCTCTCTCAGAATTGTTTCGCAAAGTGTCTGCAGGTTTTCTTAGCATGTCTTCTTTCATCGTGAGCTCACGATAGATCTCAAATGTAATTTTCCACATAAATTCCGGAAGACTCAGAGGTGCGAGCCCGGATGTAAACTCACAATACTTTGCTTGAAGCCATTGGTTAAGCCAATAGGTTACCATAGCCTGCAGCCTGGACCTAATGACGCCTTTTATTTAGTAAAAATAACCTCGTTGTCGATTCTTAATGGCGATATATCGATTACTTTACCTCTGGTTTCTTGACGCAGACACAAAATAAATTCGCAAGATGTTTTAAAATCACTCTGATTTCAGCAGATGGGTGCGCTAGTTTAAAAGTGAATCCCATGTAAAGATTTTTCACCGGAATTTTTAGACATTGGCGTGCCAGCTAGAGCCTTTGACATTTTCGAACCCTTTGGGTCTATTTGTAAAATTAACTTGTTTTGACTAGTCTCGCTTAACCAACACCTTTTCTCCTTGCAGGTGGTAGAATACGAAGCTGACGAGCGTGGGTTCAAGCCCAGGATCTCCGTGGAACCTGCTGACGCCTCTGCTAGGGCCGGTGGCTACGATGACAACGCAGCCGACCTCAGCCGGTCAGGCGATGGACCTTACTAAACGGCCCAGACACTTATGATCCAGAAGCACATTAGCGTATAGAGGGTTTGAGGCCTGGCCAGAGAACTCCTAAATTCTAGACCTTTCTGGAGTTGGCATGCCTTCCTATATACGCCTATGTGGAAGCTTTATTGTCTAACGCGTGCGTCACCACATTCGCATCAGCATTTGCTACTATCTAATATCTACTTTGAGATGGAAAGATGAATGCGATTGTGTTTTAGCGCGTTAGAGAATATAGTTCTGAAGAATGAAGATCGAAGAAACCTATTAAATAGAGTTCGGAAAGTTTAGTAATGTTCTAGATGGTTCGCGTGGATTCTATCCATTATCTCGTCAAATTGTGCTAGAATTGCTAGGGTGACTTCTTAGCTCCAAACATCTCAAACGCTGCGTTAGTTACAAGAACTATAGCTAAACCGTTTAAATGAGTCCTCGCCCGCGGGGTACAGAAGCGCGGGGGTAGGCGAAAAAGGGAGTCGAGAGAGGTGCGGGCGGTAGGCACACGAGGCACGCTCGCCGCTCGCACCTCACCTCTCTCGGTCCCATTTGTCGTCATGCCCATGCATACCCCCAGCCACTGTACCGCGCGGGCGAGGTTTCATTTGAACGGTTTAGCTATATACAGTATAATCTCGGTAACCACCGCAAGACATCTTTTTTGCTGTAATCAGGCTTTTTATGGACTGTTGCTGGTTGCTGTTAGCCGCAACTTACCGGAGAGGGTGAGCTGCCAGACGGGCTCAGAAAGAGGAATGTTAACTTAACATGCCAAATGGTGCTTCTATTGAGCCATAGTTGTGTTGTCAAAAATTTACACTGAGGGCACTGCTTCAAAGTGAGTTTGTTGCACTAGCAATATGGACACGTAGTCTCTATTAAGCGTTTAAATGTGACTTACTTTCGAACGTTGAACAAAAAAGAGTTTTTTCGATCTTGTCTTTGCGATCTGGATTATATGGCCAAAGACAACGGATTATTGCTTCGATGCTGACAGGAACGAATGGAACTAGCGAAATACTCAACTACTTATTTATTATTTTGTAGCAAATTTTTAAAAAATGTATAAAAAAATGTACCTCATAGTTTTAAGTAACGCTTGTGATGTAGTGATAATTAGTGCAAATAAATGTTTTTACGTTAGTTTTGTCTTTTGAATAAAGCCTTTTCACCAACCAGCACCTAAATGCAGCTAGGTAGCTATATAATAATAATACATTAAGAACATTATGTATAGTATAAGTTGACAGATTCAGATGGCAACAATTCTGAATGTTCTGAAAGTTTCCGAGGGAATTACCAAAAATTTCATAGTTCTCTTCATATATCCCGTGCCAAATAATCATGTCTCTGAACCTAGTGGTTGAGTTTTGGAATTTTATCTTTTATCCCGATCCCATGGGAATAACGGGATAAGTAGGCTGTAAGTTATTGCAGGCATAACAACTTTAATCACATACAGTAGGTATGTACCTATACATTAACTTTGAAGGTTCATGCTATTCCGTGGGTTCATGATAGCAGTTAATAAGTATAGGTAGTTAAAAATTTCCGGTAAGTATTTGTCTCTAATTTAATTCAACAGGCTGTCCCTGTTTACCGAATTAAAAGCGTTTTACATCAATTTTGAGTAAAACCTCACACTGGCCATTATTAAGGCAGGTGCCAAAGCGTGAACTGCCGCTTCGCATCCACCTTTCGTTACACTTGTTTAGTACTTTAGTTTTTGATGATTAGTTTAGTTGTTATAATTATGAAACCGCACTCGAGGTAGAGACGCAAATTAAATTTGTAATAAGTTTAATGTAGTTTTTTACTGTCCTAGATTTATTTTATTTTATTTTATTTTTACTGTTCTTAAATACTAAGATAGATTTAAGATTAAAATTTTATTTGTTTACCCGAATTTATATTTTGTTTGTCAGAAATAAAGAACTAAATTTGTTTTTTTTTTTTACTTTCTTCATGTAAGTATTACATTTGAAGGGTTCGAGAAAATAAATTGTAAATGTATCTCAATGGTTGTCAATAGTGTTTTTATTTTATTTTTGTACAATAAAGGGTTTGTACAGGGTTATTTGTAATTCACTAGCATCCTTTTAACCCTAAACTCCTACCACTTAAACAAATGTTTTTTGTTTTACGGCTTTTGTCATAACTTAATATTTTTGGTGTAATAACGTTTTGAAAATTTGAGATTACCTCTTATTTTTACGATACTCTGTGTAGGTATTTGTATGGGAAAAAAGTGCTTCATTTTAAAAAGTCGTAAAACAAAAAACATTTGTTTGAGTGATAGGAATTCAGGGTTAAGAGGATGTCAGTGAATTAAAAATTGTACAATAAAGGGTTTGTATACCCTAATAAGGGCAGGGTACTTTGACCCAATGAAGGAAGAGCTCGTTCCCACTACGTCGTATGTCGGTCCGGATTTTAATCAGTCGTTCCAGTGGCAGAACATTTTATATGAAGCTACTCACACTCGCCCGACAACGATTCTGTGTCAGATCCAACAAAATATATCGTGTGTTTTGTTTTGTCAGCCCTCGTCCGGAATCCGTGTACAGAAGCCTCGAAATGACTGTGCGGTCGTGGCCGACAGCCGACTAGTGTGAACAGAGGCGCTGACACCCGATTAAAATTAAAATCGGAATCCGACAAACGACATAGTGGGAGGGAACGAGCTCTAACTTTGACCCATATACAAATCATATAGAGGGGTCTAATAAAAATCATAAAACGCGGGGTCAGCTAAAATCAACCTTATGCCAATGTGACAGTTTCAATCTAAATTTTATTAGGTACCTACTAATATTATAAACGCTTACGCTTGTATGGGTGGATGTATGGATGTTTTTTACACTATCACGTTAAAACGGTTTGACGGATTCTGCTGAAATTTGGCATATAGATATCTTATAATCTGGATTAATATATAGGATACGTTTTATCCCGGAAAATTGCATAGTTCCCGCGTGGGATAGCGATAAACGAATTCTTCGCAGAATAATAAAATCTGTACCGGCGCTTGATATCGCATTCACTATTTATTTCTGTCAAACGTTAAAAGATGACGACAGAAAGAGATGGTAAATGCGATAGCAAGGGCCCGCACGTTCGACAATATGGCCTCTGGACTGAGTTAATCCTAATGGCCAAAGTTACCCGTCAGGAACAAAGTGGTTTCGCAAATAATTTTTCCCAAACTGATTCATTTGGCAAATGTTTAATTTTCCAAATTTTTATTTTTCGGAAACTGTAAACATTTCAGGATTGTTATAAAACAAACCTAACCTAACCTAACCTACAGAATAGTCCTGAAATATATCCTGAATAGTTTACAGTTTTAGAAAAAATTAACATTTGGTTGTTTTTCAGGATTGTTATAAAACAAACCTAACCTAACCTAACCTACAGAATAGTCCTGAAATATATCCTGAATAGTTTTAGAAAAAATTAACATTTGGGAAATGAAACATTTGCCAAATGAATCAGTTTGGGAAAAATATTTTGCCAAACGGAAGTAAGTATAGTCGGGGTAAGAAAAGGTTCGTCACTTTTCGACTCTATATCAACGAATTAAGGTCGAAAAGTGACGAACCTTTTTTACCCCGACTATGCACCGTTAGATTCACATGGGAACTACAGCTCAAGCATTCTTACTCTGAATGGTGACTGCCCAATGCAATCTCCACCATCATTCTAGCCTATACCTATACGTCCCACTGCTAGACACAGACCTCCTCTCAGAATGAAAGGGCTTGGGCCATAGTTTCCACGTGGCCCCAGCGCATATTGGGAACTTCTCACACACCATTGAATTTCTTCGCAGGCATGCGCATGTCTCAAAATAGTCCCGAATCAGCAACCTTCAAGATGTGACCCCGGGCTTGAACCCACAACCCTCTTGAAAGGTCATAGACTCATAGGTTAAACGGTTAGGCTATTATGGCTTATTTGGATTGTTAGGTAGACAATGACGTCACACACCATATACCACGGAACTGTTCATGGCAACTGACAGCCATGTGACGTGTCAATGCTGTCACGTCATCGCGCGACAATCAGGGTAAGGTCACGTTACAAAACGAGACTTAGGAAGCTGCGTTTGCGCATCCTTGTGCGCGCAGTGGCGGCCGTGGAGTAGGCAGTCAATAAAACTTTACAAAAAAAAAACCTGATTTAAATTATAGTACGGCTAGATTAGACAGGCAGTAGGAGTGGTTTATTGTAGAGGTCTTTAAAAAACAGGCCCCCCTCAAAGGGCCAATAGCGGAACCGTAAATCTACTTCTTCGTAATTCTAATTCTACCAGGCCGCCAAGCGACTCTCGTCGTGTTCCGGCCTGTTGCCTATAGAAGCCATTCTGGAGGTAGATGTGCAGCGCGCGCGTACCGGTTACAGTGCCCCGTATTTGTTGTACGGCTTGCACTGCTTGGGGGCGCGCAACACCGCTCTCGACTGCCTTCTTCCTGCTTATTCCACTATATTCAAGTCTAAGGTGAATAAGCATTTACTGGGCAAACGTGCTCCATCGTAGGGCTCATCTTCGCTTTCCATCAGACGTGATTGTGGTCAAACGCAAGCCTATATTGTATAAAAAACCGGTTGTCTGTAAAGTCGGTTTACGGACGATAGTCTAACGTGACAACGTCATAACAAAACATTCAAAAACCAGGAGGTCACCCATCCAAGTACTGACCGAGCCTGACGTTGCTTAACGTCGGTGATCGGACGAGAACCGGTGTTTTGTCTATGATATATCTTGAAAACGGTGCATCGTACGGCAACAACAATTAAATTTTCATTCCCCCAATTATTGAACCTACCAAGTGTTCCAAAATAAATTTAAACTCAACAACACGACTCCACGCCTTTCCCTGCGCGCCTAATCCACCGTACCTTGAGAGTTCTTTTCATATCTAATTGCATGTAATTTTTCAACCCCTTCTTTGAGCTTAAGTGCTCATATAAAAGCTGAGGCAACTATGACGATAGCACATTCACACTTGTGACATCTTGACAATTGGATAAACATGAAGGTATAGTTTCATTTGTTGCATTTGTTGCATTCAAATTAGTAATTTGCAAGTAGTCCATTAAATCAATCCAAAATTATAATTACAACTTAACTTCCGTGACATAAAGTGAGAAGTAATAATCATAAAAAATAACTTTTAATTAAATCTTTTTTGTAGACTGTGGGTTCCTATGATTTCCCATAATTTAACATGTTATAAAGTATAATCTTCCATAATTATAGTCACAAAGTGATTTATTCTGAAAACGGTTTTTTCTTTGGAATTGTTATTAAACTTACATAACCTACTGCATTCTATAAGACGGCATCCAAACTGCATATCAATTCCAAATTTCATGTCAATATCGATCACTAGAAGTAGCTACATTGGACTTTCGAGATTTGACCTGGATGAACAAGTTGAACAAAAGATTGCAATAATAAAGTGCACACATCACTCCAGAGCACTAAGAGCTTTTTGGATGGCTCCATTTTCAAGATTACTTGTTTTTTTTTTCAAATCTAAACCGTGGCTATAGAAACCTGGTTTTATACCCATAACTCAGCAGTGGCGACAATGGCGTCCTCCATTGCTTGCCTTGTCTTATATTTTTTCTTCATGCAGCTCTTTTCCGTAATGCTCCATACCATAATTGGGTTTTGTTTGTTATTTAGGTGTTTGATAAAGATTCGTAGAATAACATTGTTAAACTATCGTAATTTCTTATAAATACCTTTACGTTTCGACCACATCAGCAATAATATCGTCTTACGTATCCCAAGGGTTGGATTAATTATGAGTCCATTGTATTGCGTTTTTATGGCAATAAAATAAGAATATACTTGTGTATTTCAGACCATCATCGCGACAGCTGTCCTTGTGGCTATTGTCCTCGCGGAGCCACCCCCGTCCAACAGGTAACCACTAAAACACTAAAACAGTTCTATTTCTCTCATAATATTGGACCCATATTGGTTTGAAGATCATTCCTTCCAAAAAGGGTTATACTTATAAAATGAAACAAAAGTCTTTCCTGTGGATTATAAAGATACAGTATCTACTTAAAATTGTTTAAAGAAAAAAGGCCCGACTGAGTGACTCATCAACACATAAATGTGACTGAACCACAATATCTTCACCTTACTTCTCCACTACTAAAAGTATCTTGGGTGTTTAATATGTATTTAAGTATGTATCTATCTACACCGTGAAATTTTAGTGGTTGTTTTCCCGAAACGAGGTGATTTAGTATCGATTGTACAATCGATTTATAATTACTATTTTGACTAGAGTCAAAAATCCAATTGTGAAAAACGAAAGTCTAAAATGACCGCAAACCAATAGTAACGCTTCGTTGGTACCTAACCTATCGTACGATCGTACGCTACTTGTACCAACGAAGCGTTACTATTGGTTTGCTGTCATTTTCGACTTTCGTTTTTCACAATTGGATTTTTGACTCTAGTCAAAATAGTAATTATAAATCGATTGTACAATCGAAACTAAATCACCTCGTTTCGGGAAAACAACCACCAAAATTTCACGGTGTATATAAGTATGTTTATCCGTTGCCTAGTACCCATAACACAAGCTTTCCTAGCTTACTTTGGGACTAGGTCAATTGGTGTGAACTGTCCCGTGATATTTATTTATTTATTTATTTATTTCCGGCCCTAGAAATAGAGTCGGATCAGATAATTATGCACGCTTGTTGTGTCAGATATTGGTGCTGGTGACTGTACAATGTAGACAAGGAATGGGGACAAGTTTTTAAAACTTAGCACAGGACTTAACACACTTAGGTTAACTTAGTACCTATTCTGAAACCACGGCCGCAAATTCGTATTACACATCAAACTTTTCTAGAACATCCGTCCGTCAATTCTATGTTTAATTCCCTAATATTTCATCAATCAAATCTCTTCCAGCTATCTGCCCCCTCCAGCTGGCCGCAGCGGAGGATACCCCAGCGGTGGTCCCCAGGGCCCTGGTCTGCAAGGAGCTGGTCCCCAAGTAGTGGCGGCTAGGAGCCAAGGCCAGGACTTTGGGCATGGTGCCCATGGATCCCTAGCTGGGTCCCACGGAAGCCCTCTCGGTGGACAGCAAGGCAATAATGGACTTGCTAGGTGAGGACACAACAAGCTCAAGTCAACAAGGTCAAGTTCCTATGAGGAACAACAATTTTAAAACGTTTTCTTTTGTTGTAAAAATAGAGACGGCCGGGTCGTCTAGTGATTATGGAATCCGACTATGATGTAAGAGGTTCTAAGTTTGAATTCCGGAAGGGGCAGACATTTATGTAAAGAATATGAATCTCTGTACTCGTGTCATGGCTATTATCTATATAAGTATGTATGAAAACCCTTTATTGTTTAAAAATAATGAATGAAACACAACTGTTGAGATACAAGTACAAACAAACAAAAGCATAAGTAAGTGTGTTTGTCAATTGAAGTGTACACGGAAAGAACATGTCTAGTCATCTAACCAACTTTTTGAGTTACAGCGGTTTGAAAGTTAGTCATCACGACCAATTACTATGGTAAACATTTCTTTAAAAGTGAAAAAATATATATTATTTTCAGACATCCATATCTAATCGAATGGTAAGTTATAGTAGGTACTTTGAGAGCTCTACATTTTGAGATTAATTTTTTTTTCATGAAACGTGACTAGACATGTTTTTGCCGTGTGCCCTTCAATTGTTTATCATCCATAGTAGGGTCAATGTAATAAATAAGTGATCACGTTTGAACCTTGTCACTTTAACGTCACGTTTGGAAAGCCACACGAAATTATGTAACGACTGAAAGCGACAAGGTACAAAAGTGATCACTTATTTATGACGTTGACCGTACAAGTTTTGCTTAATTTTTGTGGCTAGGTCAAATTGGTGTGAACTGTCCCATGATACTTATTTATTTGGAAGTTTTTCGTGATGTAAACTACTTACTTACTGATAATTCAGAATTCCGATTTGTGAAAACAAAAGTAGCTCAAAGAAGATTAATGATAACGTCAAATCACTGGACACGTTTGCTGATGATGATAATGACAAATTCCAAATTACAATAAAGCCATTACCAGTAGGTTCTAGCCAAGTTAACGTTGTATACACGAACATTTCCTTTAATAAGTAAATAAGCCTTGCTCTATTGAAGTTAGATTCTAGATTAGATCGAGGAGTATGCATAGCAAACATTTGCAATGATGTAATTAAGAAATCAAGACATGAACTAAGACTATGAGAATTTCAAAAACTCTCTTTCTACACCGTGAAATTTTAGTGGTTGTTTTCCCGAAACGAGGTGATTTAGTTTCGATTGTACAATCGATTTATAATTACTATTTTGTCTAGAGTCAAAAATCCAATTGTGAAAAACGAAAGTCGAAAATGACCGCAAACCAATAGTAACGCTTCGTAGGTACAAGTAGCGTACGATCGTACGATAGGTTAGGTACCAACGAAGCGTTACTATTGGTTTGCGGTCATTTTCGACTTTCGTTTTTCACAATTGGATTTTTGACTCTAGTCAAAATAGTAATTATAAATCGATTGTACAATCGATACTAAATCACCTCGTTTCGGGAAAACAACCACTAAAATTTCACGGTGTATAATGCTCGTCTACGAATTCTACGATTCTCGTGGAATATGTCATGTCTGCTACAATTCAAGTCTCTAGCTTGTGGTAAAAATGAAGACATCAGATTCAGATTTATTCATCACATTTTTGACTTGATAAGTGTTTGTCTCCAACAAGATGGAGTGACGACCTGGTTAAGATTGCGGGAACGCGTTGAATACACGTACCACAGGAACGGTCTGTTGGCGAACCTTGGGGGACCCCTATGTTCAGCAGTGGATGACTTTCAGCTGAAATGATGATGATGATGATGAAGTATTTGTTTGATTCCAGGAGCGGTCTCGGCGGTGGTCTCGGAGGTCATGGATCCCACGGCCACGGCCAGGGTCCTCAAGCCAGATTCGGCCAGGAGCAAGGATATGACCACAACGCTGCTGCTTTCGGACGCAACGCGCTTGAGGAGGCTAGTGGAGTACGTTTTGTGTATTTGAACTTCATTATACATTGGCCATAATGCCGGGAACATTATGAATATAATAATAAGAGTGGCAACGCATTGCGTAGCTTCAATTATCCATCACATCATACCTGTTTCGGCAGCCCCGTAATTTATAGCTACTCGAAGATGTTTTACTTATGTGTAGCTAAGAAAATTTCCAAACATTAAAGCCACTCCAAAGCATTGATGGATGCATGGAGTTGGGTTGTAAGCACTATATAATGTCGGAAGAGTGATCTCTCTATTGGATCAACCTCACAAACATTACGTAATTTAAGAGTAGTTGCGTTATGGTGTTTATTCAGTTCCCAATTCGCATTTGGCTCGAGTGAGAACTGCAGCCTAAGCCATTGTAAGAGGAGACCTGTGCTCAATAGCGGAATGTACATAGGCTGGTGATGTTAATTTATCTACAAAATCAATGCCATCGTCATCATGGTCACATTAAAAAACCATTCACTCATCGTTCAGCAAACACAATTCGGATTCATCAATATTATTCAGTTCATCATTATTTACAGTCATTCACATCAACAAGGCCGCTTGCACGTTCCAGGGTTGAAAAATCTTTAAATTTGGGTTAGGGTATAGCTCCATAAATTTCGATACTGTTTAGCCTAGAGTTAGCATTTAACTCGGAGTTAAAAGTCAATCTTGATCCGAGCAAGCCTGCCATAAACATATACTAATGTCATTGTATCTTTGGTAAAAAGGACAGCGTAAAGATGACAACCAAGCTGTTCTTGAACTTAGTCATCTGCATTCCATCCCATGCTTCGATACACAGAATAAGTATAAGTACTAAGTATATAGCCTAATAAGTACTTATGCTTAATTCTGTGCAGGAGCCAGCCAACTACAACTTCGGATACATGGTGAATGATTTTCAAGAGGGCACCGATTTCGGACATCACGAGGAGAGGCAAGAAGAGAGAGCACAGGGGGAGTACCATGTTGTCTTGCCTGATGGCAGGAAGCAGGTAGGAAGCTTGCTGCATTTCATTCATTCACTGTTAATAATTAATTAATCATGACATGATATCTTTAATCTACTTATCATAAAAACATCTCCGTTGGATGCTGATATATTTTGTCAACCCACAAAAACTCGAAAATTGAGATTTTAATACTAAATTGTATCTACCTTGTCGTCTTCTCTATATTTCATGGGTAAATCAACTTTTTCGTGTTGTTTACTCAGTCCCCAGTTGTCCAAGTACCAGTCCATGAGATAAAATTTGTGCAACCATAGCAACGGGTGGCAAGAAAAAATGGATTCACCTCTAACAACGAGTTATGTAACTTAAAGCCTTCACAATATTGAAAAACGGCAAAAATAGTTGATTAAAATGCATTACTTCATCCGGTTATTTTCTCAAAATAATGTTCGTGTGGGTAAACTTGTTGCTTATCAGCATCCAGTTCATCTGCATCTTTAAAATTGGTTAGAGGATTCATTCTTTATATCATTATCTACATTACAGCACATTGTTCTCACTGCGTCAACTTAGCTTGACTGTAAGGTCGGGTAACTATAGAACCGTAAGAAGGGTAATTTTGAAAATTGGGTAATCCCCATTGGACCAGAGACCATATTGTCTAACGCGTGGCGATAATCGCATTTGCCATCTCTTTCTACCCTCATCCTATACAGTGTGACAGAAGGAAGTAGTGGAAACGACAGTGATTCCAAGTGCGTTAGTTAGACAATAAGGGCTCTCAGGTTTTAATATTGCATTGAAATTATGGCATATTCCGATATGGTTGGTTTTAGCCGACCGACCACGTTTTTATGTTTTTATTAGATCATTCAATACATGATTTTCATATGGGTCAGAGTACCCCGACTTTAGGGTATGTAAACCCTTTATTGTATAAAAATAAAGAGAATACACTATTTACAACCCTTAGGAAGACATTATACAGAATTTAGTATGTCCCGGTGCATTAGTATCGTCCAAGTCCAACTAGGTATATATATATTTTTTTATTATAAGAATTCCAAATTATTTAGCCAATTATGTCCGTCTTGATGTGCCATCTTCTACTGGAGGTCGGCTATCATTCGTGCAGTGCTGTCGTTATATAGTCCAGGTTGAAAATTATCCTATCCATTAGTGTTATCCTTATCTTTGACCAGGTTGAACCATGTCTGGAGATTAATAAGCCCCGAAGTACACCTTCTTCCGGGTGGCCACTTTTCCTGGATTTTCCCTTGCTTGATCAGTTGGAGCAAGTCCTAATTATCATTAGCCAATGAACTATATTAATCTTTTTCTTTTTCAATAGACCGTTAGCTACGAAGCTGATGAGCGTGGTTTCAAGCCCCATATTTCCTACGAAGATACCGACGCGACCGGCCGCTCCGGTGGTTACGACTCAAATGCCGCCAACGCACGCAGCGGCCATGACAGTTTGGGAAATGGCGACCACGGCAACCACGGCAACGCCCGTTCCAACGGCTACTGACTCAAATTGGATCTTAAGCTCATCGTCTTATGTCTCATTATGATTTAGCGGGAGCAAGTACAAATATTTTTAAGCGCATCTGTGAGAAAAAATACAAAAATATATTTACTTATTTTATGGTTTATTGTATGTCGCGGGCAAGCTATTTTTTGTGATTAGGTAAATACTCAAATAAAATTTATTTTTTCACTTATTTTTTTTTTCATTTTTAATAGGTATTTTCCCCAAACGCCTAACACGCCTAACACTAGGTAAGTACTTATACTAAATCGTAATTGAATTTTCGTATATAAAGTAGTACTTAGTCAGGTAGGTATAGTAAGTTAAGGCTAAATAATTAATAGTATAGTCAAACTTATTTATATTCTAAAAACGTTGTAGACGTGTTCTCGCAGTTTTTTGTTTAAAATTAGGCGACATCACTTAAACTAAGGCTTTTGTCTTTATTCTTATTCAAACAATGATTAATTTGGGGTTCCGTAAGTAAAAAACGCGGAACTCCTGCACATTTTAATTTTATTTTTGTCGCCTGCCTACCTACATCTGATTAAATGGTTTTCTTTTATCTACCGCTTTAGCCTAGTTGGTAGTGACCCTGCCTACATAGCTAGAGGTCCTGGGTTCAAATCCCGGTAAGGGCATTTATTTGTGTGATGAGCACGAATATTTGTTCCTGAGTTATGGATGTTTTCTTTGTATTTAAGTATTTATTTATCTATATAAGTATGTTTATCCGTTGCTTAGTACCCATAACACAAGCTTTGCTAAGCTTACTTTGGGACTAGGTCAATTGGTGTGAATTGTCGCATAATATTTATTTATTATAGAGTATTTAATATTACTTCACTATATTATTTGAGTTATTTATTGTAAAAACTACATAAAATAAAACTAAAACTATAAACTAAAACTACATACAAACTAAACTTATAAATAAAAAAGTTGTCCAAAATCACTGCCAAGTGGTAAGGTGCCCAGAAGGCTGGCAGCATTGCCACGCTGTATGGCAATGCTTATTCTTTGTGCTAAGAAAAAGCCAGCCCTCTGGTCACCTGAAGCTGCAATCAATTTTGACGACAGTGATTTAAAGATATTTGATGCACTCAAATTTTTTTTTTTATTATTATTATTATTATCTAATATTTTTCGGAACTTAAATCATGAACTAGGTACATACTTTTTTCTAAAATGGCACTGGCTGCATATAATCGCACGTTTATAATGATACTGACACTATACGAAATTATTCTCATTTCAAAAATAAACCTGTTTTTCTTTAAACACAAAGTTTATTTTTGAAATGAAAATAATTTCGTGTAGTGTCAGTATTATTATAACGTGCGATATATTGGTCGACTCGTGACCACAGCCGCTCCATGTAATGTAATTGAAACGTTGACGTAATTTTAGAAAATAGTAGTTCGTGATATCCCGAAAAATATTAAGTACCTAGTTATGAAAAAACCATTTATTCGTTACATTTATAAGGAGTATAAAAAAAAAAAACAGAATTAAAGAGAAATTGTCACAAAATGGTCCCAACTCAGCCACCATTACAAATACCATAAATCTATCAAATCAAACTTATCTAAAAATCCGTCTACAAATCTAGCAGCCTGCTACAAGCTACGACATTATAGCTTGGAAAACATCAACATTCAAGAGAGTAATGCCTTGATCAGTGATCACACGTACCGAGTAAACGGGCGAGACAGTGCTCTCGGCCGAGTACTCGGTGTGTATAAAAAACTTTTTAACAAAAAAATTAAACCGCCGAAAAAACTGAAAAGCAAAAAATAATACCTTTTTTGTTTGACCTTAATCTAGGTACCAGTTTGAAGTCGGTGCCTCAGCACGAGCCAGGAGGAGTGATAGAAGCCAATCAGGTAGAATATTATAGGTCCACTCCTCCTGGCTAGTGCTGAGGCACCGACTTCAAACTGGTACCTAGATTAAGGTCAAACAAAAAAGGTATTATTTTTTGCCTTTCAGTTTTTTCGGCGGTTTAATTTTTTTGTTAAAAAGTTTTTATTTTATACTTTTTTCTCATCCTTGGGGTAAATTTTTTTTTCCAAATTTATATAATACCAACTTTAAGGTATACCCTATCCAATAAAAAAGAATTATGAAAATCAGACTACTCTGTAAAAAGTTAGTCAATCATCCTCTGTTTTCCTACCCTTAGGGTAGAAATATTATTTCCAAATTTACATGGGACCACCCTTGGGGTATACGCTTTCTAATAAAAAAAGAATCATCAAAATCTGACTACTCTGTAATAAGTTATGCGTGGTCATATAGTACAATCAGTAACTGAACAATCAATCATCCCCTGTTTTCCTACCCTTAGGGTAGGAATATTATTTCCAAATTTAAATGGAACCACCCCCGGGGTATACGCTTTCCAATAAAAAAAGAATCATCAAAATCGGACTACTCTGTAAAAAGTTATGCGTAAAAAGTTATACATAAAAAAAAAAAGAAAAAAAAAAACAAATATACACGTCGACTTGAGAACCTCCTCATTTGTTTTCGTCGGTTGAAAAAAGGCAGCGCTTGTTTATACGCACCGAGTACTCGGCCGAGAGCACTGTCTCGCTCGTTTACTCGGTAAGTATCAAGGCATAAGACCCCGAACTCTACAAAGCGACATTTTAAATGTTTATAAGACGGAACCCTCACATCAGAAATGAAACACACCAACAATAAGAGCAAATTGATGTCAAACAATGCCGTGTTTGAGCGTAAAATGATCAAATATTAGTATACAAGACTGTCTGGTCCATACGAACGTCATGGGCTTTACCTATGTTGGTTAGCGTGCAGGGTCGACCTACCCTATTTTGTACCGCCCATCCGGAAGATTCTTTTATATTTATAAGACCGATCCCTTGATGCCTATCTTACTCGATGAAAAATGCAAATGAAGCCAAAGGTATATCTCAACTGGTTCAATAACAGCCTATAGTGAAATAATATGGATTACTCACGTCTCAAAACGAGTTTAACTCGACATGTAGGTAATATGTAGCCTTTTCTCTCGCAGGAACACGGTACGTCTGCTGCCAAACGTGCACCCAGCGTAGCCGCCTAACTGTAGCGTTTTCCTTTGAGAGGAAGGGCTACGGATTAGCCCGAAACATGTCCTGCAGTTAAACATTTTGAGACGAGAGTAATCCGTATTATCTTCTTCTTCTATCTTCTAATATATAAAAATCTCGTGTCACGGTGTTTGTTATCGAACTCCTCCGAGGCGGTTTGACCGATTTCTACTAAACATTTTGTCTACGTTTGATAGGTCTGAGAATAGGTACCTAGTAGGCAATTTTTATACCCCTATTCTTCGCAGACGGAGTCGCGGGCAACAGATAGTTTAAATATGAATGAGTCTCACGGTAGTTTCTTGTTTAAAGCAATAACAGCCTATTCACTCTAGCCTTGAAGAGCCCTAGGTTGTAGGTATCTTTCTGGAAATTCTGACGATGGGATTGATTCCATTCCTTAGCAGTTCGCAGGATCTATTGAAAACTCAGCTGAAACTGATTAGTGATGGTCAAAAATCTCATTATACCAGCCTACGTTCCACTGCGGGCTACAGGGGCTAAATTCCTAGGAAAATAAGGCTCATCCCAAGCTCAGGCCAAACCTCTCGC
This sequence comes from Archips crataeganus, assembly GCA_947859365.1. NCBI lineage: Eukaryota > Metazoa > Arthropoda > Insecta > Lepidoptera > Tortricidae > Archips > Archips crataeganus. The sequence continues at coordinate 9,216,851 of OX402071.1, forward strand.
AAACCAGTGTTTTTTGGCGGTCCTGAATAGCAGTTCATCCCTATCCTCTCGCAAACGATCGAATTACCGCTCGAGGTTTGGGCTGAGATTGGGATGAGCCTTATTTATTTATTTGTTCATTTATTTATTTACAAAGCGAATTAACAGGAAGATAAGGCTCATCCCAAGCTCAGCCCATTCTTATCCTCTCGCAAACGATCGAATTACTGCTCGCAAACCGTGCTGGGCCGCCGTTCCTGAATTTAGCCCCAGTACCTCTACCATGAGTTTACACTAGTTCACAGTGACCGTACTCGCTAGCGACGGCGTAAATGATTTGTATGTAGAATTGTACTTCCGTAAGTGACCGCTAGAGGCGCTGCACAATTCTCCATACAAATAATTTACGCCGTCGCTAGCGAGTACGGTCACGTAAACTAGTGTAAACTCATGGTAGAGGTCCAGGTCTCCTCTTGGACGGCTTGGGCCGTAGTTCCTTTCAAGTTATTTTCAAGATGACTTGTTAACTTCGTCTGCAATCCACAGATGGCGTTGTTAGAGCGAAATTGTGCTTTAAAAATGTCACCGTAACCTTTTTGCATGGATTTCTAAATCGTGCGAAGCCGCCCGACAAAGCTAGTTTGAAATTATCTTTTTTGAATGTGTATTAAATAAATATCACAGGGCAATTCACACCAATTGACCTAGTCCCAAAGTAAGCTAAACAATGCTTGTGTTATGGCCTATGGGTACCTACTAGGCAACGGATAAACATACTTATATAGATAGATACATACTTAGGTAAATACATATATATTAAACCCTCAAGACCCGAGAACAAACATTCGTATTTTTCATACAAATATCTGCCCCGACACGGGAATTGAACCCGGGACCTCAAGCTTCATAGTCAGGTTCTCTAACCATTACGCCATCTGGTCGTCTAAATTTATTACTTTCATAAATTACTTACTTGCATTGGTACTTTTTCCACTTCCACTTTCATTTCTACCTCCGCTAATTTGCCCTCCGATCTTCCGCCAAGATGGCCACCATTAGAGTACTAATACAAACGATATTACGTTATTTTAATTTTTAATTTATACTCTTGGTCATTTTCAGATTTTTTTTAGGATTCCGTATGTCGATAGCAAAAACGAAAACCTTGGAATGTAGTTAAGTAGTTCCTTGTCCATATGTGTAGGTACACAATATTATACAGGGTGTTACAAAATTACCCGTAATAACTGAAGGGTATGGAAGTACTCCAGTAAAGAATTAAATTAGTATACGAGGGGCGTTCAATATAAAGTGAGAATGAGATGCAAACTCTTTTAATATTACGAAATTAAATACTGGCCGCTAAAGCTAATCTATCTAGCTGATTGCCATGAAAAAAAAAACTAACTGTCTTTTGTTTAAAAAAATATACGGTAATTTCTTTGCAATGCTATTGAGTACGTTAGCGAAAATGGAGAAAATTGAACTGCGCGCCGTTATCAAATACTTGTATTTGAAAAATTTTTCTACGGACCAAGTCAATTTGGATTTGCGGGACACTTTAGGGTCTAATGCTCCTCCGTATTCGACAGTCGCACGTTGGTGCGCCGAATTTAGACGTGGAAGAACATCGACAATGGACGACCCCCGCTCCGGACGCCCTACTACAGCATTAACTGAAGAAATTGTGAAAAAAGTCGAAAACTCAGTTTTGGCGGATCGTCGTGTCACAGTTCGTTTTATTGCTGAAAATGTAAAGATTTCAACGGGGAGCGTGCATAATATTTTACATGAACGCTTGGGTATGAAAAAGGTATCTGCGCGTTGGGTAGGTACCAAGAATGCTTACTGACACGCAAAAACAAACTAGACTAGAGATTTGTCAAGAAGCTTTGAACCTGATGCAGCAAGACCGGGAACTTCTTTTGGCGCGATTTATAACAATGGACGAAACATGGCTCCATCATTACGACCCTGAAACGAAACTGCAGTCTATGACATGGAAAAGGCCATCATCTCCAACTCCGAAGAAATTCAAGGTGAGCCCATCTGCCGGTAAGGTCATGGGCTCTGTTTTTTGGGATGGTAAAGGGGTATTAATGATTGAGTATCTCGAGCATGGAGCCACTATTACGGGCACTTTATACGCCAAACAAATAGCAACATTGCGCAATGAGATCCGCGAAAAACGGTGAGGTAAACTCTCGAAAGTTGTGCTGTTCCACCAGGACAATGCCCCGGCACACAAGTCCGCCGTTGCAATGGCAGCAATTCGTGATGCTGGGTTCGATATCCTTAAGCATCCTCCGTATTCACCAGATCTCACTCCCAGTGATTTCTACCTATTTCCGAGATTGAAACAATACCTGAGAGGCCAGAAATTTGAAGACGACGACGCGGTAGTCGCTGCAGTACAAGATTTTTTAAGTACTCAAGATGAGACCTTTTTTAAAAATGGAATTTTAAGTTTAGAAAAAAGATATACTAAGTGTATTATGCTAAAAGGTGACTATGTCGAAAAATAAAATGACATTTAGTAAAAGTTGTTTATAACATACTCATTCTCACTTTTTATTGAACGCCCCTAGTATATCTTTTATTGGGATGGCGGGAGCTCGCCTTTAATAGGCATGAGTGGAGCAAGAGAGGAGAGGCCTTTGCCCAGCAGTGGGACACAAAAATAGGCCAAATAAAAAAAATAAAAAACAGAATTTTTTTTTTATGAAAAAAAAAGAACAGCGCGAAAAGTTACAGTTTAATTTACTGTTCATGAGGTTTCAGGCTTTAGGGGTTATTTTGTAACACCCTGTATAAAAAAATATTTTCTTACGATCGGATGGAGGTAGATAATAAGTTGAAGTTAACATGAAATATTTAGGGCTATGGTCTCTTGCAACTGTAAATCATCATCATCATCATCATCTCATTTCAGCTGAAAGACGTTCACTGCTCAACATAGGCCTGCCCCAAGGCTCGCCAAACAGATCGCTCCTGCGCCATCCGCATCCAACGCGTTCCCGCAACCATAACCAGGTCGTCGCTCCATCTACATACTTAGTTGGAGGCCTACCTACACTGCGTCTTCCGGTTCGTGGACGCCACCCGATAACCGTTCGACCCCATCGACCTTCAATTCTGCGAGAGATATGCCCTGCCCACTGCCCCTTGAGTCTGACGATTCTTCGAGCTATGTTATGTCCGTGACTTTAGTTCTTGTGGGGATTTCATCACTTCTGATGCGATCCCGCAGAGAAACTCCGAGCATAGCCCACTCCATCGCCCTCTGAGTGACTTTGAGCTTTCTTATGAGGCCCGTCGTTAGCGGCCACGTCTTAGTGCCTTATGTCATCACTGGCAACACACACTGGTCAAAGACTTTCGACTTGAGACACTGCGGTATATTGGATGACAAGATATTGCGGAGCTTCCCGAACGCTGGCCAGCCGAGTCTAATTCGCCGATTGACATCTTTCCCGAAGTTGAACCTACCTAATTGGATTGTATGTCCCAGGTAGATATAATCGTCAACAACTTCGAGCAAAGTGTCTCCGATTACGATTGTCGATCAAACCGAAGAACTGTTAAAAATCGTATCATAATTGTTTTAATGTTACTTAATTCTCTAGCCTTACATACATATCCGTCACATCACAACTACATACATTCAAATACACACACGCACACCACACACACACTCACACACACGTACTCAAAGTTAACTCACTCATTCATTCTTGCTTAGTCTCATCTCTATAAATTTGCGACCTAGTTTCTAAAAAACCTTAACTGTGGCTTCATGTAACCGGCTAATACTTATATTGTAATTTTTCCTAATGTTGTCAATTTATTGTAATACTGAATCAGGCCACCACGTGACAGGCATAGCCTAGTGTGGGGCCATGTGGATATTCTGTGTGGATATTCTGTGTATGTTATTAAGGTTTTCTTTTAATAAACTATTTTTTTTTTTAATTAAATGAAGCTTATTAGGGCGCAAGCCACACAGAGAGACGTGGGAAAGGGATATTAAGAGACAGTATGAAAAATATTTTTTTTTGCTAGGTTTGAATTTGTACGGAACCGTCGGTGGACGAGTCATCGCGCTTAGCTGGCTTAAAAAATAGTGTAGGCCTCGACGATCTAAAGCAAGCAGCTAGGTTTAATCGGAAACTGATTACGCACATTACCCTGACCTTGCAGTCACCAAGATAAACATACACCTACATTCCATACAGCTTCATACGAACAAGAGCTCAGTTTTAATTGGTTCATCTTACTTACCAAATTACGTGGACACCTTATTGAATATAATTGATTAAGGAACAGGGGTCGATGTAAATTGGCTGTTAAAAGCTCACGACAGGAAACCACCAAAATCAATAGGCCGCTCGCTTAAAACAGATTACAAGAAATCAAAGACCATGTTGAACTGGTGATTTAAGATGAATTCGCATTAATAATTGCATAATCAGATCAAATACTAATTAAATATTTTCAAATATTTGTCGAGCATAGCCTTCGGTTTTTTACTTTGCTGAGTAAAGATGATCGATATAAAAACGGAATGACTCGAGAATCGAGCATCATTCAAAGCAACCATCCGTAGATCTCAATCAGTACAGCAAATAGCAGAATGAAGGTGATTTCTCTTTAAGTGTGGCAACATTCAAAGTGAAATATAGTGAAATTTAGTTATTTTAGTTTAGTTTTTGTGGGTTGAGACGTTATTGCTTATCAAGTTATCAACATTCATTTTGGTCCGTTGTCTTTTTTTAAATGCATGGTTCACGTCGTCTGGAAGTACAATTTTGGATCGCGATGATATTGGGAATAGAAATGACAGTCAGGGTCGGATTTAGAGGTCTGGAAGCATTCAGACAATGAAGGAAGGCCTTTAACGTGAAAAAGACTTGGAAAAAGTTACTGAAATGTGGAAATTCGTATAGTGAAGGGCCCGGAGCTGTAGGGCCGCCTGCCTTCCCCTAAATTCAGCCCTGATGACAGTTATACTAATCACCTAATCAGTAATCATTATCATTGTCAATCTCGGAAATTTCACTTTTCGAATGTAATTTTTATTTTTACGTTTTTTTTTAATTACTCCAACACTAAAACACATTGAAAAACTAGAAAAGTATAGCTGCTACTGGGAAGTAACCCAGCATAGTAAATTCGTTTTTGAATTTGGTACATTTTAAAATGTAACTGTATTTTTTTTCTTTGATTTTGAAAAGCCTAGGTCCTGGCCCTTATCTCATAATTGCCATTAGTAGGAAATCTGGAAAAGTACTTATCTGGTCTACAATTAGACTCGTAACATTTGTTTTTTTTTACAGGTCCTTGCTCTAGTAATCTTTGCAGTGGCCTCAGTGTCCGGCTTGGGTTCCGGACCCTACCTGCCCAGCGGGTGGAGACCGCAAGGGCCCGCTTTCTATTTGCCCTCAGAGGTTCAGGTAATAATAAACACCGTGGGACAATATTCTGTTTTAAGCTTTTGTGATTTTCACTTGTAACTTTTACACTAAACGGGACTTATCACGCATAAAATTTACCCTAGGTAAAAGTTCCGTTTAGTTTAATAGTTATCGTGGGGCAATTTTGTACCTATTGGACTAGTCTGTAAACTAAACAAAGCTTTAGACAAATTTTTCTCCGGGATGCAGAACGAGATTGCCTCTAAAGGGGTTCTAGAAATTTCGACACATCTACTAGAGTCATAATCTCATGAGACACCTGTAGAAGTCTAATGCAATTAATTATATGAATCATTAAAATCTGTTAAACATAGCTTGTACTAAGGATACAAGACAACATACCTAAATTTTGTGTAGGCGAGATATATTTTGCGAGGCCATATGATGGTCCACCATACATTAGATTATTAAAAAACGAGAAACTTTCGAGGCGCAAGGCCCCTCATACCGCGAGGCCGTAGTCATTGGCCCACGTCACCTAACGCCTAGCACCGTCTCTGCATGTGCACATACTTATATGTATAGGTAAGTATATATCAAATATCAGGATTCGCACCCAGGAGTCCCAGGACTCTTATTTACAAATTTAGGGTCACTAATGTGGTTTAATAATACGTCACTTAATAATGTTAATATCTTTGATTACAGAAACCCGCAGACAATCCTTTAAAGGAGACAATATTCCAAGAATCAGAAGCTTCTGGTTCTGATGCTCTTCGTGAATATGGGCCTCCTAAAGTAACGGAAGTCTCTCAAGACTTGACCAGCCAATCTCTCCCTGATGCCGTCACTGAGCAAGCGTTTGTAGTAATTGCGAAGGTCGCTGAAGAAGTGGGCGGAGAAGTCAGGGAAGTCAGTGAAGTTAAGGCTGTTGCTGTTGAAGAAGTTTCCAGTGAAGCAGAGGTGAAAGCTGAAACGGTCACTGAGGCAATTGTAGAAGCTGTTGAAGGTAAGAAAACTAATATTTTGGCTATCACTGAGAAGCATTATGAATTAATTTTTAATGATGTCAACAACTATGTCTCTAGAATTAAATGTAATAATATAACTCAACAATACTTTTAGTAACCGCTGAAGAGAAAGCTACTGAAGCAGTGACAGAAGCAGTTGAAGAAAACACCACCGCAGCGCTAGAATCAGCTGTTTTCGAAGGCAGAGCTATTGATGTTGCCATCGAAGAAACCGCTGAAATACAACAAGCGACCACAGAAACCGTAGAAACAACCACTGGTGCTGAAGCTTTAATTTCTGTTGAAGTGACTGAAGCAGTTGTAGATAGTAATGTAGAATCGAGCCAAGTTGAACAAGTTAGCCAAGTTCAAGAAATCAGCCAAGGTCAAGAGGTCAGCCAAGTTCAAGAAGTCAGCCAAGTTGCTGAGATTGCTGAGGTGAGGACTGCGGAAGAAGGCGTGAAAGAGGTAGCCGAAGCGCTAGTTAACTTGGAAAATGAAATTAAAGCTCAACAGGTAATTTTAGGCAATATAACTGATTTTTCATAATCTTACTTAATATTATAAACGCGAAAGTTTGTAAGTATGGATGGATGTTTGTTACTCTTTCACGCTAAAACGGTTTGACGGATTCTGATGAAATTTGGCACACAGATAGTTTGTAATCTGGATTAACATAAAGAATACTTTTTATCCCGGAAAATTGCATAGTTTCCGCGGGATAGCGATAAACGAATTATTTGCAGACGGAGTCGCGGGCAGCAGCTAGAACACAATAGTTTAATTTAATAGTTGATGAAGAAACTGTTAATGTTATGCTTAATATTAATAATGGATTGTTACAGGTCCAGAACGAAGAAGCAGTTGAAGTGAAATCTGTCCAGGTTTTGGGGTGAGTCCTATGTGTGATTATGAATAGGCAATGAATGAAATTGGAATTGCAATCATGTGTAACAGTATCGTTAGGTAATAAAGAGTGAAGACTCTTCTTTATTTATTTATATTAATATATCACATAACAAATCAATACTTAAACCTTCCATCTCAGCGTCGCAGATCTTGTCAGAATCTCACTATGTTGAAGGAATATTTTTCTTAGATATATTACACAGGAAGGAACAGGAAGCTCCAAGTCAAATTCTGTGTTTCAGAATCTAAATTTAATTTCAATGAAGAACATTTCACATTTACTCCGACTTGTCTTAAATTCGATGAATTATGAATTGGGACTGACGAGGATAATAATAACAACTGCCACCCGCAAAATTCAGGACACAGCAGTCTATAGAATATCTTTTTTTTCTGTATCTAGAACCGCGGAAGTGCCTGAAGGCTTCCTGGAATACGGGCCTCCCGGATTCAGGGAGTACGGACCTCCTCAGGCCGATGAGCTGCTGAGATCCGGAGCTGTTGTCCAGGTAATTTATATTTTCCATAATCATCGTTGTCACCGGCTAATACACGTCACACTGTTATCAAATTGAGAGGGTTAGGGCTGTAGTTCCCACGCGGGCCTTGTGCGGATTTTGAACTTCGCTTACACTATTCACGATGTTTTACTTCACCAAAGATCATGGTAAATTTGAGATATAATTTCGCAAATACATTCAATTAAAAGAGAAAACGCTTGTGGCACCGCTGATCTTGAGTGACCATAAGTGGGTTGTTAGAGGTAGATCCCTTCCCTTGTCGTCTTTCTCATCCTGCCAGCCCAGGATCGGAAGGGAGGACAGATCAGGGCTCTTGCCTTGGGCCACAGTTTCATAGGGCGCCAAAATCATAATATAATATGATTGAAAATAAAAAACTTGCTCCACAAAGCTCCTAAAGTACGGCTGCCTGGTTAGCTCACCGTCGACTTGTAAGACTCATACGTTGGAGAAAAGGGCGCCACTATCAAGTTACTGCTGCCGTTCAATAAAATAGTAAATCTGGAGCTGCATTCTGCCACGCCATTGTTACTGAGTAGCAAAGTGTGTTTGTGCAAAGCCCTCAAAATACAGTCAACCATCGCCTGCGGTGAGAAAGCCGATGCCGGTGGAGGATGGAGAGAGACCGTTCTTTACGCAGCGCTATTAGATATTCTATACGTAAAGTATACTGAAACGTTTGCGTGTTGTCCTCAGGAACCAACGGAGGAGGAAAAGAAAGTGGAAAACAACGAAACCAGAAGACGGCGATTTTCTCCTAAATTCAGGTAACTATCTGCTACTGCATAGCAAAAGCTTCTTTTTATTCTTAAAGCTTTAGGCAAGTACTCATAACTTATGTCTTCTCTGTCTGTTAGAGCCCAATGTTAATGACACACGAATGTTAAGTTACCAGGTATTTATAAGTAAAGGGTTGTTTAACTCAAGTGCATTTCATTCCTTCTTTTACTTATTTAGTTATAGAAACTTCTACCCACCCTGCACGTAATAATTTGCTTTAAACCTCTGAAAGGATTACATGATTTTTGTTGATATTCCGTTTCTGATTAGTATGTGATTAACACATTTAGTACCATCCATCATAGTCCCTTGAGGCACACCTTTAATCTGTTTTGATTTTTTTATTCATGCAACGAGCTTTTCTGTTTTCAGATCCTCAAAAAAACATCACTAAATATGAAAGCGAGACCACCACCACTTTTGTTTAAGACATTGGCAATGAGAACTAAATAAAAATAACATAATTATTAGGCTTCGAATTATCTTTTTTGAAGTAATTAAACCAGTATTGATTTTAGATTGTGTAGATAAATATTGATTGATGATTTTCATGTCTTGTTTCAAATAAACAAATATGACAATGATTTCTTTTGTTTTGCTTACTTTTAATCATAACTTAACTCCCGACTGTAAAATAATGAATGATCCTCGGATTCCAAAAGTGTGATAAAATGGTTTAGGCTGGCATCATTGAAGATATTTCCACGTATTATAAACGTTCCGTGGTACGTATGTAATGTACGAATAGCTAATATACACAAGTTACACAACTACGCAGTTAAAGCTGCTGCTGCATTACTGATAAAGTCACAGTACTGAGCTTCAATTCAGCAGTTTATAAGTGGTTAGGACTGGGATTGGATTGAGATAAGTGCGTGGTCAAATGCTGAATACAGCCCCTGTTTACCTCGAAAAGATACCAATGGTCGTCGTTGAAAATGATTTGACTGTAATTTACAAGTTTTGTGTTTATTGTAATGGATGAAAAAAAAAAACTTAATAAACTTATAGAACGGAACGCATAACTGCGAACGTAGGAATAAACATTTTGACGTAATTCTGACACTTCTACGAATGTCATGTCAACCAACGAACGATCGAACGAACCGAACCGAAGCTCAAAAATCATTCCTTGTTTTCTTTCATTGAAGTTTCCTTTGCTCAGCTCAGTTAGTTTACTCACTCACTCTCTCACTCACCACTCACGTCAGTTCAACTGACTCAGTTGACTGTTGTGTTAGTCATCCAATAGGTTTCGCGTGTTTCGTTTGTTTTGTTTATTTACGTTTCTAATTAACAAAACTTTATCGACTTTTAATTCCATCCAGCCCACATCAAAACTCGTAACCACGCCGAACAAACAGTGTTGTGAATTTGTTTGTGATATCGATTGAAATAAAGTTTTACTTTTAGTGATTGTCATCTTGAAGTATCGGTTCGTTTTTTTGTGTTTATTTTGTTGGTGTCTGTGCTAAACCAACTGGCCAGTATTCTTGTTGGAAACCAAGTAAGTACTTTTGTATTTAAGGCGTAGTTATACCTGTTCGTTAGCTATGTAAATAAGTATAAAGTTATGGACGGACAAGGCAATCTTGAGTTGATTTAACCTTATTTGACAGATAACTTGCGAAACTTTTTTTGCTCCGAAGATTGACCCCGATACAAGTTCAGGCAGTTTAAACTTGAATGCCTTTGCCACAAATTAAAAAGGAGATAAAACGGCTATAATAAACTATTTCCAATTCCAAATTCAAAAATGTAGAGTGTGGGTGGTCAGTTTCTAATTTCAAAACCAAGAATCCATGGTTAATTCTCTAATTTCGCTTTGGCTACTGTTATAAAAACTGCAAGGCTATTTAAAAAACAAGTTACAGAGATTAGGTAGGTATGGTAGATACTTCAATAGTCATTGAAAAGTAGGAAATTTTGAGTCATTCCATTGTTTTTTTTAGCTTAAAACAGAAGTTCAGTTGGACTGAGCAGCCTATTTCAAAAAACCCCTACTATAAGTATCTTTTCCCATTGTTGACTTGAATTTTTTTTCAAAATATAACTTAATGTGACGTAGGCTACATCTTGTAACACCTAAAAATAACAGTTTAAGTAGTAGGTATGATAATTTGGTTTGATAATTGAACTACACTTTTACCACCACAAGATAGAGGTCAATTGCTGTACAAAAAGATTCAGATTATTGTACAAAAAAAGGTTTTTGAAAACCTCTGTTTTTTAGTATAAACAACATTAACACTATTCAAACACCGTTTTGTCAATGATTTAACACACCTTATTATTAGTTCATGCATTATAATGTAGGACTGTTTGGGATCCAATAAATAAATAAATTAATATTACTATGCTATAATTCAGTGTTTTCTTATGTTAATTGTCCCAATGGGGAGACTATTTTATAACAATTTATATATTATCTCTCTTTATCTAACACTTGTAAATGTCACAAATAAGTGTTTTTTCTTCTTTCTTATCTTTCTTTATGAAACTGTGAAAAGGCACCATGAGAACAAATGAGTATTTTTAACGACCGCTTTAGCCTAGTTGGTAGTGACCCTGCCTACGAAGCAAGAGGTCCTGGGTTCGAATCCCGGTAAGGGCATTTATTTGTGTGATGAGCACGAATATTTGTTCCTGAGTTATGGATGTTTTCTATGTATTTAAGTATTTATTTATCTATATAAGTATGTTTATCGTTGTCTAGTACCCATAGTACAAGCTTTGCTTAGTTTGGGACTAGGTTGATTTGTGTAAGATTGTCCCCTCATATATATTAAGACACTATATTTATTTGCAAGTTATCAGTCAACTCTCGGAACTGATTATCTTGAACTGATACCAAAACAAAAGTGAACAATTCACCGCCAACTTATTTTAAAAGGTTCTAAGAATTGTATCTTGATAGTACACTACACTACACATATAGGTTTTGACAGTAAATTGATAGTCATGAATTGAACCTTTTTTTTAATAAAATCTGTCATTCCCAATCTTTTATAAACATATTTATTGAAACTAAACATTAAGAAAAAATTACAATGAATAAAACTTAACTATAAACTAAATATCTAACTTAGAAACTACTAGATTAACCCCCTGTTTCACCATCCATTGATCAAATTTATTTGACGGATAAATGTGATGCCGTCTCTGTTTGTTTTGTTTGAATAGACAGATAATTTATTGAATCAGGCGTTACTTTGCGGAGGTCCATATTAATGAACTAAAACAATTACTTTGCTCACCCGCGACCTTACAATAGTTACGTTTATGCAAGAAATGTGCGTTCATGCAGTTCCTCCACCTCCACACTGTACGAACACACACAAATCACATAAACCCAACCATCACCACCACCAAGCTACACTGACGCGTTTAGAACTCAACCAGAGCTCATCTTCAGAGTTACCACAACCGTATGCTATGCTACCAAATGTTAAACTAACAAACCAAAACAAATGTTTTAACTTGTCACTGTAACTTCTCAAGTACCCACTTTATTTTTCTTTTTCTCAAACTACCCCACAAAAATTAACTTTTATTGACATATTTAAAACTACCTTGAATTTTTTTGTTTATTTATTTATAAGGCATATTTAATTAATACTAACTGTTCAAATTCGACCCAAGCCGCAGTAAAGGAGAAGATACTAAATTTACCTGTTCATTAATAATAGACCCCATAGTGTTGTACCTAATTATTTCCATGCATTCCAGAGCATCCAGACATCCAGAGCATCCAGAGGGTTTGTCTGATAAGATTTATGGCATTTTAAAATCAAACAATATTAATGTTGCCTTTAAGACTAACAACTCTTTGTACTCTAGGCTATGTAACCACAAAGAACAGGTAGATAAGGGAACTAGATCGGGGGTATACAAGCTTACTTGTAATGACTGCAATGGGATATACGTAGGACAGACAGGCCGAAGTTTTAATACTAGATTTAAAGAGCATGTTTCGGCATATAGGAATGAGCATCCAGATAGATCGAATTTTGCAAAACATTTGTTGGAATCAAATCATTCATTGTTAGATTCAGATTCTTATGAAGTGTTACATTATTGCGGCAAGGGGTTGCGTCTGGATGCTCTGGAATGCATGGAAATAATTAGGTACAACACTATGGGGTCTATTATTAATGAACAGGTAAATTTAGTATCTTCTCCTTTACTGTGGCTTGGGTCGAATTTGAACAGTTAGTATTAATTAAATATGCCTTATAAATAAATAAACAAAAAAATTCAAGGTAGTTTTAAATATGTCAATAAAAGTTAATTTTTGTGGGGTAGTTTGAGAAAAAGAAAAATAAAGTGGGTACTTGAGAAGTTACAGTGACAAGTTAAAACATTTGTTTTGGTTTGTTAGTTTAACATTTGGTAGCATAGCATACGGTTGTGGTAACTCTGAAGATGAGCTCTGGTTGAGTTCGAAACGCGTCAGTGTAGCTTGGTGGTGGTGATGGTTGGGTTTATGTGATTTGTGTGTGTTCGTACAGTGTGGAGGTGGAGGAACTGCATGAACGCACATTTCTTGCATAAACGTAACTATTGTAAGGTCGCGGGTGAGCAAAGTAATTGTTTTAGTTCATGAATAGACAGAGACGGCATCACATTTATCCATCAGTTAAAATTAATCAATGGGTGGTGAAACAGCCCCTAAGTCTAAAAAGGCCCCGTGACATCATACTCAAAAGGCTGGCAGCATTCCCTCGTTGAATGGTGATAGAGATTCGTTGAGAGAGATAGCTGCCAGCCCTTTGATCTCCAGTGGTGTTGACCAGACGCTTTTGCACTTCTTTAATCAAGTTACTTCTTTTTAAACATGCTATGAAATTTGACTGTGATTGCTATGGACCCCTTTAAATAGTCAAGCTCTTGGGCACATACCTTGAAGGGGGGGGGGTGGGGTAGGAAGGATTTACTTGCATCCCCCAGGTTAAACCTTGTGAGGCCCAGTGTCTGTCATATATACTTACATAAAATAACTTTATATGCATGTGTACTCTTTACGTTCTTTGATTCAGCCTGTCGAAGTTGGTTCGAAGTCAGGTTCAGCATTTTCGCATGGTTTATAGTTCACAGAGCCACGAATGTCGAGCTTGTTCGAAAATGTAAAATACCACCATCATAGCGACCGAAATGTAAAATACCACCATCCACTATTGTACCTACCTATGTGCAAATAAAGTGACTGACTGATTAATGTGATCTCCCTTGAATCGCTTCCAAACTTCCAACCGGTGGGACTTTGAAGCGACAGCACTGTTCTGCTGTGACGCATAGTCCTCACTGAGAGCCCCAAATCCCTGCTGAGGGACCTAAAACGTCATTAATAGTGACTCGTTATCCATCACTTATCGCTAGACCGTTTAAATGAGTCCTCACCTACATTTCGTTTTTAGGGTTCCGTAGTCAACTAGGAACCCTTATAGTTTCGCCATGTCTGTCCGTCTGTCTGTCTGTCTGTCTGTCTGTCCGCGGCTAAGCTCAGAGACTGTTAGTACTAGAAAGCTGTAATTTGGCATGAATATATATATCAGTCACGCCGACAAAGTGATTGAATAAAAAAAAGTAAAAAAAATTTTTTTAGGTTACCTCCCATAGACGTAAAGTGGGGTGATTTTTTTTTTCTCGGCTAACCCTATAGTGTGGGGTATCGTTGGATAGGTCTTTTAAAATCATTGCGGAGTTGCTAACATGATTTTTCTATTCAGTTATCTGTTTGCGAAATATTCAACTTTAAAGTGAAAATTTTCATTAAAATCGGCCGTCCCCCCCCTCTAAAATCTAAACTGTTGGGTGGAAACATTTGAAAAAATTTAGAAGGGTAGTAAATATATCAAATTTACTAGGAAAATTATAGCGGCTAAGATTGCTTGGAAATTATTTGTAGTTTAAGAGTAAATAGTAGCCTAAGGTATAAAACATACCTAAACTTGGATGATTCCGTACACATACGAAATCCTTAGAAAAATATTACTTGATTTTTTCGTAATGGCTACGGAACCCTACCTTGGGCGTGTCCGACACGCTCTTGGCCGGTTTTTATTTCTAGCATTAGATAGATAGATAAAAAACTTTAATCACCACAACACAAATTATAAAGAAAGTACCTAAGCAATCTTGACGTGTCTTTTTATTGAAACCGGCCAAGAGCGTGTCGGACACGCACAAGGTAGGGTTCCGTAGCCATTACGAAAAAATCAAGTAATATTTTTCTAAGGATTTCGTATATGTACGGAATCATCCAAGTTTAGGTATGTTTTATACCTTAGGCTACTATTTACTCTTAAACTACAAATAATTTCCAAGCAATCTTAGCCGCTATAATTTTCCTAGTAAATTTGATATATTTACTACCATTCTAAATTTTTTCAAATTTTTCCACCTAACAGTTTAGATTTTAGAGGGGGGGGGGGGCGCTCGATTTTAATGAAAATTTTCACTTTAAAGTTGAATATTTCGCAAATAGATCGCTGAATAGAAAAATCATGTTAGCAAATCCGCAATGGTTTTAAAAGACCTATCCAACGATACCCCACACTATAGGATTAGTCGAGAAAAAAAAAATCACCCCCCCTTTACGTCTATGGGAGGTACCCTAAAAAAAATTATTTTTTTATTTTTTATTTTACCACTTTGTTGGCGTGACAGATATGTATATTCATGCCAAATTACAGCTTTCTAGTACTAACGATCTCTGAGCTTAGCCGCGGACAGACAGACAGACGGACAGACATGGCGAAACTATAAGGGTTCCTAGTTGACTACGGAACCCTAAAAAACACTTTTGCAAAATAAATCATGGCAACTATGTAACAATTAACAAGGAAATATGGTCATGTATATTCTTTTGGTTTCCTAAGTAATAGTTATTATTTTTTTAAAAAGCTTTTTTCGATATAAATACATATCAAGATTGTTTACCTTATTTCTAGTGCAAAAAAAATGAAGATGGCTGGCGACTCTTCTCGAGAAAGATCGATATTTAAATCAATTAGAATCGCTGTCTAAAAATCGATTCGCAAAAAATTGAGGTCTCAAAAATCGATTTTTTTTTAGAGTTTACATTTATAATAATAATAATAATAAAAATCTTTATTTCGAACAGCATGGTCCATAGATGTTAGTAACAATTATGCACTTAAGGTTAGGCTAGTAGGTAGGTAGGTAGGTAATTTATAATGCAAATTTATATATAAATCCATTTTATGGAAAATAAGAAAGTTACTATAATAATTGATCTCTTTTCATTAAAATCAGGGAATTATTCAGTTCAGGGAATTCAATAATTACAAATGTTTTATATCCATACCAACATAATATCAGATATAAAAGAATACATCTGCCTTAGTCCATATCAATCTAAAAAAAAGATTTTTTTTATCCGAAAAATCGATTCTTCGATTAATCGATCTCTGATCGCCATCCCTATCCTCGCCCGCGCGGTACAGGGGCTGGGGGGTACGCGCTCGCCGCCCGCACCTCTCCTGGCCCCCTTTGTAGTCACACCCCCCAACCCCTGTACCGCGCGGGCGAGGAATCATTTAATAGCTCATTTACACTCGCGTACGAGTGGCGAGATGAACTGCGAGACGAGCAACGAGACGAGAGTGAATAGGCTCGCCTCGCGCCTCCTCTCGTGATTTGCAGGCTCGCGTCCGGAGCGAGACGACGAGACGAAGCACGGGGCGAGGTAATGAGGCGAGGCGTTTTTTTTTTTTAGAGTGTAAATCAGGTATAAACGGTTTAGCTATACTTAACATTGCAACTGCACATGGTTTTTTAGAATCTCCGCCTATTCAAAAACTTACAACAACTGAATGGGCCTAATTTATCTCTGTCCATTGGATGCATTACCTAATTTCCTACATTGTGGTAGAAATACAAGTTTGCGAACAGCTCGCGAGTCTTCCTGAAATCGGTAATGCATGAACTTCCTATTTGCATTACAAATAGTATTGTACTCGCCGTGTACGATAGACTATGTTGCGCAAGCTTAGAATTATTGGTTGGTGTAGGTTATACATATGTATATACCTCAATAAGTTGCCTAGTTTCATATTTATTTTAGTTAAAAAGAAATACACACTGTACGTAAGCTTTCAACAAGATGGAGTCACGACCAGAAGCCGTATTATCATTCACTATTTCTTTCTGTCAAACGGTTGATGGTGACAGAAAGAGATGGTGAAAGCGATGGCAAGCGCCCGCGCGTTAGATAATACGGACGGCTTCTGGTTAAGGTTGCGGTAATGGATGCCGCAGGACTGGTCTGTTTGAAGAACCTTTGGGGAGCCTATGTTCAACAGTAGACGTCTTTCGGCTCAAATGATGATGATGATGATGGTGGCATTCTGCCACTACGCTTATATAAGATGAGGTGAGATGATTGAGAAAAGCTCTATACAAGCCTTGGCCACGAACAGGGATTGCCGGCCTCGTATCTCTAGATGGCCTCGTTAACACTCGGCCAGCTATAACTACTCAGCCGGCAATCCCCTATCTCGCGGCCGCTGCTGTAATGTACTATTGCCCAGGGCCCAATTGCATAACAAATTACAAGCTAATAGTATTAGTTATTTTGTATTGAAATTCACTAATACTATTTGCTTGTATTTTGTTATGCAAATGGACCCAGTGTGCACCGACAAACCAGGGAACCGTACCGTAACGTTCGACCGCACAAAATATGACAAACGATAAACAGAATTAATTAAACACCACATGATAAACAATTAACAAAAAAAAAGTAGGACAAAGTTTCTGATTGATAAACAAGACAAGATGGTCCCGATTGTATCATTCACGATGACGTCATTCTTAATCAAAACTTAATTCCCAAACTCGTCTTAAACCATATCCTAACTTCACATGGTTGAAACTTAACTCCGCCTAAAACAAATGGACCATCTGAGCGGGTAAGGCGGTTTTTCATAGTCTGTCATGCAAGTGGCTATAATTAAAATGTGCGCAGACGCATCCTGCAGCCGCCCTAATTCCACATGTGCTGGGGCTATGAAGATGTCAGCAGTTGCGTGAGAAGTCGTTAAAATCGTAAATGGGTCTACAGTATATTATGATACATTCACAGTACGAGGAAACTGGCGAGTAATGGTCATACTGAAGTCAGTAGTCAGTTCTTTACTGGTTTAACAAAAAGGTACATACATACACGTTTGTTTGTGTTACTCTTTGGATTGGAACTACTGATCTGATTATAAAGCCGAGTTAGTCAAATTCGAACCCGAAATGTCGTAATATTTATTTTGTGGTTCATTTTTATCAATTGTATCTAAAATAGTAGGTACCTAAGTAAGTAACCGTTTATACAGCTTTGTATCTTATTTAAAAATAACGATGTTAACTTATGTTTAGGTTACTGCTTTGACAAGGGCATGCATGTATACGTTAATTTTAAAAGATAAACAAAATGTATAAACATTCGTAAAAGTAGGAGTATGTATATAGTATGTATTATAGATATGGGTAGATTCAGCCACCATTAAGCTAAATAACATCTCTGAGCATGGTGGTTAAACGGCGTAGCAAAGTTTTTCATTTTTTCTCAAACGCATCTTACCGCTCAGCTCAATCAATATTACGTAACCGTCGCCGAAAACGCGCGTGCAGTCACGTTCGAATTACGAAATTCAAAATTTGTCCGCGGAACATCGTTTGTTCGTCTGGGAAAACGGCCGATTCGATGCGGCTAGCGACAACCGAGAACCACAGACAATACTGTTATGTTCTGTTCCAAAAATGAATTGTTACGAAAATACAAAATTTATGTGAAACTAGTAAAAAGCTAACTATTTATGGCAGAGAAAACCCGTGTCAAGTAGGTACTAGCTACTTAACTTCGGCTGTTTAATTTAAGTCCCACGCCTATGTTTACATATTAATAAGTTTCTTTGTTACGATTAATTTTAGAGAAAGGAGTATTTAGGTATGAGGTGACCTTCGATTTGATAAGTGGTTTTTCAATAATACCATTGTCGACAGACATAATACCAAGGTAGTCTCGTGTATTCAAAGATTTTTTGAATCGCTTTTGTTGTTCCAGAGATTACCTCCTACTTGCAAATAAATATTTAAATGAACACACAACTAAACAATCCAACTTACCTCTTTGGTATATTTTAGAAGCGTAATAAAGAGATACTTTGTTCTTTAGGCTCGTACATATTGTGGTATGTTGTGTTGACAACAAGTTTATACGCAAAACACAATAGTGCTTTTGAAATTGCGGTTTAAGTGCTCAGGTCCATGATATCATCGACGAAAGTGTCCTGTTGCTCCTTTACTTAGCTATGCAATGCGGCCTTGCAAGGTAAACGTACGTATGTTGACTTATGCTTTAAAATTATTTAAATCTGCAACTATATTACCATCAAGAGTTTCGTCCTTATCATTTGAGAATTTTTGCTAATTTAAATTATACTAGTGGAAGACTTCTACAATTAACGCACGCACGATTTTTGCATCCATCCAAAATCTTAAATAAAACATATGACTTCAATGACGTGTCAATCACTATCACAAACTTTTTAAATAATTCAAGCTGGCTGGAAAACCACGCTTCTCAAAAAAAATAAAGCACGCGGGATATTCTTACGCACCATAGATAATTTTTTATTATTTTTTAATTGTCCTTCTTTGTACGATTAGAATGTTAACCACTAATTGACTAATTTACAGCGCCAGCTAAAATAGACCTTCTTACAAAGATGTACAGTTCTGTTTAGATTAACAAATGTTCACGCAAGCTAATCCAAAGTATGCAGCTAATAAGTATTGCATTAAATAGTACATGAATTTATAATTTAATGTTATCGTAGGGTTAGTTAGTAAACCAGTTACATTCCTTGAATACGTAACTATTGGTAAGAGCATTGCGTTGATACATAAATTATATTTCGTTACAATCGTAGGTACATCTTCGTGGTATGATTAATTATGTTTTCGTAATTCGAAGGGAGCCAAGTGTTGGCCAGTGTTGCCAAGTGAAAATTATTAGGTATTTCAAAACAACATTAGAATAGCTTGAATGTGCCATAAATGGATCTTGTTTTGATAAAAAAGAAAAAAAAATATCACGGGACAATTCACACCAATTGACCTAGTCCCAAAGTAAGCTAGGAAAGCTTGTGTTATGGGTACTAGGCAACGGATAAACATACTTATATAGATAGATACATACTTAAATACATATTAAACACCCAAGACCTGAGAACAAACATTCGTATTTTTCATACAAATATCTGCCCCGACACGGGAATCGAACCCGGGACCTCAAGCTTCATAGTCAGGTTCACTAACCATTAGGCCGTCTGGTCGTCTAAATGATGATGATGATGATGATGTGATGATGATGTGATGGTACAGTACCCGCCGTTCTTCCATTTCATTGCCATCGGATAAACATAATACCTAGTACGCCGTTGTGGCCTAGTAGTATGACCTATGGCCTCTGAGTTTTTCGGAATTTATGTGCGAAATTACATTTGAAATTTACCATGAGCTTTACGGTGAAGGAAAACATCGTGATGAAACCTGTATACACCTGCGAAGAAATTCAATGGTATGTGTGAAGTTACCAATCCGCACTGGGCCCGCGTGGGAACTACGGCCCAAGCCCTCTCATTCTGAGAGGAGGCCTGTGCCCTGCAGTGGGACGTATATAGGCTGGGTTGGGATGAAACATAGTACCAAATTGAAATCGGACTTCTAATTGGGGCCATCCATAAATTACGTCACACCAATTTCGATCAATTTGGACCCCTCCCCCCCCTTGTCACACTTATTACTATGAAAATCGCCATTATTTTGTTCTAGTGTCACAGATCGCTTGACCCCCCCCCCTCCCCCTAAATGTGTGACGTAAGTTATGGATGGCCCCTTGGAAGTGAGTGAAAATCGACTTACAAGATTTGTTTACATTTTAAATTAATTAGTTACAGATGAAGCTAATAAATCATTTTTGAAAAGAAACCTAAAAGTGCAGAATATCCTATTGATTGGCCCATATTTCAAGCAGACATCCGACATGATTTCGGTATGCAAATCGGAGCAGCAATGCGGCAGACGGTTTATCATAAAATTTCAATGTTGCTAGTTACCTATAATTCTAGTTAAGTTAGAAGTAAATCAGTACAGGCGTTATGTTATGAGGCGCGCGAATAATAAATACGTGGAACATCCCGCTTTTAAAAATAACTGACGTTTCATCGCTTCAAGGAATCGAAATGGAGCGTATGGGTATGGCGCCCTGAGTCGATACTAGGAAATGAGATGCAAGCTTGCATAGAGTAATAGTATGCTACGTACAGAATGGCCACTCTCTGCCCCCCTCCGCAATCGGCTTCTGCACCGCAGGCGAACGATTTGTGACAATGTATAGTGGACAAAAGTCATCGTTATATCGTTATATCACTTCTGATGTATTGTATGATTATAGCTTGTATTGTATGCATGATGAATTATTTTTTTGGGGTTATTTCTGCTAATAATCAAAAATACTCTTGAATGCCCCGAATCAAAAACAATTCTGATTCTTGTACGGTCGCGTGCTTTAATTTGGGACCCATTTCGAAAAAATATCCGTTGAATTCCTATACAATATGACAGGACTGTCAACCTTAAGTGGGACCCAAATTAAAGCTCGCTCGCTTTATAGTATATATGTATACAGGGTGTTACAAAACAACCCCTGAAGCCTGAAACCCCATGAACTGTAAATAAAACTGTAATTTTGCGCGCTGTTCTTTTTTTTCTAAAAAAATATATACCAATTTAATTCTTTACTGGAGTAGCAGTAGTGAGTATCTATATTATCTGCCTGGTATCTACAGTTCGCAAATCCTCCTCCCACTACTTCCACTTGCCAATCAATCAACGCTCGCCAACAAGGCTCCGAGCAATCACGCAACAGGCATGCATCCACAAGTAGCAGAGGAACAACAATGCTCGCCAATGAGGCTCTGAGCGCAGTGGCCCTTGCAAGCGCCCACATGACGCACAGACTGCACTCCACTGCAATTCGTATCGACCTCCGGTCTAAAAAGGGGGGCTGATGTAGCGACTACTAGCGCCATCTAGTCATCACATAAGGAACTAATTACTACAATCCTACATCACGCTATCGAAGTTTCTCAACTCGGCTGCATAAATACAACTTCCAACTTTCATCCATTGGACTTCGGTCCCCAGGCATAACATCTGCCTGGAGAGAGATCTCTCTATTGCAGCCTACCCCCAAACTTCCATACCCTTCAGTTATTACGGGTAATTTTGTAACACCCTGTATTTTTTTTTATTTTTTTTTTTATGTTAAAGAGGCCACACAAACGAACTAGTGGGTCACCTGATGTTAAATGATCACCACTGTCCATAGACACCCGCAGCGCTTCACACGATGCCAGTGCGTTGTCGGCCCTGGGAAAAGGAGAGGGAATAGGGGAGGGGAGAGGTATTGGGCCCCCGGCTCTCTCACTGACCGTACGAAACGCAGCCAGGAGTACTGCTGCTTCACGCCGGTGTTCTGAGAGAGGGTGGTACTGCCCCGGAGGAGCCGGCCCATTTGTGATGCAGCGGCTAGCTACAACATGGCTCTACCACTACAAAAAACTGTATACTATAAGGCTGGGATGACGATGTCGATGAAACTTGGCCGCTTTCAAGTCTAGGGTGAATGAGCATTTACTAGGCAAGCGTGCTCCATCGTAGGCCTCATCTTCGCTTTCCATCAGGCGTGATTGTGACCAAACGCAAGCCTATATAGTATAAAAAAAAAAAAAAACTAAATAAAATGGCATCATAGTCGCTTTGAGATCTCGTCCGTAAGCTGATTCCCAGAATGCATTCTGCTTAGTCAAAGCCATCAACTAGGTAACGTAAACAAACAGTACCTCTACTATGAGTTTACACTAGTTTACGTGACCGTACTCGCTAGCGACGGCGTAAATTATTTGTATGGAGAATTGTACAGCACCTGTACGCTTAGTATAAGTTTTAAGTACTTCACCAAAATATTTCTCGATCGCGTTTACGTAAAAATTTCAATTCTATGGAAACATGGACGCGCGGTCGCGGAGACGCTGTCCATGTTACCATAGAATTGAAATTTTTACGTAAACGCGATCGAGAAGTATTGAAGTGAAGGAAAACTTATACTAAGCATACTGTAGCGGTCACTTACGGAAGTACAATTCTCCATACAAATCATTTACGCCGTCGCTAGCGAGTACGGTCACTGTAAATTATACCTTGACAAGCTCGTGCGCGGCGCTCGGCGGAACCCTGTCGCAGGAAGCCTCTGCTGTCCTTAACAAGATTGTTTTTAATAAGTGCGGCAAACGCTGACTGCGACAGGGTTCCGCGGAGGGTCGCGCTCGCGCACGAGCTTGTCGGACTATAGTGTAAACTCATGGTAGAGGTACTGAACTTGATAGCACTGAGACGAGAGCGAGCTGTTATCACAGTATAGGTTTACGTTGATAAGATTATACGACAAACAATGCTGTAACTGTTTAATCTGGTCCACATTTGTTTCGAAATGCTGACTAGTATCCTTAATAATAGTCTCAGGGACATAGGTCAATGATGTGTCAGAGTTAGGTATTTATGGGGTAAAATTTTATGACAAAATTTTATCACCTAGTGGTTTGACCTATTAAGGCAGGTTTCTTATACAGGGTCAGTAACTGACTTCGAATTCGAGACAAGTCAGCGCTGACCCGAGAAATACCCAATGTAAATTGAAAGTCAGAGCTGACCCCCACCGCTGTACTGACTTCAAATCAATTTACATTGGGTATTTCTCGGGTCAGCGCTGACTTCTCTCGAATTCGAAGTCAGTTACTGACACTGTATAAACCTGCCTTTAGCCTCTCAAGCAGAGGGTCGTGGGTTCAAATCCTGGCTCGCTCCTCTTGAGTTTTTCAGAACTTATGTGCGAAATTACATTTAAAATTTATCATGAGCTTTACGGTGAAGGAAAACATCGTGAGGAAACCTGCATACACCTGCGAAGAAATTCAATGGTGTGTGTGAAGTTCCCAATCTGCACTGGGCCCGCGTGGGAACTACGGCCCAAGCTCTCATTCTGAGAGGCCTGTGCCCTGCAGTGGGACGTATATAGGCTGGGACGATTATGTTAATCCAGGTTATAAACTATCTGTGTGCCAAATTTCATCAGAATCCGTCAAACCGTTTTAGCGTGAAAGAGTAACAATCATCCACACATCCATACAAACTTTCGCGTTTATAATATTAGTAAGATATTCGTAAGATGAGTATGATTCTTGTTGGTATATTAATGACCAGACGAATAATGAAAGAAGACAATACAGCGCGATCACGAACTCTCCACGTAACAGAGTATTTTATTTCAATGACCAAGTATTATGCTTATTGAAGGAGGGACGGTACTATGTTTAAATTGACGAAATTACCCATATTGTTAATGTCAGACACTTTCTAATGCACGGTGCTGTATGGTCCAAGTTAAAAGCTTGGGGCCTACCGCAAAAGGCTCATTATGGTTACTTATCATATCCTCGAAAAACTCAGTTCCTAATATTAAAATCCCGAAAACTTCATTTGCCCGAATGCATTTTTTTCTGAAACTGTAAATATTTCAGGATTTTTATAAAACAACCCTAACCTAACCTAAAGGGTTCTACACGATGGTCCTGAAATAAATCCTGAAATATTTACAGTTGTAGAAAATATGCATTCGGACAAATTAAGTTTTCGGGATTTTAATATTCGGAAATACGTTTTTCGAGGTTGTGATAGGTTCCCGGTCATTATTCTAGCGTTTTAACCGCTGTCGTGGTCATATTTTTTACGAATTAGGTGCAGATTTTTAAGAGCATTTTCGTTTATTCATTAGAGCTTCTGCGCTTCAGGACAACCTGGTAACTAGAAGCTGTATCAGAGTATTTGCCATCTCTATAAAAATGTGTCCACGAAAGTGATACTGAAAAAATGCTCGAATAATTACCCAAAAACATTAAAAGACTCAAACTCAAACTCAAACTCTTTATTGCATTTAAATGTTGTGCTGAACTTGAACTGGAACTGAACTTGACTTGAACTGAAACAATTACTTTGCTCACTCGCGACCTTATGATAGTTATGTTTATGTAAGAAATGCGGGTTCATGCAGTTTCCTCCACCTCCACACTGTACTAACACACACAACTCACATAAACCCAACTATCAACACCACCAAACTACACTGACGCATTTCGAACTCAACCAGAGTTCATCTTCAGAGTACCGCAACCGTTCAGTATGCTATCAAATGTTAGAATGCGTGTGCATGAACACGCATTTCTTACATAAACGTAACTATCATAAGGTCGCGGGTGAGCAAAGTAATTGTTTCAGTTCATTAATATGGACCTCCGCAAAGTACACTTGGTTCAATAAATTATTTAATAAAAGACTTGCATACAAAATACAGTCTTTTTTTTAACTAATATTTTTTTAAAACGAAATGTTCATGTGTACTGGTTCGGGGTTTTTAAAATTTTAGATTTCGTTAGGCAAACGTTCTTCTAATATAAAAACTTTTTAACAAAAAATTAAACCGCCGAAAAGACTGAAAAGCAAAAAATAATACCTTTTTTGTTTGACCTTAATCTAGGTACCAGTTTGAAGTCGGTGCCTCAGCACTAGCCAGGAGGAGTGGACCTATAATCTTCTACCTGACTGGCTTCTATCACTCCTCCTGGCTCGTGCTGAGGCACCGACTTGAAAGTGGTACCTAGATTAAGGTCAAACAAAAAAGGTATTATTTTTTGCTTTTCAGTTTTTTCGGCGGTTTAATTTTTTGTTAAAAAGTTTTTATTTTATACATTTTTCCCATCCTTGGGGTAAATTTTTTTTTCCAAATTTATATAATAACAACTTAACTTACTTAAAGAATTATGAAAATCAGACTACTCTGTAAAAAGTTAGTCAATCATCCCCTGTTTTCCTACCCTTCGGGCAAGAATATTATTTCCAAATTTACATGGGACCATATACGCTTTCCAATAAAAAAAGAATCATTAAAATCCGACTACTCTGTAATAAGTTATGCGTGGTCATATAGTACAATCGGTAACTGAACAATCAATCATCCCCTGTTTTCCTACCCTTAGGGTAGGAATATTATTTCCAAATTAAAATGGGACCACCCTTGGAGTATACGCTTTCCAATAAAAAAAGAATCATCAAAATCGGACTACTCTGGACAAAGTTATGCGTGATCATACATAAAAAAAAAAAAAACAAATATACACGTCGAATTGAGAACCTCCTCCTTTTGTTTTCGTCGGTTGAAAAACAAAATTCATGTTCAAAGGTATATAGATAGGACGATTGACGATAAAGTGGCCAAGTTGGATAGAGAACCTAAACCAGACTACGACTATAATAAATAAATAAACATCACGGGACAATTCACACAATTGACCTAGTCCCAAAGTAAGCTAGGCAAAGCTTGTGTTATGGGTACTAGGCAACGGACATACTTAAATACATATTAAACAAATAAACACCCATGACCCGAGAGCAAAAATTCGTATTTTTCATACAAATATCTGCCCCGACACGGGAATCGAACCCGGGACCTCAAGCTTCGTAGTCAGGGTCTCTAACTACTAGGCCATCTGGTCGTCTGGTGGTCGTCGACTATGACTGGTTGATTTTGAAGGTTTCTGTCAAATATTTATCTTGCCCACAGAAAATTTAGATCTTGAGCCGCCAGCTCGCCACAGTTCACATCCTGTACCAGCATCCGTCACTATTGAATCCAGTGACTCGACCGTTTTCGATCTATTGTTCTGTGATACCGAGTGGACGAATGGGGTTAGTATGTGGCCCTTGCGTTAGCAATAACTGTACCCTAAGGGCTCGTAACAATGGTTAGAACGTGATGTGAACGCATCCGTCGTTAGTCGGATCGAGGGTCAATTTACACCGTGCTTTTAGGGTTAACCTATAACATCATTTTGTTGTCCGCCCGTCGGTCTGTCTGTCTTTTAAGACCTTTTATCTCGGGAACACTCAAGAGAATCAAATTTATAGAGTACTTCCCGTAGACCTAGAATCATGAAATTCGGCCTGAAGGAAGGTCTTACAGGTCAATTAAAGAAAAAAATCCGATAATCGTAAATTTGTTGTTCCGTCGCAAAAAAGTTGTGATTAATCTTATTACTAACGAACTATTTACATACAAGTTTGTACGGAACCCTCGGTGCCCAACCCCAACCAAACCAAAGTAGCTGCCGGATTGGAAGTCGTTGATTTTGTACGAGAAGTCTTGAAATGCTGGTTCCTGGAAGGAATTTTCGCCGTTTATAGGGTTCCGTGCCCAAAGGGCGCCGACGCGACCCTATTATTGAGACTCCGTTGTCTGTCTGTTCGATTGTCACAGGGTTTTATCTCTTGAAATTTTCACCGATTTATTGTATTACTTTGGCCGCTATAACATCAAGTGGCAGTGGGCAGGGCACGTCACTCGTCGAACCAAAAGGTTCTCGAATAGCGTCCACGGACCGAAAGACGCAGTGTAGGTAGGCCTCCAATAACATGGAGCAACGACCTGGGGGGTTACTACGAAATTCGAAGTTCGAAGTTCGGATCGTGCGGTCCCTCTCACTCTCGTAATAAATACCATTAGTGTGAGCGGAACGGCATGAAACGAAGTTCGAATTTCGCGCTTCGTAGTATAGGGCCAGGTTAAGGTTGCGGGAACGCGTTGAATGCGGATGTCGTAGGATCGGCCTGTTTGACGAACCTTGGGGGACGCCTATGTTCAACAGGACGACGAAAGCGCATTGCATTCCTTAGCAGTCCGTATTGTAAAAGATGAAGCAAAGCTTTTTTTACGGAAACTCCGCCGTTGAATTTACGAAAAACTGCTGTTTTATAGCCCAGAAAACACCCACCAATGCGACGTTTAATACCCATCTGCTATTTACGGTTGTAATAAAATCTGGAAGCCTTGCCTTATAAAGTACGCGAAACTGGATTTCCCGATAAGGAGGGGAGGATTGACCTGGACTTGGACAATTTCTTTGTCACACCACTCGGTTGTGTTTAAACTTGGTGCATAATTTGCATAAATCAGTGCATCGCTTTGTTGTCATTTTTGTTTGTTCAGAAAAGTATCAGCTCAAATATAAACTAGCTTTTGTCAATTTTCTTATTTATTTACAGACATTTCCTGCGAAGTTTTAAATAAAAAAGTCTTATCTAATCTTTTTTCTCCATACAAACTTTGGATCCCAGCTTAATCCCCTTAGGCTGATTTGCACTGACCTGAGATAACTACATAACCCCAAGTTAAGTGCTAATCCAGGGTTAAGAAGCGTCAAAATGTATGGAACTGTCATCCATAACTTAGGATTAACTATCTAAGTTTTTTGACCCTGTCTAGGCCAGCAGGCTAAATGCTAATTGTCTAACTCCCTCGCAATCGCCATCGCGTTAATTTTGATAGTTCTTGTATGGGCAGACAATTGGTATCGGAAACAGCCAGCTGTCACTGGAGTTTTTGGGTTTAATAGTCCTACAAGGAACCCTTATAGTTTCGCCATATCTGTCTGTCCGTCCGTTATGTTAGTATTTACGGAACCATACAATAGGGATGTTGACACCATTAAAAAACAATTCGAAGACACGACTCCAGTAAAAAAAACGCTTTATTTTAGCCCTAAAACCCAGATTAATTTTCGATTAACTGCAAAATTAGATTTTTTGTTGCTTTAAAACAAATAAATAGTTAATTGAGTATGCGAACAAGTGACGTCAAATGTTGCTATTGCCATTCAAACTCTATGGGAGAAATGTGTTTTGACAGCTCATGAAAAGTACGTCAGTTGATTGGTGGTGTCAACATCCCAATTGCGCTTCCCCGACATGCACTTAGCCGGTTTTTTGTATTGTACAGTCGTGGTATGAAAAGGCTCGTCACTTTTCGACTCTATGTCAACGAGTTAAGATCGAAAAGTGACGACATTTTCATTCCGCGACTATACATTTGCATTGTCTTGACTTATAGCATTGAGACGTGGGTGCTAACGATGGGCCTCATAAACTCACTCAGAGGGCGATGGATAGGTCTATGCTCGGAGTTTCTCTGCGGAATCACATTGAATAAATAGAAATGTTGAAATCCGCGCAAGAACTAAATTCACCGACATAGCATGACGAATTGCCAGACTCAAGTGACAATCGGCAGGGCACATCGCTCGTAGATTTGATAGTCGATAGGGCCAGAATGTTCTCGAATGGCGTCGACTCGACGAATCGGAAGACGCAGTGTCCAACAAAATGGAGCGGCGAGGCGGTGTTGTGTAACGCGCGGACGCTTGCCTTCGCTTTCACCATCTCTTTCTGTCACCATCTAATACCGTTTGACAGAAAGAAATAGTGAATGCTAAAGCAAGCGTCAGCGCGGTAGACAATAAGCGTTCTGGTTAAGTTTGCGGTAGTGCGTTGGTTGCGGTTGAAGCAAATTCAAAATTTTTGCTGATACTTTTTGAATCCCATTAAATAATTAAACTCATTATATGACGAGATTGGGCTGAGTTTATCACGGTGGTGGGCGTCCTTACTCGGTATGGGTACTGGCAGAATACCAGCGCTGCGGCTT
Organism: Archips crataeganus; assembly: GCA_947859365.1. Lineage (NCBI taxonomy): Eukaryota > Metazoa > Arthropoda > Insecta > Lepidoptera > Tortricidae > Archips > Archips crataeganus. Next base: position 9,246,135 of record OX402071.1, read on the forward strand.
GCTGCAGCATTATGCTGAGCCAGCGCCTATTCTTCAGTGCTTCACATGGCTTCTCATCTATATGTGTCTGATCTGTTTAATTGGTATTTTATGTTTATCTTTGCTGTCGTAAGCACCTTGCTTCGGGCATAATTTTAAGTGCTGTATCGTTAGTTTTATTCCCCTTTAGTTACTAAGTTATGTCTTTGGTTTGAAGAATAATGATTATATCTATCTTTCTATCTATCTGAGCAGAACAGAGGCCGTATTGTCTAACGCTTCTGACGCTTGCCTTCGCTTTCACCATCTCTTTCTGTCATCATCTGATATCATTTGACAGAAAGAAATAGTGATAGCGAAGGCAAGCGTCAGCAGCGTTAGACAATAAGGTCACAGGTCTGTTCGGCGAACATCGGGAAAGGCCTATGTTCAGCAGTTGACGTCTTTCGGCTAAAATGATGATGAATGCATTGTCAACTCGACTACCATTATCCGTACCGTAAACCGGGGTAACTTTGAACTGCGGGGCGACTTTAAAGGGTAGTATGCCGACCAACTCACGCATTTTTGTTAGCATTTGCTATTCCTGGTCGATGTCTTTATCGATATTTTTTGTCTACATGTCAACCATTTACCTCATATGGACAATGTTGACTTATAGCGATTTTAATACCTGGTTTACACTCGCGTACGAGTGGCGAGACGAGCTGCGGGACGAGCCACGAGACGAGAGTGTGAACAGGCGCGCCTCGCGCCTCGTCTCGTGTTTTGCCTTGATTTTGAGGCTCGCGTCCGGAGCGCGACGACGAGGCGAGGCGCGAGGCGAGGTGACGAGGCGAGAGTGTAAATCAGGTATGAAACTATCAAAGTTGCTCCGATGTGATGAAATACACCCTGGTTTACGGTGTCATATTTTAAGTCAATCCGATCCCAAGAAGCGCATAAAATTCAACTTACAAGATTTGAAGGCAAGAATAAAAGCTTGTAAAAATTGTACCTTTATGGAATAGAAACCCTCGGTGCACGAGTTTTAGTCGCACTTGACCAGTTTTGGATCACGAACAAGGGTACCAGCAAAGCGGCAATGTCACTGATCTGCTTTTTATTTCCGTGTAATGTAACGAATTGGCAAAACGAGGTCGTGGGCTCAATTCTGATCAACAGCATGACGTCTACTTTTTTTCCTTGTTTCTTTACTATATTATATTTATATAGTCCTGCGACCCTGACTGCAATCATCATCATCATCTTTCTGCTTTGGATCGCGACGCTTCTATACATTTAGTACCTATGAAAACTGATTCAAGGGGTGGGGCTCCGTCCCACGTCTCTCCTGTGTGGCTTGCGCCTTAGTTCTGCCGATCTCTTCGTTTATGACTACAATAAGATAATATAACTTAAAATTACATCTACATACAAATAGCTTTCTCTTGAAAGCTACCTTCATTAACTTTGCCCATGTTTTATCCTATTTATTTATGCACCGTTCCAGGCGTTCCAGCGGATCAAAATTAGCTATTATTATTAGGGATAGTGTAGCTTTAAATATATGGGCGTTACGTAAATTGCTTAGTTGGGGACTAGCTCAATTGGTGTGAATTGTCCCGTGATACTTGTATTTTTTATTTATATCTTTGACAAGAACTAATTTCAATGATTGATTAAAGAAGCGCAAAAGCGTCTCGTCAACACTACTGGCGACCAAATGGCTGGCAGCTATCTCTCTCAACGAATCGCCATCGCCATTCAACGAGGGAATGCTGCCAAGCCTTTCGGGCACGATGCCGCGGGGGCCTTTTTTAGATTTAATCTAGTAGTTTATAAGTTAGATATTTAGTTTATAATTATGTTTTATTAACTGATATTTTTTCTTAATATTTTTATTCTTACTTTCAATAAATATTTCAATGTCAACTCATAAACAGATAACATCAACATCCTGACCTAACTGATTATCAAAAAACAATCTAAACCTACGCATTATAAAATTCGGCCGAACAATTAGTGCAGTGACCTCAATACGCATGTCTGCCTCTACCTACGAAACTCATGAACGTAGGTGATGTAACATTGACCCACAATGCCCACGATTGTTCTAAGGTCACTCCATGCTATGGATAATTTATTAATTTGTAAGAACAATGATGTAATTAGGAATTGTATTAATTGTATGTAAGTAGGATAGGTACTCAACATAACGATGGTTCGTGAGATCAAATTTTCATTTCAATTGATAATCTAAAATCTATGGTAATGATTACTATAAAATAAAACTATGTGTTTAACTTTACCTTACTAGTTGTTGCCCGCGACTCCGTCTGCGAAGAATTCGTTTATCGCTATCCCGCGGGAAATATGCAATTTTTTTATATCGGCTAAAACTCATCGGTGCTTTTTTAGGAAAATATGAATTTGAGCCGAAATACTAAAACACGTGCAAAGCGTTATTTTCGCTTCAATGCAAAATGAACAAAACGCAAAATGTACACTACACGCAAAATGTAACCAATAGCAAAATCTGCAATACGAAAATTGTACATAACGCATTTTGTAAAACACGCGGGACGTAAAAAAAGCAAAAAGTACAGTCGACTACAAAAAAATCGATACGGCCAAAGTTACAAAAATATGTATACACGACCTTAATGTTAAGTCAATAAAGGTGTGTATACATATCATTGTAACTTTGGCGGTATCGATCTTTTTGTAGTCGACTGTACATTCGCAAAATGCAAGTACAAATTGGAAAATGAACAAGTAATAATTAAATATTTTTTCCGATTTGTACATTTTGCGAATGTACTTTTTGCTTTTTGTACGTTCCGCGTGTTTTACAATATGCGTTATGTACAATTTTCGTATTGCAGATTTTGCTTTTGGTTACATTTTGCGTGTAGTGTATATTTTGCGTTTTGTGCATTTTGCTCCGAAGCGATTATATTTTCATGTTCTCTCTCAAACATAATTATACTTAGTCAAACCAGTAATAACTAGCAATTTGCTTGAACAAAACTTTCTACAGAAGTTAGAGGGTTTAGTCACTATTCAGTACTTTGGAGGACAATTTCTCCAAATAGGTTGACTGGGCAGCTAAAGAAAAATACGTGCTTGTTATTTAGACTACTCTCTAACATATATTATATCAAAATAAATCAAATCGGAGCCGGACAGTTGGGTTACCTTTCGTTGTATGTTTAAACAGGAACACAAGATAATACAGGGTTATTTGTAATTCACTAGCATCCTTTTAACCCTAAAGTCCTACCACTTAAACAAATGTTTTTTTTGTTTTACGGCTTTTGTCATAACTTAATATTTTAGGTGTAATAACCTTATAAAAATTTGAGACTAGGTACCTCTTATTTTTACGATACTCTGTGTATTTGTATGGGAAAAGAAGTGCTTCATTTTAAAAAGTCGTAAAACAAAAAACATTTGTTTGAGTGATAGGAATTCAGGGTTTTAATGTTTTAATGTTTATTTGGGCACAAACGTTACATTATTCTTAAACCTAAACATAGTTACAATTCACATAAACCAACGAAGCTGCCACCAGTTATTAATACAATTATACGTAAAAATACAGCTGTGTGGTGACCGGCAGAGTAGAATAGCACCAACCCCTTCTGCTAATGGGTATCGTAAAAGGCGACTAAAGTATGATAGAGGAAATATCTAAGCTCTCTATATGTATATCAGAGAAGGAAAACTTGAGAATAAACCTGCATCCAAACCTTCCTCCGGCTGTAGCGGTCTCCGTTCCACTGGGTCACGGGGAGTAAGGAGAGAGGGCGTCTGTGGTAGCGCGCCCACTTACGCACTAAAAATGTTCCTGCGCAGATGACAGCTTCCGAATTTAGGACTCCGAGAAAGAAAAGCCCCACGGCGATAGGCTGAAGTAGAGAGGTTCGGTTTGATGCTGACCGGGTTTTGTCTGAGCACACGTGGGCGGCTCCGGGGGTGTTGTATGACATCGTGGTCGCTTTCGCTCTGCACTGGGGTGACAGAGATGATTCGGCAGCACCCGGAGCGTCAGAGCAGCCCTATTAAGGGTGGCACTGCTCTCCTTGCTCAGCCTTGGAAGGGGCTAGAAAAGGTGCCCTAAAAAAATGCTCACCCCACCCTACACGGAAGGTAGTAAGCCGCGGCTGCCTCCGCATCTTTAAACGGTGCGCTCGTATGCCCGCGTTGTATGAGGATCCTGTCCAATAAAGTTGGATACGTGAGCCACTTGCGAGCGCATGATCGACATGAACGGAGTTGAAGCTGTTGCCATGGTCGAAACCGGCCGGATCGGATCAATCATCATCATCATACGTAAAAACAAACAAACGGGAAAATATGAGCCGAAAAACAGAATGCTGACTAAAAACAAATACATTTATATACATAATTATACAATTTTGGATAAAGGAAATGAGATGTTATCCATCCATAAGTATCTTAATGTTACACTTAAACCCACTGAGAGATAAATGAAATATATCAACCTGACTAAATTTAGTATTGTGGGCTTTACAGGCTCTATTAACAAAGGAGTTAGATTTATAGTTTTTACGTTTTTTTAGGTTAAGAGGATGTCAGTGAATTACAAATAACCCTGTATAGACAAACGAGGAAACCTCAAACGAAACATGAGACTTACAATGTTAGACCCCCGCACAATCGTCGCGGCTAAATGGTAAAACCGCTAAACTTGGGAGTTACCGCAAGAGATTGTCGTTCATATCACGTAACCGCCCCAAGTCATAGGCGAAAGCGTGTCGTTATCTTATCATCGTTTTCGTGCCAGGGTATCCCGAAACTCAACGCCTGGGGGCGAGAGGCCAAGTTATGACAGTTCACACATCAGACAGTTATACCTAGTTAGTGACAGTTATGTATGACACTCTATCTTTAGTCTTTCGTATTGTCCTTTTTGTAAAAATACTTGTGTCTTGTGTTGTGTTGTTGTAAATAAATGTATTTTTTTCTTTCTTTTCTTCTGAAAAATAAACCGGCCAAGTGCGAGTCGGACTCGCGCACGAAGGGTTCCAGAAAATTGAATAGTTCCCACGGGATAGCGCTAATCGAATTCTACGCACGGGGTTGCGGGCAACAGCTAGTATTCTATATTTGCCACAAGAGGTTACATTTTTACATTTCATCATTAGCATGTAATTAATTATTAGTTATTAATTATTAGTCCACAGCTGGATATAGGCCTCTCCCGTGGTAGAGATAAACTACGATAACATGGCTCGCCCCTCCAAATTACTATTTCAATGTGTTATGTCACATCCTTACGAAAGAGTGTGTATGTAGTACTCTGCTTTTGTTTGATTGCTGTCTCAGCACGCGCACATGCATTGAAAGTTTTGGTGGTGCTAAACACTTTCACAAATATATTGAAGACTTCTTCGATTTTGTAGAGGCGGGCCATGTTATCGTAGTTTATTTCTACGCCACTGCGCTCGATCTTGAGTTCACCAATCACTATCCACTGCCTTACAAATATCCTCGCCCCAGCTATATGCATCGTTGGTGCCAGGAATATCTCTAGGTATAGTGATCGCTGTAGCCTTTGACTTGCGCACGCTTCTCCTAGCAGAACTGTCACAGGCGTCAAAGCGAGGACAGCCGACCGACTGTTTACATTTTAAAACGTATTTAAATTACAGATAAGCTATACCCATTGTATGTATAACGTGTTGACTCGGTTTCACTCCGTTTTGTCTGCTTTCGCGACGGCGGCCATATTGCTTTGCAAAAATATTGTGTACCATTTAATTGGCGGTTCTGGCATCTATGGGTCGTACACGTACATAAACATTTTGTGTTGGCGTCTGTCCTGTGGACATGGCAAGTTAAGGGTCTATACCGGCAAAACCCAAAGTGGTCCACGTGGACCCCAGGGGTCTACGGGACCCTCGACGGGATTTAGATTTAGATCCAAAATTCACATTTTTGTCGAGTTTTGGGAATATGGTACAAATTTAGCTGCAAGGGGTCCACCGGAATCAGCTAAATTTAGAAAGTAGTCTATGAGAAAAAAAAGTTTGGGAAACTATAGTCTATACTATAGTCAATATTTATTCTATTGTTAATTTTCCGAGGTTTAGCTCTTCTGGTGTCTTAAACTAACACTTCGTTTTTTTTAGCATTAGAAATTTAATTTAATTTTTGTAGTATACATTGAGATCATCGTTCTGAGTGTGTCTACTGCTATTTGTACAATCGTACTATTGTTATCAAATGAGGTAATAGCTTTTGATCGGTTTACAAAACAATGATTTAGACAACGACTAATTATACAATAATTTTACTATGGTACTATTACTATGCCGTTCTAATATACAGAGTGTTACAAAATAACCCCTAAAGCCTGAAACCCCATGAACAGTAAATAAAACTGTTATTTTTCGCGCTGTTATTTTTTTTGTAAAAAAAAAATATTTTTTTATTTTTTATTTAGCCTATTTTTGTGTCCCACTGCTGGGCAAAGGCCTCTCCTCTCTTGCTCCACTCCTGCCTATCAAAGGCGAGCTCCCGCCATTCCAAAAAAAAAAAAAATTTTATTCTTTACTGGAGTAATTCCATATTTTCAGTTATTACGGGTACGGGTAATTTTTTAACACCCTGTATAAAAGTCTCGTGTCACGGTGTTTGTTATCGAACTCCTCCGAAACGCCTTGACCGATTTTTATGATTTTTATTCTCCATATTTGGTAGGTCCGAGAATAGGTCGTATAGGCTATTTTTGATACCCCTATTCTTTGCGGACCGAGTCGCGGGCAACAGCTAGTTTAATGTATAAAAATCTCGTGGCACGTCACAATGTTTGTTATCGAACTGCTCTGAAACGGCTTGAACGATTTTTATTAAACTTTTGGTTCTATAACTATATTTCGGTCTTTTGGACTATACTCTTTTACGCTAGGTACAACATTTTGAAGGATTGTGACTAAATGTGGCACCTGGATAAACATATAAGATACTTTTTATCCTGGAAAATTACGCCTATTAGCGGTAAACGAATTCTTCGCAGATGGAGTAACAGCTAGTTTTCTGCTATAGCTAAACCGTTTAAATGTGTCCTCGCCCGCGGCCCCCTTCGTAGTCACACCCCCCAGCCCCTGTACCGCGCGGGCGAGGACTCATTTAAACGGTTTAGCTATAATTTTTACATTACAGTTGTATTTTTAAACATGGAACACTTTAGAATGGTTCATTCTCTTTTCTTTAGGGTTTCAGCTCAATGGAAATTGTAAAATGAAAGAGAAGCATCAAGTAGGTACGCCCAAGTCCATTCGCCAAATCGTCTATTCCATTCCACTCTATATGCACGTGTATATTTAGACTATTATTTCGCACAGCAAAACGCTATAAACTATCTCTCTTGCATAATTTATGAGTATAGTCAAGGCCAAATAGTCAAAACAATTCGCGCATGTAACTATCTACGTATCTGCTAAATGTTACGTCTAAATGACAACTTAAAAGCCGATTTGATAACAAGTTTAGATGAATACATTTTATATGAATGATACTTATACAATATTTACATACAACTATCTTAGACATAAAATTGGTAAGAAAGAAAACGAAATGTGTAAATAATAAAAATAATTGTAACTAAAACTTTAAGGTAAAATCGCTAAAGCGTCATATAATATATGGCAATTTAGCGATTTTACCTTTCCACTTATATGTATGTATTTTAAAATTCGTATTTTTTTTTATACATATGGTTAAAGCCTTTTATTTACTTAGTTCTATATTATATTGATAATTGAATAATAATTAAGTTAAGGCTGTGCTCGGATGGGGCGACTAGGTTACTGACACTATTAATATGGTGTAGGTATAGCAACATGCATTTATGAAGAAAATTGGGTCGGTGGAGGTGTTAAATGATCTGTAATTTGATTAGCATAGATAGGCCTCGCTTGTGTTTGATGTTATGCAACAGTTTAGATCTTCAGATCTAGTTCGGTAGTACATAACGTTTCGTAGAAAAGTACCATATTATTTTCTATTTTGTTAATGAATTTCATGATATCATCTAATACATTTGAACGAGCAACTCTTGTTTCTGTATTTATTTATTTTAACGTTCTCAAATGATATCGATAAAATTTGCTATGATTGATTACGATGCAACATGACTACGTACCACTGCAGGGCACAGGCCTCCACTCAGAATGAGAGGGCATGGGCTGTTGTTCTCGGCTGAATATACCTACTGAATAATTTTTCAATTTTTCTATCATCATCATCATCATCATCATCATCAGGGCTGGTACGCCATGTTTTAATGTTTTAATGTTTTAATGTTTATTTGGGCACAAACGGTAGGTACATTATTCTTAAACCTAAACATAGTTACAATTCACATAAACCAACGAAGCTGCCACCAGTTATTAATACAATTATACGTAAAAATAAACAAACGGGAAAATATGAGCCGAAAAACAGAATGCTGACTAAAAACAAATACATTTATATACATAATTATACAATTTTGGATAAAGGAAATGAGATGTTATCCATCCATAAGTGACTTAATGTTACACTTAAACCCACTGAGAGATAAATGAAATATATCAACCTGACTAAATTTAGTATTGTGGGCTTTACAGGCTCTATTAACAAAGGAGTTAGATTTATATTTTTTACGTGTGAGAGGGACATGAAACAGTTTACTGACATTGCGTGTGTTCAAACGAGGGGTTTTCAATCCTAATCTACTTAACATATAAGGGGAGTCAATGCGGTTTCTTAAAATTCTATATAAAAATATCTGATCCTTCAATGCGCCATGATGTACTTACAAAAATTTTAGTGGGTAACATAGAAGTTAGCATGTACGGGGGTTCATCATGGCGTCCTAGCCCTATTCGCGAGACGAACTCGCTCGGCTGCACGCTCGCGACGAAGTCGATAAGGTAAACGTCCCTGTGCTCGACACTGACCCAATACATGGCACCTTTAATCTTATGTCATAGTAAGAGAAGTGACAGATGGGTGTCATCTACTGGGCGTTGAGGTGTCGAGCATTGGTACCTTTACCTTACGCATTCGCGGCAAATTCGCTGCAGCGCTGCGCGCGCGTCTCGCTTTTGATAACTACCTACGGTCACAAATCTAACCCCGGCGCCTCACATATCACAAATGTTTCAACACATATTTGAACACATATTTGATCACATGTGAAGCACCGGTATTTGCTTATTTGTTCAATAAAACAACCATACCCCGGCGCCACACATAGCACAAATGTTTCAACACATATTTGATCACATATTTGATCTATGGTTGATTGTATGGTTGTTCTATTGAACAAATAAGCAAATACCGGTGCTTCACATGTGATCAAATATGTGTTGAAACATTTGTGCTATGTGTGGCGCCGGGGTTACAATCAACCATAGTACAAAAATTTTAGTGGGTAAAATAGAAGTTAGCATGTACGGGGGTTCATCATGGCGTCCTAGCCCTATTCGCGAGACGAACTCGCTCGGCTGCACGCTCGCGACGAAGTCGATAAGGTAAACGTCCCTGTGCTCGACACTGACCCAATACATGGCACCTTTAATCTTATGCCATAGTAAGAGAAGTGACAGATGGGTGTCATCTACTGGGCGTTGAGGTGTCGAGCATTGGTACCTTTACCTTACGCATTCGCGGCAAATTCGCTGCAGCGCTGCGCGCGCGTCTCGCTTTTGATAACTACCTACGGTCACAAATCTAACCCCGGCGCCTCACATATCACAAATGTTTCAACACATATTTGAACACATATTTGATCACATGTGAAGCACCGGTATTTGCTTATTTGTTCAATAAAACAACCATACCCCGGCGCCACACATAGCACAAATGTTTCAACACATATTTGATCACATATTTGATCTATGGTTGATTGTATGGTTGTTCTATTGAACAAATAAGCAAATACCGGTGCTTCACATGTGATCAAATATGTGTTGAAACATTTGTGCTATGTGTGGCGCCGGGGTTACAATCAACCATAGGTCAAATATGTGTTCAAATAGGTGTTGAAACATTTGTGCTATGTGTGGCGCCGGGGTAAAGACTAAAACTTCATAAACAACTCTAGGTAACATTAGCTATTTAAAAACAACTTAGAACCGCTCACCTACTAAGCCGAACTTACCCGTAGGTCGGCTAAGACAATAAGTTACAGTTACACAACCGTTATATAACCGTTTATAATAGTTATCCGCTAAGCTGGCGATGATTTACTTCCTGCTCCTTATATGACTCCTTAACGACTTGAATTTAAAAGAGCTTTGCGATTGAACCGGAATTATTTTGGGCTTCTAAACTATATCCGTGAAATGATGGAGAAGTAGGACTCAGGGTCTAAGCATTGCCGAAATTACGTGACCGAAATTCGGCGTCATAATGCCCGTAATGCTGTTTCAATTAAGATTTATTTAAAGAGAACCGATAGCTTAAAATGTAAATTAAGTAATGAACATAGCAACACAGAGCCAATTAGGTAAGTACAAGATCTTAGATAGTGACAAAATAACTTTGTAAAGTTTAAGCTTAGCTGACATGCACGTGCATGCACTATGCCAAATAGAAATAAAATAACACATTAAGTAAAAAAAAAAAAACTTAATTCCATCAATGAACTTGATAATGGAACAAGTGGTAAAAGACCAATACATAACCCGACTCGGTCAATATAAATATGTTTTAAAACGTCTTCTACTTGACACTGGCAATATTGACATCCAATGGACAGACATTTTAAAAAAAACTTTTTTAAAACCAACCGTCTTTTCAGAATGGCTGCGATGACGTCACGCGCTCCCATTGGCTGCGGCGCAACGTAACCGCCTCTGATTGGCCCAGCGTGCCGCCGGCGCCCCTGATTGGTGGACGATGTCGGGCCTGCAGGCGAGGGGCGAGGACGTCATCAATGGAGTCGATGTCAGGGAGCAGGGCAGTGCTTTGAGGTTAGTTCTGCATGATATTTCTGTTTTAAGATTAGACCAGCAATAAAAGAAACTCTGGTCAATCATCATTACCTTTCCTCGATTAGGTACCTACCGTAGTGGAGTGTAAGGACAAGTTGCGATTACTTTGAACAAACTAGATTCAGCATTGGCTGCATTGGTAATCGTGGAGGATGGTGCAAATCTACTTAACTGGCATTAGATAATTGCGCGTATCTGACAAATTTAAACCACGCCAGTTGACGGACGTAATATTCATACGTAGCGTGGACGTAATATTCAATTTTGGCAACACACAGAATACAGAATACTGTACCCCTACTATGAGTTTACACTAGTTTACGTGACCGTACTCGCTAGCGACGGCGTAAATTATTTGTATGGAGAATTGTGCAGCGCCTCTAGCGGTCACTTACGGAAGTACAATTCTCCATACAAAATCATTTACGCCGTCGCTAGTGAGTACGGTCACTGTAAACTAGTGTAACTCATGGTAGAGGTACTGATGGCCGATGGGGCAAAAAGGTTCTCGAGTGGCGTCCACGGACCGGAAGACGCAGTGTAGGTAGGCCTCCAACAAGATTGAGCGACGATCGCGAGGTTGCGGGATCGAGTTGGATGCGGATGGCACGGGACCCCTCTGGTTGGCGAGCCTTGGGAGGCCTATGCTTAGCAATGGACGTCTTTCGGTTGAAATAATGATGATGAATACAGAATACGGCGGTTAAAACGTTTCACTGCCTCACCCTCCCACGGGATAGCTAATTAGGCTAACTTTTATGGCTCCACTGGGGCGTAGAGCATTATTAATTAGAAATGAGCTCGTAAAACTGCCAAAAAAAATTGCCTTTAAACTTTTCACGATGCCAACATGAAAACTGACGCCGAATCTTTCCGAGGAGGAAATGACAGGCATTACGTAACGCACCATCATCGGAGACACCCGGCGTCGGTCGAGGCGGCGGACGCCTAATTTAGATTGACGCCGTTAACCCAGTATTCGTTAGATTGGATTGACCAGGCTGTGATGATTAAGATTAACGATATCTTCCTGTATAGGACAGAGGGCAACGATTTATGACATCTATTATTGCGAGACTTCTTCAGATGCAAAGAATATGTGTTTAAAAGACTGCAAAATTATGACAGCGGCAGTGGGCGAAAGGCACTAAAAATATACTTTTTCGAGTTTCTTGATGTATTTTTCTAAACAGGGTTTTTTCTGACCGGTGTTTGGTTCTTCGACTTTCATAAGTGCTTGTTCTGGCCCAAATTGAAGAAAGATGACTTTGACTTTGAAAACGTTACGATGAGCTACTTGAAAATAATTGTCTCGCACCATCTTCTTACATCTACGTATATTTGAACAGCAAATCAATTCACCAATTAACTCTTGTTAACAATAACCTAATTCCAAAGTGTCCCTAATTCCGCTCCAGTAAATCACAATTTATGCCCAATTACAATAACTGGAATAGCCATAAATTTGAAGTCGTTAAATTATGACGTGCAATAAAGAAGCCGTTAGATGTTACGAAGATGCCTACTGACTTTATCTTCATCATTTCTGGCCTATACTCGCGTCCTCCCAAATTAAGAAGACTTAGGCTGCGTTTCCACCAGAGATGTGCGAGGTAGCTAAGCGGTGCGAGGCTGTGTAACGGTGTGAATGTTTCCACCAAAGATGTGCGAGGTAGCTGAGCGGTGCGAGGATGCGTAGCGAGGATGTGTAGCGGGCTCTTTTCAATTAAGCGGGCGGGGTGCGGTGAGGCGAGAGCGGAGCAACGCATCCCTCGCACACATTCCTCGCACACATCTTTCCCTTCTTTTGTTTTGTATGTACAAAAACCTCGCTCCGCTGAGCTGTTTCCACCAGAGCTGAGCTGAGCAAGGATAGTTAAATGAAGTGTTTCTATTGGTTCATGACAAACACATCCCTCGCAACGCATCCTCGCCCAGCTCCGGTGGATACGCAGCCTTAGGCTGCGGCTCCACTGAGGCGGAGACGAGAGGAGCGGAGAGGAGACGTGTAGGGGTCGACCAATCATATCAGTTGAAATCCACATCTCGTCTCCACACCGCTTCAATGGAACTGATATGATTGGTCGACCCCTACACGTCTCCTCTCCGCTCCTCTCGTCTCCGCCTCAGTGGAGCCGCAGCCTTAGACTTAACCTGTAGTTTCCACGAGGCCCAGTGCGGATTGGGAAATTCACACACCATTGAATTATTTTCCTCAGCGCTGAAAGCGTGCATATAGTAGGTTAAGGAAACTACCTGGTGAACATTCTTAGTTCTTAAATTTTACTCGTAGTGGTTTAGTTTCTCTAGATAAGTATGCCTGCTGCATGCGATTACCATGTTTGATGTGAGTTACTCTCGTGAATTTAACAGTAAACCCAATTCGCGATCCGCCAAGCAGAGCGCGACGACAAGCGATGGGCAAACAACGAATTACTGCGCACTCAACTACGATGGTATAAGTAAAGATGCGTTATGCTCACAGAACAACCGAAAAACATGCTCCGAACGCAGCGGCAGCACATGCATGCCTTAAGCTCCAAACCATCTCCAAACACACAGACAGCAGAAGCCGGGAGAGGTGCGGGCGGCAGGTATACGCTGTGGGTGGGCATACGAGGCGCGTTCGCTGCCCGCACCTCTACCTGCCCTCTGGTTTGTCTTTTTCCCCAGCCCCTGTACCGCGCGGACGAGGGAGGACTGCCCGCGTTTATGTTAAGATTTCAATTACTATGGAAACTTCGAGAAGTATTTGGTGAAGTAAAACTTATACTAAAAGGCCTTCTACACGGTCGGGACCAACCGCCGACCGACGTGTCGCTCGCGTCGGCCGACAGCGTTCCATACGGTTGGGGCCGACCACGGACAATGCGCTCGCGACCAAGGCCGTTGACATCAACCAAATATTGGTCGGGTCAACCGATTTCTACACTGTCCATTTTTAAATCAACCTGACCAAGGACACGACGGTCGGCGGTTGGTCCCGACCGTGTAGAAGGCCTTTAAGCATACTGACGTACACTTTGGCAGAAAATTTAATGCGTGCCTACTCCAGTCATAAACGCTGTGGTCTCAACGCATCTGCTTCCTGCTTTTAATCAGATCAGACTTTCTAGCCGGAAAATGGTTTTCACGATTTCCAAACTGAAGATCGCAATCTCCTCTAATTTTTCGCTCCGTTGCCCACCCTCCCTAAATAAAGAGTGGTGAAACTTTGCAATGAGAATAATAACTTCAAGTACCCAACTGCTAATCGTCTGTATGGGGATCCTACGAGATGGAGCAACGACCTGGTTAAGGTTGAATGAAAGAATGAAATAATTTATTAATCTTACACAAAAAAATGTTTTTTACATATAGCCCTGCAAATCTGTTTTCACAGTTTGTTTGCAGGATACAGTCTCTATAAAAACATGATAATATGTATCATCATCATCAGCCTATGTTCGTCCACTGCTGGACATAGGCCTCTCCCATGGCACGCCACTGAGCACGATCCTCGGCCACTCTCATCCAGCTCTTGCCAGCCGCCTTGCGAAGATCATCGCTCCACCGAGTCTGAGGACGTCCTACACTACGTTTGCCGATCCGTGGTCTCCATTCAAGAACTCGTCTACCCCAACGGTTATCGGTTCTTCGGGTTATATGGCCGGCCCATTGCCACTTCAGCGTGCTAATGCCGTGGGCTATGTCGATAACTTTGGTTCTCTGTCGGATCACTTCGATACGAATTCGATAATATGTATAACTTAAAGTATTTACTGTTAGATCTTAAATATTGTATTTTTTGAGAGGCGCAGGACCGGTATGTTTGATGAACCTTGGGGGAGGTCTTTGTTAATTAGTGGACGTCGTTCGGCTGAAATGATAATGATTGGTGATCCTATCCACGACTATTATTGAATACTTTGACAGAGAGGCTGCCGTTCGTGATTTGCAGATTTTTTACCTCGTGGGCTTGCACAAATGACTTGCTATTATACTAATTGTACATGCTTGACCTTGTAGGATAATGTCCGTACAGCGGTTGGCGCTTCTTTATATAAAATAGCAAAAAAACAAAACAAAGGATCGCTCGCACTGAAATTTGAAGTACTCAGCCGTGACGTTTGTTTATGCCGTCTAGGGCCTCTCAAGCAGAGTCGTGAATTCGAGCCCGCGCTATCACCTCTGAGTTTTTCATGTTACTAGCTTTACGGTGAAGGAAGGGAAACATTGTGAGGGTAACCTTTGCGAAGCAGATTCAATGGTGCGTGTGAAGTAGCCAATCCGTACCGGACCCGCACGGGAACTGTAGCCCATGTAAGAAGACCAGGTTAAACCACCTAGGTATAGTCGACCAATTGATTTACTTACCATATTTTATGACAGTTCAGACATCAAAATAAAAACAATAAGGCTGGCGGTCACATTGAGATTGAAAGCAGCCTTTGATGTTTTAAGTTTTTAACCTCTTTTAACCCATACCACTGATATTGAACCTTAAGGGTGCGACCATACCGCCGCTTAAAAAACGGTGACGTTACGGAATCGCAGTGACGCACCGTAAACGTCACAACTTTACTACGGAGAGCATGCGGTAAATTCTGATGTTTACGGTGCGTCACTGCGATTCCGTACCGTCACCGTTTTTTAAGCGGTGGTTTGCTCGCACCTTAAGGGTCTCCCCAAATCTATCGACGCGGAATCGGCTTCAGCCGATCGGAAAACCTTTATGTCAACGCAATAAGAGCGAAAAAGCCGTCGATACATTTGGGGAGACCCTTAGATGGTCTCTGGTTCTTGGCGACCATATTTATTACGGCAATCTAAGGTAACAATCATCAAAATAGATAAAATACGAGACTTTTTACTAAGTTCTTATTATATAGTAAAACTACAGAAGATTTCTGTAGTTGTTACCAAGGTTAAACAAGGGTAATCACGGTTATTTTAACATCCAAAGTAAGGTCGAGGTTAATTGTATAGTAACTTTTATAGTATTACCTTTACCTGCGTACCGACCATCTGTTGAACGAGCTTATTACATTCATAACGCATACATAATATTAACACCAGCTGTTGCCCGCGATTCCGTCTGCTGAAAATTCGTTTATTCCTATCCCGCGGGAACTAAATTTCCGGGATAAAATGTATCCTGTATTTATATTTATCTAGCTAATACATAATACAGAATGCCCCAAAACTCAACGATAACGTAGTAGGTACGGAGAGAGAGGTCAAGCTGTACCAGTTCTGTAAAAAAGATGAAAAAGTTCAGTCACTGAGTTATCATCATCATCATCATTTCAGCCGAAAGACGTCCACTGTTGAACATAGGCCTTACCCAAGGCTCGCCAAACAGATCGGTCCCGTGCCATCCGCAACCTTAACCAAGTCGTCGCTCCATCTTGTTGGAGGCCTACGTACACTGCGTCTTCAGGTCCGTGGACGCCAATCGAGAACCTTTTTGCCCCATCGGCCATCAGTTCTACGAGCGATGTGCCCTGCCCACTGCCACTTGAGTCTGAGACTTGGTTAGCGAGCGATGATAGATTTTCTTTCGAAAATATACACTTACTTACAGTGATAATGATATGTAGGGTGACCAGATCTGATTTCCGGTTTTACGGGACAACTGTATTGAAAATACGGGATTCGAGATTAAGATACGGGACAGGCCGCTTCTTTTATTAAAATTTATTCATTTTTTTATTACGAAAATTTGGCATAATCAATTAAATAACCATTGCTAAATTTCTCAATCTCACTGCTTCTATCACACTCACTCTCATCCACGCCATTAGGAAGAATATTATGCGCTGTGTGCCAGAAAATAAATATTGTGCGAATAGGTATTTTTATCATTAAATGTCATTGAATCATAGATTTACGGGACAATGTACTGTCCCGTAGTGGTTTCGCCAAATTACGGGACAATGAAAAATTCGTGCCTGAATTACGGGACAACCTGTAAAATACGGGACAATCTGGTCAGCCTAATGATAGTGACTCATTTATCGCTTAACTACCTACCTATAAGTGACATAGATTGTTTTTATTTTTTTGCCCGATCTGGTAAAATTTGACCTCTTGCCCGGTACGGTACCATATTATCGTTGAGTTTTGGGTCACCCTGTATAATGAATACAGAAATGAATGAGTCATCATGTAGTAGTAATTGCACGTATTTAGTATGGAGTGTCTGTTCACTGCCACCGGTTTACTTTTGCAAGCGACAGATGTATGTTACCATTTACGTAATGCAACCTTGAATTATGCTATTGTTGAATTTGCTGAACATATACATGTACAACTTTGACCATTGTAGTATTGCCATGTCCACAAAGCGCTGCTCGTTAGTAGATGCCAAGGTTAGTCTAATCAAGGGCGGGAGTTCTCGAACTTACACGCTAACCTCTGCTAAATTAAGACTTTTGTAGAGTTGTTTTTTAATTGGCCCGTAGAAGTGTCCCAAATGCAAGGCAAAGGTCTCCACCCATTTTCTACTTCTTCTTAAAGTGCCGCTCGTTTACTGGAGGTTGTGATCCAGGGCCGAGATGTTAGTCAAGTTAGCTATGAAGTATCTTTTTTTTTTGTACTTATTTTTTCAACTTCATAAGTCACTGCATAAGGTGATGATTTAGCAGATTGAAATGTATGATGTATAGGAAAGATTCGTGTCTAATCTCTAGACCAGTGGTGGTGTAGGGGTATGGCACGCGGCACGGAATGCTGAGGACCTGGGTTCGATTCCCAGCATTGGTCTTTTTTCTGGGGTTTTTTCTGTGCATCTATATTTCAGTTTGTATTTAGTACGAAATATACGAGATGTTAGTACCTATAGGCGAACTAGGCGATGGCCTAGGCGCTCGTATCAGGAGAGCGGCAATCTGTGGAATCGAAATTCAAAATAAGAACAGTTTTTTTTATTTACAACTTGAAAATACTCCTATTTTTAGGGTCCCGCAGCCAAATGGCAAAAAATGAAACCTTATGGATTCGTCATTCTGTCTGTCTGTCTGTCCGTCCGTATGTCACAGCCACTTTTTTCCGAAGCTATAAGAACTATGCTGTTGAAACTTGGTAAGTACCTAGATGTATTCTGTGAACCGCATGAAGATTTTCACACAAAAATAGAAAAAAAGACAATAAATTTTGGGGGTTCCCCATACTTAGAACTGAAACTCAATATTTTTTTTTTATTAAACCCATGCGTGTGGTATCTGTGGATATAGGTCTTCAAAAATGATATTGAGGTTTCTAATATCATTCTTTTCTAAACTAAAAAAAAAATTAGTAAACTTCCACCGAAAATTGGTTTTAACGAGACCTACTAAGTAGTTTTTTTTAATACGTCATAAATCGTAAACCGCAATTTACCTTTCATTTTGCTGCTACGGAACCCTTCATGGGCGAGTCCGACTCGCACTTTGCCGCTTTTCTTACAAAAGTAACAGAACAAAAAATATGTCTATTGCGAATAAATAGTTACTCTAATTTTTCTATTAACAATTTTTTACACAGTCTGTTTACAATATTGTTTTATTACGTCACGAATCGGCTTAAGGGCACCGTTTCAGTTTTTTTAGGAATGCTCGGGCCGGCCTTGGGTTGGCCGGTAGCTTTAAGAATTTCCCCTGTCTTGAGCCATCCGGAACGGCTCTACACTGCAGAGGCCCTACCACGAAATGCATAATTCGAACTCCGTTTCGTGCCGTCCCGCTCACGCTAATATGATTTGACACGAGAGTGAGGGGGATAATACGATACGAACTTCGATTTTCGAATTTCGTAGTAGCGCCTCTGATCCCAGTCCACTCCCTAATATTCTGCATTCATTTCTTCCGCCTTGTCCCTGTATTTGGCCCATCAATATAATAATCAATATAATACTTAGTTGCTGCAGCAGATATCCGTCATATATTAGATTTTGCGCCATTTTCTCCATTCACCCCGACTATGAGCGGTGTCCTAGTCCAGAAGGTTCAAGTCTTGATCGTCCCGCCAACCACCTGGGCGTACCTCGAATCGTCACCAATCATAAGTCAAACCATGGTGCTAATACGGCTAAATTAACAGATATTTAACTTCATTCACCATTATATCTACATAAATAAGTAATTAGTTAACACAGATTGAGGGTATACATACGACCTTGGCCTTTAGAATAAACCGGAAAAACTGCGCGTACGTTGATATTGCTGAATATCGTTAATATTCATAATAAAGGTGTTCATTGATTATTCTAATACCTATTAAAACAGGTTTTATATTGGTTCCATAGAAAACACATATTATCTTACCAACATAAAAAAGCGAATGTTTTTTTTTATAGATGGATGTATGGATGTTACACCTGCATACATCTGCGATGAAATTCAATGGCGTGTGTGAAGTTCCCAATCCGCACTGGGCCCAAGCGAGAGGAGGCCTGTGCCCTGCATTGCAGTGGGACGTATATAGGCTGGGATGATGATGATGATGATGATGATGATGATGATGATTATGATGATGATGATGATGATGATGATGATGATGATGATGATGATGATGATGATGATGATGATGATGATGATGATGATGATGATGATGATGATGATGATGATGATGATGATGATGATGATGATGATTATGATGATTATGATGATGATGATGATGATGATGATGATGGTGTAACAATTAGCAAGGAAATATGGTCATTTACATTCTTTTGGTTTCATAAGTAATAGTTACTATTTTTTTTAATGCGTTTTTCAATAAAAAAACATATCAAGATTGTTTACCCTATTTCTACTGCTAAAAGAAACGAGAGGTATTGGAGTAGGATAAGTTAGAAAGCTTCTGACGATGTTCGGATGTTTGGATATTTGATAGTCAATTGGTTGACCACAAATTTTATATCTGCACGGACGAATTCTCAGGCAAAAGCTAGTAAATTATAAGAAAAACCATAGTACAGAACTAATCTACTTATATTATTGTTGGACGGACGTGATCAGCCAACGTCTTCATAGGGTTTCTAGAAATAACCTTAACCTTGAGTAAGTACCTAGTACTTATTGGATTTTACGTAAACAAATCACATGGCAAACATGACAGGGAATTGCGCGACATAGTAGGTATAGTTAAAATCTTCCCAGGTGAATTTTTCGCTTCGAGCCCTTATCTTTCAAAACCAACGGTATCGTCATAGTATTAAGGTTCAAATTTAATGTAATGGCTCGAAGCGAAAAATTCACTTGGGAAGATTTATACTTATAGGTAGGCCGGTGGAGTAATCTGACTTGAGTACCAAGATGAAACCTTTTCTCAATCATTGTGACAATGATTTTGGCTGATTTAACCTTGTAACTCCCAGCGTACTTTATAAAGAACGAATCATCAGTAAGAATAACGTCCGAATGTACTGTATAAAAAGTACCCCGCCGTAGTTGACGACCGCCTTAGCCTAGTTGGCAGTGACCCTGCCTACGAAGCAAGAGGTCCTGGGTTCAAATCCCGGTAAGGGCATTCATTTGTGTGATGAGCATGAATATTTGTTCCTGAGTCATGGATGTTTTCTATGTATTTAAGTATTTATTTATGTATATAAGTATGTTTATCGTCGTCTAGTACCCATAGTACAAGCTTTGCTTAGTTTGGGACTAGGTCGATTTGTGTAAGATTGTCCCCTATTTATTTATTTATTTAAATTATTCAATGAATAAAGAACTTCAGAGACGCTTAAAGAAGTTCCAAAATTACAAAATGTCTGACTCTTATCTAGGTCTTAAGTTCTACATCGTTTAGAGAAGGACGGGATATTTTCTTATTTTGTTTATGTATACTTTTAGAACAATTTCAGCATAACTTAAAAATTAACATGTAATGTAAATCGGTATCCTATTATCTCGCCACATTCGTTTTTCGTTTAATTCTTATTTCGTCTCATTCTGTATTCGTCTTCGTCTTGGTTTTGGTCAAATTCTACAACTTGTCTATCTCTTAATACGTCTTATTCGTTTTTTGTCTCATTCACTTATTCGCCAAGATTATTTCGGTACGTTCAGTGCTGGTAAATAAATGTTCATGAACTAAAACAATTACTTTGCTCACCCGCGACCAAACGCTCGTGCTTTGGTCGCGGGTGAGCAAAGTAATTGTTTTAGTTAATTAATATGGACCTCCGCAAAGTAACGCCTGATTCAATAAATTAAATAAATGTTCGTAAGTAAATGAGACGAAAAACGAAAGGGAAGAGCGACGAATGAGTCCAAGGAAGACCGTGACGAAAAACGAATAAGACTTATTAAGAGAGAGACAAGTTACACAATTTGACCAAATAAAATAATGACGGATAGCGAACAAGACGAAGTGACGAATACAGAATGAGACGAAATAAGAATTAAACGGAAAACAAATGAGGCGAGATAATAGGGCACCTGTAAATCATGATGTAATTTTATTTGATTATGCCTTTTATTTTATTTTATGCTTCTCTGGTATAAAGTGGACGGCATTTCGCACCAATGTTTCCATCCTCAAAGAGCTTCATATTAAGGACCGGCTTTCGTCGACTGTGCAATTACGGATACTGAAGTACTTTGGTCACATCTCCAGGAATGTGAACTCAATGGAGAGGTTGGTGGTCCAGGGTCAGGTGGAAGGCAAGAGGGCACGCGGCCGTTCACCAACTCACTGGACTGACCTGATTAAAAAAGCTACTTAATCCACCATGGTCCAGTGTACTCGCAACGCCTCTAACCGGCAGAAATGGAAGCAAATTGCTAAGAGGGCTGTCCTCGAAAAAGTCTGCGACCCATCGAACATCTCTCCGTGTACCTCGTCTGCGCAACCACGACCACTGTGACAAGAGTGTCCGACTGAGAAGAAGAAGAAGTATAAAGTATTTTGTGCTATAAAAGGTTGTGCTTTATATTATTGGAATTATTGAACTGCATGTATAATAAAGTATAAGATGTTTTTGCTATTCCCTACAGGGTCCATGTGACACAATTATATTTTAAGACCTGTACAAACACCATGGTTGCAATAAATGATTGAATTTAATTATACTGAAAGCTCAATAAACTAAACTGATGGCCGATGGGGCTAAAATATTCTCGAATCGCGTCCACTCCACGGACCGAGAGACGCAGTGTAGGTAGGCCTCCAACAAGATAGAGCAACGACCTGGTTGAGGTTGCTGGAACGTTGGATGCGGATGACACAGGATCGGTCTGTTTGGCGAACCTTGGAGAATGCCTGTGTTCAGCAGTGGACTTTGGGCAGCAATGACGAATAAACCAAACTAAACATGACATGTTTGTTTGGATCATGTGACGAGGCGGTTCTTGTACTCTTACGGTTATTTGCCTCATTTCATTCCTGACCACAGACACGTTCATGAACCGCAATGCTACACGCAACATTGCAGGCAGGTATTACTCATCGTTAACATAAACATTGGGAGGAAGTCGTTCTTTAACACATCAAAAGAAGTGCTTAGTAAAATAAACTTATCCGAAATCATAACTTACCTTTGAAGCGCGAGCGGTTTGATGGGAAACCGCTTTGCTATTTGTAGTAGGTGCGTTGTAGGGGCATTAATGAATTATTAAGTAAGTTCATTGATTAGGTTATTTTTTTTCCCGACAATGAATATCTAATCACCTGTATTTCAACATATTCTATATACTATACACAGAAAAATACATTGATTAGATGATGACATGGGTATTTTCGCTTTAAATAGGGTTTTTTTTAATCAGGATATTTTGGTGGTTTCCTTCCTATTCACAATCACAACCAAGAGCTCTATTGATTTTGATGATAAAAAAAGTGTCTCTAACTTTCCATATAACGACCGCTTTAGCCTAGTTGGTAGTGACCCTGCCTACGAAGCTAGAGGTCCTGGGTTCGAATCCCGGTAAGGGCATTTATTTGTGTGATGAGCACGAATATTTGTTCCTGAGTAATGGATATTTTCTATGTATTTAAGTATTTATTTATCTATATAAGTATGTTTATCGTCGTCTAGTATCCATAGTACAAGCTTTGCTTAGTTTGGGACTAGGTCGATTTGTGTAAGATTGTCTCCTAATATTTATTATTTTTTTTTTTTTTGAGTCCGTTTCGTAACGAGTCATTTAAAATATATGAAAAAAAATGTCACACAATTGACAAAAAAGGGGCATTTTTTTTTCTTCATAAAAATGAATAGTGCTCGTGATTCTGAGTAAGAAATCCAATAGAAACAACCGAAATTTCCTCATAAAAAAAAAGTTTTTGCTACATTTAAAGTGAAGACATATGTGGGCATCTCCTCTGTCCCCCCGAGAAAAGACCTTGTAGACATTTTTCAAACCTTCGGGACTCTTACGCTTTACTGAATTAAGACATTAAGATGTAGAGTATCTATCTATCTAATACCTTTAAACGAGCAATTCTTGTATATATATATATATTAGGGGGGACAATCTTACACAAATCGACCTAGTCCCAAACTAAGCAAAGCTTATAATCAGGATCTCGGAAACGGTTCCAACGATTTCGATGAAATTTGGTATGTGCCGTATGTGGGGGTTTTCGGGGACGAAAAATTGATTAGCTTGGTCTTATCTCTGGGAAAACGCTTGGTACCGAGTTTCAGCCCGAGCGGAGCTCGGTTGCCCAGGTACTTATGAGTAATGCGTGGTATCGTCAGCTGAGAAAATCACCGAGATATATAAGTACGAAATCCTACTAATATGGTAATTATAAATGAGGAAGTCTGTGAAGATGTTTGTATGCCTGGATATTTGGATGTTTAGTCAATCACGCAATAAAGGCTGAACGGATTTAGATGAAACTTGGCGTACAGATAGATTTGTATTGGTACATAGGATACTTAATATTTCGGTAGTGAATTCCCGTGGGATAACGTTTCAACTTTAAACAAGGATAGAATACAAGGGTACAACAACGTTGAAGCACCTCGGTTTTCAAGAATACGTCCTGATTTTGTCTGCAATCAATAGATGCCTTTGTCTTTGTCGAATGACCGTAGCGCTTTAAAAATAATACTGTAATTAAGTAACCCTTTTTCATGGAAATCTAAAACGGGCGGGCCCTACCGAGCTTTTGGCGCTAATCTACACTGACGAGCAAAAATAAAGGGTCGGTTACAGAAATGACGATAACTACAAAACCCGCTGTGATAGCTTCTTCGAGTAAAATAAGTTAAGTAAAGAGTTTTATTCTTAAGAAGATAAAGTTTAATTGAGAATAAAACTCTTTACTAAACTCATTTTACTCGAAGAAGCTATCACAGCGGGTTTTGTAGTTATCGTCATTTTTGTAACCGACCCTTTATTTTTGCTCGTCAGTGTATTTTAGGTATTCTATGCTATTTTAATTTCATTTAATTTATTTTCTTCCTGTTACTAAAACAAATAAATATTTTAAAAATATACCAACACTTTGCCCTAGAAAACATCTAGTTAGGGAGGCGAATAGGGGAATTTTCGGCAATACTCGAGCGTGGCAGTTTAAGATATGAGAGATACCTTAGACCTAATAGAACAACCTTGTAAAGTATTTAGCTCTATATGTAGTGACGCGCGCCTAGGATAGACGATCAGATTAGTAAAAAAAATGGATAGTCTGAAATACTCGAGCGCGTCAGATTAAGATATTGGGGGTTGATTTTAGTGTTTAAAGACTAAATTTAACTAATCTGACGATAAGTCCTTGACGCCGCCGAGTTATAGGGTCGCGAACTTGTAAAAAAAAAACGTTAATCCGGCATTCTCGAGCGCGATTTTTTTATTTTTATTTTGAAGAATATAATCTAAAACTTACTAAAAATACAAAATCTGCCGGTTTCCACATGACCGGAAGTGTGGAGGAGCCATTTCGTCTTCCTAAGAACGCGTTACGGCATATAAGTCGCGAACGATACATTTTACAAAAAAAAAGTTTAAATAAACAAAAAAGGTAATTTTATTTTACACAAAAAAGGTCTCTTTACATTTTTGTCCAAAGTTAAAACTTTTTGACTTGAAGCATCATAAAAACTCAAACTCCCGGTTTTTTGAGTATATCTCGAAAACTGAGGGTGTTAAAAAAAATTGATATGAAGAAGAAGAAGAAGATGAATTGTATTGAGCAAAAATGTAAAGATCATACATAACAATACAATTATAATCCAATTTTTATATCATTTCATTTTTTTATACAATAAATAATACACTTCGTACTACATTTCATCTACATTTACGTTGGTTGTATCTATCGCTTTATTGTCATTCTTAAATTCCCCATTTTATCAAGGAGAAAGAAAGGAAAAAAAAAGAAAACAAAAAACCTTTTTCGGTCAGATTAAGAGAACCCACCAACATTTTTGTCAGATTAAAAAAATATGCTTTCAGGATACCGAGATAAACCTCCCCTATGAAAATCTGACGCGCTCGAGTATTTCAAAAAAACTTTTTTTTTTTGCATTTTCAAAAATTCATCGTAACTTATCGTCACGCCGAAATCGTCAGTTTTTTTAAAGGGAGCTTCCTTGGGGCCTACTTAACATCCCTTCCGAAAATCTGCCGCGCTCGAGTAAATTTTTTTTTTTGCATTTTTGACTACTTTATATGCCTACCCCCACCACGCAAACCGGCAGATTAGTATACCGTTGTTATCAGAGGCACTCGGGGCATACGTAGTATGAATATCAGACGCGCTCGAGAATGCCCAAGTAACTGTTTTTTTAAACATTTTTGAAAAACCGTACACGCCAAACCCACCGCTAAAATGGTTTTTGCCATACGAGCTTTTCTTTTCGAAATTATTTTATCTTTCGATTTTGATAGGTCTCGACGGCGCCGTTGAATTACGCCATTTAGCTACCTCGCCTCCCTAACTATCTTGTTTTATTAACATTCATAAAGTCATGACCTGCCGTGCAGTATTTAGATTTAAGTACGTCACACTACGAATTTATTTTTATTTTTTAGAGACGAATTTGTTTTTTTTTTCTATCGAGCGAACTACAAGTCATCGTTTTTCGATAAACATTGGTCATTAGAGTGAATCCTCAAATATTTTACACATGAACTTCCGGCCTAAAGTATAGCTAGTAATGATACAACACGAGATTAAATGAATGCAATAAATGCGCCAAAAGCTTGGTAGGACCTTAAAACTAGTACACAATAAAGATATCTCGGTATTGATTTTAGATGGGGATATCTATTAACAAAACAGAGTAGGTATTACATCTCTAGATATACGGCGATGGGCAACGTGCCCAAAATATATTAACATTAATTTAGTTGAAACGGGCATTATAGAACGCGAGGGTGCCCGCCCATATAGCGCATCTCGTTGTCAAATAAAATTAACGGTTAAATAGTAAGTCGCGTCGAAGCAATAAGGCCGCCCATTGTTTACCTTATGTATTATTCCATGTACTTACTTGTTTTTCTGCTATGTATTCTTTGTGGTGTACGATAAAGAGTAATAATAATATCTAATATATAAAAATCTCGTGTCACGGTGTTTGTTACCGAACTCCTCCGAAACGGCTTGGCCGATTTTTAAGAAACTTTTTTCTCTACACTCGGTAGGTCTGAGAATAGGTCGTAGGCTATTTCTTCTTCCCAGACGGAGTCACGGGCAACAGCTAGTATAACAATAATATTTAATCATGTGACAATTGACTCCAATTGACCTAGTCCCAAACTAAACAAAGCTTGTACTGTTGGTACTAGACAATGGATAAACATACTTATATAGATAAATACCTACTTAAATACATATTAAACAACCAACACTCGAGCACAAACATTCGTATTTTCACATAAATAAATATGTATAAATATAAATAAATATTAGGTGGACAATCTTGCACAAATCGACCTAGTCCCAAACTAAGCAAAGCTTGTACTATGGGTACTAGACGACGATAAACATACTTATAGAGATAAATAAATACTTAAATACATAGAAAACATCCATAACTCAGGAACAAATATTCGTGCTCATCACACAAATAAATGCCCTTACCGGGATTCGAACCCAGGACCTTTTGCTTCGTAGGCAGGGTCACTACCAACTAGGCTAAAGCGGTCGTTAAATTTCTGCCTCGACCGGGAATCGTATCCGGGACCTCAAGCTTCGTAGTCAGGTTCTCTAACAGCTAGGCTATCAGGTCGTCATTGTATTGTAAGTACTTTCGACAGATCTAATTTATCAGTCAGCATTCCAGCGTATATTCGTCCCACTGCAGGTCACAGGCCTCCTCTCAGAGATTTATCAGAGTAGGTATCTCAACTCAACTCACACTATTTTTTATGGTTTGTTTAGCACAAAGACTCCACTGTTGATGCACCACCTGCTGTAAACTAGTCCTTCCTTCTTTCTGTTAAAGGGTTGCCTGGAAGAGATCGCTCTTAAGCGATAAGGCCGCCTATTGCTTACCTTGTAACTTTCTTTCTGTGTACCTGTTTTCTGTATCGCTTACTATTTCTGGTGTACAATAAAGAGTCATTGTATTGTATTGTATTGTATTTTAGGATCCCCTAACTTTGGCGTATAGTAGACCCCTAGCCATATTTTTAAATTTTAAGTTGTCACCCTGCTTACCTACTTAATTAATACTCACTGAAAGAAATGTTTGTATAACTGTAACCAAATATTTGATTACAGCTTACTAAAAAATTGGGACTTGCGACCTAGGTGTTACCCATTACAAAACCATATAAATAGTATTGTGTAGACCACAAAATTAGTTTTATAAATATACCTAAAATATGTATAGCTATAACTTAAGTTGAGTTATTTCTTAAAGTACTCAATTAGTTCGGTTAATTATTTCTTTAAGTGTGCTTTATCGCAAAGTAATCGACTTTAAATTTGTTTTTTCGCGTACGTTAACCCCTCGCAGTTCTTCGTCGACCCCTGAGGGTCGATATTGACCACTTTGGGTATCACTGGTACAGATGAAGGTTGTAATACAGGGTGACATCGGAGACGTAATCCAAAATTATACTTTCTGGATCCACTCATGATTACGATCAACTTTTAATATGGGAGTAATATCGAAATCGGTAGAAAAGAATTGAGCCTCCCATACTAAAAGCAATCAACTGGTTTCGCAATTTGTATGGAGTTTAGACGTCTATTTTGTGTTTACGTTTTCGAAGTTGGTCCCATATTAAAAGTTGATCGTAATCATGAGTGGATCCAGAAAATATAATTTCGGATCACGTCTCCGATGTCACCCTGTATTTAAACTTTAAAAAAATATTAGAAATTTTAAGCGGTTTTTTACATCAGCGCCTCGTCTGTTCTAATCTATTTAGCCGACTAAATAAACAGTTCCACCGAATGCAGTAACAATTAAGCTAAATTGATGCAACTGGGGTCGACGCACCGCCAGCCGTTTATTCTTGGGACCGGTCAAAGATCAGCGATAACCGACGCGAAAGCGATGTTCGGACACCAAATACTAAATTCACAAATGCTGGCCAATTACTTGAGTAATGACATTGAATTAAAGCATTAGTTCCCAAACTTTTTTTTCTGATAGACCACTTTCAAAATTTAGCTGGTTCCGGTGGACCCCTTGCAGCTACATTTGTACCATATTCCCAAAACTCGACAAAAATGTGAAGATTGGATCTAAATCCCGTCGAGTCTCCCGTGGACCCCTGTGGGTCCACCTGGACCACTTTGGGAATTAATGAATTAAAGGAAAACCTGAAGCTTATATTGTCTAACGCTGGGGCGGGGCACTCAAGATCGCATTTTCCATCTCTTTCTGCCTGGGGCGGTTAAAGTACGACCTTTAGTTATTGTCCCATACACATGCGATGCAATTCAATCTGAGAGGCCATATGCCCAGCAGTGGGTCGTGGACCTATAAACCGGAAAAGATATGATGAATGACCTTGAAACTGTCGAAGCGAATTTAACGTCTTTCTTACCACCACCACTACGTCCAATACTCAAGAACTAAGAAGTTTACCTAACTGTAATATTAATATTACTACAAGTCGGTGCATTCGTCTCCGCCTACATGGTTCTATAATCATGTAGTAACATAAAGTCTAGATGACAAGATTTATGGAAGGATGATAACGTTTGTAATTCGTAAAGCGATTTTATAAGGCGTTTATATTTATATATTTAAGGTCAGTTCACAACGAGACGCGACGCGGCGCTCCTCATTTCATTTGGAATACGTCGAGTTCGTTTGATGCATGCATTCTCTCAATGAAAAATCATCGTCACGTCTCGGTGTGATTTGACCTTTACCATCTGCTATTTTCATAGTCTCTGGCCAATCGCGTAGCGTGAAGCGAGTGATAGTTCCACGGTGTTTTATTTTATCTCGCTTCCAATTTTATAATGACGCGGTTTCCAGTCGTGATTCATGTTACGAACTATTTTAGTATCGAGTGACTAATCTGGAGTATTTTTATCTTTGATTTTTTTATATAAATTTATACACATTGGTACAGTCAGCTGCAGAGATACGTGACCCCCACTGCATACAAACTTTGGATGCAGGGGGGTCATGTTTCTCTGCAGCTGACTGTACATAAATGGTGTTCAAAAAATCGGTCAAATAAAAGTAGTTAAAATTAATAATTCTTCGGTTTTTATCCATTTTGTCAATTTCACCATAGGACATGATTCCATTTTCGACAATATTGGATGGACAATTTTCTTTAAGAAGCAATGTTTTCTTGAAAACCGTGGTGTCCTGGTTTGACCTATTGCCTCTCAAGCATAGGGTCGTGGGTTCGGATCCAGGCTCGGACCTCTGAGTTTTTCAGAATTTTTGTGCGAAATTATATTTGAAATGTAAGTGCTTTACGATGAAGGAAAACATCGTGAGGAAAGCACATACCTGAGATGAAATTCAATGGTGTGTGTGAAGTTCTCAATCTGTATTGGCCCCGCGTGGGAACTACTAGCCCTTTCATTCTGAGAGGAGGCCTGTGCCCTACATTGGGACGTATATGTATAGGCTGGGATAATGATGATGATGATAATGAGTTTTAATAATAATAATAAATTCACTTATTGCCACAACCAAACAAAAAATAAAAAGTTTATTGATGATTTGAAAATTGTTACTTTCCTGATTTTTTGACGTATAATTTCGAGTGGCCGATTGTCCATTTGTTTGTACATACTTAAAACCAACATATCATTCTTGAATTCAATAAATTATTCTTATCTTACACAGTTACACACTGTATGAATGAATCATGCTAGAAATGTATGCCATGATTTCTCCTCCCAAAATAGCTAATCTACACACCCCCGCTCGAGAAAGTTCGATATGTCTTTTGACTCATGTGCATTGTATATTTAAGTAAATAAGTGGTTTAGCTGTTATAACTATAACTTCATCATCATCGTCCATCATAATTCCAGGCTATATACGTCGGCTCATAATGAGAGCGGTTGGGCCGTAGTTCCCACGAGGCCCAGTGCGGCTTGGGAACTTCAGACACACCATCGAATTGCTCACGATGTTTTACTTCACCGTAAAGCTCATGGTAAATTTCAAATGTAATTTTTCTAGATGTGCGCGCCGGGATTTGAACCCACGACCCTCTGCTCGAGAGGCCATTAGGTCAAACCACTAGGCCGCCACTGCTACAAAGATAAAGATTATGATTATGATTACTTTATTAACCCTGGATCTTGTCAGTGGTCCATATTGTCAGTTCTGTGAACCTTAGTATACAAATTCCTAAGGAACCCACAAACAGCGCAGCCCAGATAATGTCGATTACCACGAAACCGATAAGGCGTTATGCTAATAAAGTGAAGTCATCGCTTCACAGTTATGCGCCGCGCTAAGGACACTTTGAATGTTTGAATCGGCTGTAAATGTTGTGGAACGATTTATACCGTGACTGCTGGATGGACTGACAAACACTGGATGTAAAGACTTGACTTTGAAAGTCAAAGTGTCGGTCAAAAAACTTATTTTAAAAGGCAGTTTTGAACGTCGAAGAATAACACCGGTTCGGAAAAAATCTGTTGAGAACAAAGTCAAAGTCAAAATAGGTATCTGTATTTAATTTAGGCTATAACATGCACTTCAGCTCCAAACGCACAGACAGCGGAGGCGTGGCGGTGCGGTGGCGGTGACGGTTGTAATATTCTAACTTGTATGAACGAGTTCGCGGTACGAGCCTCTGTATGTGCGTTTGGAGCTTAATGAATGTCGGAGAATCTACCACGGATTCAGAAAAAACCTACTTAGAAGAAGCTTGCAAAAACTCCAAGTACCTACCTATATTTTTTCAGCCATCGAGGGGGTATTTGCCATAGTCGCCACTCCATTATGCTCCCACACTCATGATCCCATTGGGATCATACGAAACTTTTGAGTTCATTAAGCTCCCATTAGGGAGCTTAGCGTGCTATGGAGAGTATGCTTGGTATCTCGTTGAGAGATAGGGTCCGCAACGAGCATATAAGACAAAAGACGAAAGTCTTTGACATAACCCGAAGGATTAGCACGCTGAAGTGGCAATGGGCTGGTCACGTTTGCCGTACAACTGACGACCGTTGGAGCAGACGTGTCCTGGAGTGGAGACCACGTGTAGGAAAGTGTAGTGTGGGACGCCCTGCAACACGTTGGACTGATGACCTTAGGAGGACAGCGGGCAGTGGATGGATGAGGGAAGCCCAGGATCGCGAATGTTGGCGCACTATGAGGGAGGCCTACGTCCAGCAGTGCACGGTCAATGGCTGTAGATAGGTAAGGAGCTGAGCAGTGAACACTCATCGTTCCATTATAATCCCACACACCCGGGAGGAATGATGGGATCTGTAGTGCATAGGACCTAAATATTGCACGTGTAAGTAAGGCCCTTCGTACATACATAAGGCTACGCAAATCTTCGATACCCGACGATTTTGGCCTCTAAGCACTACCTCAACACAAATTCATAGAGGTTCGTATACAGCTGTTATAGGTACTACGAAAATCATAATTCGATCTTCGTATCGTGTCGCCCCGCTCTCGCAAATAGCATTTAATACGAGAGTGAGCAAGACGCTACTATACGAAATTCTATTTTCGAATGTCGGAGTAGCCCTGCAGACATGCCGATGCTGTTAGTTGCTTCTCTAAGGCGCAATTGAGCATTTTCGATCTGATAATCAGCATATATCGGTCACTGACTTTGAATCCTAATAAATACCACTTAGTGATTTTGATGTTTATCTCACTAAAGACCCTTATCATTGAATTAATGATAGTCAAATTGCCTAATCTAAAGCATTTCATTTGACATTAACGGCAACTCTGTACTAGTACTAGTCTGTACACACCACTATTAAATATCTAACAAGTGCTTATGACAACAGGAAGGACTAGACCATTTTGAAAAAAAAAAAAACATCAACATCATCAGCATCATCTCAGCCTATTCATATACGTCCCATCCACGGCAGGGCGCACAAGCCCTCTCTCAGAACGAGGGGGTTTGAGAAGAGTTCCCATGCTGGCTTAGTTAGTCAGTGCGGATTGAGACTTCACACACACTATTGAATTTCCTCGCAGTTCTTTATTCATTGAGTTACCTTTTGAGTTTTTCGAAATTTATGTGCGAAATTACATTAGCTTTCACGTTTTTTTTTACTCAAATTAAAACAAAAGAAGTACAAAAATACTTACGTCTAAATACCTCTGCCAAACTGCATAGCAGTTTGTTAGCAGAAAGTGTAGAACGCTCATTCCTTATTTTTAATTTTCTTGTGATAGAGTTGTTACGATGCCACGCCACCGCTAGATACACAGAAATAATGTCACACCTAGCTCATTACTTCGTTCAGTTCAGCCCACACCACTTAAGAGTTCTCAATCATATCCAGTTACAACCAGTCGCAAGTCGATTCCAGATCATTTGATACCTAGGACATGCGACACTGTAACGCTACACGCGTTGCTAAATGAGTGCTAACGTGTTCTACCAATGACCATCATCATCATCATCATCGTCATATTAATAATAATAATCATCATCACAATAATTAACGCCTACATCAACACTGTAGTGTCTATGCGCGTTCAACACAGCAATAGCGTAAGTACACAATCAAAACACTGAGTTTATAGCCAGAAAGCACAGTTATATTATTTGAGCACATATACATAGTTCACAATAGGCACAAGAATTAGCAGATAGAATCTCTCGCTAATTTAGTCTTAGGTTCCTACAGCACCATCATCATCATAAGCACCACCATCATAATAACCATCATATTCAACATTACCACCACCATTATCATCACCTTCATTCCTACAATCATCTACATAACCATCCTCATGTAGTGGTTATGGTGGTCCATCACCAGCAACATCATCGTCACCGATATCATTATTACCTACCACTAGCTTATCACCTAGTAACGATATCACCTCTCGCTTGTATACCTCCCACTGGTGGGACAGGTTTCCTCTCAAAATGAGACCGCTTGGGCTGTAGCTGATGCGGTTATGGAAAATGTCTTGAGAGCTGAAAGCGGGTGGATCTGTTTGAGTTCGGGGTCAGAGCCAGGTTTCGTTGAATCGAGTACCTACTAGGGTGGAACCGTTTCACAGCCAATTTCTCGGTGATGTCTTTGACAGATGTATGGAACGACAGTGTGAAATTTGCAGAGAAATGGTTCTTCTCTGGTAAGCGATTCAGTTTCTTTGACTGTACCTAACACTAAAACTCAAATTTTGATTTAGTTCCTTAAACTCAAAATCCAATCGCATTTTCCCATAGACAAGACTAAGCTAGATCGATTGTTTACCCCCGAAAACTCTCATATAGCACATCGAAATCGTTAGGGGTACCTACTTTACAAGACGCAGTGTAGATAAGCCTCTAACAAGATGGAGCGACGACCTGTTTAAGGTTGCGGGAATGCCTTGGACCGGTCTGTTTGGCGAACCTCTGGGAGGCCTATGTGCGGCGGATGCCTTTCGGATGAAATTATGATGATGACTACGAGATCTTCGAAATAAATAAATACACAAGAATTGGTCGTTTAAAGATATTACATTCTTACTGCAACATAAACTTGGGTTTTCAAACACCGACAAAACTGACACTAATGGTGTTTGTTATTCATCTGTCTGTCTGTTCCTAACGCATTCCAAACGTCGTAAACTATTTTAGGCTTTAAGTCAATCTTTCTCTATACCACCGGCAACAAGAAAATCCATTAGTAAATGTACTATCATCATCATCTTTGGCACAGGCATCTTTCGTTGTTATATGGAATGCAAATAGTAGATTGATAAACAAAGGTCGTAATTGATCATTTACACACGATTTGAACACTTTACTTTTCGTCACAAATGCGAGGAAATAAAGAAAAAACGTTATGTTAAAAATGTATACGCAATTTGTAACAGAGCGGAAGAAAATTTATCGCGCCAAACCGTCTTTTGTTTTTTTTAATGGCCTCGCGCTCTTTGGCTTTGGCACATTCAGCCTGCACTGGCCAGCAGCATTATGCCAGCATGGAGGTTTGGAGGTAAGTATTACGCATTACAATCTCCTTGTTTACCAGTTCGTGAATACAAAGGAGCACCATTCGATTTTTAAATTTACTTACTGTCACAATGCAATTGGGACAATATCATTCTTTGGTTTGTTTTTGGACGTAATTACCGATATCCTTAGCGAAGTTAGTTCGATTCAATGCAACGAGCCTCACCCCGCGAGCACTAGATGGCGCTATTATCAAACTTACCGCTGCTATGATTTTTGGGCGTATTTATTTAATATAATTAAGTAAATACGGACAAAATCTGAGCTCTTGTCTTTCCTAAATATTTAATTAATTAAATAATGAGGAAAGCTAAATAAACTAAGTACATCGTTTTGTTGCGCAGTGTCTTCTCTGTGGCACGAACTGTCAAACCACATAACACAAATTACGGTTAGCGTTATCTCGAGGGGCGGGACCTAATTTTGTCTTTAAAACCCAGTGCCGCCAAAAATTTGGGACATTTTGAATCTGAATACCATTGTCAAGAAAACAGTCTACCTATACTACCAAATAAAACAGTCCTGTGGATACTCTGCAACCAAGTCGGGGTTAAACCGCCCGAACGAAACTGCAGTCTCCACCTCTTGGCACTACACCACCAGCACACCCCGAGCCCTGAAGCACCCTGGCCTCAGCTCTGCAGAACAGCAACTTCCTTGAAGATCCACCTGCAACGGCCGCAGCGCGTCCTACGGTCTCCTGAATCCAGGGCAGTGTCTGTCCGGGGAAAGCGTAACCCACTCAAGTGCTTAGAACCTACGACCCTCTAGTCTCTTGCTTGCTCACAGTTTTAGCGTTCCTAATAAACGTCTAGACTTGTTTTTTTATGGTTTCATTCCTCTCCGCAAGACCTATACCTAAACTGTGACATTACATCCCTAAATATGTAAATCGAATTTACAACACGGATTTCAAGTTAAATGCAAACCTACTTTCAGAGCTTAAGTGATGAAAAATACTTTACATACCTATGTATCTTGCAAACAGCCATCGTAGTCTTAGCTTTATTGTGTAAGTCTTATCCTGTAGGAGGTAAAATATAAGCTAAGGGTCATGGGTTCAAATCCGGGCTTGTGTGCTTTGCTTTATGGAACCCCAAGGAGCACAAGCGATCAACTCACGCGCACCCGAAATAGCGGTTTCCTGCGCGGCAACAATAATGCCGATGTAAATAAACATTGGTAGGAAGTGCCACGTGCCACAGTATATCTATACTACCCAGTTCACTCGCGCGAGTGACGAGACGAGTCACTATACCCGGTCCAAGTTAACGAGTTAGTTCTAAGAGAACACAGCCGCACGTGATTGGTTACACTACGTTGCTGAAGCCGCATAAACCAATCAGCGGCTTGTGCGGTCTATCTTGAACTAAGAATCACGTGCAGCTGTGTTCCGATCCGACTAGCTCGTTAACTTGAATAAAGTATAAAGGTGGCGGTTCGCGCCGCGACAGAGACAAGCGACCGAGACAGAAGACCGCGACCGGAGACCGCGACAAGTGTCTCAGTCTCTTCTGCATGTACTGTAGGTCGAGACCGAGACCGGCGACCGCGACAAGTGTCTCTTCTCGACCGAGAGACGTCAGTATCAGAGTCTGTCGATGTAGTCAGTTGTGTTTGTATCATGATGGAAAACCGAAAAAGAATAGTAGAACTTCTATTGGAGGAAGAAGAAGACGATGATTAGCTCTTATAAAAAGGAATCCTGTTTTATTTATGATTTCAGCTATGCTCTTCCAAATATTTTCCTTCAAATTTTCGTCTCTGTAGGAGTCTAGTCGTGCATCATATATCGGACGATGCTGTCTGATCAGTTCAATCAGCGTTTCACATTATTCGTCAGAAAAAGTATTCATTTTTAAACAAGAAAACACATGTACTTTGAACGCGACACGAGACACTACTTGTCCGCGGCAGCGACCGTCTCGCTGTCTCCTGTCTCGCGTCTCTGTCTCCTGTCTCTGTCTCGCTCGCGAACTGTCGCTTATTATGTTGCCTACCGTCAAGTGACGGTCGCGGTCTCCGGTCTCGGTCTTCTGTCTCGGTCGCTTGTCTCTGTCGCGGCGCGAACCGCCACCTTAAGAAACGTGTGAACGACCACTCGCGTCTCGCCTCGCGCCTCGTCTCGCCTCGCGCCGCGCTCGCGTCGGGAGCGGTTTTTTTGGCACGAGTCAAAGAGAGAGAATGTAAACGGCCATTCTCCGGAGGCGAAATTTTGCTTGTCCGAGATGAAAATCCCATAAAAATGAAATAATAATAATGTGAGATATTTTTTTTAAGATAATTTACGCTCGTTCCCATTATGTGCACTTAAATACAATGCTCATTTATTTATAGTTTGGTAGAAATAATTTTTCAAACTTCGTTCTCCTAAGTGCCCTGACTTGTCCGCGCGCTTTCTTAGTTTACAAAACTATTTTTAATTAATTTTTAGAAGAGATTAATGACATTCTATTTAACTTTTTGAATAGGTGAATATATTATTTACAATATATTAAAAAACGGATCCACTGAAGCCAGACTTTCAGTACAAAAACAATAATAAAGTACATGTCCGGCGTCAAGGACTAATTGCTAATACCGTTCATATTCGTGAGCGTCCTTCCCTAACCGACGATATTTGGCACGTCACTATAGCTCGAGACGCGAGCCCGGCGAGCCCTAAGTCTCGCTTCGACGCTTGACGAGCGAGGACGTGCGTTGCAGCCTTATTTATGCCGAGAATTCATATAAGTATCTAATTGCCCTGACTTTGGTTTTCAAATTTTCTAATTGTTCTGACCTCAATTTTTGGCTTATTTGTGAAGGTTAGCGTATTGTAGTATTTTAACACGAATGCACTATTTTGGCCCTAATGATTTGAGATATATCTTTATTGGCAATATTTTTGTTTTAACAGTTTTTTTTAATGAAAATAGGTTTCTCCCTAATTACTACGTCTCTAATTGCCACGTATATTTCTAATTGCCGGTATCGTTATGTTCGATCTTACTACATAAAATGTAAATGAATAGATTAAAAAAACACTACAAGAACACGCTTTTATAAATGCACGTAAAAACAAAAAATAAATTATGGATCGTTCAAGTTGTCTCTATTTCTGGGCTGAAGTGTAAACTATGTGCTTTTAATTATAATATTTGAATGTAAAAGCTTGGGGCGCTGGAACAGGAAACCAAAATAAACTAAAATACAACCAAAGAAACGGAATCATAAAAATATTTCCGTTAACTTTTTTTAATGTTTTTAGTCGCTGTTCCCACATTTACTTGACAAAAAAAACTAAAGTGCTATTTTTTATTTGTCAATGTCTAATGAATATTTATAGTGCTTGTTAATTTAACTATTAAATAGCTTCATACATTTATTATAGGCGATACTGACTAAAAAAATGCATATTTCTAATTGCCCCAACCCGAAAGAATTTCAATTATCTAATTGCCCTGACCCTATGATTTTTAAACCTCAATAGCACAAAAACCGCTACTACGATTATAATGCCACAGCGATAAAATGGCTTCTATGAACGTAAACATTTCATATTCAGTCATAAATAGTTCAAAAAAGCGATGTATAAAAAGGGTTAGGGTAATTAGACGAAGAACACCAAACCGAAGAATGGCCGTAAGTAATGAGTCAGCATGAACGAACTTAGTCATCTGTCTTACCTATATAGGTACTATCTATTGGGTTTCTATCACTCCTTAGAGGAAGCAAGGTTCCGAAGATACTGGCAGCGTTCCCTCTTTGAATAGCTAATTCTTTGTCCGAGGTAGCTGCCAGCTCTTCGGTCTCCTGTGACGTCGGCTAACCTTGATATTCCTTTATAGAGCTTCATAGGGTCTCACGGTATCGACATCGAATGGGACAAAGTCGTATTGGGTGCCTAGACCCCTGTATTTGTGTGTTTTCCCTTTTTCAGCCTCTTCAGAAGTTGCTCCAGTTATCTAAATTTTAGTTGTTTATCTATTCCAGAGTGGCGACGAACACCCCCCATCTGGTGAGCCTCGGGACCGGTCGCCTGAGCACAGCAGTCACCCTTCATCCCATCAAACAAGGTATGAGCAGAGCTTCTCGCAGAAGTTTAGATTCACAACTTTATTTAGTCCACCGGTTTCTTTGGGATTTTTTTATTATACGAGCCCAATTAGCTCGTGAACTTTTTCTACATATACTCCATTACTGTGGGCAGGGCACATCGCTCGTAGAGCTGATGGCCGATGGGGCTAAAAGGTTCTCGAATGGCGTCCAAAGACCGGAATACTCCGACAAAATGGAGAAACGTCGTGGATAAGGTTGCTGGAAGGGGTTGAATGAAGATGGCGCAGGACTGATCTGTTTGGCGAACCTTAGGGACCTATATACAGCAGAGGACGTCTTTCGGCTGATGATACCTCTTTCCTGGTGATACCTTTTGAAATTTTTCGTCACAAACCCCTCTTTTCTTCCAGGCCGCGTTACCATCGGCTCGGACCCTACATGCGACATATACGTGGTGGGCACAGGCGTGGCACCTCTCCACTGTCGCGTCGAGAACTCCCACGGCGTCGTGACGCTGTACCCGGCGCGGGGCTGTACACTCCTGGATGCTGTACCCGTGGACAAGCCCACGCGGCTCTCGCAAGGTAAACTGTACACTATGACAACTCAACAGCACCTCAGCCACCAACCCCCAGCCATACCTATAAAATTAATACTACTCCTTGTGTACATTTATTGGATATATCCCCGATGTCTTATATATAAGCCAAAT
This sequence comes from Archips crataeganus, assembly GCA_947859365.1. Lineage (NCBI taxonomy): Eukaryota > Metazoa > Arthropoda > Insecta > Lepidoptera > Tortricidae > Archips > Archips crataeganus. The sequence goes on from OX402071.1 coordinate 9,285,380, forward strand.
GGGTGGGAGTCCTTCCCATAAGAAGAGTAAAAGATATGATGGACGAAAGAAAGACACTTATGAAGAATGAAAGTACGAGAAGTAGCAAAAGCGAGAACTGGAATGAATGTAAACTTGAGTAGAACAGGCCTTGAAGACCAGTCGCCCCAGTCGGGGTTAGGATGGAAAAAACATCTCAACAGCCACTTACTCAAAGATAAATATTGAAATTTAAGCGTTATGTATGTCGTATTTCAGTACTACATACAGTTTTCGAAATTTATGTAAAGGTAGCGTTCGAAGCGTTGACTGCGCGTTGTTCACTTCAGATCGACTCGAACCCATTTGCCACGGGGTGCCTATAGGTCGGCCCCGGCGACTATGCGCTTCCGACTGGCGAATACTACGGCTGACTACGCAATGCCCACTCGTTGACACCACGTTGTCAACTAGTGACCTTGTTGACTACTCAACCGGAAGTTTCTGTTGAGTTGGTGTCGCAGTGGTGTGAAATTTATAAGTGTCTGAAGACCATCAAGGAGGTGGCCCGCGGTATCCAAATGTGGATAACGCGCAGCCTCATCCTAACAGGTGGGCTAAAATAGCTACGGAATGGATACTACAAGATGATGGTTGCGACGTGGTAGGACCAGAAGGCGATGGTTGGACGACCTAGACGTGTACCTTAACGACTGGCTGGACACCGCTCAAAATCGAGACGAAAGGAGGAAATGGGGCCTCCTGTGCCCTGCAGTGGGACGTTTCGCCAGGCAAATGACAATTTTGCTCATCTCCGGTTTATGCATGACCCATTGCTGGGCACAAGCGTCCTCTATGAATGGCCCACGCAGGCCCAGTGGGTGCTTCGCGGGTCGTGCAGGTAAGCTTACGATGTTTTCCTTCACCGAAGAGCTCAGAGGTAGGAGCCTGGACTCGAACCCACGTCCGTCTGCTTGAGAGGCCATCGACCAAAGAACTAGGCCACCACGGCTGACTGTATTTTTTCAACATCATCATCATCATTTCAGCTGAAGGATATCCACTGCTGATCATAGGCCTCCCTCAAGCATGAGGGGTTGTTGCTATAGTAGCCACGCTTGGAAGGCGGGTTACCGTAAATATCGAGGATGCTTCCCGTTCTCTGGTACTACTGGCCCCAGTTCTAGTACATACCCTGCTCCTTTTTTTACAGAAACTTATTTATGCCATCTCCTGTTACAGGCAGC